>CM053508.1:39519773-39550267 GCA_028627145.1 Eidolon dupreanum | reverse complement strand
CTTTATAACTCCATCTTTTATCATTATAATTCATTCCTGAATTACATTTTTATAATGGAGATGAAGGGTATGGTAAAAAGAATTATCCCTTCACTGTTTTCTTAAAATTAATTTCTAAATTTAACTACATACAGCTTAGTCTTAGGATTTCTTTCTTTTCCTTAGCTTCCTTTTTGTATTAAATTTAATTTATCAGGGTGATATTGATTAATACATTATATAAGTTTCAAGCATACAATTCCATAATACATCATCTCTATGTTGCTTTGTGTGCTCGCCACCCAAAGTCTAGTCTGCTTTCATCACCATATATTTGGCCACCTTTACCCTCTTCATCTTCAATTTCAGTTTATCTCTCTTGACTTTTCACTTTTATCCTTGAGTAAGAGACTAGTTGTCCCCAATGTTCCTTCTCCTCTTCCCCCTGATGCTAGCCATGCCCAGGGACACTCAAAATAAAAGCTTCATATCCCATATAAAGATATTCTGGCCGGTGAGATATAAATAAAAGAGATTTGTGGAATATCCAGGAAGTGTCTTAAAGGGAGGTCTATGTTTCTGTCATTTCTTCCTTTCTGGAGGCTTCAATATGTATGAGATGCCTTGATATGGAAATGGTGTATCGGCAACAGATCAACAGGGGAGGAAGAGCTGGGGTTCTTGATGATTCGGGACCTCAGGCCAGCCCCAGATCGTTTACAATTAATTGACAGTGATATATATTTATTATTTAAGCTACTGTCATTTTGGATGTTTTATACCACAGCCTAATCTCTTTTCCAAAGTAAAAATTAGTTGACAATTAAAGGTGTGGTCCAAATTAGCTGTACTGACAATGTGTCATTGAAGGAATACAATAAAAGGGAAATAATGGCTACCATGAGAATCTCTTGCCTCAAAAATAAGTTGACCTGAGAACTTTTGTTGGTATATTTATTATAAACTTAATCATTCCATATATGCAGACCGTTTTTTGATTGCAGGTTCAGAGCAGGCTTTGCAATAGGAAACTTAGTAGTAAGCAAAGACTAAAAGGGAAAAGAAAGAGAATATAGCAGAAAGTCAAATAATCATGATTTCCCCTTCGAATTTAGATATTTGAAATTATTTTTAATCATAAGGAGAGATGGACCTCTGTATAACCTAGTGTGTTTTGTGAAGTTATAACACACTTTCTGCTTCACACTTCTGTACATGCAAATGTAGATTTTATAGAAACCATTAGTCCTGGAAAAGTTTTTATGAATGTGTCTGTTACACCAACTCTCTGGATTGAGCCTCTGCACATGCTATGAATGACTTTGTTGTTTCTATCAAAATAAACCATGATTGATTATCACTCTATGTATCTTCGTATGCTTTAGGATGATATTTATTTTTGTTGTGTAACTTATTTTATTGCATTTAGCACACAGAGAAATGTAGAACAGAGCCACGGTAGGCTTCATAATTTTATTGTTACTTGCTAATTGATCGTCCAGTGTTGTCGTAGCCAAATAGCAAGGTGCTTAATATGTAGGGAGTTTATACACAGTCTAGGGTGACTAGTAAAGCTGAAAAATGAACAAGAGTAGAGAAAAATGCATATAAATGCATAGTTTGGGAGTAATTTGGTAATCCAAAGAGGCTATGGCTCAGGGGAGCTATTGAATTAGTTTGCAGAGGAGGATCAATCTGTTTGGATTTAAACAGCCTGTTTACTGTCTGATTCAGTCCACAAAGGAGACCAGGAGATTTCATTCTCTTTGTTAGTCAGAATGACTCTGCAGGGGGAGGTCAGCTCTTCCAGGACCTGACTTCAGCCCCTAGCATCAATAGCACCATCAGAACAACAAAAGGCCATAAATATGGCATCTGTGCATCTATTGTTCTTTTCTTCTTCTTCTTCTTCTTCTTCTTCTTCTTCTTCTTCTTCTTCTTCTTCTTCTTCTTCTTCTTCTTCTTCTTCTTCTTCTCCTTCTTCTTCTTCACTTTTTTGCCACAGTACCTCAGGTCAAAAACTCTAGAGAGAAAGCTCTACAGTAGAGGAAGAAGATTAAACTGAGAGGTGTGTATGTGTGGTGTAAAGTTCCTTTGTACAGCTGCCAGAAGAAAAGTTTAGGGCAAAGAGAGCTTCGATAGAATAGTTAAGGTTCTTTGGCAGGAGCGAAGCAACAAACCATCAACTACCATTGCTCCTAACATCGGGTGAAGTATTCGTAGCTTGCTGTGAAGTATTTTTTGCAGCTATGATTTTTCTGTGTCTTTTCAAATTTGGTCTGATCACTTTCACAATAAAACCATGCCCATCATAATATATGGAGTGAGCATTTTTAAGTGAACATGGTACTAGTTTCTTTTTGGGGCAAAGCTATGAAGAAAAAAAAAACTTTCACAAAAGACAGACCTAGACCATCTCTTTGTCTCGGTGTCACTATCACGGTGTCCTGGCTCAGGCTGTCACGCTGTTAGGAACAGGTGCTTATGAACTTGTGATCGCTGCTTGTGTCTAACCGTTTCCACATTTATGTTAAGACCCTGACTACCTTTAAGATGAAATGGAAGGAGAATGTTGACTCCTTTGCTTAAACCTCATTTTACTGGATCTACATGTAAGTCACTGATCCGGGTACTGAGAACAGAGCAGCCTGATGTTTCTGCCCTCAGGGAGAGTAAGAGTAGAACTCAATCCTCTGATCTGGATGGCTTGGACACCAAAGTGAGGAGAGGCAGATGAGAGCCTACACATGATTGCCACTGGGTGTTTCGGCAATGTTAATTATGTTACTACTGTTTTCACACATTTTATATGTGTTATGCATATAGAGAGGTTTAGATTTGATCTATAACCCATATCTTGCATTTCACATCCACACAACTATGGTTCTCCATCTACTGTGGTTTTTGAAAATTCTGAAAAATATAGTTGGCACTTCCCATTCAAGATTATTAACAAATGCTATATTGGAGGCTTCTCTGTCAAAATTATTTTGAGTGACCTAAGGGACACACCATACAATTGTTTATATCAATTGTTTAATAAATCAAGATACTTTAAAATAGCACTAAGTTGCTTTTGTTTCTCAGTGAAAAGAGAAAAATGATGAGTGGTACTCAAAACATGAGTTATTACTTAGAGACATTAAAATGTTCAGAAAGTACAATGATGAAACTAGCCTACCTAGTTTTCATGTATGCCAATTTCTACTGTCACTCAAATACATATTTTCAGTGAAAAACCGCCTGTCAATCAGATTCCCAGGTTATCAACTGTCATACCTCAAGAAAGCTAAAAAACACAACCCAAACTAAATGTCACTGCATCCTCTCTTTGAAATAAAATAAAATATTTTACAATTTTATTTATAAATAGCATTGAGAAAATTCTAATGCAATAAGTATTTAGACCCAATTTATTTATAATACTGAAGCTAAGTTTAGAACAGACCAAAACTTCTCATTTATTGTGGATCTTAAACATGTGTAATCCCAGAATAAAGTCATATATTATTCTGATCAAACAAATTAACCATATTTATTAACCTCATCCAGAATAAACAGTGTCTTGAATAAAACTATAGGCCATCTTTTTAGACCATTTATAAAGTGCTAAGATTAGTATATAGCAGGATACAAAGATATTTAGAGGAATATCTGGCTATCTGATGGTTTTAATAGGAAGAATGGACAAACTAAATAAGAGTGCTTGACTTAATAATTCTGAAACATGTACACTGTAAAAGGATTTGCTTATTCTAGTAGCAATTCAGGTGATGTAGGTTTTATTCTTTTCTGGATAAGATTTACTTTATCACTTTATGATTTCAATTGATATATGATAAGTCTTTGAATTTTGGGAACATCATGATTCTATGAAATAAATTATAAAATAAAGTTTCTGCTTGTATCATGAACACAAAAATATCTGTAGATAACAAAAACACTCTATCTACTGTAAATATACCAAAGACTCACATGCAACGTGGTTACTCTGTGCTGGTGCCCATGTGGATATGCACACAGACACTCATGGGGAATTTAAAACAGAACACGGGGTGCTTTGCAGGGGCATAGGAGCTCCACATCCCTTCAAAAACTGTTGTTAGGGTTGAATTCTATCCCCCAAGCAATTTTGAAATCTTAACCCACAGAACCTGTGAAAGTAAACTTTTCTGGAAATAAAGTCTTTGCAGATATATTTAAATTAAGATGAAGTTATTTGAATGGATCCTAATCCAATGTAACTAATGTTCTTATAAGAAGAAGGAAACACTAAGTGAAGACAGACGCACATCGGGATAACACCATGTGACGACAGAAGCAGACAGTGCATTGATGCAGCTGCAAGTCAAGGAACACCAGGAATTGCTGTCCACAACCATAAGCCAGAAAGAGGACAGGAAAGATTCTCCCCTGCAGGTTTCATAGGGAGCATGGCCCTGATGACATTCTGATTTTGAACTTTCAGTCTGCAGAACTGTAACACTGTACATTTCTGTTATTTAAAACTACCCAATTGATGATATTTTGTTAAGGCATTTCTTGAAAATTCATACAACTATTCTTTCCTCTTTACATGGATATCATAATCAAAGCCATCACCTGACCGGTTTTCATATACCATCAGGTAGCCTTGTCATTTGCTGTATCACTCAATATAAGACAGGTTATGCTCTGGTAACAACCAACTCAAAAATTTTGGTGACTTAAGAAAATAAGGGTTTAATTTTCTCTTCTATACACATGGAATGCCAGTCAGCAGTGAGACTTCTGTGTATCACTGTTCCTCAGGAACCCACTTTATGACTGTGCCATCTCAAAACAAAGATTTAGGATTTTAGACAGGAGGAGACATGGAAAATTATGCACTAGTTTTTAAATGCTTCAAGCCAGAGTGACATCAGAGAATTCATTTGCACTTCATTGCCCCAAAGCAAGTCATTTGGCCTTGCCTAATAACTAAGAGATGAGAAAGTGCTATAGATTAGAAAAAGACTTTTAAAAACCAACTTATTGTTGCATTCTTATTTGAACAAACTATTAAAAACTAGGAAGTAATAAGAGAAATTGATTACATTAAGATATTTTAATTTTTGGTATGATTAAGGATACTAAGGTTATCTTTTAAAAATGTGTTTAAAGTATGTTTTTAAAAATAAAATATATTAATATAATGGTTGTTATTTATTTCACAATAATCCAAAGCATGAAAAATTGATGGGGATATAGATCAATTATAATTTGGTATGAGCTGAAGTTAGGCGATGGTATGCGAGGGTTCACTTATTATTCTCTTTTTCTATATATGCCGAAAACAATCAAAATTAGAAAAACAAGACTGGCTGAACTTGGTAAATAACAACTAAGCTTCTACCAATTCTCATGATGTGAAAAAGGTGAAATATTTCATTAGCAGTTCAGCTCCAAATGTACTTGATGAGTCTAAAGGGGTTTTGATATGGAAGTGAAGAGGAGAGACAGTTTGGGGCCTGAATTCTTTTGGGATCTGTGTACCATAGTTTAGTGGAGATTGTGCTACAACCCAAATCAAGTTTAGATTCTTCTAATACACTATCAAGTCAAAAATAACTATCAACTTTACACAAATTTCCTTTGTCTCTGATTCATTTTACTTCCAATGCAATTTGTTGGCTTGCGAATGTATACAAGTACCTACTTTTATTGTCTCTTTATTAGTGCCTTAGTAACCATCATCAGAGTAATTATTTTTATTGCCATGTATTTAAATTTAACTTGTCTCTTGCATGTTGCTACAAGTCATTTGTAAATTCTCATATCTATGGAATATCATAACCACATGTGTTGTTGTCAACTTTAAAAATCAATTTCTCCCTTGTGCCCATAGTGAAAATGATTACAGGTTATATAAATGCAAGTTTTATCATGACAATGGAGCAGAACTGATGTGGCATACTAATTTATTCATTAAAGTGCAAATGAGCAATTATAGTCGAGGGTGGTTACAAAGTTTTCTTCTGCCACTGTTGTCCTGAAACACATGCTCCATTCAGATGGGAGACAGAGGAAGACAGAATCTTTGGAGACCTTAAAACGCTTTGATTTTGACCCCTCTAAAAAGTGATTAAAATGCACTTTCTAGAGGAGGTAACACTTTTTATTTGGTTCCTAAAGTGGAGAGATATTGCCATTGAGGAAAATATGAAAAGAAGAAGGAAGGGAGGGAAGGAGAGAGGGAGGGATGAAGTAATTCAAGAAGTAAGGAAGGAAGGAAGGAGAAAAAGCTTTTAGGAAGTAGAATTTCATAATTTTTATCAACATGATATTCAATACTTTTTAAGTAATTATTAAATCAACCACTTGTAAAGGCATATTCTGTTTGTGTCTTTCATAAAGTGACATCACAGCAATTATTCAACAACTCTTCAGTTATAAATCTAACTAGATCACACAATCTTCTATTTTAAACATTGAGGGATGGGAAGCCAAAGCCCATACATACTAACTCAGATCTTTGGCGTAGAGTAGGATAGGCAGGACAATCACAAAATATATCAATTAGCAACATATAGCAAATCAATGGAACAGTGTAATTATGTTAAGCTGAAGATGTTCACTGTAGGTTTGACTGCAAGAGAATGGGGACTGAAAGAGAGAAATGGGAATCATTCGATCAAATGAATTTTAAGAATGAGAGCAGTGAACATAATTTCAGGGAAGGGAATGTTCTGAGCACATTTTGGGAGATTACTGAACCAGTCTGGCCAAAGTAGAGAGGGTTAGATTAAAGGGAAATTTCTCAAAATTGTTCAGAATCTCCAATAATATCCAGGACTTTAAGCAGCTTTTAATCCATTTCCCATCTGCCCCAAGAATAGTTGCCAGCGGCACTTGCGGCTACAGCATTTACCCTGAGATAACTAGCAAATTACAGTCCTAACGTTACACTGAAAGATATTTGCCAAGAAATATTTTGCTTTTATTATTTTATTATTTTCATATCATTCTAGTATATCGATAGTCTTGGGAAACTAATAAAATCAAATAAAATCATTCTATTTATAGCATTCTATTTGTAGTAGTGGCATTTCCATTTACAAATTATAGTAATTCTCTATCGCTGAAAATGTCAAATCCCAGAAAACCTAGCATTCCTATGCGTGATATTAATATCATTCTCAAACAGTTGTTAGCTAGATTCATTTCATGAATCTGACTTATGTATACATTTCTGTTACATTAGTATAAGAGACAAGTTCTGTTTAGAAGTAACTCTAAGAACAGTTCTTGTATTTTATTTTCACATTGAAAACCAGTCATATTTGCTTCAGCCTCTAAGAGAATGTTTATGTAAAATTAAATTAATGCTGGCAATGAGCTGCACTTTTTTTTTTCTAAGGGGGAAATGGGTTAAAACCAGGAATTAACACAGAGTGGCACTTCAAGAACTGTGTTCTTGTGGCTGAAATGCTTATAAAAAGTAGCTTGCAATATGGGCATTCTCTCCATGCTACTTTGTCTTTGCACCCAGTCCCGAAGAAACCTGTATGTAAATTCCAAAAAAAAAATGTTACTCATCGAAATCAACATTTCAATTATTCATGTTGTCATGGTTTTCAAGCTTGTACATTAGCATAGGGTCCCACTTTGGGGATGTTGACTAAATTTGCTTGCATAATATATTGTGTTCAATGATGCAGGGGCCATACATATGGTTTATTCTCCTGGTGATGGCAGAATACATTGTATTCTTAATTTCTGACACTGTGTTCCTTTGGATATTAAAAAGACATGCTTCTGGGAGTTTTTTTTTTTTTTCTTCAGGCATCCTTAAACAAGGAGGCCTAGCGTTCCAAACAGTTTTATTAGCTTTCCATATTTCTTAGAGTGTGGTTGACATGACTACATAGGAAATACCTAGGGTTAATGCTTACATGGGGGGTGATCTGTTTCCTAGCATTTACTAAATGCCATGCACTGCAAAGCGCTTCTCATCTTTATCTCCCCAAAGCTCAAATGTTTTGTGTGGCAGTTACCATTATGCTCTTCTTTTGGCACTTGGGGAAACTAAGACTCAGAAAAGTTAGGTTATTTTCTGAAGGCAACAACAAGAAAACATAGCCAGGAATCAAATCCCTGCTGTCTACTTCAGAGCCTGTATTCGTAACAACTATAACATATATATGTATATTTACATGTATATAATATATACATTTATTATAATAGGATATAGTACTTTATATAAGTAATAACCACAATATTTTATATTATATATTACATAATTATAATTAATAACTATAGCATTTATATATCTATATAATTAATAATTATAATAGATTATTAATAAATTTGGATAATATAATTTAGGTATATAAAATAGGTAAGTAGTTAGAAAGACACATGTGTATCTACACATAAACATGTGTCTATCTACACATACACATGTGTCTTTCTATCTACCTATTTTATGCTTCTGTATATAAACATATACAGAAAAATATATATGCATATGTATGGACATGTATGTATGTCTATACATATGTATATACCTATGTATGTATATTCATTATATATATAATTCATCTGTTTAATTTTGTTCACTGAATTTATTTTTATTTATTTTATTTAACATTAAATTTATTTTTATTTTTCTCTCTTATTGCAAATGCATATTTTTGTCTACAGCCCAAATGCTGAAAACTATATCTAATTAAACTTAATGATACTTAATGTCCATGGAAGTAACAGGTCAAGAAGAGCCTTGCAGTGACTCCTAAAGAACCAGTGAGCTGTGCTGTGCTGTGCTGTGCTGGTTTATGTAAAAACTCTTCAAGAAATGATTAAACTAAGTAATCTAACTTCTGCCTATATGTTACTACATTACTGTGTAAGAAAAAAAGGAATTATTTGCTATCTTCTCTGGATTATGTCTCAGCACTTTGGCGGTAGCATTTATTTTTTATATGATTGAATGAAGTCCTGTGGAGAAGATAAAAGGGATCCTCCACTTGAAACGCCCTTCACCTCCATTCATCTGTGCAAATACCTCAAAGCTACTTCCTTTGTGACATTTGCCTTAGTCCCTCAACCAGAATCATCTCTCTCTTCCTCTCTCTCTGTCTCGTTCTCTCAAGACCGGCCGTAATTTTTTAAAAATAATTTCTTTCTACTTGCTACATTGTATTATAGTTATTCTTACACATCTCTAATTTTCTCTATAAATTTTAGGCCATTTTATGTTCAGTTCTTCTTCCTGTCTCTCACTCTCTGTGTATGAGTAGGGCATTATGGCATTGACCAAATATTTGTTTAAAGAGTGGGATTATAGCATAGAAAATGCCCAAGCAAAGCAGAATTGGTGAATTTTGCTTGTTTGGACCTTTGTTTTTCAAACTATTATTCAAAGATGAACTAAAATCTCTCATGGTGAGTTTGACAATTGAATTAAGTTTATTGGCTCTCATTGACTAGACAACAGATCATGTCCCCATCCAGCAGTGCTAACAAGAGAATTTTACTCTAACAAGAGTTAATTTACTTTTTTGTTGCTGTTCAATCATAAACTTTTAAAAAACACATATGCTGGTTATTATTGGAAATCATTTCTAAAGCTCTGCCCTGGAGGAGTAAATTGCATGATCTCCTTGTTTTTATTACCTTTCCTGGTCATGAGTTCTAAGCAATAAGTGAGAATAGGGAATAAATAGAGAAGTCAGCAGGTTACAAAACGAATGCACATTAGAAAAATAGGGTAAGTAGATTGTGTCAATTCTGAAGTGATAAAGACTACCTAAGTTGTAATTTTGTTTTCTAAACTTTCTGGGGTTCTTTGGTACATATATAATAATCTACAAGAATCTAAGTTAGGAAACCACCTTGGCACTCAGCTCACTAGAAACTGAAATTTTTGTTGTAGACCCCTGATATTATGAAAACTTAATTGACTTAACATCCCTGTGGTATAGTAGAGTTTATATTTTCATTAAATCTACTCATTCCTAAAGTAACTAATGTAGATTATCTTTGAGAACTAAACTGCAAACATGAACCACTACTAAAATATAGCTCTTTTCAGAGGATAGTCACATCTGTAGAATGTCACAGAAAATCTGTGAAGTTTCTGAGGTTCTAAACTGCTAACTACACCTGTGTTAGAGGCACTACATCTGCTTTTATGTTTGTTAAAGGAGTGGGTACCCAGGACCCCATATCACAGGCTTTCAGAAAGACAATAATTTGTCACAGTAAAGAGGACCTTTAGTTAGATAGAGGGTATGAAACCACCAATCCTAGATTTTGATCAAATTTTTTAGGTGCCAGGAATCTAAATGAGTAAATGAACTAATGTATCTTGCTTAAGAAACAGATGTCCTGAGATATTAAAATCTTTCATTTTTTTATTTTTCTCAATTCTAGTCAGCATTTTCTGCACATCTTCTTTAGAAAAAATCTAGAATAAGTATATTCTAAAGCCTGTCATCATTTTGCCAAAATGAATCGTTGCCAAGACCAATATTTCTCAAACTGAAGTTGGAGACTGATTCTCATACATAGCCTTCCTTAGAACATGTTGTAACTTAATTTACTGCCTTCTTCCTGTTTTTTCCCCCCTTCTGCTTTAAAAACTCTTTCTGTGCTCAATTACTCATTGTCCCTTAAGATGACATACCAGTAAGTTTGAATTTAAAAATCTAGTTACATAGGAACTATTTTCCACTACCTCATTTGGCAAAGAACATCAGAAGCATTCTTGAAGAGGGGTGGCATCTCCAGCTGGGAGTCTTTGCTCTCTTCTGCTGACAAAGGAAGAGTTAGCACCTAAAACAAAAGAGAAGTTTAATAAGAAGCAAATGGAAAGAAGCAAAATATGAAGGGTGTATAATAGCAGATTTCATTAATTTTTATCCATACATGTTTAAATGATCTACATGCATCCCACACATATTTTTTAAAAATCATTAAAATAATAAATGCTTGTTTCTTCTGAAAATATATGACTTGTCACCAAAAGGAATAAGCGAATACTTCATTAATGATTAAGAAAAAGATGTTTATTATACACATTTTAAATTTCCCCAAAAGATGTGACACATTAATTGATATCTGTTGAAGTGTTAAAGTTTCTCCTGAGTAAACTCACCTTTTTAATGTTAATGAAATGCTTCTTGAAAAAATCTGATAATTCATAATTTATATGAATTAAATTAATTTATGTGATCCATAAAGTGCACAAGTAATTTTCTTCTGAAAATGCACCTACCAGGTAAATTAATCAACCATTCAAATATTGAGAAGCTCTTTCGTGTTTTCTATGAAGTGAAACAAACAATATTCAAAGCTAGCTCCAAACAGTGTAAAAACAATTCAGAAATATTTTTAAATGATTAAGTATGGCCAATAGAATAACCAGAATATTCTGAAATGACTGTCTCAGGAAGAATGTCAATGGTGTTTGACACTTCTGAGAATCAAATTGGGTGGTGATGCTTTTCCTCCTTCTGCTGTGAGGTGTAAACAAACAAGACCAAATCCAGTCCCACATAGAGTAACTGCTAGTTTGGGAAGTGTTCTGGCTGCAACTTTGCATCAAACGACTTTGAATCTTAAAAGCTTGGAACATTTCATGGACAACTAACAATTTACTCATCATTGTAACATGCTCAGCAGACACTGAAGTTTAAGTTTATACATTGTTATTAGTGTAAGTACAATATTTGTAGCCACTTATGAAGATATGGTTAATAATTAGAAAGTCTTTTACTTTTCATTTGATTCGAGCACAGACTTTTCTATTTTTATTCTGTATTATTAACCAAGAGCCCAGACAGGCCCCTCAATTCAGGGTCAGACATTTTATGCTCATCATTATTTGACTTGGCTAGATAGCCTGCCTGTGAAAGAGATGATGGAATTTTAAAGTAGATTATGTTGTAGCTGTATAAGTAGAGCTTGTCATAGACTTATAATAATTACACAGACTATTTTGTGTACCTTGTTTCATAACTCAAAATGTGTGTTTTCTCTTCCAAGGAGCCACAGAGTTTCAACTTTGTGTCCATTTGAAATTTCAGGTACCAAAGGATGCTTGATTTATCAGGTAGAACAAGGTATAAAAAGAAAAGGGCATCGGATGGTTGGTGGTCCTCTAGGCAAGCAAGCAGCACCTGAAGTCCAGCACGAGTGATGGGGTGACTCCACAGGCAGGTGGAGCAAACTGTCCCCAGAAGTCAAGGCAGTTAGCAGACTTGAAGTCTGAGAGTGGGGCCACAACTCAGCAACCAGTAGGGGCTCCTTGGAGAGGAGTCTATTAAAACTAAAGAAATGTGTTCATTCCCAGGTCCACATTATGGCTTTGTTGGGTTCCTTATGCTATAAAAAAATATGAAATGTTTTACTTTATGACTGCATTAGTAGAAACACAAATGTAATCCAGTCTGGATTAAATTCATCTTTTTTTTTCTGATTTTTTCTTTAATTATGTACCTATAATTGAAAAGGATTTAAGAAAGCAATTAAGCTAATCCTGAACTCCTGAACATAAGTATAGTTTGAAAGACCCCATTGATAAAGTTGTGATTCCCCAATCCCAAATTTCCGGAAGGAAGAAAAATAAGCAGTTATCCCAAATTACATAATCTTGGCAACAGTGGCTGCATTGTTTCTCAAATTTTGTCATAGTCCTAAATTTGTGGCAGTGCAAAAATCAGAGATTGTTCCTCATGATTAACAATTTCAGAGAAAAATCATTTTAACTTTGCTCTAATATTCTAGATTTTTGACAACTTTCCTATTGTATGGTTTGTTTTTCCCCAAACATTTAGTGGTCATTGCAAAAATAGAAACAGCACTGTTAATTTCTGTTTTAATTATAAAGTCTAAGTACATTATCTATTGCATACCATTTATACTTTATTTAGCAGACAGTTTGCTTATCTGGTGACATCTTTGCCTAAGACTTTTACAAATGTTAATTCTCACTTAATCTTCATAACAATATATTATAGGTTGAATTGCATCTCCCAAAAAGATATTTTGAAGTCCTAACCTCTAGAACCTATGAATGTGACCTTATTTGCAAGTAAGTTCTTTGTAGATATAATATAATTAAGATAAAGTCATACTGGAGGAGTGTGGGCCCTAAGTTTAATGTGGCTGGTGTCCTTTTTAAAAGAGGTTATGTTATGTGTTTTTTACCATAATAAAATACAACTCTCATATATAACTAACAATTAAAGAGATGGATCTGTTACCCAGAGTGACATGAGAGAAATCTGTTACTGCTTTACAGTTAAACAACAGACATGAATTTGAAAAGCACCGAATGTCACATCCCAATGAAAGACTTCATAGAAATTGGGCTATAGTATCTTCTGAGAAATCAAGACATCAAGAGCAGCGACTGGAGGAAAGCCTTCTTTCAAAGTGGGCAATTAACTCCTGTGAACATATTCTTTTCTTACAGAATCATGCCTTGTCAACCCAGCCTGCTCTAAGGGGGACTATTTTTCTGTAGGGTTCATTCTCAGCAAAAAAAAAAAAAAAAAAATTGAACTGTGAGAATAGAGACTTAGAAGTATCTATCTGTAGCAATATCTGAAGATGGCCTTCAGCCAGATCTTAGCAAGAAAACAAAATTTTACTTGAAAAAAAATGACTAAATCCTAATCTTAAGTGAAAATACTTCACTGTATATTATTCATGTAGGCAGCAAAGCACAGTTGTCAAAAGCATGGGCTTAGAAGCATTTGAATTGAGCTCTGCTACTCATCACTTGTGGGACTTTGGACAGGTCGTTTACCTACCTTTCAATGCTCTAGTTCCCTCTGTAGAGGGAGATAATAACAGTAGCTGCCTCATAGGCACAGGTGGTATTATTAGTTTCTTAGGGCTGCCTTGATAAAGTACCACAATGGGGCTAAAAACAGCAGAAATTTATCCTTTCACAGTGTAGGAGCCAAAAATCTGTAATCAGCATTGGTTTCTTCTCGGGGGTTCAGAGGAAGGATCTGATCCATGCTTCTGTCCTAACTTGTGGTGATTGCCCCTAATCCTTTGCACTTATTGGCTTCCATTTGCATCGTTCCAATCTCTGCCTCCATTGTCATATGGGCATCTTCCCTCTGCGTCTTTGTCTCTGGGGTGTGTGTGTGTGTGTGTGTGTGTGTTGGCTTGTTTTTCTTTATCTACACACACATACATATGCTTATACACACACAGTTTGTGTGTTTAGGTCAGTTTGGGTAAGCTAACTGTGTTTCTCATATCACTCATCTACATAGGAGCCCTGCTCCAAATATTTAAATTTATACAAAAGTATTCTCCTGGGAAGTGTCTTATCAGGTTAAAAGATGTTTTCTGTTTTTGTCATTGATAAAGTTTCAGTCTTCTTGTCCATAGTACCAAGTGTCAGAAATCACTGCCATTATACAATATGTTGTCAGAAAGGCTATGTGTGAGTGTTCCAGGAAAGGTGATATTAGAAGAGAGAAAAATCGGGAGTAGTGACAGAACTTTTTTTGAATCTTTCCACCTAATTTTTATTCTATAAATCAACTAGCATTGTGCAGAACCAAAACCTGTCACCACAGTTCCTCCCCTGGGCTGCAGGACTATGATTAAGTGACTTGTCCAAGCCACAGAGATGTGTTGGTTCAGGAACTGCCCCAGTGTTGTCTGTGATGAGGCAGAGACTGTTTACAATAACATACACTGTTGAAATTCAATTTATTAGAAAATAAATCAAGAATGAAAAGAAAATATTTAAACACTGGACCTGAAAGTGGGCAAAATATAGACTTCCCATGGCCATAGTAGAAACAAAAAGGAGACACCTGAGTTGTATAGAGCTGCATGGCTCTTGGCACTCATCAAACACAGTCTATTTGTATTCTGTTGTCAGCAAAATACACAATAATTCCTCTCTTCCTACAAATGCTCTCTTCCTTTCACACTTTAGTTTCTAGCCTAATAAAATAAAAAAGAAGAAAAGAATATATGGGAAGCCTTTAAAGAGATGTACATGACAGGACACAAATGGAAGAGAGAGTAACAGATTGGGCGTGATAATGGCTTACCTCAATTCAAGGTATCAGAGGAAGTCCTGATGTCTTTGAAATAGATAGATCAGGGGCGACTTTAACATTTTTTACATGGCAAATCAAGAACTGTGTTTTAATGTTGTCTAGCCTCAGAAAGCAAGCAGAATTAATTACCCAAGAATAAGAAATATAATAAAATAATTGAAAATGAAAGTGTTAGTTTTTAATCAAGAGAAAAATTATAGTAGTACACAATTAGGAAATGTGTGTATGTCATATACATGTATACATGTGTGTGCACGTGCATGCACACACATAAATTGAACCAGATCCCTAGAAGAGTTTTCTGTCGATTATATTATTTGCGAAAGACAGAAGCACAATACATTCCACCAAGAGTGCAAATGTAGTTTGTAACAAATGAGAAAGTACATGGCTAATTCTTTAAAATTGATGTTTATCTTGACTGAGAAATGTTCTGCCATTACTGGGAGTAAAATACGAAAGATCCCGTTTTGAGAGAATAAGTGATATGGCTTGTCCAATGCCAGTAAACCCTTTCGTTCCCCTAAATTTACATGTGACTTTTTGTCATTGCTATAGAAATCACATATTTCTAAACCAACTCACCTTTAAATTTCACAACTGTATCAGGCAATGATAATAGTACTTAATCTTAACTAGTGTTTAGTAGGTGACAGGCACTTTTCCAGGATCTTTGCAAATATTAACATACCTAATCCTCATGACATATTCAAGATGTATTTATTAATTATTAGCTCCATTTTAACAGATGGGAAAATTGACTCAATGGGTGAGGTGACACATGTAGTAAGTAACAAAGCCAGTAATCCAAGCAAGCAGCCTAGCTCCAGACTTCACATCTTAACTAGAAAGTATCATGACCTGATTGTAAATATATTTATGTTATTTTACTGGTGAGAAAGATGAAAGGTTAAATTTTCTTCAGGTTAAACAGTTGCTAATTAACAACCCAGTCTACCTCCCTCTCCAAACTTGTACTCAATCTCCTATTCCCACTCCCTTCCTAAGTACCCACTAAATAAAATGGATTTAACCTCTTATAGAAAAGGACTCTGCCCTGTAAGGGTTGTCTTAAGAATTAGGTCAAATCATGTATGCAAAGAGTTTAGCGCTCAACACACAAGCAGGAGCTCAAATTTAGCAAAGATTTTTCATTATTATAGTAAGTGGATAAATATACTGTATTTCATGGAATTTAGGAAGTTGTTATAGCTAAGAAACATCCCAGTATCAGCGATGCTATAATGTGAAAATGCACACATCTTTTAATTGATAAAATGCGATACTCTTTACATGTTAGGTTTTCAATCAGGGTTGAATATTGGATTGTCCCAGCATAACTGTAGCTGCTATAAAATTCTAGGTCATTATTATGTACATGATAGGGCAGTAGGTTTGTATACTTATTTTTAATTTTCTTAGCAATCTGCTAAGTCATTATTATTATTTCATGGCATAGATAAGATAATTGAGGCTTAGAGAAATTAAGGAATTCATTCAAAATCAAATTATTAAGTGAGAGAGTCCAGATGACTATTTAGTCCCTCTGATCTTAAAGTCTTTAGCTGTACTGCACTGTGGTGCATCCACAATCCTATCTTTGGATACTTTTTTTTTAACTCTTTTCTCTGTGCAGTCTTTCGGCTCTTGGATTTTGATTTTTTTTGACAGAGTAAATAGCAATAACAATGGCCTCAGAGAGCTTTCCCAGCATCAAAGGAAGGAAAGGACTTGAACCTTGAGGGATGGGCTATCAAGCATGACGCAAAGGCAAAATTTTTCTCCCTTCTCCTTTTTCAGCATTAATTTCACTCAGGAAATACATTACACATTAACAAACTTCAGCAATTAAGTGAGGAGTCCCAAAATACGTCTCAACTCTCTCAAAAATTCAAAAATACAGAATAAATTTTTAAAAAGTTTACATTTGAAAGCCATATAGATGTAGCACTGGGTTCTAGTCTTTAAATATTTACACAGTAAGTTTTGTTCTCCTACGAAGTAATCACCCTATCATTAAGTTTAAAGAAATAATAGAATAATAATATCCATATTTCACTGTTGTCTAAGATAGATACATTAATACCTGGCTTTTTAAAGGACCAGTCCTAGGCTTTCTGTGTGACCATCCTGACACTTATACTTTCCAAGGTCTAGTCCACACCATGATCAGTGTCTTGCCCAGAATAGACTCTTTTCTTCTAACATATTTTCATAGTTAACAAAAGGAAATATTTTCTTTTCAGGACAACCTACTATCTAGGATAAAAGGAGAACAACACTAGTTTATTTTCCTTTAATTGATTATTATACATGAATATTAATTAATATTAATATTAGAAACAGCCACTCCAAAAGGTGTTCTTAATTTTCTATCTTGATTCTGTTGTCACTGTAAGAGAGAATAAGGGGAAACAAAATGGCTTAGAGACACTTCAAATTAAGCTCGGTTATAAACCTAATTTTTTTTTTTTCATTCAGAAGAGTCTCACTTGAATTAGACTGTTGGAAAAAAATGTAAACCTGTTCAACAGTAGATTATTTTCAGGGTAGTTTCACTATATGGAAAACAAAACAAAACAAAACTACTACTAATACTGATAATGAGCTTTACTCTCAGTTTTGTGCTACATGAAATTAATGTTCGAGTACATTAATACAGAAGAGAAAAATGAAGCCTGGTAGGTTGATAGTATGTGATGAGTTGTCCCAACTTATCTTCCTGACAATAAGTTCCAGCAACTGACTTTACAACCTCAGTGACTATTGCACTAGTAACAACCAACAAATTAAACATATGTAAGAATTCAATTACTTTAATATTTTCAGTGTCAAGATTCTGGAATAAAATTTTCCCATTCATGAATTTACTAGTAGATTTTAAATATTAATAAGAAACTAATTTTGCAATAAAGAAGACGACTACAAGAAAAATCCATCACAACTCTCCAAACTTTCATTACCATTCCACAGTTCTCTGCCACACTTGTTTATTGGCTTAATTGAAAGATACATTTTTTAAAACTGAAAAAAAGTTAAAATTTAGAAAGTTGTAATTTATAAAACTAAAAAAGAAACTAGCTAAAATTTGGAACTTTTATCTTTATTAATTAAAAAAACAATTATATTATACTTGGTTGGAGGGATAAAAAGAATGAGTATGACTTGCTTGAGGTTAAAAGAAACACCATCAATTATATTTATAAATAGCTATAGATTTTGAGATAGCCATGAAGAAGTCACAAACACACCTCATGGTTGGTATTTTAAAATTACTTTTAAAATGATGGAAAATTGAAAGAAACTTTTAATTGTAGGTGAAAGAAAGGCAAGTTTATTGCTCTGTGAGATTTAATAGGAGGTTTTAAATGTGCTTTCTGAGGATTTGTGGAGACTGGTTATAGCTTCAAAATATCTGATCTGTCTTATTTGTATGTCGTTTGTAACACAGGAGATTCAGAAGCTGCTGTTTTAGTGACAGTGCCCAGTAGAAGTTGTCGGGTATTATTTAATGCAAAGTCCTAAGGAATTTAATCTTTTCATAAAGCCAAGGCCACTAATTTTAACTCCCAAGATATTTAAGATGAGATCACAGAAATTACTAAATTCTACCACCTTATTCTCTCTCTTTAGTGGAAGACAATCTCTCTAGGCTTTTGTTTGTTGTTGTCATTGTTGTTATTTGAAAATACAACCCAATCAACCATATCTATGCTGGCTTTGAGGCAGATATGAGGAGAAAAGCATTCGCTCCAAATCCATGCCACTAGACCTCAGCCTGACTCTTCCACTGAGGAGATTTGCAAAGACTCAGAAACATGATCTCTTTAGATTTCCTACCTTCTCATCTTTGACAGCAAATCTCAAAATCTTGAAACTAAACAACAAAAACACCACCACCAATAATAAACAGTAATATATCTCCATCACAAAATTCTGCCTGAATTTAGGAATATGGCTTCTGTTTTGCCCAGAAAAACAAAACACCACAAAAATCTGTAAGCTCAACAAGACCTTAGTAAACAAACCTAGCATTTTGTTTCTCAGTCTGTGTTTAGATACTTCATTATCTTTCCCCCAAATAGGAAGATAATTGCTTTCAATTTGTGTAAAAAGCCATTCGAGAAGTTTTTTTTTTTTTTTTTTTTTAAAAAAAAGCAAACACACAGAGCTCTAAATGTGAATAAAATCTCCATTTCTAGTAAGAATTGCAAATTTTAAACACAATTTTTCCCTGCTTTCATTTTGCAAGTTTAAAAACAATCCCACCGCTGATGAATTCTACCTCTTTCACTAAGGTAGTGACAGAGCCTTCTTGAAGAATGCGTAAATCAAGAGAGATGTAAAGGAACAATCTAGAGAATTAGAGATCATTTGGCAGGGTGCCTGTGGAAAATTGAAAGGAGACTTTTAATTGCAGGTGAAAGACAAGAAAAGTTCATTGTTCTGTGAGATTTAATAAGAGGTTTTAAACGTGCTTCCTCTACTGCTTTCTGAAGTTTATGAAGGAGGCATTGGAAAAGTCTCTGAGTACAAAAGTGAGGGTCAAGCCAAAGAGTTGAGCCTTGGTCTTTGGTCTGATGGACCACACGCTCTCAATCGAAAGATCAAATCAGATGATGAAATTCTTCAATGAAGTATTTTACAAAATATACATATTCTGGGGTTTCTACTTGGAGAAGATCTCCCCAGGTAATAGTGATATCCCTCTATGCAAATCTTAAAATATTAGTGCTATTTTAAGTAAAAATTTATCGAATATTGATTTCCTTGAATTCAATCTGCCTTCACATCAATTAAAATATAACAAAAATAATTAATGTTCAGTTTCCTTTACAACATGGGTTTTTTAATTTGCTGAACCATTTATTAATTTCTAAGCATAACTTCATGAAGGAAACACTAACATGAATGAACAGAATATATCCCCTTTGTTTAAGAGAAACTTGAAAGAAAATAAATGGACAAAAATAAAGATGCATCTTTTTCTCTCAATTATTCATCAGTGAGGAATTCTGAAACTTGCACATCACAATAAGTTCTTGAATAGCAAGGAAAATACAACCCAAATCAAACAACAGAAATGATCCCTCTACAAATTGGATGCATTTACTGTTCTCTTTGGAAAAAGAAGGGAAGGATAGCTGATCACTTCCATTTTAACATTCACTTGTTCTGCATTTTCACACACTGTATGTTAGTACTCATTTTATGGAGCAACTCATTGAGAATATCTCAAGTGTTTAAATATTTGATGTTCTTCCTCAGATTCTGCCAATCTTAATTCTTGGTTGATTTGGTGCAAATTCACTTACTCTCAAAAATTTATTTGTAACCCCCAAATCAATATTTGGGGTCCTTCCAGGGTCATTCAAGGACATGCTCAAGGAAGTGAAAACTTTGACTCACCCATGGGGCACAATCTCAGCTGAGGTCACACAAGGCGAAGCTCTTGTTTCAGCACTAATACTGTAAACAAGTATTCTTTTCATGGTCTATTTAGTGCCAAGATTTTTGCATTTTTAATGCTTTTTGTTAGTGATTTCATATTTGAATGGACCCCAAGAATAGTGCTAAAATGCTGTCTTATGCTCCTCAGTGCAAGAATGCTGTATTGATTGATTTATGGAAATGTTCTGATCAGAAGCTTGCAAGAATCCAATCCTGTGTTTTCCCTAGGAGCAATGGTTCAGTATTCACTAATTCAATGCTTGTGGTATCTTAACAGGACATAACTGCCATAACAATTCTATTGTAATTATTTCATTATTTAAAAATTTTATCAGGTGTAGAATGGCATTAATCTTTTGTTGTTTTAAAATCATTTTTGAATACTGATAGAAAGTCAGTTTCAGCAGTGGGTTTTCATAGAGATACGCTCACATCTTAGCTGTTCTTCAGTTTGACCATGAGTGGAAGAATCAGTATTTGTGTTCTGGTAATCTGGCTACTCACCTTTCGTGATAAAAGGGCTTTTTGTTCCTCTCTGTAGCTGTGAAAAAGGTCATCTGTTATAGTAGGTGAAAAGGATGCCCTCTGGTTGTGTTTTTCTACTGCTGCTCCTTTGCAGACTTTTTTTTTTTTTTTTTTTTTTTTTACTGTTTAAACAGTTTTGTTTAATTCCCTCTCATGTTTAAATTCTCTGTCTGTATGCCAGGTGGCACTGCGGCTAAATGTTAGTGTTTGTGTTCCTTTTGCAAACTACGCAATTTGTACAGGGTGGGGAGGGTCATTCCAGTGTTATTATGGAATGAATAAATGACTATTTTTGAAAGTAGGCTGTTTACTGCTACGTTAACAAAATTTATGTATTTGAAAGCAGATTGTTTTATATAGAGAATGTCATTATTTGCAAAGGGTCAATCCCATGAACTAAGTATTACTATCCATATCTAGGAATTGCTCTTTTACTGTAATTTAATTGAAATCTACTGGCAACTTCTGTCAGAAAAGCTTCTGAGAAACTTTAGAAAGGAAATAGTTGACAAGTAATTATTTTTTTAAATAAACAGTGAAAATAAGATGCTTAATGAATTTTGCCCTTGTTTTCTCATTGTTTATTTTGATGTCCTTTGAAACAGGTGTTCATTCCTGAGAGTGAAAATTCAAGGATATATGAAATTGAATATCTTATGAAAATAATACTTACAAACATTTTGATTTTCTTTTGTAAATGTCTGATCCTTTCTGAGTCTTTAAAGTATACATAATAATTTCCTCTAATTATTAGTTAAAAGAAAATTGTATCTATTATGTAAAAATTGCATTATGTTCTAATGAATAGTTATCTAAAAGTTATTACAGTATTATGATGAAGTATAGAGGAAGAGCCTGAGATAACCACTGGGAGAACAAGATTTTAGAACTGACTCTGCCACTAGTTTGCTACATAAACTTCTATAAGTTACTCGATCTTTCTGGGCCTCAGTTTCCCCAATTGTGAAATGAGGTCTTGAGACTAGGTTTCCTCTATAGTTCATGCCATCTGGAGGAAAATGTGATCAACATGGTAAACATTAATTATGCCCCAAGAACTTTGCCTTTATATTTTCTGTCATTTTTATTAGTTACGAACCAGTTGTTTCTGTTTTCACAAACAATTAAACAATTGTTCTATAGTCTTCAAAATTTTACATTACTGAGAAAGGAACCAGGAAAAAAGTTAGGTTTGAAAGTCCTCTAAATGTTAACAAAAATAAAATCAATATACAGACATTTTTGTTCAATATTATAAAACTAAAGTTTTTAGGTTGGCATTATCATTGTTATGTAAATTTGATTTGAAACACTTTAGAAAAAGTGAATATTTAAACTAATAGCACCTTTTTTTCTTCTATAGTTCATTTATCATTTTATTCTATATCATTGTAATTATTACTTAATTTATGTAAGTTCTGGGCCATCTAAAATTTCTATATTTTATGATACAGGTTATAGTCAGGCATTAAAGATTTGTTATATAAACAGAGAATGGACAGATGTAGAAGTAGGAAAGGATATAGCACAAGGGGATAAGTTGACAGAAACATTTTTATGTACTTAAGAGAATTTTCTTAGCATAAATCATCATTTTTATTCTTTTTTGGACCATTCTAGGATGTTCTTCATGACAGAGTTTGAATTTAGACTGATCTCATTTGAAATTGAAAGATGCAGTTCAGCTGTTTGTACACAAATATGAAACAATTATTGCTGGAAGCACATTTATCCAGTATCCCTGTGTAACTATGGTGACACAGGCCCACGGCTTGAAAAATTGCACAGAACTTGCGTTTATGAAAAAGCCTCATGCTGTAATTCTGGATTTAAAAGATCAGTGGAGAGAAGAGGGTTGAAGTATAATATGCTTAAACCCCAGAATATACAGAGCCTTTTATTTTATGCTTTCTCATTTGGGGTTAAAAATATAAACTACTCATAGTTACCGCGATGTATTTTTTACCTCAACTGAAATTAAAGGGGAATTAGTTTGACTCAGGGTATTATTCTCTACGATTTCATCTATTTCATCATAATAATAAGGATATAGATAAAAAGTTAAAATATTATGTTGATATTTATAGATACTAAAGATCAAGCATCATGGAAACAATGTGTCCATATATTTGTCAACATGTTTTACCTTTAGCCATCAAGTAGACAAAGTCTCAATTTCTTCTTCAGAGCCTGAATAACCAGATCAGCTCCTCTTACCTCTGGGGGCTGAAAGTCTCCTGGGTTTGTACTGTGATGCATATTCCAGTCAGATATACTATAGTTTTGACAATAGCTACTGCCTTGAAGTGCCTACCTAGGATTATGGTCAATGTACCTAATCAAGGCAGTTGAATTCAAGCTCCCCTCACCCCTCCCTCAGGAAGCCTGAGCCTAGAGCCCATGCTGGGCACAAGTACCTGGAAGCTTCTCACTGAACTTCCTCCCCTTTTCAAAACCAAAGATACCTCTCAAACAAAAAGCATATCTCTAGTTCCCAGACTTCACTTTTCCAAGTCCTAGGACCTTGTCTTAGCTTGGGCTGCTATTTAACAAAATACCACAGACTGAGCGCCTTAAACAATAGTCTTTATTTCTTATAGTGCTGGAGGCTGGAAGTCTGAGACCAGGGTGCCTGCATGGTTGAGTTCTGGTGAGGGCTTCTCTTCCTGATTACAGACAAGTGCAGTCTTTCTTTGTCTTTGTCTTCACATGGCAGTGGAAGAAGTAGGGGTGGGTTGAGGAAGTTCTCTGGTGTCTCTTGTTATAAGAACACTAATCCCATACTAGGACCCAACCCCTCATGACCTCATCTAAACCTAATAATCTTCTAAAGGCCTTCCTCCTAATACTCTCATTTTGGGGTTAGAGCTTCAACATATAAATAGGGGAAAGGAGAAACAAACGTTCAGTTCATATAGACCTGAAATGAAAGAGGGGAGGAAAGAAATCATCTAAAATTTCAAAAGGTGAAGTTAGGCAATTAAACCTGTAGGGCAATTTCTTTCTCTCAAAAAGTAAATTACAGAGTCAAGCCAGATTTTCTTAGGAGAGTAGCTACTAGGTAATTGAAAATTGGATTCATTGGAAAACACTTAGAAAAGCACTTACCTAGGTCAGGACATGATGTTTCCTGGATGTTGACAACAGATTCATTGTACCAAGGTGAAATGCTCCTTTTCACGTCATTTGGTTACTAAATCTCTCCATGGATTACCAGAAAAAAGGTTTCAAACTTCCTTGCATTAAAATTCAATCTATTTTTTCAAAGCAAATTTTAAAGGTCTACTAAGATTTTATTCTTAATTTGTGCTTTTTTAAATTTCACAAGGAATAGTTTCAGTTGCTAAGAAAACTTGATGTTTAAAATAATATTTTAAGGATACAGTCACTTAATATTTATGGTATAGTTCTGTTCTTGAATATTACATATCTCATGATCCTAATAACATAGCCTTATAAACTCCACCTCATTTAGAAAAGCTAAGATATGAAATGTCATACTAGTGAAACATCTCTAATTTTGCATCTCTAATTTAAAACTTAGTTATTATTTTTTGTTGATATATTAGCTTAAAGTGTTTGTCCCTGAAACTCTTTTTGTTTTATACTGGAATCATCTTCACTTGAGATTCTGCAAAGAGGTAAATTTCGGATGGCCAAGACAGCCACTGTGTGGATAAGCCCAGTAAACATGAATGCTTCTCATTTATTTCCTACTGTGAATGTAGAGGCTTAGGCTGTGAATTGCAAGTTTATTCCTCTATTTCTTCCTCTGAAAAAATGAGATGAGAAAATTGTTTTCTCAGAACATGGGTAAAACGATTTATGAGGCATTATGCTGTTCATTTAGAAATACATTTTGTTCTTCCAAACACTTGTGTATTTGTGGAAGTAAAAGAGGAGAGCAGATAAACCAAAGGTTGTGTCGAAGCCATTCTTTTTTTTTTTTAATTTAATTTTATTATTATTTTCAAGTATACAGTACATTTGTCAGACATTTATATAGTTTATGAAATGATCCTTCTGATTGCTTTTTCTCTCCTCTGGCTCTACCTCCAGCCATTACATTAATGCTAACTGCATTCCCTATGCCATACTCCTCATCCCTGTGACCATCTATTAACTACTAATTTATACTTCTTTAACTCTTCACCCCATTCTCTTAGCCCCCCCCAATCTCCTTCCCTTCTGACTATTACCAAATTGACCTCTATATTTGTGAGTCTGTTTTTGCTTAGTTTATTCTTTTTGTTCCTTAGATTCCATGTATAAGTGAAATCATATGGTATTTATCTTTCTCTGTCTGACTTATTTCATTCAGCATAATAACTTCTAGGTCCAACCATGTGATTACGAATGGTAGGATTTCATTTTTTTAAAGGTTGAGTAATATTCCATTGTATATATGAACCATAATGTCTTTATCCAGTCATCTGCTGATGGGCATTTAGGTTGCTTGCATATCTTGGCTCTTATAAATTGTGCTGCCATGAACATAGAGGTGTATAGATCTTTAAGAATTATTGTTTGGTTTTCTTTAGATAATATCAAAGTCATTCTTTTAAAATGCCCTGTAATAACTGACTGACAGAAGCAAAATGCTCTAGGTGAAGACTTTTTATATCAGGTTGGATTAAATTAAGATAAATTAGATTAATTATATATAAAAAATTTGCATAAACTTCAAAAAAAGTTTGTTTAAACACCTAAGCATATCAGGCACTGGAAGTAGAGTGGGACAAGTCTGGGGAGGAAAATTACAAGTTGCTAGGAGAGAATATAACAGTGAGAGTTGAACCAAAGTGTGTGTGTGTGTGTGTGTGTGTGTGTGTGTGTGTGTGTGAAGGGAAGGGGAGCTGGAAGATGGAGAAGCGTTATTAAGAAAAAGAAAATTATTAGACTTAGATCTGAAGTATAAACTCAGGTTGGGTGAAGGGATGCCACACTATCACGATGGAATGACAGGGACAGGGGTGTGTGTGTACCCAGTAATCTGTACAGTCACCGATCACATAAAAATAATCATAACACCTGATATGATATATGATAATATCTGATAGCTGTTGAGTGAATTATTAGCCATTTAAAACACTGGTATTGCAATTGCTGGTACATAAGAAAAAAGAAAGCGAAACAGTCACTCACCATGAAACACATTTGAAGTTTGATGGTTCAAGTCAAATGAAATTTTTTAAAAGTATTGCTATCATTATGTTTCATTAACCTGAAATTATTCACAAGCCCGATATATCACCATATCTAGGACACTCAGTGACATTTGATTAAACAGTAATTATACCAAAGCCTGATAAAGGAAAGAATGCATTAAAGTATATGAAAGACAACCTATTAGAATATTACCTATTATAGAATAGTTTGGACATGGTGATCTCATTCATATTGCATTTGTTTTATAAAATGATTTCTATCGAAATGAGTATAGTTCAACAGAGCTTTTAGTTGAACAGAAGGCAGCATCCAAAACCTCCCCTCTTACAAATCATCAAACCAGTCTCCATCACAAGGTGTGGGAATATAAGAGAATTGTTGGATGCCCCATTTAATAGATTTTGTAGCCTCCAGTTTAGAGTCGGGCAAGAGCTGTACGTCTCCTTTCCTCCAACTTTGGTATCGGGTAGAATATTATCAGGTAGAATCAAATTTCTCTTGAAAAACAAATATTTATTACTATCTTGGCATAAAGAGAGTTATACCATCTGGTCTGTAAGCTCAGTCAAGCCCCAGCTTTCTGGCCTAGACCTCGGCAACCAAAATCATTAATGCAAGCTTCTCATGGAGCAGCTGCTCTAGTGGTAGGATTCTTCTAGTCTGGTTGGATTGTGTGAGTGAATCCTCTGATTAAGGCCACACTCAGGACCTTAGACCTAGAGTGGAGATTCTAGGCCCGTGGCACTATGCTGAAGAGCACTAACTTCACACTTGCTTATATCCTATTTCTGCAGGATCTGAAGCCCCTGTGCAGGATTTCACAGCCAATCCACAAATCTTCAAAACTTCTTTAATAGGAAATTCCTTACAATACCCATTACGATACTCAATCTTTTGGATGTAGTCTCTCACGACAAAGAACCTGAGTCCAAATTCAGACATATCCCCTTACTAAGAATAGGCTAGTTATTTAACCCAAGTCTCAGTTTTCGTTTCTATAAAATGGGCAAAATAGAGAGTTGTTCTAAGATTGGATTGAGATAATGCACACAAATCACAAGAGAGTGCTTTGCACATGAGAAATGTTAATAATTAATAAAGGTTCTGATGCTTGTGATTAGCAATGTTCTCATAGGCCAAGAATGCTGGGAGGCTGCATTTAGATCAGTTGAGCTTAGGCAATTATGTTTATCTGAAAGAAAGTGCTTTTGTTGGGTGAGCAGGGCTAACCTATATTAAACTTTGCTTCTGTTGTCACACTTAAGAAATGATTTATTCTAATTTTCCCAGATGTTACATTACTGAGATTAAAATCCCAATCTCCTGATTCCTGCTTCCTAACTAGCCTACAAAATTATTTCTACTACCACAAATTTTTAAAAAATTGTTTGAAAATTTGCATACTTTGTTTTCTCACAACTTGATGTTATTATTGAAATGATTTGATGATAAATAGGGTTGTCTTCTTAAAAACTAGCAGTTACCATAAAATAAAATGTTACAAGTCAAAGAGAAATTGACTTCAAATGTGTTTTCTGATCTCGGCTCTGAAACTGATAGATTTTGAACAAGTTATTATTTTTTCATGAATTCATTTTCTTTGGTCAAATCAGGAGTATAAAATATGTCTCACAGGATTGTCCAGAGGATTAATTGAGAAATAGAAGTGAAAGAACTTAGAAAAAACGTAAACACTCAGAAAAGCTATCTCATTATCAAAAATCCTATTTTTAGGCCACTATACATATCATTTGATTTATTTTTATTTATATTGTACTATATTATGCCATTTTGTATAACAATATGGATGTATGATTTTCAAATTATATAGTACTTAAGTACTATGAAAAATTTGAGGACCTGAAAAAAAAAATCGTATGTTAACAGAGTACTTCTGTATTTGTAAAGAAGTCACTGACAATTTCAATTATGTTTTCATAATTTGGTTATTGCACATCTATTTTATCCAACAAATATTTATTGCAGACTTGCCATAGTACAAGCACCATAGTAGGCTCTGGGGCCATGAAAAGAGGAAGTCTTCATCTCTTACAATCTGATGTGGTTGAAAACTGAAAAGGACTAATTAGAAGCCATTGGTATTTTACATAGAGGAAGTAGTGATTAAATTTTTAAATGATAACTTCAAAGACAAAGTAGAGAAACTATTGGAAGGGACAAAATCAGAAACCAACTCAGAGGCTAATAAATACTCAGATAACCCAGAAAAGAGCAACAGGAAGCTGTGTAGATGGATTTTCTCAAAAATTTTAAAATGATGATCTGAAGAGTAAAACCCTAAGTGAAGCAGGATTGTTTACATGTCCTAAAATCACATTGGAGCTTTTAAAGCTGTTCAATAGATCCTGAGGATTTATAAGGGTAATGTTCTTTAATTGAACTATTTTAAAAGCTAATTAGAAGTTGTATAGCATGAAGACATTTATTATTTTGTTGGGAGATAGATCTGAATGCTGCTTCTGAAAGTTTGGAAAGTGAGGGTTCATAGAGCAGCAGTCACCTTTATTGGGTCTTTGCTTGTCATTACTTGTCTGGAGTATTAATAAAACTTTCTTTATGAAGTGACAAGTACTCTGAAAACAGAGAAATGGCTCGTTTTAATGTTAGGAAAAGGGCAAGTGAAATCGGTGGTAAAAAAAAAAAAAATCTTGGTATTCAACTGGAAATCAGGGATTAGGGTGGAGGTGACAGAATTTCAAGTGGAATATTTTTCTAAAATTCAGAGGAAGACAAAAAGGAATTAAGCAACAGGTAGCATAATAGATCCATATTTGCTTTCTCTTATCTAGAGACTGGTTCGTGATGACTTAAGAAACAAGAATTCATTAAAAGAATACAAAATCAGTTTATCTGATCCGATGCCAAAGATTATTTATTTTCTAAGGAGTCTTTATTGTTTTCAGTGAGGTATTTAACATGTCTTGTGACAGCCTTTTAGATAAGATATAGATTAGTAGGTTTATTCATAATATGGGTAGATGAGTTGATAGCTGTTCAAAGTTGTTTTCTGAAAATGTTAAGAGGAAAATACCAGTCTAAAAGGCATAAGGTATGACAAGGCTTAAACAAAGGAAGATTGGATCAGCATGACCAATCTATTAAAATAAAGGTCATTTAGAGGTAAATAAGGAGATCTTGCCTAGGTTCAAATAAAATCTTCACAAATACCAGATAAGGATACCTGGTTTAACAAAAACTCTTTATTTAGTATAAGCCAATAGGGTGGGTGGCGTGGCTATTAAAAAATAATAATAATAAGGCATTAGGCTTCATTAATACAGGAAAGAGGGTCAAAATTTCACTCTGCCTGAATTGATTGAAAATGTCAAAAATATATTTTTTTAAGTTTTAAACATCGCATTTTAAACAGAAATGTTGATAAAAGTATAACCCCCCCCCCCAAAAAAAAAAAGTGTTAACAGGTAGAAAGTTTGTAGAAACACCTGAAAGGGTGTGTTTTAAAGAATTCATGGACAAAGTCTTTGTACTTCTTGATGCAGGACCAGGAAAAACCCACAGAAATTACTGGAAACTCAAGTTCGGTTTTTGATGAGGACAACCTTTTTACCATTTAGAGTTACCTAAAAATGGAGTGGGCTGCTTTTTAGGAGAGAAAAAGTTGCTGAATGTCCTGATCCTCAGAAAGTCACCTCACTAATTATTCCTGAAGTAAACATTTAAACTCTTGTAACAAACTTGCTAAGTGTAGCTTTTTCTTCAATTCACAAAGCAAACTTAATGTTTCCAGTGGAGTTCGAGATGTTCTTCTAGAAGTGAAAATTGCACAGACTACAGGAAAAATGATTAATTCTCATTATCCATCACTTGCAATGTTCTCATATTTTTCTCTCAATATTCAGAAAAATAAAATTGCTTGTTCTATTCTTTTAGCCACATTATTCCTTTCGATTCATTAATTTATCTTGGAAACACCACTTTTCACACTAAAAGGCCCATAATTAGGATGTTTAATATTGGTGGAAAAAGTAAAATGAATATATTACCAACAGAAATAAAAATACTAGTCACCCTTTGGAATAAATGTCTTCTAGGTTTGCTTCATCCACTGTAACTTTTGCTATTTATCTTAACACTTAGTGTGCAATGATATGGTAAATTTCTCCAGGTTTTAAACATCCCTAGCCTACAAAGTCACATAAAATATTTTTATATTGATAGGATTTAATATTCTAAACATATAATAGCTTCTGTTGAGACAATATCATCACTAAATATTCGTAGAGATTCACAATCAGAAAGAACATTAGAGACCATACAACTTATCTT
>CM053508.1:39447783-39519273 GCA_028627145.1 Eidolon dupreanum | reverse complement strand
GTGTGTGTGTGTGTGTGTGTGTGTGTGTGTGTGTCTTACCATAGGCTAACTGATATAAGCAAGAGTTAATTTCCTATATTCCTACAGCATATTTCTGGCACAAAAACATCACCAAACTTCTAAATAAAGACCTAAAACACTTGGAATATTATAAACATTGAAATAAATATGAGCTATATATACATTGAAGAGAGATTAAGAAAAAAAAGTAGGATAATTGTTTTCCAACCTGCTTATTCCAGTTCAGGGTCTCAGTGGCCATGTAGCTTGGGGACAAAGTGGGAACCTACCCTGGACAGGTCTCCATTCCATCACCGGGGTGCTTACCACACCCCTACACTCACTCAGGCTGGGACAATTAAGACACATCTATTTACCTAACTTTCACATGGCTGGGATGTGAGAGGAAACGAAAGTACACAGAGAAAACCCAAGCAGACTGTGGAGAATGTACAAACTCCACACAAACAGTGGCTCCATTATAACAATGATGTTAAAATTAAGTAGGCAAGTGTTCCTATCTCAATGAAGGATATTATGCATGGGCAGACTAAATCTATAAAATAATTATATTAGTATCTTGACTATTAGCTTATCTCCAAATAATCACACTCTACTTCCAAACACTCTTTTATTTTGCTGAATAAGTTTTGCCATAGATGATAAAACATTAAACCAAGTATTATTCTGATTGCAAAATCAGAATTATGGGTTTGGTTACTAAAGTTTCTACTAATGTTAGATAAATTCCATATTTACAAAACAGAAATTTGTTTTCTCTCTTTCTAGAAAATATCTTTATATACATTTCTAAAAATAAAGTAAAAACTAAGGTGTTTACTCTTGTAAATGTTTCAGTACTTCCCACTAATCAATTGCTTGTTGTGATAGTTTCAATGATGACTTAATGAAAGATTTAGGTGCTATTTTAAGACTTTTTTTATTTTTGATTTCATTTATCAGTTTCATTTATTGAGAAGATGATATGCTTATTTCTACTACTTTGACAAGATGAAGCAAAAAGCAAAAATAATTTCAAGCACAGAATTATGCTGCAGACTTTTCTAGAGACCACTAAACAAAAATAGAAACTCAAGCTGAACACAGAAAAGAGCTGCAATAATTTTCATAATTAACTTTTGATAAGTTTCAAAGACCTGGTAGAATCAAATTTCTAGGATAGAAAACATTTATGGAAAACAAAGTACATTGGAAATTGCATTTGTTCAATGTCAGTAAGAAATTGCCTGTAATGCTTTGTTTTACATTTTATGACAAAGTAACCAAGAGAAGGCAGTCAAGGTGAGATTACAGAAGGCTTTTCAAGTAAAACAAAGGAAGCTAGCATGTAACAAGAAGATATAAACTCCTAAGCATAAAAAAAATTCTCAGTGAAAACCGGTGTTTCAACAAAGTGAATTTGCCAGCATGGGTATGTGAAGGAGTCATGAAGCGAACATTGTAGAGTCTCATGAATCTGAGAGGCATACTTAGGAAAAGACAAAGAACTTTTAACACCAAGTAAATGTACAAATGAAAAACAGGAGAATTCCTCAATTTTTTTTCACATTTTCTATTTTAATATGCAAAATGATATCAAGAAAAAAGCCAATTGGTAGGAAAATGTCACAGTTTTAGTTTGTTCAAGTTGAATTTAGAGTGAGGGCAGGGAATTCTCATGGAAGCATCTGATTAACTGTTGGAAAGTGCGTGGCAATCCACAGGATAATCACAATGAGAAGTGATATTGTCATAGAAAAATGAACAGGTACAGTGAAAGTATTTTCAGATTAATTACCTTACTCTACTAGTTGACAATTTTATTGCTTTGATTCCATTATTTGAATTGCATGACCTTTTTCATTTGCTCATTTCTAATTTAACTAATAGTTTTGAGTGTTTACTAAGTGTTTTTCATTGTATTCTGCACTGAAGATATTAATAGGAAAATAAACAAGGTTCCTTCTGGGTGGATAGTCTATTGGAAAATATAAACAAGTAAAAAACAATAAAAATTCAGTGGGGTAAGTTCAATGTCACATAAAGTGTATACCTACCCAAGACTAGGCAGAGAAGCGGTCTTCAAAAGAAAATGGTATTAAAGCTGAGATAATGGGGACAAGACTAAGTGCAGAGGAAGAATGAAGAGTAAGTTCTAGTAAAGGGAAGATTATGTGTGAAAGGATGGGAGTAGGAAAGGAGAAAATAATTCAATGTAAGATCTAAGGGAAATTCAGTCTTTCTGGAGAATTAAGACGAAAATGTAACTAGGAGAGAAAGGGATTTAGAGAGTGGTACAATATAAAGCAAAAAAAAAAAAAAAAAATGCTAAGTAGGGGTACATCATCCAGAGTCTCATTAAGGAATTAGTACACTAGCTAGAGGCAATAAGGAGATGAAAGGATTTGCATTTGTAGGTTAGTTAGACCATCAGGTGGAAAGCAGATTTCAGGAGGCCAGCTGGAGGCCAGAAGCCTTATTTGAAGGCATTCAGAGTATTCCAGGACAGGAAAGATGATGGCCCTTATTGGGATAATGGAAGTGGAGTTCAAGAAAAAGTGAGTAGATGTAAAAATTATTTAGGAAATGGTCAAACTTGGTAAATTATGACTACTCAGTGACTTGCAGTTGTACTTTCTTTTTTTCATTTCCCTAGTTTTGTTTGAGTTAATTGAGGTTGTGGTTATGATTAGTCTTTTCAATCTGGAAATGCATGCCTTAAGTCCTGGAAAATGTATTTATATTACTTTTTTAAAAATTCCTGGCCCCTATTATCTATGATCTATTTTCATCTAAATATAACCTATTTTGTGGGCTTTCATTAGTTGTTTGTGCCTATTCTTGATCCTACTCCTAGGCATTTTTCCATTTCCCTTCCTTTGTTTTTTCTTTGTTACTTCCTGGAAATGTCCTCATTTTATCTTTCAGTCATCATATTGTTTTCTGTTAATTCTATCTATGATATTTTATATTTCCAAGAGCCTTTCCTCTTCTCTAGTTTCTTTTCATAGTACTTAGTCTGTACATGTCATGAATGCAGTTGCAGTTTTTTCTTTTAGTTCTATTAAAATATCAATTTTTATAGTAATGTTGGCATTCTCTTCTGCTCTCTGTATTATGACAGGTTCCTCGCCTCCCCCCCCCAAGTTTTCCCTTCCGGCTTGTTTTGGTTTCAATATTTTTAAGTAAGGAACTGTCTCAGCTATCTTGTGATATTTAATACTGTGTGTGTGTGGTTAGGAGTGAGATACTTAAAAAACTGACTGGATCATCTCTTATTTATTGGTGGTAGGAATTCTGGAGTCATTACAAAGTTCTCTGTGCTAATCACTTCTCCATTTTCTTTTTTTCTTTCATTTTTTTTCCTTTTTTTCTTTTTTAAAGATTACAATTCTGGGTTTTGGTTTTACATGTCCCTGAACTTCGAAAAGATTGTATTTCTGCTCTCTGATTCTCTTTGATTTTATGATTTTTAAATGTAAAAAACAGTTTTAGAAATGTCTGAATTTTGTCATCTTAAAACCAAAAGTCTGCCACTTAATTCTTTTTACATTTTTATTGAACTCTTTTTGGGAAACTGAATTATGGTGAACATGCTCAGAGATTATTACATAATTTAATGAACAATTAAATATAGTTTAGTCTTAAAAAAATCTTCTTTGATTAATGTGCTACAGTGTTCACTTCTAAACCAGTAAACCTAATGAATACCAAATAAATAGATGTTCTATTAATTAGAAAGTTTGTAAATTCTGAGATATATGATGGTTTTCAGATTAAAGAAACATCAACCCTTTTACTTTCAGATGAGACATTTGAAATTGAGGTACACTTTTGACTACAGTTGAAACTCAGATGGTAAACATGTTTATCTTCTAAGAAGCATGCTGGGAGGTAACAGGAATTATCTTCCTGTATTAGGCCTCTTTTACTGCTCTTTTTTTCATTTAGACTTTAGATGAAGTACCTTCACGCAAAAATAATACAAACAGTATTGATAGTAGAGATGGAAACAGTTGAAGAACTACCTTATTTTGTGGAAAATAATGTGTTATAATGTCATTCAGGATATTTGGCTGGCTCTAAGTTGTTTTCTTATCAGATTGATAACTTATTTTTTCCCCCCTTAGGCCACATTTTCTGATTTTACACTACTATTTTTACTCATATATAGCCTTTAATAATCTGGACCATTTTTATTGTTTTATAACAAGGTGGTTGATATATTTACATAACTCAATATAAAAAGAAAATCAAGATTTTTGTCATCGTTGTCCTTAGTACAGCTTTATTTTCATGTCAGCAAAGCTAACTTTCTTTTTCATATTTTATGAAATTAAATTCATGGCAATACTTTGATGTAAAGCAATCGCTGGTGAGAAGAAAAGATATTTTCTTTTTCGATGTTTTAGTAGAAGTCATATCTTGATACCTGAAGTATCAAGGCATTAAAGCAAAAAAGCACAAACACATATGAAAAAATCCTGCAAAAAAACCTAGACCTGCATCTGCATTCCAAATTGCTGGTAACTCATGAGACAAAATGACATATAGAATTGACATCTGAATGCTTAAAATAATCTATCAGAATACTTTGCTCTTAAAATGAAGAAATACAATGGCCATAAGTCTTAAGAAGTATCTTCTTAACTGTAAAACTCAGAGAATGAATATAATTGTAAAAGAAAACCATTATACCACAATGAATATGAGGCTGAAATTTGAGTCACATGATAACGAAATCTATTAAATAAGCAATGTGCTTCCAAGAGGACTTTTCTATATATTCCAACTATGTTATAGTCAGTGCCTGGTGAGCAAAATGTTAACTGAGACTCAGAATTGGGAATGATCACACAAAAATTGGCCAATTCTTTTCTTAACCTCCACATTAAGTTTAAGCAACATTAAGCCAATTGAATGTGTTCTCCACATTTACCTTTCTGAGCCTGTTCTTGCTACAGACTTGTGTACTGACCACTTATCAGGGTGATGCCAGTTCAATAAATGTCAGCTCACACTTCTGAGTCAAATAAACTGTTTTCTCTTGTTAATGTCAGAGTCTTATTTGCACCGAGATTTCTCTCAGAATTTTGAGAAACATAAAATGATAGTGATCATGCTTTCTGGCATTTGGAAGCAGGAATATTTCTGGGCATAATTCAAGTGGTCAAAAACTCTGGATTCCAATGAATTTGAGATGAAAATTAAAAGCACTAGATGACATCATTCTGGAAGCCACTATGTTCATGTCTGTTGTTTCTAACCTCCTCTCTACACAGAGAAAGCATTTCACCAAACAAAATCAAGTTCCTTTTGCTCATCGTTGTAGTTTATTTACTCACCAACATTTCGATAAAACTACAAAGTTTTAGCAGATATAAAAATGAATGAGATGATGTCCTCACCATTAATGAACTCTGGTTAGTTAAGAGAAGATTTAAATTAACAGACACATTTCTACTAAAATGGTGCTCTTGTAAAAGATAGATACACAGGCAAACAAGATATATTTGATCTGAAGCCTAAATGCCTTAAATTGAATTATAAGTCAAATAAATTCAGCCTCTCAAAAAAGTTATAGGAATTGAAAATTGAGCACAGAAGGCAGAATTCAAGTCTGAAGAGACTGGTGGCTACGGTGGGGAGAAGTAATGTATGGATATTTATGTACGGGTACTGTCTCGAGAAAAAGAGCCTATGGGGTCATCCCTGTTCTAGAATGTCACTTTTTTTGCTAATATAAGTAATTTTGGTATAAATCTGTTAATAAATATTTTTTATATTTAGGATTAATTTCTTAGGAGAGGTATCCAAAAGTAGAATTAGTGGATCAAGGGTATGAGCATTAAAAGTTCTCTAATATATATTGCAAATTGCTTTACAAAAGAGTATGCCAGTTTACACTCACATCCACAATGTCTGAGAGTGCTAGTTTTTACTAATACCATGTTAGGATTTATTTATTTATTGTTGTAACTTTTTGTAGGAAAAAAGATAACACATCCATTTGATTTTAAAGCGATGGAGGCAGAATTTTTTCTGTCATTAGACGACTGGATGCCTGTTATTTCCTTTGCTCCAAATTATCATTTCATGTTCTGTACCCATTAACTTTTGAAAACTTAGAGAGTCTCTTTCATTATAATTTATTTATAGGAAATTATTGGTAATATTTTATATTGTTATAAATATTTCCTAGTTCTTTTTTTTTTATTTTGGTTATGATTGCTATGGACATTAAAGGAATAAAAAACATAAAAGAGGACATAGATACAAAACGGAGGAAAAATAGGGGAAAGGTGATGCAGAAATCTTACCCAGTAATTTTCCGAGTAAGAAATAATGTAGAAATACAATGACATTAGCAACACAAGTACTATATATACCCCCTTACGCACCCATCCACTCCCCAAACATGTCAGTGTTATACTAAGGGTGAAACATGACACATCTCTTAATATTAATTGCCCCTTAGAAGATAATCATAATATCATTAATGAAAGCAACAAATTGCATCATATGTTACAGTGTAATATATCACTTCTAAGTAATAAACTGCCCATGGTCGTTAATCACATCAAGTTTATGTGTCCACTTAAAATTTTAGTATAAAGAAGGTAAAGATCTTTCTTTTCTAAATGTCTCAGGAGTACAGTTTCACAGTTAGGCATAAAACCATTCTATAAGTTTTAAAGAATATCTAATTCCTTCAATTTTTCAAGAAGGAATCTGCTATTTATAGTGTTGCCTAGAATGATAAAGAACAGTGGGGGCTCCAAGACTGATTCCTTTTACCTGCTTAATTTTCTGTTATCAAATAAAATATCTGCCATCACAGCTCCAACAACTTTTTTTTTTTAATAAAAAAGAAGAAGAATCATGTAAATATGATCCAAAGGAATCAAACTACTCAGGGAAAAATGATCCTCACTTAAAGTGAATATGTTCTACCTGATTCAGGGCTGCTACTCTGAATGTTAGTGCCTAGGCAGAAGCAATTAGGCCACAACTTTCCACTTCCTCTCTCTGTCCTCTTATCTCTGTCCCAAGAAATATATATCTTCTTAATATAGGTAATATTTTTATTGTCATGACAAACAACAGAAAAGGAAACGTTATTATTAGCAAGAGGTAAAGTGGGCATGAAGCACAACGGATGCTCTAAGTTGCTGGTTCTCCATCTTGGTCACATAGTGAGATAATCTGAGGAGTTTATCCCACTCCCAGAGAATCTGATGTAACAGGCCATGGCCTGGGCACTGGGACTGCCAAATTCCCCTGGTGATACTAATGGCAGTACAGGCTGAGAAAAACTGGTCCGAGATACTACGCCTCATCACAGGTACACGTGTTGTCGATTAAGGTAAGAGCCACAGATTTAACAGGGCTTTCATGGGGGAGTGGTTTTAGAAATAGACATAAATGTGAAAGAACGTATTATTTTATTAAAGATAAAATGTCAAATCAGGACTTTTAGGTGAGATTGAACACTGCAAAGGTCTGGTATTTTTAAAATATAAGTTGCTTCTATTTCTTATTGTAGAAATAGCAGGTGAGATGGTTTTTCTAATCACTTCTTGACTGAAAATAAAATATTAATTTTTGTAATAGTGATGGTTTTGTTGACAGATCAGAGTCAGAACCTCTTTCCTTATCTCCCAAAATTGTAAATGATAATCCATTTAACTTTGAGTGTTTGCAAATCATTGAAATTGCATATTTCATTGTTGATACCAATCTCCACCGATATTAAATGATAACTAAATCATTGCCCAAATTCACATATAAATGTGAGTAGTGGGCTTTGACTTTGATTTTGTTGTTACTATATGATCCACAAGTGTGGATGTCTGCTACAGATGAGAAGTGGAGAACATTTGGGTGAATCGGTTTTACAATTATGGTCCAATATCGAGCTTATGTCAATGTGAGAAGTCATACCATGAGTTTTTTGTTTGTTTTTTTTTTGTTGTTTATTTTATATCTGTCTAGTAGCTGTTCTGTATTTTCAAAGAAGCTGATCAGAACTTTTTAAAGATAGAATGAATAATTACTTTGGGATAACTGTTAATTTTTAATTTCAAATTTTTATTTATTTTTTAATTACATGATTTTAATTATATAAATACTTTTAAATTATTTATTTTAAAAAAATTTACTTTAAATTTGTAGTTTGAAAACTACTGGTTGAATTTCTTTTAATAGCTTATTATCACTGTGCATGAAGGATATCATTTGAGTTCTTATCACTTTCTATTCAGAAAAGGGATCCAATAAGACCTTGGAAGACTTCTTCATTAATTTTCCAGGAATTAGCTTGTCCTCATAATTACCTAATGATCTTTAGTACATTCATGGATTAATAACAACAGTGATAAATACAAGATAACGTTCCCATGGAGCTAAAAGTTGACAAAGACCTACCTTTCCCCAACAATCAACATTTTTATCACCACTATCTCGTTGACACTCAGTTTCCTTGGTTTATCAGCATGGTGTGGATCTGTCTCACTCAACTCTGTCTTCTTTAATTGGATTTTCCACCTCGTCTTAAGTGAATTGTTCAAGATTCTTAAGGCTCAGTAGACTAGGAATGAGAAAATAAGAATTCTAGTTTTGGATCCACATTTTAAACATTTACATTGGGTGTCATTAAATCTCTCAAGCTGCTGTTCCTTCAGCTATAAAACGGACATTTTTATATTTTCTTTGTTAATTCTGGGGCTTGTTGTCACCGTCAATTGAAATAACATGTCTCCAGAACTTCAAATACTTAAAGTTCTTTAAAATACAGTGCAAATTTAACACACTACTATTACTGTGTACTTTGTATAGTCTCAGAAAATTCATCTCTTCAGAAAATTATCTCATCTATTGATGAATCTCAAATTTAGAACAATATTCTTTTATTCTTAGCCTACATTTCAATTTTTTTATTTCCAAAATTCATATTTAATGTTCACTAGTACCTCAAATTCAATGTTGAGGGACCAGTCATAACAGTGGAAGTGAATGAATGTGGCCAAATATGAACAAAACATGTCTAAGTTGAAAAGAGCAATGCTCCCCTGTGTATATATTTGAAAAGAGAGGTGCTCCCCTATGTATATATCTGCAATATTAAAAATATCTTTATAATCAAATTAGATTTTTAAATTTACAGTTCTCCATTTCTATCTCTCCTGAATCATGTCGAATAAATTATATGATCAAAAAATGATATGGCCATAAGAAATTGTTAAGATATCTCTAATTATTTATAAATCTTGAATGGGGAAACTAAATCCATAGGAAGAGGTTGTGTTTTGATTTATTTTTTTCAAGAGGATTTTGACAATGAAAAATAAAATAAGGACATATTAAAATATAGTTACTAAAACACAATGGTATTTAGACTATTTGACTATCTGAATATCTCCTAAAAAAAAAATCTATCTGTTAAAAGATAATATCTGCTATGTTTTTGAATTGCCTTTTCCCAAAATCAGTTGTTCCGGAGGGAAAATATTTATTGAAGAGAACAGCTAATCCTTCTTGAATTTTGAACATCAAGAAAGGATTACTGTGGTAATGGGTTATGTAATTGTGCAGCAGAGATGGAAATTTTGGAAAAAGACAGCATTACTTTGGGTTTGTAATAACTAAGAGAGAATAATATTGAGTCCAAGCACACTTGAGAAATTTGATTTATACAGTTCATACATTTTTTTATTCTATAAATATAGAAGCAAACATCTCAAATCTGAAGGAAGAGGAAATCAAGATAATTTTACTTGTGGTACAAGTATTTATTTTTATTTATTAATGTTTTCATTTTTATTTGAATTAATATACCTATGGAAAAGTATATAAAACTCTCTCACAATGCAACAACAAAAAGACAGACAAAAATGAGCAAAAGACTTCAATAGACATTTCTCCAAAGAAAATATACAAATGGCTGACAAGAACATGAAAAAATTCTCAACATCATCAATCATTGGGGAAATGCAAATCAAAATCACAGCTAAGCCCCACTTCATACCTAATAGGATGGCTATAATAAAATAAATAACAACAACCAAATAATGGGGACTCACAAGTGTTGTCAAAGATGTGAAGAATGTGATGTCTTTAAGGAGAAAAAAAATATTATTTGAGGCTCTAGATGAGAAATTGACAAACGATAGCCTGCCTCCCAAATCCTGCCCAAAGCACCGCAGTTGTCAATCATTGCTCATTTTATCAACTCTACACTACAGTTTATAATTCAGCAAATGCTTCAAGGCAAAAATGGACAAGAAAGAAACTTTTAGAATAACTAATGTTAAATATAGACTATGAGAACTGTAGCCCAAAATAAAAAATGAGCCAGACAACAAAAGTGCTATTAAGTAACTTATAGGACATAACTTTATTCTAAGAAGTAGTTATATAAGTACTTAATTATAAGTTTTTAAAAATATAAAACCATATAGTATTCTCACTTTCAGATGAGGAAAATTGCAGGTGAAAATTAAGCCACCCTTACAAATTCACATAAGAAATATCAGAGGTACATCCAGAGCAGCAATGTTTTCTTTCTTTACAGAATTCTTTTTTTTTTTTTTTTTTTTTTTTGGCCATTTTTACAGGGTACTATTGACGTTACTGATTATCTCACATTTAAGTAATTTCACATTTGTTTTATATCCTCTACTAGGTTGAAAGCATTGCCTTATATATTTTTTTAATTTTAATTTTTTAATTCTTCACATCACAATGCTCAGTGGTCTTCTGTTTTTCTCATGAATTCATGAATAAACAAATGACCAAATGTATGGATGGATGTTGAACAGGCTAGAACAGTCAAGTGAATGTCCACAAGAGTATGTTTAGGAATTAGAATGGGGAACTAAACCAACATCCTTGGTTATATTTTACAGATAGTCTGTATATGAGGAAAAAAATCAATTACAATACAACATGTATAAAAAAAAGAGAAGAATATCAGGAAATTCCAAACTTTGAATGCTGGCATCCCATTTTATAATATTTTAACCTGACAGATTTAGGTATATATAAGGAAGATTTGTTATATAATTTAAGATATTTAATATGCATCTGAATTTTGACTACTCTAGATATTTATCTTACTAGTTTTGGGGGATTTATTGAAATAAATGATCACTTGAACAGTTAATCTGTTCTTCTAGTTAAGACCATATTTTAGCTAATACATTTTAAAACTGCTAGTGGGAGGTAAACCATCATGAATATTAGACATTTTAACAAGCTACTTATTAAGTCAATTGCATTGCTTTTTACTGTCATTGAGATGCAAAACTTTTAAATTTCATTCCATGATCCATCAGTAAGGAAATGACAACTGTTCAAATACTCAAAATATGTGAAAATTTAGCTTACAGTTGAAATTTAAGATGAAATAACATTTAAAAAAATGTTCTATCATAACCAAGTATGGCAACTTGGAAGATAATACAATTAAAGGAAGTATATTTGTAAACTATACTCATCTTATATTTAGAATAACTTAAATACAAATATCAATTATTGTAATTATCCAATAAATTTTAATTAAAGTAAAATGTGAATCATAACTAACCTTGTTTAATGAAACTTCAAGCACATCTGATTAAATTTGGTCTTGAAGCTGTAAATACAAGGAATATAGTCAAATCATCTCCATCCTGGCTTAGAATATTCTAGATCAGTTATAAATTGGCTCTATAACCAGGTGAAGATGCAAACAGGGCTATAGCACGAATAATTATCAAAGCAGTAACTTTGGGTAATTGGCATTTTTAATTATTTAAAGTCATAACTTTTAATAGTGTTACCTCAGGTCCTCAAACCTTGGTAAACAGAGGGTAAAGGGGAACTCAGTTGATATTTATGTCCAAATTTCAGGAACTCATAACCCCATCCTGTCCAAACAGGGCCTCCAATCCTTGCAAACTTGAAGGGATGTTCTCAGGTGGGTAGCTTATGTGGACTAAGAAATGAAACCTTTTTCCTGTTATGGGCAATTCTTCTCTGACATGGCTGCTGCTCGTGTGAGTGTTCCCGGAACCCTTGGGCACAACTGAGACTGCCCTGTACTTGTAAGACATTGCAAGAATTTAGAGGAATTTTTATTTTTTAAAAACTTCTTTTCCTCACAGAGAGCTTAACAGGAATGCATTCATGATATGTCTCCCATTCTGAAATTGGAATTCTCATTTCTCTCCAATAAATGAAGCATTTTTAAATTAGGCTGATAATTCTTCCTAACTCCTTCTATTTGACTGAGATTTTCCATAGTCTTTAATCTTCCCTCTGCTCCTATCCTACACATACATAGAAATGCACACACACTTACATACATATATTGTATTCTTCTTTCTAAACTCCTTTGGTGAATAAATAAATAGTTTTCCCCTGAAATTTTTCCCATCCCAATGAAATTAGGTTTTAGTGTGAGGCTCATATTAACTTGTCTCATCTGCCTGATATGCCTAAATTTATTATCTAGATGTAAAAATCTCTTGGCTCTCAAATACAAGCAAACAATATACTCATTACTGTTTAATTAATTTAATATTATCTCAAAGCAGTCAGTATCTAATTTGATAGAAATTTTGTTTTATAGGATTTTGTAAATGTGTTGCTCTTAAATATAAATTCTTACACTTCCAATTCTTAATTATAGTATTTTTCTATATACCATTCTCTAAGGACAAGAAGAACCAAGGCTCTTTGAAGAAATGGTTGATTCTAGGGCTAGGACAAAGGAAATATCAGGTGAGCCTGAAGCTTTGGGAATAATCTCTCTTCTGTGACAGTCTTTCCAAACATCAATCTAAGCATGAGAAAATGTCAGACAAACTCAAAATGAGAGACGTTCAACAAAATAACTAAGCTCTAAAGAAGCTTATGAAAGATGGGGAAAGATCTTAGAGCAGAAAAAGGACAGTCAGAGAAAACTGGTAAAATGGAATAAACTCTAATATTTCAGAGTATCATACCAAAGTTAATTAATTTCCTGGTATTGAGAATTCTACTATATTTATGTAAGTTGTTATCACTAGGAAAAACTGGGTGGATAATATATGAGAATTCTCTATACTATTTTTGTAATTTTTTGTAAGTCTAAAGTTTGTTCAAAGGAAAAACAATAAATATGTTTATGTGTGTATGTGTACATATGTGTGTGTATTTGTTTTTTTCTTCATTATAACCAAAACCTGATCTATTAAATTTGTCTAATGTTCAGTACATAAATGTAGAGAACATTTTGGCTACAGTTTGAGACATTTGGGTAGATAACAGGTGGCTTTTACTGTAATTAGTGTTCCCTTTAATGTTCAAGAATTCCTTAGAGAATTAGATAACATTATTTGACTTGTGTTGATCCATGGGGATATTTGTAAATGTGTCCTGTTTCTCATTTTGCTCTTAATGTATGCACATATTATATCCATGTGGCTATAATCTATTCAGCAATTCATTAAGTCTACTCCATGTTGCCATCTGTTAAATAACTTCAAAAGTCATTAAAATATAAAATTAGGCTGGACTATTAAAGTAGAAAATTATGTAATAAATGGATTTAACTCAAGTTTGAATTATATCAGCCAGCCTAAAGCAACTTAAAACTTGCTTTCAAGTTTTTCTTCAGTTGCTCTGACAGTCAATGTGTTCCTCCAGAAGTTCTGAGATCCTTTGACTTTTCCCCCCTTTCTTCTTGTAAGTTACATTTTCTGAAATTTAGCCTTTTAGAAATAACTCGTTACCTTCTTTAGTAAAATGCAAAGGTAAAATTGCCCTTTGCTTTTAATATAGAGACGTCAGATATGTTTTAGACATAGAAATTCAATGATATACCTCATTTTAGAGAGAGAGCAGTGAAACTCAAACAGGTAGATGAATTGTGTAAAATCTCAATGATTTTACTAGTAAATTGAGAAAAATACTATTTTTTCATTGTTAAAGTGGTCATTAAAACATTTAACAATCATTCATTTTGTATTACAAGGTCCTTTGAAGGAAAAAAATGAGAAGAAAAAAATGATCTTTATTTCCCCCACAGAGCTTCCTATTTAGTGAGAAAGGGAGGAAAATCAACAGTTATAATAGAGCCCAGAAGGAAATTCACAATAAAATCCCAGAGGAGAGGCCCATTATGCAGACTGAGAAGATCTGAGACACTGAATATGAACTTCATTTGTATTTTTATTTCAGCTCTATTAATCAATGGAAAAAAAATACTCTGGTCCATGTGGGTCCTAGCAGTAACTAATAATGTTGCATGCATTTTCTAACTTTTTCCGGACACTTGTTGCCTGAGTTTATTAACTTAAGATGATGTCCACTCCAGTCATTTGTATGGGTGGCTCCTCTTTGACATTGGAGCAGGGCTGTGGCTCTAAGGACCCCACTCTACTTTGGAACCTAATCTATAAACACTTTTAATCATGTTATCTTGTTTTGATCTTCTCTTTCCACTCTCTAAGATTATATTTTTATTCACTTTTTACTTGGTAATTTTCTATCTCCCCCTGTAAGGACATTTGTATACTCCTGTGACCCAGAAAATTGCCTGATGAGTCACTCCTTAAAAATATATTTGTTAGAAAAGTCAATTTAAAGTGAAATACTTTCAAAAAGTTCCTCAGTGTAGCAGAAATCAACAGCTTTAAGTAAGCTTTAATGAAATGATTTTTTCCGGGGCAATGCTAGCTCCCATGTTAGCAACTAAAGACTCCTTCGTCTTTGCTCTCGCTCTCTCCTGGTCATCTTCTAGGAAGCATATACTTTCCTAGAATTTTGGTTTCACTGATGAATATTCACTAGTCTTCTTTTAAAAGGTAGCCAACTTCACAAAAATAAGCTATGAACAAATTTAACTGTAGTAATTTTTAAATAGTGCTAAATTAGTGTATCTTCTAGTTATTCTTTTGATACATTTAAAGGAAACTTAAAAATAAATACTATGATGGATTACAACTAAAAATGTATGTTTTTTTAGTAGAGACAATATAGTTTTTTTTTTTAAGGAATACTATTAATTTGACGATATTGTGCAATTTTTTTGTGTTTTTTTTATTAATGTATTTTTTATTAATTTAGATAAGAAAATGTACATAAAGTTGGAAACAGGGCCAAACTGGTACTTTTTTTTTTAATGTTTTGAATGTTCCCTATATTTTGCTTAACAATTTTCAGAATGTATTTTGGCAAGCTTTTCTTTTTAGTTCTTTAAATGCTTGCATTTTAAAGGAATTCAGTCAAAATTTGTTTTAGAATTTACATTGACAGTTCAAAATACCAACTTACAAAATAACTGAGATAACTAGTAGTTTCTGTGAATGCTTTTGAGAAACTTTTAAAACGGCATTTCTTTAAATAGTCAGATTTCAACAGATCAGGGTAAATTTCATGCCTGTAGAGTTCTAAACTAAAATAATAAAATTTGATTCAAAAAATCAGTAGTTTAGTTCAAAATCAAAATATTTCAATACTTCTAATTTGAAGCCACGCAATTATTGTCTTCCTGCTTCTTCTCCTCCTTGTGACCCTCCCTCTTCTCCTTCCCCCATTCCCCTTTTCAACCCTAACACCCCCGGCCCGCCCATTTTTATGCTTTAGGAGGGGCTTTAAGCAGTGGAGAGCATGAAAGCCGGGACAGCATTGAGAAGCAGCTCCACTCGTTTCACTAATGATAAGAAAAAAGACTGTGGGTTCTTTTTTGAGCAAAGACAAGGAGCGGGGGGTGGTACTGACCTCCAAGAGGTGGGAGAACATGAGGAGGTGTCGCTGAAAGAAATGTAGTGTGGGCAGAGGCAATGGTCAAGGCCTGTTCTGGGTACCACTTCTCTTCTCAGTCAATCGTACATTGTTTTGTTTTAGTACTCACAACTACCATGTGAATTAGGTATTTTACACTTTTAACTTGAAATTAGGTATATTGAGAATCAGTCTAAAGAAACACTTAGGAGTTTGGACATGGAAGATGGAATAAACCATAAACAGCATTTCTTATTCTCAGGGAAACTCTAAAAAATAATAAAATTGGTGCATACTTTTCGAAGAATCATTCCAATAGGCACAGAATAGTTATAGTAAGATACTAGATTTTGTCTATATATTTCTGTATTCTTACTTATTGAAGTAAGATAAAAATTATTGAAGAAGATAAAAAATTTTATGACTGTATTCTATTTGGAAATTCAATTTAGAATATGTACTAATTGTTTATATGAACTATTTTGAAATAAAACATTACTTTGAAAAGTATTTTTGTTTATTTTCATTAAAAATAATTCCTTGCTACTCATCCACAGATGAGTAATTTTAAGTATTTGGTTTTAGAGGTAATTTTAGATTATTCCTTATCAATATAAACCACCTAAGAGAGAAGTTTTATTTCTTATTATTACTTAGTGCTTAAGATCATGAACTAGATAACACTAATTCTCAGCACAGTTTGTCATTATTGGTCACATCAGCATAACTATTAAGTAACAAAATGGCTTCCAGGATAAAGATATGCATCCGGGAAGAAGGTTTTACATATTTGATGGTATCTTTGGACTAGTTATTGAGGAAAATCAAACTACAAAATATAGTGCACTATATAGAGTGCCTGAAGAGAGACCCTGATAGAAGTACCGTGTAGTTACTTAAAGGTAAGCTTTAGCCAACTAAGAGCAAGTAAAAGCCTTTATTTCCAGAAGTTTGCCTCACAGTCTCAAGTTAGGACTCCAGGACACTCTCACACATTCGATTAATAACTGTTTCCAAATGTATCAGTTAAGTGTGGTACTACATATCCTTTTACTCAATGACTTGTAAATTTGAAAATAAACTCAGAAATCTATACTAGCCTGTAAAAAACTATAGAAAATATGTGTGTAACTGTATGTATGTGTATACATACACATATATCTATATATAGCATATAAAGATATGCTTCAATATCATTTTGTTTAAATTGCAGTAATTTCATTTTAAAATAAAATACAGATACAAGAACTTTCTTTATCCTTATTTTTTAAAGGAGGAGGGAATTACACTAGTTACTTAAATCACTAAAATAAGTTTCCTGGTATGAAATCATCCACCATAATTTGTAGCAAAATGTATTTCAGTGTCTTGCTGTGGGGAACAGGGTGGTGAGGATGTTTCTGAGATAGAGAATGCTTAGCAAATTCAAAAGCTTAACAAAGGAATTCTACCAATGATGTCTACTGAAGTCTAAGCACACTCTAAATCTAGGATAATTCTGCGATTATCCTATCAGGACATGGAAGTATCAATATCCCGTTATCTGCTACTCTTGTTGTTCTCCTAAGTCTTCCTGGACAAGATCATAGACAACACTGGCCCAAATTTGCACAAGCTCATCACTGTGACCGCTGTCCCAGGAAAGGCTTATCTTTTAAATTCATTTACTCTTCAGTACCTATTCATTTACATTTTGTGACTCACAGGAATGACCATATTTCTTTAATGTTCTTTTAGTCATTGAAATATCTATATTCCAAGCTATTCTGGTAGAGTGTTAGTGACAAATTCATCCAGGAAATAGCTCGTTTTATCCACAAATGACTCTCAGCTGGATGACTGCAAATGGAGACTAATGGATTTGCCTGTGTACACTCAGATATCTACACTGCCTGAAAGGATCAGCAAATTTATATCTGATTATCTATCCTCTAGTTTACTGGTCTCTAAAAACTATAACAAATAGTTTTAAACACACTTCCCCAGTAGGTATGTATGAGAGAGAATGTGCGTGTGTATGTGTATACATATGCAGTGCATCATATCACTACATATATATGTTATAAAGATATACCATGGTATACCTTTGTAATGTAGTACTTACATTATAAAACAAAAACAAAAGAATGTTTAAGAGAAGTCATTTATTAACTCTTTCAGTGAGTATTTATTGAGCACCTATTTTGTTCCAGGAACTATTCTAAGTGATGAGGATTCAACAGTGAACAGGACAAACTTTGATACTTTGTGGAGCATATATTTTAGTAGATAATAAATATATAAATGATAAGTGCTGATGATAAGTATTTTGACGTAAAATCATGTATGTTGTTCAGAGAGTGATGGAGACTGAAGGGGTATTATTTTAGTTAGGGCAGTCAGGAACTCTGGAGTTAAGATCTCAGTAAAGAGAGGGAGGTGAAGAAAATATTTGAAGATGAGGGAATAAAAAGTGCAATGCCTTAAGACACTGGTAGGTGGGATAAAAATAAAACAAATGGAATTGATTTATTAATAGTTAATGAGACACTAAAGCAGAAAGAGGGCATATTTATCTTTTACATAGTCTTATTTAATACTTGAAAAAAATTTTGAGCTAATTGTCTTATCTGATGGGTATGTCATTGTTTTAACTTTAAAATGTAGATAACACAGAGAATTTGTACCAGGAATGAGAGAGTATAATCTGTGCAACTGTTTTCTTTTATCTACACATAAAAAGATGTCATTTCTTATATATATATATATATATATATATATATATATATATAAGAAATATATATTTCTTACCAAGACGTGAGATTGGTCTGCTACTAAACATGATTCATATTCATCAATACAATTTCAAATCTTTTCAGTAACAGACATGCATTTTGATTAGACAGGACTTTATAATAAAAGCATAGAGTTGTTAAAATTTTATATTTGGTATTTTGTTATACAATACTAATAGTGAAAGAACTAGAAGGCAAGGAGCAAGTGTTTTGAATATCTGTATATCACAGTGAAAATACAGAACCATAAATACACAGGAGCTTAGATTTATTAATAATGACCTTGTACAATTTAAGCAAATTTCAGATCATTTAGGCTAAGATACAAATCTCATATTTGCTAATCAGAATTCTATGTAATATAATAAACCTGTCTTTAAAAAAAGCTTTGTAAATTCTGGAAGAAATCTTAATTGCTTACCACTTATTTGACCTGTTTATAGTATCACAGAGGCCCAAACAAAATAAAAACAACCAAACTTCTAAGACAGTAATCACGAAGTAACACACTAGCCTGTATTATGTATGATTTCTGTATGTCACTGCAGAATGGGGAAAGTCTGAACTAGAAAGTATTTATAAAACATTAAATATAGGGGACCAATTGATTATTATATGGTGTTGTATTTGCTGGAATGTTTCACTGACAGACTGAATCCGTTTGCACCAGAACAGTTTTCCAAACAGGATATGTTGATGGGTGGTAGTGGAGATGAAGTGAAGACTACAGTTACCGTATATTTTTAGGCACAAACTGCTCCTATAAATTCTGCAGCAAGGTAATCATCACATACTTTCCTAAGAATATGGTTCATGTGTTTATGAGTCTTTTTAAAATAATTTATTGAAATGAAATTCACATAATAAAATTGACCAATTTAAATTGAACAATTACTTTAGTGGCATTTAGTATATTCCCGATGTCGGACAGCCACCACCTCTATCTAGTTCTAAAACATTGCATCATTCCAAAATAACACCCCTCACACATTAATCATTTTTTTCCTTTTATATCCTTTTTCATTTCTGGCAACCACCAGTCTGGGTTCTGTCTCTATGGATTTATCTATTCTGGATATTTTATGTAAATGGAATCATATAACATACGATCTTTTGTATCTGACTTCCTTCCCTTAGCATAAAGTTTTCCAAGGTCATTCATATTGTAACATACATTAGCACTTCATTCTTTTTTATAACTGAATAATATTTCATTCTATACATATTTACATAAATAAAATCATGAGATCAATATATGTAGACATATATCTACAAATATCTACATCTCAATTTGTTTATACATTCATTTGGTCTTTTTCCACCTTTTGGATATTGTCAACGGTACTGCTATAAATGTATGTATACACATATTACATATTTCAGTACCTATTTTCAATACTTTTATTGCAGGGTCATATGGTAATTCTATGTTTTATTTTTAAAGGAACTGCTGACTATTTCCCACGGTAACTGAACTATGTTTTACTCCTGCCAGCAACGAATAAAATTCTCTAATTGTCTCTGGCTTTTAATACTTCAATTATAAAATGTTTCAGCGTAAATTTCTTTGAGTTTTTCCTACTTAGAATTCTTAGAGCTTCTTGGATGTATACATTCATTTATATCAATAAATTTAGGAAATTTTAGGCCATTATTTCTTTAAATATTTTTTCTTCCCTTTTTTCTGTCTTTTCTCCTTCTGAGACTCCCATAATATATACATTGGTTAATTTTAAGCTTCCCATCAATTCCTTAAGATTTGTTCACATTTCTTCATTTTTTTTTCTTTTCACTCCTCATCCAGTATACTTTCAATTATTTAATCTTCATATCTGTTGATTATTTCTTCTCTCTGCTCAAATCTACAATTGAACCTTTCTAATGATTTTTTAAATTTCAATTATTGTACTTTTTAGTGCCAGAATTTTTATTGGTTTCTATATTAGTTAACTTGGCTGCATTAACAAAATACCGTAGACGGAGTGCCTTAAACAACAGAAGTTTGTTTCTGGCAGTTTTAGAGGCTGCAAGTCCAGGATCGAGGTGCCATAAATGTTCTCTTAGCTTATACATAGTGGTCTCTGTCTGAGCTCACGTGACCTCTTCTTTATTCATGCATGGAGAAAAAAGAGGTAAAGCTCTCTGGTATATCTTCTTATTAGGGCAGTAATTCTACCAAGAGGCCAGAATTACTGGGGGCCAAATTGGAGACTAGCTACCATACCAAATATCTGAGAAGTTAACAACTTCACCAGTTCTATCTCCCCCGTATCTTCTCTGGGCCATTCTCTTGGTTATAACCCTAAACCAGGCCTTTTAAGTGAAAGCAGTACATATTTTACTTAAAGCACCCAGTACAGAAGCTGATGGCATTAGTTGGAAGCATTCGGTAATTGCTATGAATAATCAGTGATTTAAGCCTGACTTCAAAAGGCTTGTCCAGGTTAGAATACTGGTGCTAATGATGACAACTTGAAGTTGGGACAGGGTTGCTCAAATCAACAGTGTCAGGTTTATATTCTAGCAGGTGAGGTTACAACCAAGAGAGAGTCTGTACTTTCCTGATTCTTCCCTCTTCCGCTGAGGTGTTCAGTGAAAAAGACAGTCAATGCAGAGTGAAAGCCTTCTGGATCAGGTTACAGGACGTAAGGACTGTGGACCCATTGCATTGATATGCTCAGGCTTGGAGAGAAACCTATCATCACTCAAGTGTTTAATTATTATCACTTTTGGCAATCATTGCTATGCCTCTGTGTTCTATTTCCTTGTGCATCAGCAGGCCTATAGCAAGACCACAGACACTCTAAAATGTCCTTTTTGCTTCTTCTCATGTTGTTTCCTTTACTTGAAATAGTTTCTCCTTATGTCCAAATTATGTCAATTGTTAAAGAATCAGCCTAAGTTTCACATTTCTGTGATGCCTTTCTGCTCCTTCTTACTGTGAAAAGGACCTCATAATTTTAAGAATTCCCATGGCATTTCATCTGTAATGCTCTTATGGGACATGTCACTGTCAACTTTATATCAGAGTTGTTTGTTATTATATTTCTTATGTTCCTTATCATATTAGGAGCCCCTTAAGAGCAGGCTTTTTGTCTAATTTAGCTTATATCCCCAAAGCACTTAGCAGTATCTTGCATGCAGTATGCACTCAATAGATATTTTTGAAATAAAATACTATATTCACCAGTGAATATTTGTAAGGATATATCCCTTACTTAGATATAGATCTTTATATTTGCATGTGTATAGGGATATAAAAAGATGGGCATGCATCATACAACATTTCGTAGAAAATAATAAATTAGTTAAGCAAATATAAAGTGCTGTTAGCAAACTGCCAATGCAAAAGGCTATGATATTCAAATATTTTGATAACATGCATTCTTTTCACCAATTAGAAAAACTAGGGACATAATTTCTAGTTGTGAGACTTTCTGGTTTGGCACACAATTTTATATTCTCATAGTTTCCATAAACAAGTGGTACAAAAGACAGGCATAGAAACTACTCTTTTTTTATTTGCCCTTTAGTCTGAGCTGATTAGCCACAATTTGCCGAAAGATGGCAATTCAGAGAATAAAGTCTCTTAAAGTTCTTCAGTTTTCATCAAAATAAAGACATGTTAGAGCTAGTTTGAACAAATTTTACATAAGAATAGTTTGCCATCCAAAATAAAGGCATTGAAGCTATAGGTTACATTCTGGTTGTATGTTCTATGATTACGTTTTGGAAGTTAATCAGTTAACAAATGTTTGCATTTATCATTCATTCAGTCAGGAACTTCTTCCTGTTTAAACATAGGGGGCTCCTGGGTATTTGGAACCTCAGTTTTCACACTATTGATGCAAAGATAAAAAAGATATATAAAGTTTACCTGCCCTCATGCAGTTTACTCTATAAGTGAGATGTAGCATTTATACAAGTAAGAACAATCGAAGTATAAGAGTTAAACTGAGAGCCTTGCAATTTCAAAGTAGTGAGGAATCATCTTCAACAGATAAAAGCATTCAAGCTGGGCCTTATGTGGTAAAGAGGGAAATTGAACAGTTGGAGATTGTCAGTGGAAGAATTTCAAGGTTCAGAAGCATAAAGTGAAGTATTGATATGTAATAATTTAGTCCATCTGGAGAATGCAAAATTTATAGATGGATAAACTAGTTTAGGTACTATAGAAGACAGTAGAATGAGAATTGAGAAAATGTCAACTTAACTGGCGTTTAAAAGGTAACTGCTGGCCTTAGGAAGCAGTAATTTCTATTAAATTGTGAGAGTAGATTGCATATCATTACTTAGCAGGTGGAGAGGAAATGAAGGTAGAAAGTAAAGATTTTGGATACTGCTGATAAAAAAGAGGAAAGCGATAAGATTGCATGTTGCAAAGAAGCAAGATTGAGGGTAGGATTTTTTAGAACAAGGAAGCATTTTTTAGGCAGAGTTGAGTGGGTAAAGATGGAGAGATTAAAGACAGAGAGATAATGGGATAATTGATAGTGCAAGGTCTGGGAAGAGGAGATTTCAAGAGCATCTCTGGATAATTTTACATTGGAAAGGACTGAGGAATTGGGCAGCCATTTCTTCCTCTATGTCTGGGGAAAGTAAAAAGTAGGTGAATATTTTGTGAAAAAAGAATAAAGTTGAGAGAGCTCAAATTAATTAAATTTGCTTCGATCTCAGAACAGGTAAAGCCTGATGTAGAAATTGGGGGCTTGAGAGATAGTAGATGATTTGTAAAAAAAAAAAAAAAAAAAAAAAAAAAAAAAAAAAAGTCCTGAGAAAAACACATAGGTAGATTGACAGCTGAGAACAAATGACATTCATTTACCTTGAATTTAATTGGTTTTCTTTGCTGACTTTCTCTACTAACCTTGCTGCAATATGGAAAGAGAAATTTTGTATAACATATAAAGTTTAACAAAATATTTAAAGCAGATAACAAATTTCAATGTACTTTGGAAAACATTATTCAAAATGTTCAAAGGCTAATGGTCTTTTCTCTCTTCTGCTTCATAGCCAGTCATATGTCGCTTAATAGGATCACGTAAAAGTACTATCATTATTGGATTTTTTTTAAACCTATCAACTCAAGTCTTGTAATTAGTTGGTAAGTGGATTCATTTTTTATAAACAAACTGTTGGGCATCAAAAATTAGCTAATATGTTCAGAATATATGAAATTCTTTTTTCCTCTAGCTTCTTAGAATATGAGAAACATGATAGATTCCCTCACTTTTTATTCATTCACTTATTCATCACATTGGTGGTGCTATTTAAGTGTCAAGGAATCTTATAAGAGTGTCAGGGAGAAAGAGGAGGAAAAAACACACAACCCCTAATTTCAAGGAGTTTACTATCTGATGTCTTGTAATATATATAGAAATATTACATGACCAAATACTAAATAATATGGATGTATAAGGAGTGATTCTAGTTTTTTAAAATCTGCTTTAGAAGACAATAAGCAAAAGAACATTATGACCAGGAGTTTAGAAAAGCAAAGACCAGATTTGAGTCTAGAACTATTTTGAGAATGATTGAGGTTAAAAAACATGAAATAATCTAGCTGGTGACCAACTCTTCCTTCTACTAAATATCTTCAAAACCACACATAGGCCTGAATGGTGATTTGATCATTAATGTGACCTATGATTAACTGGGGAACTGATGATTTGTGACAGACTTTTAAATGTCTTATAAAAACTATGTTCTTAGCCATAAATCATGTTATAAAATGGAAACATATTGGCTGCTTTTGGCCAGTTTTTCTCCTTAATTATTGAATTGGCAAAGTCGAAGGCATAAAGATAGTGATAATATACAGTAAAAATTTTACATACCATAAATGGGACAAACAACATCTAATTAAAAAGGTTCTTGGGAGGGTTACATGACTACGGTGTGGGCAGAATGTAAAACACCCGGTGCCCATCATATCCATTTCACTTTTTAAACTCTCACCATCTTGTTTATTCTGTAAAGTCATTTTGGTTTGACATCATCGTTAAGGATCAATTCTATAAACTTTTTCACTGTTGCTTTGTGAAATAACAGGTGAGTAGAAGAAATGCTAGGAATTGGTTGATAATATGGGGGAAGGTAGAAGCTGGGGACACAAAGAAGAGAGCCAGAAATAGGAAACATATTTACATTATTTAGTGACTGGCTTTAAATGCCAATTTTATTAGTAGGATGAGTTAACTTCAAGTAGCCTTTTTCCAGTGCAATGCTAATGAGAACCTGACAGCCAAGATCCAAATTTAGATACTGATAATGGCTCTTCTGTCCTGGAGATAAAGCAGCTAAATCTTGACCTAGAGAAAGAATAAAAAGCTTCCCTTTTGGGTAGTTGAGTTTTTAGAAGAAACTGCCTAATGTAGAAATGAATATTCCCTTCCTGAAAGAAGGAAATTGAGGCAAAGCTAAGAATTATACATATTACCTTACTCTTAAAGTTGTATGATGTTTGCTAACTAAAATTACAGCTTTTTTAATAAGTAGGATAATTTTTATGTAAAGAAAAATATTGTGCAAATAATTTAGACTTTTTTAACTATAGCAATCTAATACTTCTCTGACATGAATTAAAAAATGACTGTAACTTTAAAGTAATCACTTGGACATTTTCTGACTGCTACCTACTACATTTCATTTCTAAATTGCAGTTGAAGAAAACAATTATCTTAAATTATCAGAAAGCTCAAATAATTTCCTAGAAAATCATTGAAAAACTTAAATGTGAATGAAATGTTCTGTATCTTGCATAACTTATTTTGGAGAAAGATGATTTAATTTGAAATGTTTCTTGAGGAATTTTCTTTTATATTTTTCTCTTCATTTATTGTTTTTTTTGACTAAAATAAAATAACAAAAGCAAATATAAACATATTTATTTAAAACATTAAGAATTAAATTCTTATATTTATGGCTAGTTAAGTTAAAAGATGACTTTCAGGTTATAGAATGTTTTAAATTTTAAACATAAACGCATTGATTTTAGACTGAATTTATAAATGATGCTTCTATCTCTTGATATAGTTTGAGGAAAGGTTTAATTTTCCTTCATAATTTATACAAAGATGAAATTTAATATTTTGGTTTTCTTCAAAAGAGGAGGCATATAAATATCTTTCTGTATTACCCTACAGAAAGGTAGCCTTAATAATAACTTTTATTAGACCCAGAATTCATGTGTATGAGTTACAATGTCAATTTTGTTGCTGTTCTACTAAATATATTTAGCTGATTATATGCTAAATCTAGTGTGATCATGTAGCTTATTATTTCATGTTTTGGGTGTGTTTTGAGGGGTGAAAGAAACAACCCAAGGAAGAGAAAAATGAAATAAGTGTTTAAAAGCTTTTCAGAGCATGTTTCTTAGAAAATTTAATTTATTGGTAAAATGCCCATGGAAAATGGCCTTGTCAATGTCCCCAATGATCTCAGCCTCTTGGTATTCACATTCTTGTATAATACTCTTGAGTGTGAGCTGGACTCATTGACTTCTTTCCAATAAGTAGAATATGGCAGAAAGGATAAGATGTCACTTAAAATATTTGGATAGAAAAAGACAGTGGCTTCCATTTTGGGCTCTCCCTCTCTCTCTCTTTCTCTATTTTTTTTTTCTCTCTCTCCCTTTCTCTCATCTCTCAAGCTGGGGAAACAAGATGCCATGTTGTGAGCAGCCCTATGGAGATGTCTATGTGGTATGGCAATGAAATGTGACCACTAGTCCAACAACTTTCAAGAAACTGAGGATATTGTTCAAAAGCTCATTAGAAACAAGCCTACCAATAGTCATGCAAGTAATCTTGAAAGTGAGTCTTCAACCTCAGCTGAGTCTTAAGACACTGCAGACCTAGCCAACACCATAACTGCAACCTCATGAGTAAGGTGTTCAGGTTTAGCAAATACAACTACAGAATGCCCTGATAAATTGGAATTTCAGATAAAATGATAAATTTTTTTACTATAAAAATGTTCCATGTTATGTTTGAGACACACTTATACTAAGAAATTATTTATTGTTTATCTGACATTCAAATTTAATCTGCATTTTATACGGCAGCACTAGACATGAGATCTCTTGAGCTGGAGGCATATAGCTAAACCATTCTCAGATTACAGACCCACAGAAATTGTGAGATAAAAAATGTTTGTGTTTTAAGCCATGAAGTTTTGGGATTGTTAGGAAGGGAGAGAATTTCCCTCTCTATCATTCTTGAGTTCTTATGGCTGGACTAATAATAAAACTGACATTAGACCAGAGTAAGAGGAAAAACCCAACTTAATACATGAGCACGGGGGATCATAAATGACAATGCTCTCCAAAGTGATGAACCAGCTAGCTGTTTATTCTTTTTAGACTCAACAACAATAAGTTTGTGAAGGAATGCCAGGACAAAGACATTCAGATGCTCATTACTGAGGAATCTAAACAAAGTTTGCACTTGAGCAGTAAATGAGTAAAGGTATAAAGACAAGCTTTTTGGCTCTGGATTCCTTAACTCTAGTGATAATGATGTCGCTCTTAGCTTCCCTGCAGCCCCATTCACAGGGGAGATGTATTTCCTGCATTCAAGGAGATAAGTGAGGGTCAATGTGCCCTTCTTGCACAATTGGCTTGTCAAGTGACTTTAATCCAAAGTAATCCAAAATCTTCCATGTGGAATATTTTGGGTTAGGCTGCCCTAGACTCAGACAGGATAATTTATTATGAAGTAATAGATAACTAATACATTATCTAATAATTAGGTGAAAGTCCATACAGACCTACATTGTTGACTAAATTGATTGACATGTGTCTTAATCGGTCTCACAAGTGCAGAACCAATAATTATACTTTTACTTTGTCTATCTCTTTAGGATAGACAAAGTTAATTACTTTGGAGATGGGAGAGAGATATAATTTACATTTAAACATGACTGAAACACAACTTTCATAGCCTCATTAGACAAATGTTTGGAAAAATATAAAGAGATATTTTTGAAATTTTAATTTTTAAAATAACTTACCTCTTCAAAAAACTGTGATAATCAAAAGTTAATAGAATAATGTCTAGAGAGGATTGGTTGGCACTAGCTATTTGAAAACAAATAGAAGTGGTTTACACAACTTTTGAATCTCTGTGCATAGTTTATACATATGATTTCTTGCTGAAATCAAAGATTTCATACTACCTGTAAGGCATTTCACATAGATCCATTGGTTACACAGGTTCATTAGGAAAGTGACATTTTTGAATTGTCTCCTTTCCTTCCCGCCTTTTCTAACCAAGCACTAAGTACTGTTATTCTATTCTTTGCAAACATTTCTCAAATCCTTCCCTTCTCTCTTTTTTTTCCCTTCCAACCAGATAAGGCCTTTATCAATTCTACTTATTCCATTACCATAGTTTTCTAACTAATCTCTGCCAGCATTCTGTTACATACCATAGTCGATCTTTCTAAAATATTACAATCATCATACTACTTACACACTCATAAAGTTTTACTTACTTTCCATAACCCAGAAAATGGGCGGAACATATTTTGGACTAAAAATAATATCTCCTGAAAATGTGGCTCTAATCTTTTGTTTGCATGTTCTGTTTTACCATTACCAAAATTGCATTACCATTATCAAATCATTTGTGATACGCTAGTTGCTAGGTGTTCCACAGAAGAAAATGGTTCTGTTGTAACCTAACTATGTGAAATGTAGCATATCTTCTCTCATGTGAATATTCACCCGTGTGCAGTAGTAAGGGTGGATATAGGCTTTGTGGGCATCTACTTAAAAAATACAAATTCACCAGTACAAAATTTGGTATGAAAGTGAAATATTGGTTAAAATTTAGAAACAAAATTAAAACATGCCACTGGACATCTGGATAGTCAGGTTCATTTTAACTTTTTTGGTATCATAAACTCCTTGAGAAATTATGAACATGTAATTTCTTTCCCCAGCAAAATGCAGGAGTTCACACCCATACAGCTTTGCAAAAAATTGAAAGGATTCTCAGAACATTTCACCCCACCTCTGTGATTTTGGGAAGTTATAGGATGCCTGCTCAGCACCTTTTCTTTGGGAAGTGCCCTATTCTTGCAGAGAGACCAACACTGTCCTGTACTATATATCCTGGTGAAAAGGAGGTTTTTTACTCAAGAAATCTGTTTGCCATTCTTCTTTCATAATTATTGTTTATTTATTATATTTTCCTTTCTTCTGTCAATCTGTACCCTAAAAGATAGCAAAAATCAATATTTGCGACTTCTCTATAACTAAATTGAATGTCTATTTTCATGACATTATATGTTAATTTTTCAGTTAAATTTTCATATAATTGTTCATTACATGCTCAATTTTCAAAAACTTAATATTCATATAATGTAGAAAAAAATTTTCCTAGATTTATTTGCCTAGATTTTTCTGCTCTAGATAGACAGATAAATGTGGCAGTGGCTTCTTTTTTCTTGTCTAGTCAGTGAAAATATGGAGACAAAGAATACTCTTCAATCTAATTTTTATTTTTCTGTGGTGCTGTAAGACAGATTTATTGATCCAGTGGCAGACATTTTACAGTAAATCTAATAAACAGAGCTGCATAAATAAAAAGACACTTTAAACCTATTGAAAGTAAGAATATATTTATTTATAAAGTTATTTCCACTCATTAATTAATGTGTTCTTTCTAGTCATGAGTGTGTCAGTGTTAGTAGATTCTGATGTCCTCTTAATTAGAATTAAGTTCGGGTACAAGTTACAAAGACCTATACCCTAGTACATTAAGCAAAATAGGAATTTATTACTCCCTCAGTTAAATAAAGTGGGCATAGCAGTTATAACTTTATGGTATCAGAGACCCAGCTCTCCCTACATGTCTCCCCCACATGTGGTTTCCACAATGTTCATATTCCAAGATGGCTCTACTAGGTGCAGCTGTTACATCCAGCTGCATGGCAATTGGAAGAAGGCAAAGGTGGAGAAAGCATACCCTATTCCCATGAGGGCATTTCAGTTTTCCTGCCTATATCTCATTGGTACAAACTTAGATCAGTTGTATGTCTCGCTGAAAGGAGTGACAGGGAAAGTGATCTTTTAGCTGGAAGAAAATGTACCCAGTTAAAACTGATAATATCATATACATGTTATGTATATGGATGTAATGATTATTTATTTAATGGCTTTATTTTAAGACCAATCATAGATTTTTGTAAAAAAATATTTTATAACTGAGGAAAAGAAATGCAGCTGAAGCAGTGAACTATTGAGATACTCCACGTGTGTGTGTGTGTGTGTGTGTGTGTGTGTGTGTGTGTGTGTGTGTTTCACAAAGTCATAAATATTTTGCAGAAGAAAAAGGATAGAAACACAACTTAGCTAATAAGCAAAGGGTCACAGTATACCCAAGAGCTTACCCAAGAATAAAATCACTCTGGCTGTAAATGACCAAGCAAACAGTATTTGAACTCAATGCTGAGTTGATCATAATTAAATTTATTTCTGAACTAATGTAGAATCAGGGTAAATTTCTCATTTACAAGAAAAACAAACTTTTAGAAAATGTATGTGTTTTACACACTGATGTTCTGAAATTCTTAAGTAAAACTTTTTTTCAGAATATCAAAATACAACTTGTTAACACTGCACTCAGTTAAGAAAACATCCTGGTGCTTAATATATCACAAAGTTAAATTAGCACCAGCCAAATAAGTTGTATTTTATGTCATGTCGTGTTGTGTTGTGAAAGCTTATTACTATTTTCTGACTTTTGGATATAAGTACTATTGGCAAGATTGCTGCTCCTTTCATTTGTTTCATGAGATGCTCAATGTCTTCAATAACAATAGTTCATTTCTGATTACTGCATGCCAATTTGTTCTTTAAAATGCTAAATGACTATTTTTCTAACTACTTCATTGCATTTATATGCCTTCAACTCACTTTTTCTGCAGACACAACATTCTTTCTTATGATATAAAGGCAGCTCCTTCTATGCTCTTTTTAGTACATAATGTTTAATATATATGATATATATGATTTATATATGCTATTGATGGTTTAATTAAAAACTGTTTTTCAATCATCAAGACCAACAATAAGAACAACATATTTATTCTAAGAACCTATTCTGGGGTAGGCTCTTCTGATTCCTGGCATAGTTTCTGATAATCCTTGGCCATCATTTAAAATGAAGTTAAATTTGAGAGTAATATTAATAAAATGGCTATAATATAGATAATGGTGTGTGTAAACAATTCAAGTGTTCCTAAGAAAACATTACTTGATGCCATGAACTAATAATTTTACATGCAATGTGAAGGCATCCTAATGCCATATACTTTCTCATTGATGAAAGCATATGTATATATATATGCCTTCCTTATTCTTATTTCTGTATTTTAGCTAATACAGTTTAAAAATGTGTATTGTTTAGTTAATGTAGCGGTGCTCATTTTATCTCTGAATTGATAACAATCTTTCTTTATTGGTTATAACAAGATTTCCTTAGTTTAGACAACCACAGTTTCAGCTTTTCTTATTTTTAACAGTAGTACAGATGTGTTGACATTTCGAAACAACCCATGATTAATAGCACTTGTTTCCTTGACTGAAAGTTTTCTCAGGGGCTTATGAAGGTTTGATAGTCTATGAAATGGATATAATTCTTTAAGTACCGAGAATATACTTTAATACTGTTTTATAACTTCCTAATGAGCCTTCAACATCATTGCATGAACTATATTATACAAAACAAAAAATATTAAGCAAACTAACTTTATTAAAGTAGTAGAAAATATATACAGAATTATGTGGGGAATCTGCAGATGTGACTGAACAGATATCCCCCAAAAATACTGACAATGAATTTTTTTTTTAAGAAATTTTTGTCAACAAATATGCTAATTTTGTATGTGTGCATGTGCATGTGTGTGCAAGTGTGCATTTGGGTGCATATGTGTTATCTGTGTGTAGGAATATTATATTATTTTATTGAGTGAGATATCCATGTTGCTGCATGTACTTTCATAATTATTGCAAAGGGGTTGCAATGTAATACAGTTGCTCTCTAAAACTCAAGCACTAGATTAGGAAGTAGGAAATCTGCCTAAATGTGAGTCCTGCAGCTCTCATTACTATTCTTATTTATAGAGTTTAGAAAATTATATCTGTTGTCCAACGTGTTCATGTTAGTTCACATTTCAGAACATTTTCTGACAAAACATAACTTGCATGAAGGAAGTTTGACATTAGAGTGTGATGTATAGATGGAAATAGCAAAATAATGGTACAGCGGCAGAAGAGGGGAAGGAATTGCATTTATTAAAGCACTCACTCATGCAGGCATAGGGCTAGTGAGAGCTTTACCTTTGTCATTCTCAGCTCATGTTTAAAATTATATCTTCGTTTTTAATTGCTGGCTAACAAATTACACAAAGTTAGCTGTTGAAAATACCTACTTACTACCTTACAGTTTCTATAGTTTAGGCCCCAGACACAGTGGAGCTCAGTTCTTTGCTCAGGGCCTCACAAGGTCTCAATTGGTTGTCAGCCAGGTTGTATGTGCAGTTGGAGTCCTCTTCTATACTGATGCAGATTGTTGGCAAATTCAGTTCCTTGTGTGCATTTCCTTGGGGGCTGTCAGCTGAGGGCTGCCTCGGTTTCTATAGGCTGGTCACATTCCTTGCTATGTGGCCATGTTAGTAAAAAACATAAAACTGTCAACAAAATCTCCAATTTTCCTTATTTCTCCCCTTGACTAAAATATTATAGGAAAATTATTGTATCAAAATAATTTAATTTTATATTTAAACTTACATTTAAATATAAACTCCATATTTAAACTTAAAATTATACAAAATTTTTTTGAAAAATCAAGTCTTTATTCATTCTTTCATCTGTTCAGTGAATAATTTATTGATCAATATCTGCATATCAATGCTATGTTATATCTAGAGAATAGAATGATGATAAACAAGACAATGTCTCTGATCTCATAGAAGAAAATAAGCAGATAGATGATGATAGATAGATAGATAGATAGATAGATAGATAGCAAGCAAAGAAAGAAAATCAACTGAGTGTGCTGATTTATTATATTGGAGATATCATTTAGATCAGGAATATCATGTAATTTGAGGCTGAAAGGACTAGGAGGTACTGGCTTTGTTCTGGGAGAACCAGGCGTCGACGTAGGAACAACGGTAGCAGTTCAGGCAGTGAAAGATCGAGTGCCTGAGGAGGGTTCCGCAAGGGCAAGAGTGGCAGAAGTAGAAGTGACAGACTGGGGCCATGTCAGAGGGCTTCTCTGATTGTGGTAAGAAATCATGGTTTATTTCCTTGTGGCTAGTTTATAAATTATAAAGCATATATAGTTGCATGTATAGTGATTAGTAATATCATCTGATTATTTAAAAGCTCAAAATAACAGAGTGATAACTTTGGATGAATGTTTATCAAAGTACTTACAATATTTTTCTGTATTAGAAATATATAACTTTTCTGTTTTAAGACTCATTGAAGAAATTAGCATGATATATTGTACAAATTCGAGAAAGAATTTGCAATAAAATTGAACTTTGGAAAATTGTTCTTAGAAAACATTAATAATTCAGTTGAGGAAATGCCCAAAAGTTTGAGACAGAATGAAATAAAATTTTCAATATTCTGAAAAAAGCTTGATTATTTTTGTAATAGGAGCTTTTACATTTGTATGGCATCATATAGACTGTCACATATTTCTTTCTCATATAAAAAAATAGAATTGCTAGTAACATCACAAGCCCTCCCCTTTCCCTTCACTTTTCAGATGTCTCTTACCTCCTATACCAGTTGCCTAAAACAATAAACCAATATTCCACCTGCTCTTACATCTTTGAGTGGTCTGCTATTACCTCCTTAGGGCTCTACATAGTGAAAAAGAGAAAAGGATTCTCTTAGTTATTATGTGTCAGAACTATGGAATGATTTGCTGCACAAAAATTCACTTACAGAAATAAAAATAAATTCAAACTTGTACACAGAGACCTATTTTAAAATACTGTAAGCATCCTTACTTCCAAAGCTTCCAAAATCTCTTACTATCTGACCCCTTGACCCTGACCTTTTTTCAGGCGTTGTTGGCTTTAGTGAATAACATTACTAACCACTCAGCAAGAAACAAATTTATCCAATAAATTACCAAGTCCATTTCTTTTATTTCCTAAATACCTCCCAAATCCATCCATTTTCTCCATCCATATTGCCATCAATTTGTTCAGTACTTGTAGTCTTTCTTCACTATTGCTATAGCTTCTCAAGTGCTCTCTTCCCACTCACGATTTCCTCAATTTCTAATCCAATCTCCACTCCACAGCCAGAGCGATAATTGAAAAACATTCATCTAATATCACTCTTCTTCTTAAAACAGATTACTCTTGAGAGAAAAATAAAAACAAAAAAAAAAACAAAAAGAAAACTTATTATGGCTTCAATATCTCCCAAAATCTGGCCTCTTGCTTACTCTTGAGATTCATGTTAAGACACCACTTCTTATTCTCTCTGCTCTAGAATACCACCCCCTCAAACCCCCACTTCTCATCTACCTAACTCATCTTCTGGGTCTCAGTTTAAACATGACTTCTTTAAGAAGATTGATTCACCAGTCTATATTACTAAACCCTTCCACCCATTTTTATTGAACTTTTTATTGAGATAATTGTAGATTCACATGCAGTTGTAAAAGTAATACAGAGAGATCCCATGTACCCTTTCCCCAGTTTCACCTAATGGTAGTGCAACACTGTAATCCATTATCACAAGTAGGATAGGAACAATGATACAAGTTCTCAATCCTGTTCGTGTTTATTCAGGTTTATTTTTACTCATTTTTGTATATGTGTGTTTATTTGTATTTAAATTAATACGAGTTTATGTATACACCATCACAGGCAAAATGCAACTCCATCACTGCAAAAATCCCTCATGTGACCTTTTTATAGCCATGCACACCTACATCTTAATCTCTTTTTTAACCCCTGACAACCACTCATCTCTTCTGCAATTTTGCTTCTTATTCCCTCCTTTATCAATTTGTACGTATGGCTGTATCTTAATTGTTAACTTTTATTTGACATCTACATTCCCAGCTAGACTTTAAGCTCTTTGTTGACCTCTGTATTTTCAGATCTTATCACATTGCTTGGGACAAAATAGTGAATTCTAGGACTGGCCCTGCAGCAAAATACTTGATTTATGGACCTGGGTTCAGCCTTGTGTAACGTGAGGCAGAACAAGTCTTGAAGCAGCACATGTTCAGTAAACATCATGGTGCAAGAAGTTGAATTGGTTGGGCTGTAATGTCCCTGCCAGCTGGGTTGCACTGCACACACCTCATGTGAAACAGAGGAGCCCAATGCTGCCATCATGCATCTCTCAGGGGACGATGTTCAGAGTTTTAAATGTGGTGCTAGAAGCTAACCCAATGGGAAAAAAAAAAAAGCGCTGTCATCGAGCAATAGAAGAGAATATCATTAATAATTCACGTAGATGATTTTGAGCATAATTATATTCATGGTATATCTTTTTCTTTTTTTTAAGAACAGTTAGAAATTGCATTCTGATATGCTATGACTTTGGTCGACTTCTGTGATGTGTTTTTCCCATGACACTATATTTCTGTATTCATAGCTTAAAAATAGATATATAAAGTCACAGATATCTAATTTTTCCACAGATAAAGGCCAAACACAAGAGGGTGGGAAACTTGGAGCGAGAAATAACCTGAGTAAGAGGAAATCAATGCCAACAAAGGGAAACAGATGTTTGTATCACACTGTGAAATCTTGTTAATCAGCAGTAGAGGTAGCCATCTATTTGCCAGGATTGGTGTGGGAAAAGCGCTATGTTAACTTACAGTAAACAACCTTGTATCCTTGTATACTAAAAGTATAATTTCTTTAATTTTAGGAGAATAAAGTAATAATTACAGTTTTTCACTTAAATTAAAAAATACAAAACATGCCTGAGTATTTGTACCTATGACAAAGTCACCCTGGGACTAACCAGGTGGCTAAAAATTTGTCAATGTGATGTGAAGGAGAATTTTGAATTGAAAGAAAGAAGATTTATATCATATGTCAGCTTGCTTATAGAATTTGTGTGTTACCTTGCCTGGGTCACTGAATCTTTATTTTTGCTGGATTGTTTTGCAAGATCATTTAACTTGTCTTACTTGCTCATTTTAGGACATAGATTATAACACTTAACACTACTTCTAGGAGGCTTGAAAAGATAAATGAGAGAGAACCCAAAATAATGATCTCCTAGCACCTTAGAGAAAACTCAGATATTATACACTCTATATTTTTAAAATTCCAGATACTGAAGCCACACTGCTGATTTATTTCTTAAAGTACACTTTACAAATACTTAAATTATTAAGTCTATGCTGATATTGTTTCCTTGTAAAAAAAAATAACAAGATTTCTAAGATATTAATTACATGGGAAAAATAACCTCATATTCATAAACCAAAGTAATTGTGATAATTTCTCTAAACCTGTTTTATTTTAGAAAATGTAAGGTCTACAGCATAACTTAAAATTAATATTTAAAAAGGTTTTGACATTTAACAGTTGAATTAATGTTCTAAAAAATGCAATGAACTAAAGAGAATCAAGTCATATGTTAATATTAATAAAACCAAATTTAGTATTATGGTTAGACGAAGAATAATATAAAAATAAATTCAACAAATTAATGAGGAAAAAACATGAAACTCAACAGAAAGTTGGAAAAAGTATAGGCAGTTCATGGGAAAAAAAATGGTTAAAATGTAAGATATTTAAGCTTACAATCAGAAAAGTATATATTATGGATAGAATCGAATACTTTTTTAAATCAAGCAATTGGTAAAATGAAAATGTGGATCATATCTAGCTTTTATAGAGGTGTGTTCAACAGCATTTCTCAAAAGGTAAAATTCTTTCTCACCTGGTAAGTAATCTTTAAGGGAACTTTCCTTTGGAAATAATTCTCAAATCACACAAATACTTAGGTACAGGCCTATTTAGTGCAACAGTGTTTGAAAGAGTATAACATCAGAAACTACTCAAATGTCCAGCAATCAGGAAATGGTTATTAAATGACAAAACATACATACAGCAATTAAAATGAATGTTATATAATCACATTAATATCTAAGACAGTATTCATCAAAAAATTCAAATTGAACAATAGAGTAACATATAATGTGATTCTGTTTATATATTAGAAATGATAGTTGCAAAATATTTCTGTAGCCACACAGATGCATACAAATATAAATGCATAGAAAAACAATGGAAAAATAAATGTTCCTCTAGTCACAGTTGTTCCTTTCAGAGCAAGGAGTGGGAATTGATGTTGGATTCAGGTAGAGGTTGCTGCAAAGCATGTTCTTGTTCTTTTTTAAAATCAGGTATACTTCCATACTTATAAAAATATTTTAAAATAAGGGTGGTGTTATTACATTTGTGTAATTTACAAAGCTACATTGGTCCAATAAATGATAGCGTGTACTAAGTTTGTAATAGGGATAGTCAAGATAAAACAAAACAACCAAGTATTCCTCTGTCTTTTAATGTTGTAAATTGCCTCCCTTGTGCAAGATCAGCCCTTAGATGAATTTAAGTTGGCTAAATCATTTATAAACAAAATTCGATAATTATATCAATTTAGTCAAAGAACCATATGCTTTACCCAATGGGTTTCTAATACAAACTGGTTAAATGAATTCAGTCTTTAAAATGTGATGAGAAACAAATCATTTGTGTACATAAACTAATGATTATAAACCAATGCTTTGGCAACAGTCAATGGAAAAATTAATATTAATTCACCACAACTGAAAAAAAAGGTCTATTAAGTCATTATAGAAAATAAAAATTATAACATTAAAAACAATGCATGTTTCTCATGTTTGGAGGTTTGAATATCATGAACGGGGGAAAAAAAAACGCACATTTCCTTAAACTTATTTTGTATCTGAATCTACATTAATCAAATTAAAATATAATTTTTATAAGAAATCATCAGCCACGTTCCCAACTCAACCAAAGGATTTGCATCAGCTACTGTTGTGAGGTAGCTGTGAATACTAGTTAGGTATAAAGGGGAGTTTTAAGTCCTGCCCATGTGGTTTCAATACCAGTAAAGGCCTAGAATAATTTTCACAGTAGAGAGAGATAACAAAATGGATTCTATGGACCATTAACAAATAAATGGACTATAGCACCCATAAAAATATGTGATAGCCTGCATACTCAAGGAACTTCAATGAATCAAGATGGTTTTATAATAATCAAACAAAGAGTCACTGACTCTTTGCTATTTGCTCTGAGTCCATTTTTATATGTAGTAGGTGTATGTGTATGTAAGTATACAGTTGACCCTCGAATAATACACATTTGAACTGCTTGGGTCTACTTATATCCAGATTTTTTTCAATAAATATAGTCGGTCCTCTGTGTCTGTGGATTTCAAATCCATGGATTCGACCAACCATGGTTAGAAATTCACAGATGTGGAGGGCTGACTATATGCATTGTTCTATGCCATTTTGTATAGGGACTTGAGCATCCTCAGATTTTGGTTTCTGCGGGGAGTCCTGGAAACGATCCCCCACAGTTACCAAGAGCAGTAAATAATTTTGTGTGGAGTCAAAAGTTATATGCGGTTTTTTGACTGTGGGGTGGGGGAATGGCACATTGTTCAAAGGTCAACTGTGTATGTACACACACACACACACACACACACACACACACACACACACACATATGCTTGTGTATAGGTGTATATATATGCATATGCATGTATGTTATTATTGTCATTTTGTGGGCTATTGAGAATCTGCATATCTACCCAAAGAATATAGAGCTTAGCTGCTAGATTAGAAAGAGTCCTCTTAAGGTGACCAGCCATCCCAGTCTGCTAGGAATGCTTTTTTGGGATGTTTGATTTTCCTAAATTCCCTGGCAAACCAAGATGGTTAGTCACCTTAGCCTTCCTTGGTCTTTCCTCACCTTTGTGACCCATTTAAAGTCATTGCTTCTACTAGTAAATATTTTATGAAAGAGGCTTGCATCTTTCTCATGTAAGCATCAAGTCTGAAATATCTTTTTATTTTGCTCAAATACTCATACATTGGGCACCACATGCAGACAGTACAATTATCGCAGATATTGTCAAGTGACTTGTCACTTTGATTTTCACGATATATTGATGTCACCCATGTAAAATAAAGTAGGAGAGTGAGGCCAGAGCTATGCAAAATAGTAGGGTCCTAAAGTATATTTTTTCCCTGATAATATTGGAAATATTTGAGAGTCAGGAGCATCTACCCAGCCAGGGGGAAGGAGGGGTATAAGTGGTATAATTTTATAAACAGTACTTATTTCTATCATAATGTAAAATTTCAGAATGTGAAAAAAATCTGGTTTTCTGGGGGAAAAATGGCTTTCTGTGCCAATATCAAATAACTTTTGAAAGTATTTGCATTCTTTGGGGAAAATATATTCCATGGAAGAAACTGCTATTTTGGTTTGATGTATTGTATAAGCATTATCTGAAAGAAATACTGTAGCTTTCATATAGTCCTCATGATAGCTTACTTTATTTGTTATAATAATAGAGGCTTGCTCAGTTTATTATTTCCTTAAGGTGAATCCTAAATGTGTAAGCAAATAAGGAAATAACAAATTAATAAATGTGATTTGTTAGGTCACATTATTAGTTTGTTGAAATAATTATTACTTCTTGTTTCATTTCAGAATTCATTTATAATGCAAAGTCACATCTGACACAATGAGTGTAAAATGAGTTAAGTGTAATATAATGTTGAACTCTGGGGAGGATTAATCTAAATTTCAGTAATTAATGATCTAGTTGTCAACAAATGATTCCAGAACTGCTTTGGAAAGATACATGTGGCCTAGATAGATTTCTGTGCTTGGTACTTTGTTGAAATAGAAAAAAGGAAAGTCCTGATGTCTATAAAGCTGTGCCTTGAGATTAGCATTAATGTAATGGCTAGGTGGAGAGCCAGAGGAAAGAAAGCAATCAGGGGGATCGTTTTATAAACTATATAAATGTCTAACTAATGTATTGTATACTTGAAACTAATAAAATAAAAATTTTAAAAACTTGTGCCTTGAGATTTCCGTTTTGAAACTGCAATCATTAAGATCTTTTTCATCTGATATATTTATTAACTTTTTGTTAAATAAGAAAGGATTTATTGTTCAAGTAACTGGAAGTCTAGAGGTGGTTCAGTCTCTGAGGTCTGCTTAATCCAGTGGTCCTGCTCTGTTCTCTGTATTCATTTCCTCAGCTGTCATATCCATATGCGTTGGTGCAGGAACACCTCATTGCTCTCCCTTAATCCTGGATTTCCTCTTCTTATTGCCTTGGACCTCCTAGCTCTGGTTCTCAGCATTGACTTTTAATATCTGACTACATGTATTTCATCATTGCTTTTGTTCTTTTCTTTTCCTACTCTCCATTTTTGTTGTTTGTTATGCACACTTCCTTTTGTAGCCTCCTGGTCTCAAATTTTTACGTAACCTGGGTTAGAACCCAATTCTCTTGCTATGTCAAGATCTCTGAATCTTGACATGTGAATAGGATTTTACAAAATTTCAGACTTGATATTTGGAAAAGGACTAAATGCTTTCTATTCCAAGTCTTGAGACTCTAAGTTCCTCTATAAAATGATCACCTAGTTTCTGTCTAAATCCTTTAAATAAGGGAGAGCTCAGAGCCAAATGTAGCAAGCTTTCTACTTCAGAGAGTTTTCCCATTTTCCCATAAGTTCTCCTTTCATCTTTGAGCTGAAAGTTAACTCCATGAAAGTAGCACCTGGTCATTTTAATTTTGTGTTATAAAGCCACACACTCCATTCACCATGAGTATCCTTCAAATATTGAAAAGCAGCTTAGACTTCTTTCTCGTGTCTTTGCCATTTAAATATTCTTCATTCTGTAAGCTATTCATAAATATATTTCTTTTTATAGATCAATTGTCATTCTGGCCTCCTTACTTGTAGAAAGAAGCTTTTCACTTGTCAATATAAGAATTGGCATAATATTCTTTGTGTACAGAATAAATCTATACTGTTATCTTATCCTGGTAGCGTTCCCTACTCTAAAAATTCCAAGATCAGACTGGCATATTGCTGTCCATACCATCCTGATGGATCATATTAAGCTTGTGTAATTAGCTGTGAATAAATCACACTTCAAGCACTTATGCAGTGGTTTGAGACTGGGGAGTGGATTTTGTTTTTATCCTCATTAAATTTCACCATTGTGAATTTGACCAATCTATCAAGCTAAATAGGATCTTTTGATTCTAGGCTACTTATTAGCTCCCTCTATTGCTAGATGAATGAGACATATCAACATAAAACATTTGTTTTACTTGGATTTCAAATGTTTAGGAAGCAATGAGAATGAAAGTCTGCATTGTAAAACCAAAACAAACAAGAATAATGTTCATCTTGCTTGAGATACTGATTTAACAACCTAAAAATAAGTAAGTAAGTAAGTAAGTAAATAAGTAAGTAAGTAAATAAAAGCCTAAAATAAAAAATAAAAAATAAAAAAATAAAAAATCATTAGAAGCTGTTAAATTGTCATTTAATTTCTATAGAGTTTACCTAAGATCAGAACCAAACTTTCTTTGCAGTCTTTTGCTATTACCAAATGCTGTGCTAGATTGTTTCACAAAAGTATATTCTTATGGGAAGCAAATCATCTTACTCAAAAAATACTCCAGTTCAGTTTGAACTGGACTAGACTCATTTACATATTTACTGTATAGATAAGCTGTGCCTCTTCACGACTTATTGGTTGCTACAGAAGTATATTTCTCTTTGAAAAGGAGCTCTGTAACTTGCTAAGTGCTTCCAGGAAAGCATAGGTTATTTAGAGCCAAGTTCTTCTTCCTATTCCAATCTTGGTAGGAGAAAGAATTATAGAGGCCATAGCGAGGGCTCAGAAGCTCTTCACAGTGTTTCATGACCCCTCAGGCACCTTCAACACCCCCGTAATCCCCCAAAGCCACCCTTTCTGCATGTCACGTGACTCAGCTTCAAAGGTTAGATCTACAGAGATGGCTGCCCACACCTTTGGCCACCTCAGGGCATCAAGTGGTGGGAAATAGGACACCAGCCTCTTCATAGATGGGAGAGTTCCCTGCTGCAATTTTTCAAGATCAAAGAGAAAATCCATCTCAGTGATGCTCTGGGCTCTTTACAACTCTCCCTGTGATTTCTCCTAGCGCCTATGTGAGATTCAATCTAAATCAAGAAAAAAAGAAAAAATAGAAAGAATGATTTCAAAGTCTCATGAATATTCATGATAGCTCTTTTACACAATGGCATTTCCTCCAAATATTAAGTATATGTTAGATGGATCAAGTATTTTAAATTTCCTATCATTAGTTGAACAACTCTATGCTTCATGAAAGATCATGACTGTCTTATTTACTGCCGTACCCTGGGGTATACTGCTAAATCGTCAACAGCAGACTCAAGGGCTATGCGTAGGTACATATACCTAAGTTTATTGTACATTTTGCTGATATAGTGGATATGTAGCACATGATTTATAAAAGTAGGAATATATAATACTCTTATGAATTCTTTTTAGCCAGTTGATTCTCGCAGAATACTTTCGCTGAGTTTTGCAAACTCTTGCATGTGTAGCCAAACTATGGTTGCAAATGACGAGTGTAATCTCAACATGAATGTTGGTTGATATTTTTAGTTACATTAACTAGTAAGAAGAAAGCGATACACTGGTAACATACATTAAAACTTTCCTTATTTGTCAATGCTGTGATGTGAAAGCAACTTTTTTTCTGGAGCGTATGATAGCTTTTGAACACTGGAAAAATATTTCCTTAACTTTTTTGCTACTCACGTGACAATTAAACATGAAGCACTTTTAAATTTAATCTGATTTATTAACATTTTCTCCATCACTTTCTTAAGACTAGACAACCAACAAACAATAAATCAAGCCATAATTCATATTGTTTACCTATTTCTGTGGTGTAAATGCTTCACTGTGCTAATCTCAAGCTGCAGTGTGACAATCACTGAAGGTAGAGTGGAGAGAAGACATGCACAGCAGCACCCCGTTAGCAGCATTTCAACCACCCACATACACTCAATGTAAATAACTTCAAAAACATAGTTAATAGTAAAATGTAATAAAATAATTAAGAAATGATGCATTTTGAGTGTCCTTTCTGTTACTAATAAAATTTATTTAATTGTAAATGTATGTAATTTAAATTTTAATAATGTCTGTTTTGACTAATTTGCAAATTTCCTGAAAAATTAACAATGAGCTTTTCCAAGCCAGTACAAGCTGGCTTCATACACCACTGACTATCCCTGTTGTCCTATAAGCATATTTGATGCTGAATATATACTGTCAAATAACATTGGTCATAATTGCCTGTGCCAATATCTAATTTCTCAAATTCCTTAATATATTGAAAATACCTTCCTATATCAGGTGGCCAGTAAATGTATTGATCATTTGATAAGATTCTACTTCTTTATTTGAACAATAAAAAAAGTGATTAAAGAGTTGGTTTCAGAGTCAGACAACTTAAATTTAAATTTTGGATCTATCACTTAATAAGTATATAGAATGAAAGAAATGACCCACGTTGCTTCAAATTATAAAATAGTGAGAACAGCATTAACATTACAAGCTGTTATAAGCATTAGACACTGTATATAATATATGTGCTTGACATATATTTAGAACTTGAAAATGTTAATTATTGTAAATTTCAGATTAGTCCTTTCAATATGTGTATAAAGCAGTTGAATTTGTGTATCTATAAAATAGAGCTGATCACTCCTGCTTTTCCCAAAACCTTTTAAGAATGTCAGCCAATGACTCAATAAGGTTGTGACTATGCTGTTACTCAGTGAAGGGCCCATTCATGGATTTGAGTCTTATTTTATTCAGAGCCCACTACAGCTGCAGAGAAGTTGAATATTAACCCACACTCTCACTTAAAAGTTATTTCAGCATTAGAAAATCTTAAAATATAATGGGATGAACAGAAAGATGAAAGCTTTTTCTTGGTGAGAATGAAGATAAAAATATTTTGCCAATAAAAGAGTAAAGATATAGAAAAAAGATGAAAGAATTCACTGTATTTTCTGCCAGTACATCACCATTCAGAGAGAGAATACACAATCTTTGAAAGATTTGCCTATTTTTCCTGCTTTGAAATAAGAATTGCAAGTCTGTGGATGAAATGAACAGATATTTCCCATATACTACATATAATAACCCTCCTCCCTGTGGAGTAGAAGATTGTAAAGAGTATTTCAGTGAAATGTCTGTAAATGAGAAAATTAAGATAAATTGAATATGTCCTGAGTTTAGCAATCTGATATTTTTAAAAAACAAACTAATTTTGAAAAGAATAAGTAAATATGGACTTCCATAAGTCTGATGGTATTTATTAACTACTACTGTGTGGGTTTTTTTTTTTTTTGGTTAATATAATTAAACGGGATATTTGAAGGCTATAAGCCAATATACTAATAACTAGAATAGTATTTGCTTGATTGAAGTATATAAGACTGAAATATAAAATTTCTCTAAAGTTCTAGATGCACTAGAGAAGTTGAATCAGTAATGATTTTTTAAAAAGTATTTTAGTGATGACTACAATCTAAAATTTAAACAACAACAAAAAAACATTATGCATGTTATATCATGTCACTTACCTTAGGTAGTTTGTTTACTTTAGGACTAGTCTTTCACAAATGGTACTAGTGGCTTCAGAAATCACAGTTCCCTACTCTGATAATAACTTTTACACTATGGTGTTAGAAACTTTCACTCAGCCTTTTCTACTACTTTCCAGCCTTCCATGTATCCCTTCTCCACCTTGTAATGTGCACAACTTTCTCCAGCTCCACAGTCCAGTTTCCACTTATTATTCAACATTCGACATAAGTCTTATATACGTCATGTGATGTTTTTTTGGTATAGTGTAAGGCTAAAAGTGTGAACTTTCAATGGGACAGCCTGAGTTCAAATTCTGACTCTGTTAGTCTCTAGCTGTGTTCCTTTAACAGATTAATGCGTCCGAACTCTGCTCTATAAAATGAAGATGAGCACAACCTCTCCCTCATAAAATCACCTTGGGGATTAAATCGTCGAAACACATAAAGTGTCCTAGACTTTGCCTGTGCACACTTGGCATTCAATGATTGCCGACTCATCTTATTCTTACCAAGCTCCTGTGTGCTCACAGTTTAAATAAACACATTTAATACTTACTGATTAAACATTGGTGGTATGCAGATATTTAGGGCACTGAGAATGCAGTGGTGAACAAAACAAAGTCTTTGACATCGCAAAACTTATATTTTAGTGGAAGAAACAAACACAATAAACAAGTAAATGCAAGATGGCAGATGATATAAACTATGAAGGACAGATAGAGTGCGGGGCATTAAGAGGAAGGCTCCTCTGAAGAGTTATCATTTAAGCAATAAATTAATTGATGTGAAGACCTTGGAGAGGAAATGATGAGGTTAAAAGGAGTTACATGCACAAAGCTGTTAAGTCAAGAATATGCTTAATATGTACATAGAGATACAAAAAAAAAAAACCCTTATGTGGCTGGAGAGAAATAATCAGAAATAATAACCTATTATATATTACAGAAATAATAATGTATTATATAATAATCAGAAATATAATCTATTTCTATTATATTATAGAAATAGGCAGGAGCCATGCTTAGGAGTTCGTGTTTCTTAGTTTATAAGCTGTGCTATAGAATTAGTATTTTAGAATAGTATGATCTGATTATATCATGTAAACAAGCATTAGAAAAGCTGAGAACAATCTGAGTTTAAAAGGGGTAGGATGAAAGGACTTCCCTGTAGTTTAGTGGTGAATTCAGGAACTTACTGAAGGGAGTAAGGTGGCTTTCTGTGGGTGTGGGTGATATCCTGAGAAGATGTGAGTATCTGCAAAACAGTCTCAGTTGTGCCTGCCATCTGAAGAAGCGCTATCCATCAGTCATTTAGTGTCTCTTCTGATTCATGGGCAAATGGATTTAGAAACAACCTCCTGGGTGTCTAACTTGTTGCTAAATAGATGTGCTTCAGGGCTCTTGAAACAAAGTTATCACTTGATAAATGGAAATAAACAATTCCAAAAGTAGATAAGAAAGAAAAATCAAACAAGAGGAAAAGGGATTGGTATAAAAAGAGAACAAAAGACTCATTATTTCAAAGGTCTTAGCAAATGTAAGTTAGTTCAAATCTGCCTTTAAAAATTATATGTACTGGTTTTGGAAAATTATACAATAATAGAATTAAGATATTTCCAGGAAACCAAAACATATACATTTTAAACACCATTCTTTAATAGACATTAAAAGATTTTCTCTCAAAATCTAACTATGTAACTCCCAAACATATGTGACCAGAAAAAGTCCCTCTTAGTAGAAGAATATAAATAAATCCACATATCCTCCAAACACATTTTAACGTTATCCCCACCTTCTTTGGCTTTTCCGTAATTAAATTCCATTGCTCTCCTACTTACAGCCAGCCTACAGTTATTTTTGAAACCATTCAGTTTGCAACCTTGTTGTAGAGTGGGTTCTGTGCATGATGCCCATGGGCTGCGTTTATGTCTAATGAGAGCGTTTCGGGTAATTGGGGAGGGCTGCAAGTCTATCTCAGCTGTCTGCAGAGGCAAAATTTTCTGTTCCACTTTTATCAAGTTTATGTCTTTTAAAACAGACGAAATGGAGAACAGCGTCTAGTTTTATCCTTTTAATTCAGTAGCTTTTTTTTTCCTAATCGCCCAGATATAACTTTCTTGGACTTCCTGGGTCTGCTGCTTTCTGTATTTATTCCATTTACTGAGGTTAAAATGCAGACATTCGTTGGAGAACAAATTCGGCTGCACAGTGTGCCCAAACTAATGAACAATGATATTTTGCATTTTCCTATCCTCTCTGAAAATCACAGCACAAGACATTAATAAAAATAAAAATGAGCAATATTTCTATCACATATGCCTACCAAGTCTAATGAACTGCCCTTGAGATCACATGTGAGATAAAATATGGTTATCTTCATTCTTTTACCATTCTCTTCTCTAGTTCCATAGTTTTTTTAAGTATTTAAAAATTTTTTCACTATTGTGGAGCTCATATTTTGAATTTTTTCTGCTATGAATATTTTTTCTTTGGTTAATAACAAAATAAATTTTAGCTAATTCCAATTATATAAATATACTTTTCCTCTCATGATAACATCTCTTAAATAAATAGGTGTTTTTTTTTCTCATGTATAACCAGAATTACATGTAATTCTAATTTAGGGTGCCAGTAATAGGGAAGAATTTATGTCATCCATACTCCTCGACCCTGACTGCACAGTGATATTAACTAAGGAGCTTGAAAAAAATTATCAGTACCCTAGCTAATCCCTACAAGATCTGTTGTAATTATTCTGATTAGGAGACAAAGCGTTCTTCTGTATTAAAAACTCCCCTAGGCAGTGTCAATGAGCATGCAGGGTGAGAACCAGTGATTTATAACTGAAGGAATGGCCCAAGAACCAGGCGCGTGTTTATAAAGTGATTAATTGATCTGCATTTAGTTAGTCCATATGAAAATCAAGCATTATGATTAACAAGTTCAATTCCAAAAGTAAAACTTTTATAAAATAAAAACTTTTAGACAAAAACTAAAGATTAACATGATTTTTTTTTTAAATAGATGATAAAAGGAAGGAAGAGAGGAAGGAAGGGAAGGAGAGAGGGAGAAAAGGAAGAAAAGAAAAAGAGAAAAAAGGAAAATGATTAGAATACAAAATAAAAATCTCATTTATCTATGGCATAATACAAATTATAATTTTGGCCATGTCCCTATATCTGTATTTGAAATTAATATAGTTGGCCTTTTCTAAATCTGAAATTAAAGTGAAGCATTTATACATGAAAAGCTGTTTAAGAAGAAGTCTAACTACCCTTCAGGATGTGTCTTAAGCATTTGAGCTCATTTTCTATAAAACTATCTAAATTGGTATTTTCATTAGAATAAGAGCATTAATTAAAATTGGCCAAATTCCCTAGCATTCTCTTGTGCAATTTTTATTTCTCTGAATTTTAGAGTCCATTTGGGATGTAATTTTTTAAAATAATATTTTGCATGTGTGCATATCTCTAGATCCATTCCTCAATTAGAAAATAATATTTTCAGTTTAATCTAGATTTCCTTGCCATAAATCATCACAATATCTGCCTCTAAGCCTGTGACTGAATATAAAATTATCTTCCTATCATATCTTTGTCACTAAAATCTCAAAAGAAAAGTTTTGCTTTGATAGTAATCTGAGTAGTTTTCTGGCATTTTGTACAAATATTAAATAGTTTTATATTAAATGTAGTAGAAATCTTACTCTGAGTAGGTTGAAGATTAAGGGGGAAGTATGCAAATTCTGGAATCAGGATATCTTCTGAGATATTTTTTAACATATTTCAACTTGCAACATGTCATTGTTGTTTTAAAAATATATGTTTTGCATTGAAAATTTAAACAATGTTTATATGTTCATGTAAACAAATCATATGTTTTTATTTGTCATCTTAAATCAGCCCTCCAAAAAGATTTTTTTAATGTTTGTATTTTTTTTGATGTCTTTATCCATATTCATCAATGTAAACATCATTCATTTAAAAACTGCCTATTTATGCTCTCTATATTTTGAAGATAAAAGGCTGTACGTTAATCTGTACACTCAAAGTTCCCATGTTATCAAAATGTTCTAGTAAACTCTAGACCAATACTTGTCCATTAGCACTTTTTGCAAGGATGACAATGTTCTATATCTCTGCTATCCCATATGAACACATGCAGCTTTCAAGAACTTGAAGTGTGTAACTAAAAAATTAATTATAAACTAAATTAAATTAAATTAAATTTTTATTTATTTTTTAATTAAAATTATTGTGGTAACATTGGTTAAAATCAAATAGGTTACAAGTGTACAGTTCAATAACATAACATGTACATTGCATTGTGCTTTCACCATCCAAAGTTGTTTCCTTCTGCCACCAAATATTAAATTTTATTTAATTTTAATTAATTTAAATTTAAAATGCTTATGTGGTTAGTGGTTACCATATTGGAAAGTGCACTCCAGAAGAAAACAAAATTAGAAAAGTTAGACAGATTTTACTAACTTTAGTTTTACTGTTAGCCTTTCCTTGGGCTACGGGGAATTTTGAAAGTTCGACTTGCTAATTCTTTTGCCAGAATTTAAGTTTGTGAATAGAATTTTCAATGGTTCTCTACAATACCTAAGAGTAAGCCATAATCAATTGCATAACTAAACTAGCAAGATCTCAGCAGGAAATGATAGGTTGTAGCCTGAATGCTAAATGTGATAGTCTTGCTACAAAGAGCACCTGGGTATTATACTGTAAAAGCTTTTGCATAAAATTTCATTTCAGATTTCACTGAATACTTGTTTTTTCCCCCCTTTAATCCATGCCCTTTTATTTTGTGACAGTCCCTTCCCCCATTACCATGTGAAGAGCCCACATTTTTCTGTCTTCATGTCCTCTTTTTATCTTTACCTTTCTAAATAATTTCTCTCACCCATTCATTGCTGCTGCAGCAAAGTGGTGACGATATTAATGATGTTAGTGTACTTGGCAGGATATTTTTTTTTCATCTGAAGTTCTGAAAGCTCTCCTGTCATTATGAACATTCTCCAAGATGCTTGATAATTGTCAGTGATCTTTTCCATTTCTTTCCATCTCTTCACTAAGCTATTATGATGTGCTAGACTAGAACAAAATGCCCAGGTGTGACCTCTTTCGCCATTGTGTGATAATACCGATTTATATTTGGCACGTTTCTATTACTGAAGTCAGGCAGATTGAGCCAATGGAGGATTTTTGTTGTTATTTGTTTCTGCCTTTGTGAATTCAAAATCCCATAGTCATTTCCTAAGAGTCAGGCTTTCCTTTCTTCTAATCTTATTTCATCATCATTACTTTTTGTTTTCTACATCGAATTTATTAAATTCCTTTTCAATCAAAATAGCAGATATTTCCAGGTCTCCCTTGAGCAGTAGGGGGCTCTTTTTAAAGAACATGTAATTCAACTGTACATTTAAATTGTGATCTTAGTGTGTAGTATTTTTTTCTCCTACAATCTGAGGCAGCTCTTTCATTTATTTCCCATTAAACATCTTTACACAAAGGATTCTTATAAGTTGCTTTTATATCAGAATTTACTTTAAACAAATTGTATTGTCTTTTTTACATTTACTTTGATTGCTTATTCAAATCAAATACTTTGGGGGCTATGTCATGAAGAACATTGATTATCCTTATCTGTTAAGATAATGCAAGTAAATATATATTTGTCTTTCAACATCTTGTAAGAAATTTTAGTTGAATAGATGACACTAGATGAAATATGAAGATAAATGGAACAATCATTCTGATTCTTAAATTTGCCCCTGTCAGTACTGAAGAAGAAAAAATCACATAGTTAGGAGTGATATATGATATTTTGCTATTATGTGTCTCAACCAATAGATTATTGGTAGCATTAATCTAGATTCACCGCAGCATTCCCAACTGTTTCCTTTTCCTCCTTCATGTTAATTCAAAGAGATAAAAAGGCTAAATTAATTAAAAATTAAATTGGGTGAGAAGAACTTATTACCTGGCTAGAAGATATTTAGTTGCAACTCTGAGTAAATTTTTGCAGATGAGAAATAAATCCTTACATGAAAGTCTCGTAATTCTTAAATGGAAGTAATTTAATGGAAACTCTCAAAAATATGTGCAACTACTGCCATAGAAATGTACTTTTTAATGCAGAAAGTTACCATTCAATTAGTTGTTTATTATAATTTTGGGAAATATCACTACATGGTGAAAATTCCTCCTTTTCTCTTTTTCACATCCAAGCACAGGCATGATGTTTGGTAATTTATCATAAAGAATACTCTCCAAAGTAGCATTTTCTTCCAGAACAAATACAAAACATAACTTTCTTATGTTTAAATGTTCTTGTTTGGTCTTCATATTTTTAATGGCAAAAGGCTCTGGCAATACCATCCTCAAGGGAGAAATGTTTTTTGATTGGATATTATAATTTTTAGCACATACTCATGAGGGATCAAAACATATAAATACAGATAAACAATCTTTTTAAAAGTCATGCATTTTACCCCATGAGAATTCTATCTGACTTCTCACCATGCCCTGAAAAACAGATCAAGTATTTTACAAAAACAACTTAATCTTTGAAAGATAAAGCAAAGAAGATGAAAGAAAAAAAAAATATCCAACATTCTCTAGCAAGATCTCAAACTTTGATATTTGGTATTCAAGCAGAATTCTAACTCTGCTTGCATATTCTCTTTAAAAAATAGTTAAATATAACAAAATCACGACTTAATGTATAATGTGAAAAAAATAGTTCTAATATATAGTCTGGAGATAAACTGGGAGGGAGCTGCGAGTTGAATGAAGAAAATTATTTTTGTCTTTGTTGTTGTAAGGAATACTTACACTGGTAAGTAAAATATTTCATACCACTTGAAGCATGTCTTCAAATGAATATTTTTAAAATGCACAGATAAACAGTGCACAAAATACTCTGGGTTTGAGAGGAGCAGAATGTTGCTCTTTATGCAGAATGAGACAGAGGCATGTGGATGGAGTGAGAGTAAGACATTCTTGTTCCCAGCCAAATCATCAGAGCTGTGGGAAGGAGATGCTAGTTTGAGGAAGAAGGTGGTAGGTAAATTGTTTTATATGTTCTGAGTTCAAGTTTAAGGTGATACTTGCTTCTTCCAAAGGAAACACTGATGTCTCATTCAGGATATGGAGCTAGACCTTATGAGAAAGGTAATATTAGATATAGAGATATGGTTTTGGGAGTCATCTAAAATGAAACAACAAAACTCTGAAGAGGGAGAGAAAGTAACTTTAGACTGAATGTCTAAAAAAGAATTCCCTTATTTTAGTTTTTTGAGAAAAAACTATTTTGGAAAAAATATTGACAGTAAGACTTCTTTCTGTACAGTTGATGGGCAAATAATATTTTTTCTATTTGATGTGATTTGAGTTTCTTATGGCAGACATTTCTAAGTAAAAAGACACAAAGGAGAAAATCAGCAAAAAGAATTTATAAAGTATCAACACATAAAATAGTTAAAATAATCTTAGAATTTATTTCACAGTAAGGATATATTATAAGACAAAACTATTGTTAAAATATATTGACTTAGAAATCATAGTTTTTTCATGGTGAGATGTCACTCTGAGCAAGTCATGTTAGTTATAGGAGGCCTAAATACCAATGACAGTTATGATCCAGGGCACAAGAATTTGCTGTGTATGAGCTTTAAAAAAAACTTAATTAAATAAAACTTTAGTCTGGACTTCACTCTACTAGAAATGTAGTAGAATAAATTCTAAAATTTCAACAAATTCATGACTTGCTAATGATCAATATGAAAATTATGTTTTTCTTTATATAAGAAATTTTGGTAAAAAAAATAGCTATTTTTTTTTTATTTAATGGATGCTTAACATGTTTTCAATTTTAGAATAGACCTTTAATGTTATGAAGTCATAATGAAGAACAAAATTATCCCATGCTGACATCTTCGACACATCTCATAGTACTTCAAAATTAAATAGCTATCTCTATCTATTATAATAGCTGCTTCATAAATTAAAGTTAGTGTTAAATTGAAAGTGATCATATTTTTGCTCAGCGAATACATTATAAAGTACAAATGACCCTTGGTAGGGCCATTGGCTCTTAGTTAAATAAATAATAGGAAAGGCATACTTATCTGTTTGCTATCTGCTGATAATCAATTAGGATCAGATGGTAACTCTTAGCAGCTACTGAAACTAAACACACTCGATAGGCAATGATTGAATGTCTTTCTTTTGAGTATTTAACAACAGTTTACATTTGGAAATAGTTTTAAAATTGATTGTTTCCCATATATTACCCATATATTTTCTTTCAGTACTTTCATCACAATACTATGAGGTAGGCAGGAAGATATTACTTTTCTCCATGAGGACTATGGATCAACTATGGAAGTGGGACTCTCTAAGACTAAGGGAAGGGAAAAATGAAAGATAAGCTCAAAAGATATGTTAAGAACCAGATTATGGAGGTTTCTAAAACTCTAGAAGTGTTTAATCATTGACCTGAAGAATCCATGTCAGAGGCATAAACACATCTATCCATGAAGGAAAACAAATCAGTCTTAATACTAAAGTTCACTTTCATCTTTTCTTGTCTTTTAGAGGAAAAATGAATCTACTTTTGTAAAATGCTAGGTCACTATAATAAAGCTTATAGAGCATTTAAATAACAAACAGTTGAATGAATATACAACTCTTGAAAATGACAGTACATACTATATTGAGCATCAGCAATTACAATAAATATTTTTTCTCCAGAAAAATCACCAAAGCAATTAATATTTATTTTATCAACATCATAACATTATTCTGGCTCAGGTTTTTTTGCAGTGTCATTGCACAGTGAAATAATTTATTGCAGGATTTCAAATGACTTTCTGTTGAGGGAAAATTATAGCAAAATTTGACACAAAATGATGGCACAGATTGTTGCAAAGTCCTTGGTATGCCTTTTAATTGATGAGTTCAATACAAAGGCAACTTTCTTATAGTCCTCAAGGCTAACCTGATTTTTGTGACTTCAGAAGCTTTTGGCATTGCTTTATCCAGTATTTTTCCTCTGCGATTAGATTAAGGAGGAAGGAGAGGGGATAAATGGGAAATACCCTTCAACTACACAGCATTTCTTTGGCAAAATTGCATGCCCCACAGAACACAGCAACACAGCACAGGAATCAAATGGGATATCATGTCTCTTTCTCCCACCTGCTGGAGCCACAACAGAGAGTATCCTTCAGTTTACTGATGCCTGTCAGCGCTGCTTATCTACACAGCACTATTCATCTAACACTATAGGTTAAAAAAAAAAAGATAAAATAAAAATAAAGCTTTAAAACAAATAAGGAGACTGGAAGCATTAAATATCTGACGGTCCTTCTCTACTCTTATACATACAGATGCACAGCACGCTTATTTGTCCATTCATTTCTTTGAAAGTATTTAGTGAGTTTCTACCACATTCCAAGTATTATGTTTGATACCACATTCCAAATGTTATGTTTGATACCAGGAAACAAATGAAGACAGATACGGTCTTATACTTATGCTCAAGACTGATAGGCTCAGGATTTGGATGGGGTACACAAGGTAATCAAGTACATGGAGACATAAAGTGCACACATTGTGATAAGTGCCACAGACGAAATCAGCCAGGATAGGAAAGGATGAGAATAAAAGCTGGGGCCACGCTGAAATCAATCAACAGTGGGGCTCTCTCTAGGAGATGTCATTTATTAAAATCTGAAGAAAAAGAAAGAAGAGGCGGAGGACAGGGTAGTGACATTCCAACATATAAAATGTATAAGATGCAGAAAGAACTTAACTTGTTTGAAGATACGAAACAACCACACATTGCCAGACTTGAGGGACAGAGACCTAAGAAAATAGTAGAAACTAGGCAGTGGTGAAATCCTGCAAGATCTTACAGGTGAGACATTGAGGGTACTTCCCAGTGCAGTGAGAGGGCGGCAAAGCCTTGGAAGCAGAGAACGATGAAGTTTGGGTCACAAATCCTGCCCACTGTGTGAAGATGGATTGTACTGGGACCAGAATGTAATTGGGTGGCTGAGGGTGGCTTGCCTTAGGAGAGAAGGGTCAACTTGGAGATAATCTAGATATTCTTTGAAGGTATGATTGATGACAGGCAAGAATATTAGTCTTTTTGCTAATAAAATAAAAATTGGAAAATAGTTGAGAGGTCATCTGTCCAACAAATTAAATTTATTTGGAAGACCCAGGGAGTTCATATAATCTACTTAAGCCTCACATCCAAAGAGTGACAGATTTATAAAACCACATCTTCTTACTGTGGTTTTATTTCTACAATGCCATACTGCAAAAATGGATCTTTAAATAAAGAGAAAAACATAAATAATGTGCACATAGCTATAACTTTAAATTATTTATGAATTCTGTGTTAATTAATGTTAGTAATTAATTAAAGTAAACGTAAATTAATTCAAAACATATCATTCACAACTTGTTCAAATATTATGAAAGAAAAATAATTAACCAATTGGCAAAAACAACATGCTACTTTATTCTGCAAAATAACTAAAAGAAAACTCCTTGTACCAACATGTTTAGCTCTTCTTCCATATTTCCCTTTCATTCTTTCTTGCTGTCAGAGCCTGACAGCTCCTGCTGGGCGCTCACCTGGAGCTGGGCATGGAAGAGGAAGATGGAAGGACTTTTGCAGCAAGAGTCCTCCTTGTCTGACAGTTTCCACCGCCACCACAGTGAGAACACCCGGCCGTTTGCAGATTTACGTGAAGAGAGAGGAGGAGGAAGGCCAATGTCACGCTTAGAGTCAGAAATTCTTTGAACAAGGATCATTCATTAGTCATACAAGACCCTCTCTAAAGATATATTTACATGCCTTTCTGAGCTGGGATTGAAAGTTAAGAAATGGATTCTAAAGACCAATTTGAACCCATTTGAAAAGTAGGGGTGAGTAACTAAATGTTCTGTTCATCCAAGGGCTTAAGAAGTTGGAGGTTTTTCAATAGTGAGAGCTGTGCTAATTGGAAAATAAGATTTCCCAAGATCTTGCAGAGTCAGCAGGCCCTCTCATAGGTAACAGCCAAGGTACTCTTTTGAGACACTTTTCTGCTTCTGTCAGGGCCTTGGGAAGAGTTATATGTGGTGAGTCTTCTGGGAAAAGGAAGGGAATTGCTTTCTGACAGTTTTGCTAATCACTGTTAAACAGCACTTCACATTTATGGTTTTTATACCACCAATTTTAATAAAACCTGTGATACAGATATTCTCATTTTGCAGGTAAAGAAACTGAGTGTTAGAATAATTAAATAACATACAGGATCATACATATAGTAACAGAGCATGGATTTACACAAGCTTTCCAAACAACAACAAAGCAGTTGCCTACTGTATGTCAGAAACTTTTAAGGACTTTTCTTATATGAATCATTAAGTCCTCACAACAACCAATGGGCTAAGTATCATTAATAGCCCATTTTTACACATGGGAAGAAACTGAAGCGCAGAGAGGCTCCATTACATGCTCATGGTTACAGAGTTAATAAGTGGCTAAGCCAGGAGCTAAAGAGCATCCGTGTACCTATCAAGTAGGCCTCACTGTATTATTAAAATTACAGGTAATTATTTCAAACCAACATCAAGTATTCCAGCTTCCTCTATTATTTTATCCTAATTTGTTGGAGATGTTGTAACTGGGGCATGGTCAGCCAGGATACCAATAGCACTTTTCAATTTAGTTGATCTTTCACATTTGATATGAAAAACATTGAAAATTAACATAGTTTATGATATGCTTTTGGCTCTGCCGACAACATATTTCAATCAACTATAGAATATCCCCTGCAAGGGCTCTTACATTTGGTAGGCTTTTTGTTATTGTGACACCACAGAGTCAAACACATGTAGTTTGGACCCACCCACTGCACACACAACAGAAGGTAGTGGTGGCTCTTGCCGCATTTTATTTTCTTCTTTTTTTTTTCTTTTTGTTTTACCTTAAAAACCCAATGACAAGACAGTCCAAAATGAAATATGATATAGTGCTGAAAGATGAGACTCCCAGGTTGGAAAGCACTTTAACAGTTACTGGGGAAAAGCAGAGATTAAGTTCAAATAGCATTGTTGCCAATGACAAGACTAGATCAAAGCCGGAAAGACATCTAGTTGCTCTCTGTGCACCAAGACGAGAGCAAAGTACAATGCTGCATAACACACACAACTGGAACATGAAATGTACAAAGCATGAGCCACGGTAAACTGGATATTGTAAAGCAATAAATAGAATGTCTAAACATCACAATGCTTGGTGTTAGTGAATTAAAATGACTCAACAATAAAGTTTTCTTCTCTGGAAATGACAAACTCAGAAGAAACAATGGTTTTAATAGGCAAGGATTAACATAGGCAATGTGAGGTTACCATGCAATATCTGAACAAATATTATCAATCAGACTTCTAGAAAAACCTATTAACATAACTATCATTCAAGTCTATGCCCCAACTACAGAGGCTGAAGAAAATGAAATGGAAAGCTTTTACATAAATTTTGAGAAGAAATTGATGACACAGCAAAACAAGACATGCTGACAGTTAGAGGTGATTGGAACACAAAAGTAGGAAATTAAGCAAAGTCAATGTCCTTGGAAAATTTGGATTAGGGATCAGAAATGAAGCAGAATATCAGCTCCTGGATTTCTATGAAGCCAACAACTTGTTCATCACAAACATATGCTTCAAACTGAACGGACGACCATATACATGGACATCACCAGAGAGCCAATGTAGAAATCAAATAAACTATGTAATTGGAAGTAGGAGATGAAGAAGCTGTATTCTCTCTGCTAAAACAAGACCAGGAGCAGACGGTGGTACTGATCATGAACTGTTAATATAAAACATTAGAGTAAAGCTGAAGAGCATCAAAAGAATCATACTGCCAAAATATAATGTAAAAAACATTCCTGATGGATTTAAGATTAACATAAAAACAGATTTGCACGATTAAACTTAATTGACTAGGAACTAAAAGAAGTGTGGACTAAAACTAGAAATATTGTTAGGGAAAAATGCAAAAAGACACTGCAGAAGTAAAAAGGAAAGAAAAACCAAAATGGATGACAGAAGAAACACCAAAAATTGTTAAAGGCAGGCGAGAGGCAAAAGTAAAAAGTGACGAGAGCAGGGTTCGAATTCTGAACACAGTTTTTCAACAACTATCACATAGAGATAAGAGAACTTTACAATAGTCAATGTAGGGAGGGAAAGGAGAAAAAAGAAAAAAAAGAGAGATCTCTACCAGAAGATTCAAGAAATAAAAAGGAAATTCAAACCTAGATTAGAAATTCTGAATTACAAACAAGGAAGCACATTATATGATCAGTAGGGTGGAAATGAAATCTTGAAAATCTATATAAAAGAGACAAAAAAAAAAAGACAGATACATTTGAAGAAGATTCTTCTAAGGAAGAACCTATAATTCTAGAAAGTGAAGTGAAAGCTGCCGTGAAGGTATTTGGAAAAAAATAAATCACCAGGGGCAAATGAGATAACAATAGAATTATTTCAAGCCACAGAGACTGAATCTAAAAAGAATCCTAACAAGAATATGTCAACAAATATGGAAAACAAAACAATGGCCTACAAACTGGAAGCATTCAACATATATCCCAATTTTTAAGAAAGCCGGTGCCAGGAAGTACAGTAACTATATAAGGCCATTGTTCTAGTTTCCCGTGCGAGTAATGTGATTCTCAAGGTGATGCAACACTGGCTTCCACCTTATATGGAGCAACAACAACAACAAAAATGTTGGATGTTCAAGCTGGGTTCAGAAAAAGAAGAGACACCCAAGAGCTAATTGTAAATATTCATTGGATACTGCAGTGCTCCAAAGACTTTCAGAAGGTCAATCTATGTTTTCAAAGACTAGTAATGCCTTTGACTTTGCGGATCATGAAAAGCTATGGGTTGTTCTGAAAGAAATGGATGTGCCTCAGTCCTTGATCCTTCTGATGCATAATCTCTATTGTCAGCAAGAATCAACTGTCAAGACAGAATATGGAGACACAGAATGGTTTTCTAAAGGCAAAGGTGTCAAACAAGGGTGCATTTTATCTCCTTGTCTGTTTAATCTGTATGCAGAACATATATGAAAAATTGGACTAAGCTCAGAGGTAGGAGGAAGGAAAATTGGTGGAAGAAATATCAATAACTTATATATGCAGATGACACCATCTTATTGGCAGAAAGTAGCAGTGATTCAAAACAACTTTTGATGAAAGTAAAGGAAGAAAGTGCCAATGCAGGACTGTATTTGAATATTGAGAAGACAAAAACTATGACTATAGAAGAAATAGACAACCTTAACATAGAAAATGAAGACATAAAAATTTTACTTACCTTGGTTCAGACATCAATTCAAATGGAGACTGCAAACAAAAAATCAAGAGAAACTAAGATCATCCACATCCTCATATTCCCAATTTCTATGTATGGATGTGAAAGTTGGACAGTGAAGAAAGCTGATAGGATAAAAATGGATTCATTTGAAGTATGATGTTGGATTGCTCTAAAGATACTAAACAAGTGGGTCCTGGAACAAATTAGGCCTAAAACATTGCTGGAGGCAAAAATGACAAAACTGAAACTGTCTTACCTTCAGATACATCAAGAGGAAAAAGGGTAATTTGGAAAAGACAATAATGTTGGGAAAAATAGAAGAGACCAGGAAAAGAGGAAGAAGACCAAATATAAAATGAATAGACTCCATAAAAGAATCCATAGGTAAAATCTACAGGAGCTGTAAGGCAGTTGAAGATGGGACATTGTGGACATCACTCATTCCCAGAGTCACCAGGAATTGGAGCCAACTCAATGGCATGCAGCACACACATGGAATATCAGAGTTGGAAGAATCTCAAGGCAACAGGAAGCATGTTAACTTCGTTTTTGGTGCAGGCAATTTAAGTTCAAATGGATTAAACAATGTGTTCAATCTCAAATGGCGAGTGAATGCCAGTGATCAGAGCCTCAAGGTAGAAACATAGGTGTTCTGCCCTCTAACCCTGCTTTCTTTAATACCTCCCCGCTGCCAGCTTTAAACTGTAGCTCTTTGCTACATAAAAGAAAAGCAAAAATGAAATCAGGAGGATTTGGTAAAATACCATGATTGTAGAAGAGAAACTGTATTGAAGTACCAATTATAGTCTAATTAAATTTTGAAGAAATCAGGTTGGTTCCATAAAGTCACCCCGAAAATTTATTTAGCTACCATTTATGTTTATTTGTAAGCTTCAAGGTAAAAGGAATATCAGCTCTCTAATTTATTTTGCCATAACAAATTAACATTTGGGGGGTTTGTGTCTTCTCTACAAGGATTCATAACAAAGGATTCATAAATAAATAAATATTCAGGATAGATAGATAGATAGATAGATAGATAGATAGATGATGATGGATGGATGGATAGATAGATAGATAGATAAATGATGATAGATAGATGGATAGATAGATAGATAGATAGATAGATAGATAGATAGATAGATAGATGATAGATAGATGCAGATTTTTTCTCTTACTAAAAGAGTGTAATTCCACTCTTAATTAGTAATAGATTATCTTTTCATACTAATTGAATAAATTTAGATTGATAGTTTTATAGCTGATAAAGAGCCATTTATGAAGAATTTTCGTGTTGAGTGAAACTCATGGGTAGGTAAGGAGATGATGAATAAAAAATGATGAAGTGGATGGGAAAAGGGAAATGTGTCAACCATTCTGACACATAATTTTATGCTTATGATGCCAACTTTCAACACTCCTTTTCCATTCAAATTCAATCTCTACAAAACAGGTGATAAAAATAGAATAGTTCGACAAAGAGTTTCCTCAAATGTAGTATAAACACTTTAAAACTTGGAAACCACATTTTAAAATACTAACCAAAAAAGTCTAATTTTACTGTCATAGAATTCTTAAAGATGTTCTCTGACACAGAAATCTACTATAGAGGCTCACCTCAGATAAGGCTGGTTCTCTGTGTGTTTTCTAAAGCACATATGACTGAGAACAGCCCATGTGTAGTCTAAATGACATGCCCTTATGTCTCCATACCTCAGTTTCCTTTTTTGTAGTACAAGTGGTAATAGATAAGCACTTACAAAATGTATGTTCTAAAGGCATGAACTTCTATAAATCTAACAACAATCCCATAGTCATTGGTATCTCCATTTTATAGGTTAGGAAACTAAGATTGAGATAAAGTAACCTGTCCAAGGTCACAGACATAGTCAATGACACAGCTGGACTAGAACCCGGGAGGTCAGGCAGTCTTACGCATGATGTATCATACAGCTTCTTTGTACTGGGAGGGTAAAATAAAATGATGTAGGAGAAACACCCAGCATCGTGTTGGGATACATTACCAGGGTTCCATAATTGTTTATCCCATATTTTAAACAATTATGACACTTGTTTAATGCCTATTTTCCTGTCATACTATTAATTTCATGAAAGTAGAGCTATATCTTCCTACTATGTAGTGCAGAGTAGGAACTCAAGAGGTAATTGTTGCCTGATTGAATGAAAGTTTCATTATCTTTAAATTGTTCTTTTAACATATTATTTAATTTCTACCTACTACAGGCATTATTTTTATTATTTTTTTTTTGTAGAAACCATTTGTACTGGTTCAATAGAGCTGCCTAACAAAGGACCAGTGGCTAGGTGGCTTAAACAACAGAAACTTATTTTCTCAGGATTCTAGAGACTAGAAGTCCAAGATTAAGAGCCAGCTTAGCCTCTCTTCTTGATTTATACTTGACCATCTTCAGTCTGTGTCTTCACATGGTCTTCCTTCTGTCCTTATCTTTGTTCTAATTTTCTCATCTTATGAGGAAATCAGTCATAATGGATTACAACCCATGCTATTGTGCTCATTTCAACTTAATCACCTCTTTAAAGGCCTTAACTCCAAACACAGTCACATTCTGAGTGATTGAGGGTTAGGGTTTTAACAGAAGAATTTTGGGAAGACACAATTCAACCCATAATACCATTGTCACATTGACCTTTCATTGTGACCTAGAGTGACTTCTCAGTTTTATTTTCTAGTAACAGAAATGACCTTTCTTACCACATTTGCCTTAACAGAGTTTTCAAATTTAGAAACTTAGAAATCACCTGATTCCTTTAGCTATTATGGTGCCTCCCTCATGCTTCTCTTCTCATGACCATTCTCCATCAGGTGTTTTTCTTCCTGCTTCATAAGTAGACTTTTACAAAAAACCTATGTTACCGTTCTTCTTTCTCTTCATACCTACTGGGAAAATGCATACATTTACATGTGTTGATGGCTCCTGGATTTATATCTTAAACACAACCTCTCACCTAAACTCTACACCTGCATGTCTAACTGCCCATTAGCTCTTTTCACCCAATATGACCTACTAAACTCATATGCTTCCTTTAAAAACTATGTTTTAATACTCTCTTACAATAATGACCCTAATTTAACTAAGGTAGAAACTTGGTACTTGTTATGGTTGACTTGTGTTCCCCAAAAACATACATCAAAATTGTTGAAGTCCTCAGTACTCATGAATGTGAACTTATTTGGAAATAAATAGGGTCTTTGTAGCTAAAAATCAAGTTAAAGTGAAGTCACTAGTGTGGGCTCTAATCCAATATGATCAGTTACCTTATAAGAACAGGCAAGTGCCACTGGAAGACACAGAGATACAGGGAGAAATCCATGAGTGATTCACTGTCAGCAACGCCAGAAGTTAGGAAAGTTAGGCATGAAACAGTCCCCCCGAGAGACTTCAAGAGAGCATCAGTCTGCCAATACCTTGATTTTAGACTTTATTCTCCAGAAATGTGGAAGAATAAGTTCTGATTGTTTCAAGCCACCCAGTTTGTGGAACTTTGTTACAATAGGGCTAGGAAACTGATACAGTACTCAAACTAAAATCCCTGTCTTTTCCTTTCGTTTTCCACATTCAATCGCTTTTGTCCTATGTTTGTCCTGTGTTTTGTTCTGTGAATTTTCAAAACCATCTCCCTCTTTCCATTCTTATGCCACTGCCCTAGTTTAGGCCTTCATTATTTCTCTTTCTGATTATTGCATGCTATTTCTCTCTTTCTGTAACCTTTCCCTATTTCAGTCTATCCTCCACACAGCTGTAAAAATAACCTAACTAAAACATTTCTGCATAAGGCTCCACCTTTCTTAAAATTCTGTATTATTCTGCGGCTTATCATCAAATACATGATAAAGTCCAAGTTTTTTGGAATGACTTGTAAGTCCTATGCCATGATGATTGTTGGTTTTGATGGCACCCACTGCCTGCCTTGCAATTTATAAGAAGAGCAAGTCACTTGATATTCTGCCTACACAAAAACACATGGTTACTCTTGTACTATCTGTCTGGAAATCCCTTTTCTTTCTGATTCCCTAACTAATAGCTACTCATTACCCCAGATTTAGCTCAGGAGACACTGTCTCCACAAAGACACCCTGAATTTGCCTACATATGGCCACATGTACTCCCACAGATCTTTATATTGAAATAGCTGTTGTCCTGGTTGTACTGAGAACTTCTTGATAGCAAGAGCCATTGTTAACCCGGCAGGGTGCCTGTTGAGCTGGCGGTGGTCAGCAAAACCATGCTTACCTAAACCACCTCCTTACTTGCAAATATACTAGCCATTCATTTAGAAAAGAATGCCATGGCACCTATGTCTTTCTCATCTCATCCCATTCTGTGTGCGCTTTATCTAAATCTAAGAGGAAGATGAGATTTTAAAAATTAAATGAGTTCTTTTAGTCCACATAGTTTATAAACTGTGAATTCAAATCCCACATGTATCACACTGAACCATGCTGACTCTACATTTAATGATTTTGACCCTTGCAACGAATTATATTTACTGAACAGGCAGGCCCTCTCTTGTACGCAGTTCACTTTCGTCCTGGAAAAGGAGCCTAACTTAACACTGTTACCTATACTTTTTATAGTCCTCCAGATTAGAGATAATCAATTCATTCATTGTGTTTATGGGTCTTTTAAGGGAAATTTTACATATTGTGTGTGCGAGTGTGTGTATTAATGGCCCGTAGGTTTATATCTTAAATTACAACCTTGCTTCTGAGCTCTAGACTAGTGTGTCCCACTGTCCATTAAGTCTTTTCATCCAGTGTAACATTTATATGATTTGGGGAATATAATCGAGATTATTACAACAAAGTTAGAACACCAAGTATTTCTAAATATTTGTATACTTTTCTTCATATTTAGAACTTAAGTGTTTTACATGCTTATATTCTAAATATGTTTTAGAAGTCACTATCCACAGAGTTGAACTTTCTCCATACTTATCTCCAGGCTTTCTTATTAAATAAATATTTCTATTTCTGCACTTTCAAATTAATTACATGGCTCTTCTAAATTATTTGTAATGGATAAATTCTATATTTTGTGCTTATTTATTATAACATCTCATAAAATAATCAAGGACAGAAAAATGACAGAGAGGAAAATGTATTATGTATAATGTATACTATGTCCCAGGAATATAATTATATTGATTAAATATAATTAAGCTAGTAAATGGAGAGATGAGATTTATAGTTTATGTTCCACTAATTTGATGTACAGCATTGAGAGCACACCACTTTATGTCTGTGTTCCAGTTTTTAAAATGAAGATATTATGACTTTTGGGAGCTCTCCTAACCTGGGAGTTCATAGCTCTGCTCTCTCTGGGCTGTGAAGGGAAAACAACCATCCTTTTCTTTTTGTTTATCTTGACAAGAGCCTCGCACATTATCAGAAGAGACTGACCTCTGGCTAAATGCAGCTACCCTGGAACATTTTAAACTTACTCTTCTATAGAGAAAATGGAAGCCCCCTCCTTTGTAAGCTTGTGAAATTCTGATACTTCGTTGGATCTTTATTTCCATCCTATACCCCTTCTCAAGCAGACAGCATAGCTGAGACCAGACAGAATACTGTGACCTGGAACAAACTCCACCACAAAGCAGAGATCACCCAACAATAGCAGGCCGTGGAGACTTCATTTGTCTTTCCCGCCATCTTGAGCAGATGGCACTGTGGCAGATGTCAGAGAAGGAGAAGGAGGCAGCAGACATAGGTACCTGCTGCAAAATGATCACAAGCACTATTAGGAGATAGCAATAAATTGAATTCATATATGAGACATTCCTCTTCTTTTGTAATGTTGTCTCTGTAAAATGGCATCAATAGTCATGTTAGTATTTACAAGTGAACTCCTTTATATGTCTTCTAAACATGGAAAATAATGAATTAACTAATGCCTTTCATGAACTAAGTAGAATAATATCAATCTCTATCATTCATTATTTCATATGATTTTGTCATAGTTCTTTGAAACATTTGATTTAACATAGTCTTGCAAACAGTGTTTCTTTGAATCGTAAAAACAAATTACTTTGCATTGGTTGCAATGGCTTTTAAAAAAATTATGTGTTCACAAACTTGGATTATTTTTATGTTACTATTTAGGTAGCACAAATTTTTAATAGGGCAAAATTATTAATAAATACATAATTAACTACATTTACAGATTATTTGCGTAATAGGAAGGCAGTGGACTTTGATAATAAATACCATTTTTATTGACTTCTGGTAAGATTTCTAATAAGTTATAAAATGATTAATGATATCATGGTACATTAGTCAATTAAAGTAGTTGAAAATAATTATACGGACAAAGAATGTGAAAATAAAAGGTGGATGTTATGAAGGTTTTCAGGTTTCCACATTCAGAGGAAGGCTAAGTGGGCATTAATTAGATATGAGAATCATTACAATGAAGAAAGTGGAGAGGAAGTGGGGCTTGGGAGCTGCACTGTGCCTCGTTAGCATTAAAGAAAGCAGAGCATTAGGATTATCATGTCAAGTCTGTCTGAAGTCTGAGGAAGGGATTCTGGATATCAATCAGTCAAGTTGTAATTACTCAAAATAGAGATGTCATAGACTAGTTCTTAAGAATAACCACGTTAGAAGACATTAAAAAAATTTAAAACAAAGGAGTAGAAAAGTCTGTCTGTCTTTTTTTTTTTTTTTTTTTTTTTTGCTGAGTTTATGCCTGGATGCAGTAGTAGGGACTTAGGGGAAGTCACTTGCAGTTGCTCTTAACAAGGCCAGATAGCTATCAGTGAAGGAGAGCAGATGATCTTAGAGGAGCCTGTTCTGCTGCTTTTCCACTTGACCCAAAATGCTCCCCCGCACAGGGCTAGGTGATGGAACCTCTTAGCCCTGACAGGCTGGCTGTCCAGCCTGTCTTTGATGTTTATAAAATTGGTGTCAGCATTAAAGCAGAGAACACAAAATCCTACCACTTCAAGGACATTACCTCATGTGAAAGGGTAATCGGGTCACCCTTGGCACAGACTGCTGTGCAGGTGGTGCTGTCTTATGCTTGAAGATGCAGGAAAAGTCACCAGGTTTCCCTACTGAGAGGGGACTCACCAAAGCCCTAGGGAAAGTCTCCTTTTCCATTTGATGTCAACCAGATGAAAATTTACTTTCTTTAAAAATATAATGAGGAAAGATAACATTTGGAAGAGCATGTCAGTTTGTCACTCTTTGAAATAGAATGTACAGAAATCTCCTTTTAATTGTGCTGGATCTATTTAAAATATAACATTGAGACTCTTTTTTTATTTGAGGCTGAATATTGGAACCCATACTTAGTCCATATCACTAAAAAATTAAAGATTTTTCAGCAGTATATTTTCTATTTCTATTGCTGTTCTATTTTTTATTAATTTGTATAGTAATGTAATTAAATAGCACTGTAATAATAGGAATGCAATAATAGATTAAGTTCATGTGGTACAACTAGGTAATAGTATTATACCATCTATAACTCTTATTCTTTGTTATTTTACAAATAGACTAGATATTCTTAGTAATGGTGTCCTTTTTCATTTAGTTTGAGAACAAATAACTTTAAGTGATTTGCTAGTTGTCTTATGCATATTTTATGAATTATACTGTTTCCATTTATCTTATTTTATTCATCATTGCATTTTGAAATACCTATACAGTCAATTTTCCCTTGACATTAAAAAAGTATGCATTTTTAAATGACAATTTTTAGACAGTCTTTTAGGAGGAATGATGCAGAAGAAAAGACTCTTGTATTGGGTAGATGTTTTGATGAAAAAGTAGTTTTTAAAATGAAGACTGTGATTATATAATTACATTCCAATAATAAAATATATTTTTTAAATGTAAGGGGATAAAATGTTTTCACTTCATTATATGATAATTTATAGTGGGAATAAAAAGCACTTTGTGTGTTATTTTAAGCTTTCCCCCTGCCCCCTTTTCTGTCTCTCTTTTTACATGGTCTGGTGTGGTAAATGTAGTTGTTCAGGCATTAAATTCAATTTAGCTAAAATTGATTGTTGTTCAGCTCTTCCTGCCTAAGATTCGCTTATGTAACATGTAGCAGAGCCAGACAGAAATACTCCTTCCTAACTCTGGAAGCAAATCACTTGTGGATATTTTTGTCCTTTTTTTTAATGCCCCCAAATTTTGATTGCAGTTGTCTGTTGGGGATGTTTTCCACTCAGGTATCTATTTCAATATCCAAAAATGTCCTTTAATTCAGGATTTTATGAAGGGTAAATGGATTGAGAATTAGTCGGCTCACACTATGGAATGTGAATGTTAAACCTTCTTCCAAACGGTTGTTTTCAGATATAGAAAACTACAGATGCTTCTTGTTTTAACTTATAATCTTTTCTCACTAGAAAAAGATGATATCACTAGCTACAGATGACTATGAAACCCTCTCATGTGGTCTTTTGGTTGTGTTCTGCCTTTGTCATTGTGTCTCACCTTCCCCCAGGCCTGTATTTCCATGTTTCCTCCTGGGCTTCCTGGTTTCTTCCTGATGTGAGGTTTCAAGTTACAACATGGTGAGGAATCTGTCTACTTTTGCACTTATTCAAAATTAAGAATTAAAGTAAATCCCTTTTCAACTTAACTATTTTAGTTGTCTTATGCCAGTTCTTAATGGCATAGAACCAAGAAGCTTCCCTTTGAACTGCAAACACTCTAAAAGAAAAGCAGTATATCAGAGCAGAGAAGATATGGGTTCTGAAACTAGTATGTGTCAGTTCGAAGTCTCGCTCAGACACCAGTTACCTTTGTGATCTCAGGCAAGTTACTTAACTTCTCTGAGTCTCAGTACCTTCATCTGTAAAGATGGGGCTATACATATAAAGTATCTAGAAAAATAACTGAAAAAAAGTAATTGCTCAAAAAAAATGCAGGCTCTTTTTATTTCCTACGTCACTAGTTTTCCAGGAGGTATACACAGACACTTTTTGCATGGGGCTTTAGCATTCTGTCTCTCTGTGTGCTCTGCACCCAGCCCTAGCAAGTGCCTTCATCACCTCAGCCTAGACCCCTGATAAAAGGAGAAATATTATTAAAATAATGCAATTTCCTACAATTTAAGTACATCTCTAGCAACGTGAGCTTATCAGATTGGTAGGTATCGTGAAGAAGAGTTCCTTTGTGGCCCTTTTCCAGGGACTGGATAAGATGTTTGTGATTAGGATAAGGCATTCAATTGATTTCTAGGTCTGTTGCTTGTGCTAGGTGAAATAGCATGGAATCTTAGAGATAGAAGGACTCTGTAAGATTGCATCACTGTTTCCTTGTTCTCCCATATTTGAGATCTCTGGTACTCTCTTAATGTTGAAGATGATATCTTGTTATCAAGATGACTACACTCTGGGACAGTCTTTTTCATTATCACATAGCATTACTGATTAGCTCCATTGTTCCCCTTATTTTGAACCATTTGTTCATCCTTTAATGTCAATGGCAGGCACCCGTGGTAGGAATAACAGGACATGCCCTTCCCCACCTAATTGTCTTGCCTTTATTTCCAAGTGCTTACGTAAATGGTGGCTGCAAAGGAGGAAATGACTGTGATTTGTAAGACTGACGTACACATCTCTCCATTCTTCTTAGACCCTATTTGTGAACGTTTAAATTTAGATCAAAGTGCTTGATCAAACTTGCTTACTATAAGTGCTCTAACTTTCATAGTTATCCTGACCCATTTTTCACCAAGCCATTTTGAACTCTATTATTAGAAAATAAAAAGAAATAGATTACAATTGCTTAAAAATATTAGACTATTTTTATATGACATGAAACATCAAAATTTTGCTGCTACCAGGGATGCTGTCTACAGTCTTCAGTTAAGCAGAAAATTTAAAAGATTTTTGAAGATAATTGAATAATTGCAGTTCTCCTCCTTTATCTTGATGCCAACTCATATGGTTTTGGGTTGCTCTTTTAAATGCATGAAGCAGAGTTGGTACTCAAAATTACACACACACAAAACTCACAGCTCTCTCTTAAGGGAAAAGAACTTTTTGTACAGCTCAGAAATTATTTTATGGTCAGAAGATTTTAAAGAAAAGCTAAGGAAGAGCTGATTACCAGTGCAACCAAAACGCACTTGGTTGATAGCAATGCTGAGAAGCAAAGAGGGGAAAAATATGGGACACTGATTTCTTAGATGGGATTTTTCACATAAAAGCAATTGTTTTCTAGTTTGAAATTAATACAACTTCAAATTGCATAGTTACTCAGAGCACAGAAGAAAAAATAACACACAGATTGTATGAACCATTAAGAGAGCCACCATCTGGAAGACTTTACTCTCCAATAGATTATACCTACGTAATTTTTAAAATCATTAACATTGCAGAAGATATTTGACATAACACAGACAAAAATGTGAAACCAAGGAAATGTGACAGTTTTGATTTAAAGATTTTCATGTCATGTGGACAGTCATAGATGTCGTTTATTTTTCTAATCCCCTCTTTAACCTACCCTGGGCAAATATTTTTATAAAAATTATTTTGCTAATTTTCTATTTTAAAATACACGCTGCTTATCTTTCACTTGGTCAATTGCAAACTACTTAGCCTGGAACCATCCATAGCTATTGCTGGTTTTTCAATATTGAAAGTACTCTCAGTGTTTCATTTTCTGTACTGCCTAGCCTGGCTAGCTGTTTTCTCATTTCTTCTTATCTAGCTCTTTCTGCGGTTCCCTTCTTTTTTTCCTCATCATGTTGTCTTTGTATTCCTCACAGTACTTACTAGGCAAGCAATAAATATTTATTATCTTGAAATTTGTAATTTTCCTACTTGATTCTACTGTTCCTTACACATTGAAGGGCAAAAAAAAAAAAAAAAAAAAAAAGGAAAAAGAAAAAGATGTACAAACATATGGAAGTTATACGAAAATGTCAATATAGTCACACAAAAAAAGACTTAAAGACTTTTTCACCTCAAAGGCAACCAAAGATAAAATGCTGGCATCCTGTGCTTCCAGTACACGTGCATAGATACAGACATGCTTTTGAAATTCAAGGGTGTAGAGGGATGAAGGAGAAAAAAAATAAAGTCTTCCTAAATTTTGTGAGTAAGGTATATTTTTCCTTATATAAAGTCTAGAGTTTCTAGTTTGTTAGATTGAACCATATGGAATTACCATTTTTGTAGATAAAAATGGTTGACAAACAGGAATTTCTTATGGCTCGAATTAATAACAAGAAATAATTTTACTTCAAAAGTGTTTCCATCTATAAAGATGAAGGCTGCCTCTCTGCAAGTTAACTACAAGGCAGTTAGCAGCAACTAACGTTACTTCACCATACTTCTGATTATCTTCCTTTTCAAGGGCAAAATCATATACGGAAGGACTTTTCTATTATGTGCCAAATTTTCCAGTATAGAATGGAACAGTGTTTTTTTGTTTGTTTGTTTGGTTGGTTGGTTGTTTTTTATTTGTTTGTTTTTGTTTCCTTCCTTTTCCTTTCTTCTTGCACACACTTGAAGCTTAGTCTGGAATCTGAGGCAAGAAAAGGAGTTTTGCTGAGGCAGCAATGGAAAGATAAGTGAACTTGGAAAACCCCTACCTGGCAAATGAGCTTTCTTGTGCATAGGGAGACTTTAATTAATGTTAATGGAGAAACCTCCTTCAAAACCCAATTAAGCACTTAAATGTGTTCTTAATGATTTCTGTTCCTGGAGTCAGGGTGTAGATAGGGGAATTGATTTAACACCAAGAATAAGAATATAAATGTTCGTGGATCCACTGTGCTGCCTTTTCTGTGGAAGCTTGCTTTCTTTTGGTAAACAAGCTTTTCTCCATATTTCTCACGCTCCCTGAATCTCCTGTGGACTCTTTGCCCTGCTCTCTTGAACTATGCTGTGAAAAGGTTAGCAGCTGAGCCAAAGGCATCCCTTGATGCATAATAACAGTTATATAAAGCACTTTTAAAATACAAACAGATTTTGAGTACCTAATTATGCTGCAGGTGTTGCACGTCCCCCAGCATGAGAAATGATCCTGACTCTCTTTATTATCACAGGGCTGATGTCATGAAAATTCCCTATCCTCAAAGAGAGAATGCCTTTCTCCACATGTAGCCCACATCATTATGATTGGTATTGATTTTAGATTAGCATGTATTTCTCATAATATAGTTCCCTGTTAAAATTTTTTAAATGACATCTAAAGTGAATATGCTTAGGAGTTTGCTATTCCTTCAAAATAGTTGAGTATATGTATCTAAAATATGGTTTATGCATTGTTTGTGTGATCTCTGATTCAAATAGTATTATGCTGGGAGCTAAAGGCAAAAATGATATTAGCAAATACAATAAAACATTCTTATGACATAGCTCCTCTGATGCTGGTTGGCCTGAAACCTAGAAGAAAATTTTCTGAAGAGAAACTTAATAATTGAAATGGAAGGTTTTTCATGCAGATAAGCAGAAGCATCATCAACGAAGAGTCTCCCAAACCCTTCAACTTGTATATTATTCTCTGTGTTTGATGTTGTTCCAAAGAACAATATAAGCAGCTCAAAAGGACTGAACCCTTTTTGTCATATATTTGAGATAAACGTGACAACAGAGCATACTGAATGGTTTATGTCATAACTTTACCACACGCCCCCAAAGCTGAGGTATACATTTAACTTCTAGGCCCACTTCCAAATAGAGTTCTTCCTACTCTTCCACCCTTGGAGCTGCAGGATCTCCTAAGAACATTAAAGAGATGTTTGATGATCTGATTTCACTGACTTAGACTGTTATCTTG
>CM053508.1:39369005-39447283 GCA_028627145.1 Eidolon dupreanum | reverse complement strand
GTGTGTGTGTGTGTGTGTGTGTGTGTGTGTGTGTGTGTGTGTGTAGTCAGAGTATGGAGAAATTGATAGTTCTTTCATTTGTGTTTTCAGTCTCTCTCTGAAATGAGGTTGAATAAGTTTATTTTATTTGGGTTTCAGGATAGGTATTTTAAAAGCTATTCTATTTACATACTTGATTCTTCCTCACAATGGGTTAGTCAATATTTAAGTTTAAATGTTACCTAACTCTTCCCATTTTATATGAAATTGCTGCATTTGTTATGTTTTATTTCCATTTGCTCTTTATGCTGTTGCTGTTTACCACTGAGGAATCATATAGAATATCAGTTCATTAATTTTGGATTCTCTTTAATTTACATAGTGATAAACTTTTAATAACTAAGGTCTTATTTAGTTTTTAAACCAAAACTTAATTTGGAATTCATGTATTAAAAACACATTTCTTTTTTCACTATCAATACTAAGCCACAGAACTTTCTCGATGTCGATTTAAAATAATCTTCAAACCTTATTATTTGAAACTGAATAAAAATAATCTATTACTGTTCTCATTTCAAGGACTGGCAGTCAGCACAGCAAAAAATATATGGAAGCAAATTGTTAGTTTTAAATTTTAAGGAATTGTCATGGACACAAAGTTTATGAGCTTTTTATCAATCAACATTGCTTTGGACTGCTAATATATATCTAATATTCAAAAATGGAAGTATCATTTATATATTCAAGATTTATGTTTTATTGATGCATATAAATATTCATTCTCAACCTAGAAAATTCTTAAAATTAAATATCTGAATACTTTTATGAGTTTTGCATAATGACATAAAAAGAAATCTTAATGTAAGCATATTTCAGTACTTCCTGTCAGGGTTTACTATGTATGTAAAACTAAATACTGCCTTCTTCATTCTGAACAATATATAAAAAGCAACTGTTCTGACACCGCACATTCTGCTATTACCAGCAATTTTGTTATTACCGAATATGAATTCCATTAATAATAGCTTTCAATAATAGTGAATATAGTATTACCTTAAATGAAGCATTATTTTATATTACAAACATATTTTTGATAGCATGTTAACCTCAGGATAAAAGAAGACATATAGGCTAAGAATCGCATGCCCACTCACAAATGCTGTATGCATCTGTTTTTACAGAAGTAGGAATAAAATGTCTTCTTCTTGTCCTAGAGTTTTATGCTCCTGAGCACAATATATGTAGAAATGGGTTGAAAGGGGCAAATAATGTATATATATATTCCTAACTAACTCTGTGAATAGTATGAACTTATTTTTCTGCAAGATATACACAACACACTTTAAGAAGGGGAAATGCATTATATTTTACTAACTTCACATTATTTATTAGACTCATAGATAAATGCATTATATTTTTACTGTGGAAAGTAAATGAAACATAAGGAACACTTAATTAAAAATTGTCTTAGGAAATATTTTAGAGAGGAATTCAAAAATCCTACCTTTCAGATCAACTGTCTTAATTTGAATTATGAAGCCATCGTGCATGTGTGACTCTATTTTCACTTTACCTAAGATATTTTAATTTTATCATTTGAAAATATGGTTTCTGATATCTCAGACAACTATATGATCTAACATGTTAAAAAAAAAAACATTTTGCTTAATCTTGCTTTTTATTGGAGAAATAGACAACCATTAAAAAATTCAGGAAGAAAAATGTTTCCCCCTTCAGCCATTCAAAATTGTAGTGAAACATTTAAGAGTGAAGAAACGTTCTTAACAATGTCTTGATTGAATGCAATAAATTATTTAATTTTCTTAAATATTACAAGATGCCAATAAATTTAGTATTAACAGTTACATATTTGAGTCTTATTTAAGTAGGCTAAGTTGTACCAACCAGAAAAAAGATACAGTAGCTTTTACTAGTATTATTGCTACCTAAAGTCAGCACCATTGTGGCTTATCCAAAATTGTACTTATTGGCCCAGCTTCTATTGCTTGCCTTTAAAAAGGTGTTTCAAAGGAAATGGATGCCCTTAGTTCCTAGATTTAAAAAAATATGATGATGATGATAGTAATCATAATAAAGTTGCTCAAGAAAATAAATCTAACTAAATAGAACAGGAGGGAATTACATAGGCATGCTTCACTGGCTGTGGTCATTAAGATTCACCTTCAGCTTGTATATATACATGCTCATTCATTCAAGAAATAATAACTGAGTCCTGCCAGAAGCCAGGTCCTCCCAATGGTGGAGTATCAATTGTTGAATAAAGACAGACCAGTTTTTTGCCATCATTATGATTTTTTGTTTTTCGTTTAGTTGGACTGATAAAATTCATTAAAATTTGCTTGCACAATTCAAGCAAGAGCTATGTTTTAAATGTCTGTGCAACATAATTTCATGACTTACATGATTTTTCTTAGTACTTAAAAAATTTACAACTTTTTCTGAACTTTCCAGGCTTTTATAATTGGCGTGTGCACACCCAGGACATCTGCAAGATGATCCAATAAAGTGTGATGAGAAAATATTAAAGTTCTATTTTCAGTTACCATTTATCCTGTTCTTTGCAATCACTTATGTTTTGTGTATGTTTTATAAGGTATACATGATGCAATGGTGCATGTGTATACTTGATAAAGAAGTATTTATGTAAGAGAAATATGCTAAAATTTTAAATGGATAGAGTGAAAATTATTTAGCAAGTACTATTAACAAGATATACAATTTCATGTCCATTCTATATAATTTAATAGTTGAATAAATGTTTGCATGAGAAATAATGAAAATAATCATCCAGACTAGGGTGAGGGAGAGAGAGAGAGGAGGATTTAAAACCCAGACTAGAAAAAAAAGTTTCCTAATTGGCTGTTAGTTCTAGTGTTAAATAATATTTTTCAGACATAATTCTGACTCTTTCTTAACTAATAGTAGCATTACTCATATAACCAATGTTTGGAGTTTCAAGCACATGTTAAGATCACAAACATTGTGATCCTCGGCTGTATTTAAAATCTTTTACTATAGAATAAAATGTATAGCAGTTGCTGAAATATCTTATTGAGATATGAAATAAACTATGAAATGTTTAAAATATTTGAATCTCCAAAGCTTACCCTCAAAAGAGATGTTTCTTGCAACGCAAGAACAACTCTACAAAAACTATCGGGAGTTAGTATTTGTTTTCACTCAACTGTTTGTAGTGTACAATAAAATACGTTTAGATGTGGGGTGGGTGTGCAGAAGAAAATGACCTGAATTAGCCTGCTTCTGCTATGTTCTGCTGTGGATGCTTAGCCAAATTGCTAAAATTCTGAGTCTTAGTTATCATCTTTGTAACAATAGAATAATCACACTTACCTCATGTAGATAATGCACTGAAGATTCCTAGCAGAAAAACTGAGTATAGTAAATATTTAATTACCTGCCTCCATCCTTCCTGTCTTTCTCCCACCCTCTGTCCCTCCTGCCCCCCGACTTCCCTGTATCATAGGCACACTAATCTCCACTGCATTCCTCCCTTTGACATGCCACATCACTCTCTCGTGGACTGTCTCATTTTCTCTTCCAGAAATTCCCTCCACCTGCAGTCATTCTTCAAACCAATGCACCTGATAGTTACACACTTTTTTAGCATATCTTGCTTGTCTCCTTTAATTTGACAATACTATTTTTGATGCCAGGCAAAATGACTTATAATGAAATTTTTAACTTGTCCTCCATTTCTTTTCCCAAGAGTACTTGTCTACTGTCAGGCCCATAGCTACCTCTGAATAAATATTTTTGGATTAACAGATAGACTGAATGATACCTTTGAAGCCGATGTACATAGAAATCAATTAGCTTCTTCTGTTTCATGATAACAGGCTACAACTCATTTTTTAATTAGAATTTTGAAGTGTTCACTCTGATTTTTTTAAAGCTATAAATTCTAATAAGACCACTGACATTTTTCTGACTGTCAAAACAGACTATTAAATAAACAGCATGTTTGGAGGGCCACATGGCATCATACTTCTGCCTTCTCAAGGTGCTGGTTTGCTCATAGTCTACAAAAGGAGCTGTCACTCTTCCTATCCTTGCTCCTTGTAAGCAGGACACATTAAGGTAAAGCAGAAAACTGTAATGATATTAGCCACTAGTTGAGAGCATCAGCTCCGTGAAGACAAAATCAGGAACGTTTACATTCATACAAAAAATAAAGAATACAGTTAGCCTACTCAACCAAGGGGCAGTAGTACCTTCTTTGAGCAGAGATAGATTATTATTGTCTTAATTGAAAACTCTTATGAATCTGGTCTTGGCAAAGTAGGGTTGCAGTCATATATTATTAGAATATGGCCTGACAATATTGCAAAGAAGTAGAAAATTTAGATATATACTCAAAGCATTTTGTATTCTGTTCTATAGGGTATACAGTTATGTAAAATTATCCACTTTATTATTTCAAAAAAAATTTTTGAACCCATATTTTACTTTAGATTCTATGACAAGGCAATGAATTAACTTTCTTTAGACATTTTTTGAGCATTTTTATGAAGTGAGGTAGTTATAGGAAGTATCATTCTATTTAGTTTTGTGAAAAAATGAATATATATGCATTTTTTAGGGAATTTACTGATTACTTATTATAATTCTACTGAATGTATTGGTAGTTTCTAAATATATTCTAGATTCTGGATTATGATACTCATTTATTTATTAATTGTCAAGTGATCCATGAATTCCTATATGAGTCCTACAAAATAAGAAATGCCTCATGTATTCACTCTTCTCCTTCCCTTGGTGAATACTATTGCTTTATATGCTTAAAAATAGTTTCAGATTTCTTACCTAGAGACTCACTTTCACTTCTCTTCACTAATTTTTCACTTTTTAAAATCCTTTTCAATATTCTCAACTTGCTTAGGTGTAGAGCTTAAAACTGAATTTATATTAAAGTGTTCACTCACTGACTTTTAAAGCTCTAAATTTTAATAAGATTAGTGGCACTTTTATGATAGTTAATACAGACCAGGTTTAAATACATAGTATGTTTAGAGGACCATGTGACATGTAATACTGTCGCATTCCATTCCTACAAAAGGAGCTTTCATTTATTTCTGTCCCTTTCCCACTTTAGAAAAGCTATGTCCACTCAGGGCAGACACTCAGGAGTACTCTCCAGCAAAGAACTCCCTTTTCGGTGCCCAGTAGCAGACCTCCTGCCACCTGTGTCATGCACGCAATAATCCAGTGAAGGCAGCTCATTAAAGAAGATCTTTCTTGACACCAAAAAAAAAAAATGATTATTTTCTAACTGTGAGCTTAATTCACCTATTCCTTTTATTGGTAATATTTACTTCTGGATGTACCACAGAACTTTTCTGGAAAGATCTGAGTTATTGTGATCCGTCTGCCAGACCCCTTTTGCTATAACCTTAGCCCACGAGGCTTGTCCATTTTGAACAAGTTCGGAATAAACTCGGCACCGTGAAGTGCTGCAGGCCTCCCATGAGCTCTGTGCATCATGCCTTGTCTCCTCTCTGTGTGGAAATATTGTCTGTTTGTAACCCAACCCCATGTTGTGCCTTGGGACCTAAACCATGGCATCTGTTCAGAAAGAGAGGTTTAATACATTAAGTGGGCTTTTAAAAGTTTATCTCTTTAGGATTTATTTGGCTTCTCATAAAAAGAATTACCTGATCATTCCAAAAGGGATCCATAGAATTTAAGATCTTAGAGGTTCATCAAGTTTGATGGTTTGAGTCTCTGCTCTGTGCAGGATCTCAGAACTAGGACTGGCTAGCACCAAATCACAAGACAAATCACAAGACGGTGCTTTGAAAACCTGAAGGCCCTGGTACACATGCCCAGTGAGAATTCCATAGAAGGTAAATTTCTCCTAGGTACACTCAGGGCACTGGGAATACAAAAGCATATGAAGGCCCTGGAAGGGGAGGCAGCGGAGGAAAGAGTGTCACACTTAGCATCAGTCCCTAGGAAGAGCTGATTTCAGAGTTTTGAGAGCAGCTTATGTTAGGAAAGGCTTAGAGATAAGGTTACAAAGGGTGGGTAGGAGTCAACCAGGCTAAGAGATTTGCAAAAGAAGTGGAAAGAAGAACATGGGTGCAGAGCCATGGGGGCACGGCATATTCAGTGACCCTGCCATCACTCCACATGGCACAGTGTAAAGATGAGAGGAGAGAAATGAGGCTGGAATGCTAAGCAGGGCTAGGTCGCAAAAGTCTTGAGTTCATTAGGGAGTCTACACTTTTTCCTGAGTGCTATGGAGAGGCCCTGAGTGATTTAAGAAGAATAGTGAAATAATCAAGTTAATTTTACAAATATAACTCTAACTGCAGTGTAGAGAACAGCATGGAGAAGGAGGGCATGACAGAGTGTACCAAGATAGGTCTGTGGGTCCATCCACTCAGTTATAGGGATGAGCAATGGTAATGGCTAGCTGGAATGATAATAGTGTCAAAAGAAATCAAGAAATTTCAACAGATATTAGAGATATTTAGGAGGTAAGTTCATAAGACTTGGTAATCAAATAGCTGTGGGAGAGAGCAGAGGAAATATCAAAGATGCTCCCAGATTTCTCACATCTTGCTTCTCCCTGAAGGGAAGATACTGAATTCCACTCTGGAAGTATAAAGATGTTAGAGTGTTGAAACAGAGACATCTAGGAGATAGTTTACAGATAGTTCAGGTGGGGTGAGGGGAGAGGGGGGTGGAGAGAGAGAGGGGGAAGGGAAGGGAAAGGAAGGGAAGGGAAGGGAAGGGAAGGAAATGAGAGATGTGCATTGGAAATAAAGATTTAGGCTTTGCTATTTCAAAGATGATAATCAAACTATGAGAGTAGAAAACTGCCCAGAAAGAATGTGTAGAAGAAAGTTTAGAACAGTGGCCTAACTGATATCAACATTTTGGAGAGTGGCAGAGGAAACAATCAAGTGACAATAAGAACAGAACAACAAATGAAGACCGAGAAGGAATGGCCGAAGGGTAAAAGGAAAACCAAGATAAATAGTGTCCAGTAATCAGAGGTGCTGGCATTTCAAGTTTTATCAGCAATGTTTGGTACTGCCAAGAGGTCAAATAGAAAAATAACCTATCTTAGCAGCTGGGTTTATCATCAGAGAAGCCAAGTTGCTTAGGAAGGACAGTTTCTGTCTGCAACTCCTAGTTAGCTGAGGAGGGAAGGGAAGATGAAACGAGGAAAGCATTGAGCGCATACAATGCAAGATGTGTATTAATGAGGCAGAGAGGGAAAGAAGAAACTAAACTGGCTTTGTATCTCTTGCATAGTGCTGGAAACACACTGACAAATTTTTTCTGGTTTCCCTTTTCCTAAGCCCCAGACAGACCATCTTTAATTGAGAAAGCTCAGTAGAGCTGATTTTATCATCTTTACCGTCATGTGTCTGTGGACCTCCATGATACCACATCTGACCTGAGCTGGTCCTGCCTTTTTTGGTCTAGTTTCCTCTCTTGTATGGATTTAGCATAGAGCCCTGGCATGGTTTGGCTAGACTTGAAAATGTAGGGCAGCTCCAGGAAGCTAGGGGAGTTCTGAACTTCAGGGGACTAGACCAAGTGTTATAGCAGGACCCCCAACATGGGTCACTATCACGAAATAGGAAGACACTTGCATTTTATTCAGGAAATGGAGCCAAGCCCTGGAAGGCAAGGTGTGCTGACATTGTAAGTCTTTGGTGGATCAAGTAGCTTGATCATCTGTTCATTTCTTAATGTTCTTCCATGGGTGACCTGGCTCATCAAAGCAGGGATTTTTATTTCTTGTTTTCCTCCTAGAATACATCACTATTTCTGTTTTCTGGGTGTAATGTGCCTTATTAACCAGACACTGACACAGATATAAAAGAAAGAAGAAAGAAGACATTTAGATATATGAATATGAAAATTTATTTTGACTTTCACCTCCACTTATAATTATAACAACATGTGTTATGCATCAAAGAGCATTAGCCTGAGGCAGTTGCTATAGCAGACTATTGCTTACATAACCAATTATTTCACCCTCACATACTCAAAACCCAGGCCACTAACACATCAGAACTGTCAGAAAAAGGTCTCGTAAAATATATCAGCTCATATTATAAGTGTAAAAAGAGTCAGTCTTTAATAATACTTGGGGGAAAAAGGGAAATCAACTTTCTAATATGAAGATGACATCCATTTTCAATACCTGACATTTTTCTTCATAAAAACTTGCAACCGACATGATGTTTTTTTCAGCAGGCTAACATATATTTGTAATATAAATCTGCTACTTAGCTCTAAAACAGATATAGATTTTGAGAAAGGAAGCAAATATATTTAAAAGAAATGAGAATCTTAGCCTCTATTAGAAAAAACAAAACAAAACATTAATCTTAGGCATTTTGTGAAAGGCTGTCCATAAGATTAACCATAATCACATGGAATATCCAGAATTAAGAGAGGTACTGGGAACCTGGCAGGGAACTACTGACTCACTTATGATGGAATCCTGACAACCATGATTATTCAGGGCACTGGTATAATTTCTAATGAACAAAATGCTGACTATTTCAGGCTCATTCTTATATTTTAAGAAAGCATGCCCTTCCAGATCCCCACGGTTAAACATCACTTCCCGTAGTCAGGAAACAAAGAACCCTCCCTCTGTCTATCTCCCAAGATTTTTAACTCAGCCATGTTTGTACCATTACCACCAAAACTTTACTGAACACAGAAAATTATCTTTAAAAAAAAAAGTCTTCATGAAGAGTCGAAATGAGGTCAGTAGACCACAGCTTTCTTGGATTTCCCCTCCTCCACTCACGCTTTGCTGTCTTGGCCCACGTCTTCAAATAAGCCTGCATCACTGAGAGGATGTGAGTGCCAAGAAGATCCGGAAGTCAGTCCAAGGGCCAGGTGGGGGTAGTTCATTATGTCCCACTCTGCCGAATTGCAAGGGAGTTTCAAATATGCAATTCTAGACTGGAATTAGTTGCCAAAAAAAAAAAAAAGGATATGTTAGGAATGAATAATATTCAGATGCTGTCTTCCAAATAATGTGGCGTATTGTGAAAACACTGGCCTGGATGTCAAGGATTTTGGATTGCCATCAACTACCATCTTTCCAGGCCCCAATTCTACTTTCAAATGAGAGGCTCAGCGAGGCCATCTCCAGGACCTCTCCACTTTGAAATGCCACAACTCGATGACTCCAGAGATTCAGACCTTTTCATATAGTCATATTTTCTACATTCTCCCAGATGAGCTTCAGTTCTTAGAGTTCCCAAAGAAAAAAGTACTACTCTCCTATCAAGACCTGAATGTCATTTCTTAGCTACTATAATCTTTCTGCAATTCAGTTTCTTTGTAAAATATTTTCCAAACAGGTCTCAAAGATTTCATGAGGAAAAATAACAAGTGAGAAAATGCTTTGGGAGAAAAAGAGAACATTGTTACCCAAATATTAAATAAAAATGATGTTCTCATTTAGGCCATTTAAATAATTTAGTCTTTTCATTTTCTAGACTGTAACTTGAGAATATTCCCTATTAGCGTGTGATGAGCAGCTGCCCAAGCAAAGTCTTTGTACAGTCAATAATCACTCCCAAGGGGTGCAGAGCAGAGATGAGAGTGTGGGAGGATGGTTCATTTGAAGTGTCCATGAGCATAATTACCTGGCAAAGGTAACTACTTCTATAGATAGAAAAAAGTACATGCCCTCAATGAGGGGTGTGGGTGGATATAGTTTAGCTATTAATTTGTCACCAGAGAACTTAGAAACATTTTTATTCTTTCTCAAAATTATCACTTAGCATCTTATAAACATTTACACCATCCAGTGAAACCCAGAGAAGTACCTAATGTTTCTCTCAATAGAGTAAGGCTAGGCCATTATAAAAAAGATTTCTTAACTTCCTTATATTACAACACTCTTATGAAAAAGACTAGTATATTCATTTTTACATCATGTGCTTTTGTTTGAAACTTCTTTAGTACTTTTAAAAAGTACTTTTAAAAATGAAGCATCTTGTTTCTTTAGCATTGTGCCAGCGCAAAACATTCAACTTTCTCAAATTCCTTCCCTTAAAAAATTTCAAAAAGACGCTGGAAAGAAGTGCAGAGCCATTGATTTCTCTCATCCTAACACAAGAATCCTCCTCACAGCATATGAGCAAGAGTCACTTAAACTTTATTTGAATTTTTCCAGTTATAGAGAAATCAGGACATCACAAGGCAGCCCGTGTTACTTCTGCACATCTCTTCTGGCAAGAAAGCTCTTCTTCATTCCAATATTTACCTCTCTGTTTTGTCTTTTGTCTTTATCCTCTAATTTCACATTTGAAAAGCTATGGGCATCTCTACATCGCAATAATTCCCTCAGATATTGAAGACAGCAATAAGAACCTTGCCTTTCTTTTTCTGCCCATGAAGTTTTCCCTGATAGCTTTCAGACATATTGCATTCCTAGAACTAAAATTTTAGAAAAGGCTTAAGACTTGAAGGAGAGATCCTCCATTGTATTTCAAAGTCTGAGACTTAGATCTTAAGAATTGATGATGCAATGAAACCTTGGTTGGGGAAGTCGTCACTTTCCTGTGCAAGATCCAGAATTCTGTTAATGGCTCTGCAAATCATATCATTTTTCTTTTTAGCTACTACGTAATATTTATAAAATCTGCTTTGATGACTTACTAGTTTTTTTAAGTCAAAAATCTGCACAGGAGATATAGCTGAAATAGCATGAAATATAGCTGAAGTAGAATGGAAATGGATCTGTTCCAACTGAGCAATGCTAAGGATACTGATTGAAAAGAGAATGTGCATATATCCCAAGAGGCTTCGAGATGTGACACCCCATCATCTGTGAGCGAAGAGAGACTGTTTCTTGAGATAGAGTTTGCAAGCACAGGATGTGACTTCATATTCAGAAACCATTTTAATTTGAATAATTGTGCTAAAACAAATTGGGTGAAGAAAGGGAGAGCACAGTCTGGCCCAGAAAAATACATACGTGTAATTTTCTGGAATTGCACAGGAGTATTTCCTAAGAATAAAAGGGATAATGCTCATCTTTAGAATCCCAGAAATGTGCAGAATGTAAGCTTTCTTTGTCAGCAAAACGTCAGCCATAATTCGATAAGGAATTTTACTGTTAGGGCTGTATACATAAACACACTCAATTTCCTCTAGTACTTAGACAGGGAAATCTCCACTAGGTATTACAAAACCGGCACCGACTGTTCTTGGACTACAGCTCAGTTTATATCGTAAATGTCATAGACCTATTACAAATTATGTCATGTTACACAAACATAAATAGTATTTTGAAAAACATCTTCAACTTCCCATTGTCTTTTTCTTTCTTTTGAGAACGGTGCTTTTAGCCTGTTTCTGACAGCGTGACGTCGCTGGCACCTCTACCACCAGGTCCCTCATCCACACCTCTCACTCCATTTCCTAGGTGAAATTTAAGAAATCTTAGAGGCTTGTTCATTATTGTAGCATTACTTCTAGTGCAGTTTTCAGTGTACACTTTTATAAGTGTGCATTGTTCAAAAGACTTGTAAGAATACTCATTATGTATTTTAAAGACCTATAAGAATACTAATTATTTGTATATCTTTATCATATTATATGGTGATTATAAACCATTGATGATAGCAAATAAAATTACTTTTAGCTATCCAAAAACATACTTGAATTTTACATATATCTCATTTTACCCCCATTGATGCACATTTGATCAAAGAGTAAAGCTTCATTTTAATCAAACTAATAAAAAGTTATGATAAAAATTTAATACAATCTTCCTTACATCCAATGGATATTGACTGAGCACATGCAACTCACTGCTGATTTTAGAGTAATTAAAAAACTCCCTTGTGAATTCTTAAATTCTTCTAAAAAAAGTTTCTAATTGAACATAGCATAATTATGAAGAAGGCAGGATTTGGAGTCATACAGTATGTTGTTCTGAATTCTTGATTTTCCACTTAACTTCCATTGCTAATTATTATTTGTATGAATCACATGACTAAAAGTTATCTTCTATGTATGTGCTGAGAATTACCTGGGGGGAAAAATGCATGTAACTTGCTTAGGACAGAGTATAAAGTTGATAAATGCTAGCTGTTGTTCTTGCTATTATTGTCAAGTATTTGTGATTTCTGGTGTACATTTAACCATGAACCATTCACTTGTCTGATAGTACACAGTTGACAAAAGCTTACATGAATATTATTAATTCTAGAAACAGATTAAACAGAATCCAGTGCTAAGAAATCGGGTAATACCTGAATCACAGCAACCTGTACTATTGATGGGTTATTTTCGTCATTGTTTAATTGAGTTTATGTTCAGCTTGTTTCATTATATGAGAAAGTATTTTTTTAACATTTATTTTCCTAGAGACCTATTGAAAACAAATGAAATCATTATCATTTCACATTTTATTAACTTAAATAAATACTTAATAAATATTCATGTGGATCACACAGCCTCTCAAAGGTCCAATTTGTGGTTCTGACGAGGTTTCTTTCCTGTGGTTCTAACCACGTAATATCTGGGCTGGGTCGGGTGTTTCCAGGCTTTCGGAAGATGAGATATTTAATGAGTTTCATGTGAGTCATAAATGTAAACAGCGCTACTTGTTCTGTGCTTCTGGAGTTCAAGCTTTTTTTTTTCTAATAATATCTTTTTAAAAACATTTTATTTATATATTTTTTATGGTGACACTGGTTAACGAAATCCAATTAGTTTCAGCTGTACACTTTAACAGTAAGGCATCTATATATTTACACTGTGAGAAGGAGGGGTGAGATAGACAGGGAGAAAGGGGTCAAATATGTGGTGATGGAAAGAAATCTAGCTATGAGAAGTGAACACACAGTGGAGTTGAAGCTTTAAGGGGCATTGTTTGCACTGCCTGCTGGGCTGTCATTGCAAAGGACTCATCGCCATCTAGTGTACTTTGGAAGTATAGCTGGAGGAACTTCTCAGAGAACTGACTCACTGGGCACACTGCAGTAAATATAGTGTCTCAACACAGTCCATTCTTTCTTTTACTTTCTATATCACTAGATTTTGAAAACTTCAGGTCCTGCCTAACTCCACTGTTTTAAAAATGAGCTACATCAAATAGAACACCATATTACCTTTTGTGTTCTCCTAAGGGCTCAATCAAATAAGGTGCTGCTCTATTGCAGACTTGTGTTGCTATGTTTTTATCACTTGCCCCTGACATTGTGTAAATATGTTTTCTCCAAATGAGGGTTTTACTATGATTCACTTGAAACCACAGCATGCTTCTCACAGTACAGCATGTTCTTCATTAGAAACAGAACTGTTATCATCCCTCCCTATTTTTGATTCTTCTCTTTTTGCAGATTGTCTACAAAGCCTGGCTGTGTTCCCAGTACTTTGAAGTTGCACAGTTTAACTGCAGAAAGACAATTCCTTGCAAGCAATACTGTTTGGAGGTTCAGACCAGGTGTCCGTTTATATTGCCTGACAATGATGAAGTCATTTACGGGGGACTTTCCAGTTTCATCTGTACAGGTACAGAGCACAGCACGGTTTTATCGCCCAGCCTCTCATGCTTTCTTATGTGATGTTTGTTTGCTTTGTTGCTACTTTCCACTGATGTAACCTTGAAGATATGCCTGCTCGTTTTCCATGGTTTCCTTCATAGAAGCCTTAAAAGGACTTCATCTGAAATGCCACATTAACTGTAGTCTATCTATGATCACAATCATTAACTTTGTAAAAGGATAATTCTGAGGGCAAAATGTTAGCAATCATTAGACATGCTTAAATTTGACTTAGAGTAGGTTGGGGTCTGCCTACAATGCCTTTGTATAGCATAAGAAGAAATCATGTTTCTTCTACAAATTGATAACAAGTTTATATCCCAGGTCTATTTTCTGAGAAGTGTTTTGTTACTTTACCTTATGCCAGTACCAAGAGCATTAAAAAATGTCTACCTGTTATTGATGTGTGTGTGTGTGTGTGTGTGTGTGTGTGTGTGTGTGTGTGTGTGTTTTAGAGCCACATGATAAAGAACAGATAAAATTTTATCTTATATTTCCCATTAACAATATTCACTTCGTATTGCATAATTTAGACACAGAATAAGATGTTAAGGATAAGAGTAGATTGTTTTTGACATAAATGGTTAGTGGACAAGTGAGAACGTGTCACTTTGCCTGGGGATGTGCTCTTCAGAGTCGGTGACCTATGTTCTCATAGTAACAAAGTGCTGTGCAATATCCCTGCTACCAGAGGGTCTGATCATAGCACATTTAGTTTTCAAGTTTTAAGAATAAAACACCTTGATCAGAATCTAGAAACATGAAACCCCTCTTCTTAAGTCAGACTTTATAAATACTCCGTAAGACAGTGACATATTGAGATGCTCAACATGAGAATTTATCAAATCACTTCTACATCACTTATTTACATGCCTATACTGTTCTAAGTCTAGGTGATAAGCAATCAAGAGACAGTCCACCAAAGCTCTCCAGTAAGAACCCACCTGAAAACTGGATGAGCATTTCTTGCCTCTCAGCACTGTGGGAAGGACATCTAACTGAAGGTTAGGAGACACGCATTTCCGTTCTCTTTCTACTACAAATTCTCTCTGAGCCATCATTTCCTCATTGGTAAATTAGTAATAGCAACATCTTGCTGCACGTTTGCTGTAAGGATTAGAGATAAGGGAGAGGCACGAGACACGTCATCAATAGGCCACAGCCATTGTGGTTAACAAAGTGATTTATGAAGTGTAAAATTATTTACCAACCATTTTTATTATTCCACTGATTTAATGTGAGATCATTTTTCATGTAGCTCCTCTCTGATGGGAAGACAGAGGAAAAGCAAGAGTGAGAGAGAAATAGAATGAAAGAAAGAAGGAGGAAGGAAGAAAGGAAGGAAGGATATTAGTATCTTCTTCCTTTGAATCTGAGCCCAAATTCACCAAACACAGGCTATTAAATTACTTGATTTTCACATAAAATTTTTAATAAAGGGTCATCAAGATAAGGCCTTCAACTCAATGATGATTTTAGGACTTCCCAGAAACTTATGGAATTTTATGTAAAGTTTGTATGTTTGTTCATTCACACGCATGTAGATTTTTTTCTAGAGATGTTCAGTAGCTTTTGCCAGGTTCTCAAAGTAGACAACAACTTCAAATAAAGGGTAAAGTAGTTGTCTTCATCTACTCCTGGTTCCTGCTCTTTTATCTGTATGTGTGAAATATGGGTTTGGATGTTCATCCCCTTTCTTCGTATCCTTTCAAGGCCATCAGAAAGCTAAAAATGAGATTTAATCTCTTTCTGCACAATTATGTTTGAGGTTTGTAAAATCAGCTTTTTCATAGCCATAGCTACATTCCATCTTTTTTCAAAGACAGGATAGAGACTCGTCATTGAATCCAGAGAAAAATGCCATCGGCATTAGAAGCTTTCGGGGAGAATCTCATCACTGGATATTTGGGAATCTAACTTTTCTTTCACCGCAGTCAGTTGGGCTTGTGTTCCTTTTATTACTAAACTTCTCAAAAATGTGCAGAATAAATTCTGAAGGCATTTTTCCTGAAATTCTGTAAAATTTTTCAACAAAAAAGGTATTAATTTTCAGATTGATCCTCTTTTCTAAAGTGTGACCCAGGCCTCCTTGAAGACACATTGTCCATCTTGATAACTAGCAACCATCGTTTTCCTCCCACCTTATATCTTAGAGGTTCCATATCTTGCTGCTGGCCCAAGCAAAAGACATACTAACTGATGCTAATCATTTGCTGCCTTGTCACTACTGATGAGAATCTCCCAAATGGGCCCCAGTATAGTCTCCTTTTAGGCAGAAGTTAGGCCAGAGAACAGTTCCTAGAGACCACTGATTAAACCTATGTATCCAAGTGACTTGTCACATTTTGAGGGAAACTAGTAAGACTTTTATATTTATCCCCAAACATTATCATGCAATTTTTGGAGGCTCAACTCTTACAGATGGACATGAAGATCCAAAAAACTTACCTTTTAGATAAATTTGAAGTGAATATGAGTCTTCTCAAATGCCTTTATACATTTTGAATGAAATGTCTTCTGTCCTCAGACAGAATTAGATCAAATACAGTAGAGAAATAGAAGTACTTTTCCTAGTTTCCCAGTTGACTGCAGATAACCTAAAGCCACCTGATGAGAGGCTCATAATAACTTTCCATGTTTGCAAGTAATTGCGGATCTGTTGGACTTCTTCCTCATTGAAAAAAGGCATAATGACAATCTCTAGCCAAAATTTTATTAAAGAATTCACCAAGTGGGTTGGTCTTCATTTTGCCTCTAGAAATTCCTTTAAAAAAATAATAAATGGTTTATTTCTGTTCTATATGCTGAAAAATATAATCATGTATTATCAAGAGTTGAAGGAATAGATGGAGTTTCCTTCAAATTCAACATATTTAATTACAGTGATTTCCCTATGATTGGAAATATTTCCAACTCACAGCTTCCAGAAGGATAGAGATCCCCTCTAAGAATCAACCTCAAATAAGTATTCAGTAAACACATAACTACACACGGCTCATTGCCAGATGCTGTCCAAGTGGGAATCAATTTTGTTTAAGATGCTTCTCCATGGTGACAACCTGTATTGTGGTAATGACTTTTCCTTAGAGTCCTCTGCATCCAGCCTTTTAAAGATGTGGAATTTAGGATGCCCACTTTTTCCTCTCTCAGAGGCTTTTACTAGATATTTACTTATGCTTATGATTCCTACCATCAAAGAAAAGCACATTCCAGTCCTTTGGATCGGTGAACCAATTAGAAGGTTCAGAACTTATAAAATTTCTTTAAATAATCAGAATATGTTCATAATTGTTGTAACAGTTTTAGGTTCAATATTTAGAGCATTGTTTCTCTATAATGCTTACATTACTTACCCATGTCCTAAATTTGAATGTTTAAAGTTTTTATGTTTTGATCATCTGCTACTTAATGTGTCTATGATCCTTAGTAAGCCCATAACTAATGAAAAAAACCCTGAAATATCCGAATACCCACATCTGTTGCTATACAATGTCTTTGACTGAGGATAGTACAGAAGGTCATGACCAGAAGTTCTGACCACAAACCTAGATGACAAGAAGAGACCCTCCTTGCATGTTTAACTCTGCTTTCATTTTAGGAGAGAAAAAAACACTTTGCTTGAGAGCTCGCTCTCTCTCTCTCTCTCTCTCTCTCTCTCTCTCCTGTTAAAGAATAAAGCTGACACATTGCTGAAGGAATTGCTTGAAAAATTAATTAGGGATGAATTCTGAGGCACTGTCAGGGCAGAACCTGTCATTTAATGTTAGTCATTATTGAACTAAAATTTTACAAGTGGGTTCTGTTCTCAAACTCAGTTCAGATGACACATTGCTATTTTAAAAATTTGGTTTCCTCACCTTTAAAGTGAGGAGGTGGAGTCATTTGTGGATTCCACCTTGTCAACCCATCACTGTGGTAATTACACAAGTTTCCCCTCTGCACGCTCCCTTGCCTTGTTCTAGAATCCCCTAGAGAAATCCTTGATTGCTTACCTGTAGTAGTGAACCAACATTAAGAAAACAGGAGTAGCAGAGAATCACAGGCTGTGGATGCTATGGTAACAAACATTATGAAAATTACAATTTGATTGATAGATAAAATAGGCTCGACATAATTTGCTGCTATATTTTTCATAGAGAAATTATTGAAAGAAATAAGAGTAAAAGTTGGTCTGCTGGGGTTACTGACAATGGAGATAAAACATATTTTGAGAACTATATGTAAATTCTGCCTTTCATTTTGTAGCTGTGACAAGAATAAGGTTATGTTTCTGTCTCTTGGGAAAATACCGTGGGCTGCTGTTGGTTACTCTGACAGACTTGGTAATGATGTGATGGAGGACGCGCGCCCTCTCGTGGTTAATTCTCTGTTACTGCAAAGGATCCTAAAGGAATTATTGCCTGCAGGCATGGGAAATAATCGGTTGAGAGAAAAAGATGGATATACAGTACTTTGACATGTATATTTATCAAATTAGAAAAAAAAGTTATGTTTTGCGTCTCATAATTTACATGAGAGTTCACGACTATGAAAGATTATTTCCAAAATCCAGTTTTGACATGACTAGGGAGTTGATAAAGAATTTCATAAGATACTATGTTATAAAAAATTTTCTCATTAAAGGAGTATTTCAGTAGAAAAATATGCTACCCATAGATGTAAATTTCTACTTCTATGCTATTTTTAATTTATATATTTTCCCGACTGTGCAAAAATGTTTTTTTTTTCTAAAATGAGGGAGGTTCTTTAAAAAGAATGATGAAATGACACTAGTTTTAGCACAATTTGACGCCATACAAAATTTTCTCATAAATGTATAAAAAAATTTAGGCCAAAAGAGAAGTGTGAATGGAGAAGGTATGACCAGAATAAAATAAAGAAATATGAAAAATAGGTTATAAAAAAATATAAGTAGAATGTAAGAATTTTATGTACTTGGGACATCTTTGTCCATTAAAACACTGTACTCTTTGAGGTTTATTCAACTTCATATGTTTAGATCTGAGTTCAGGTCATTCATATTTGAGATTGTCTTCCTCGATTCCAACTACAGAGGCATTTTCAATAGCTCCAGTTTGCCTTGGGCAGGAAGACTTAATGTGGGGAGAGAACGCTGGAATAGAAATTAGGACATCTGGATTCTGGCAGCAGCTATGAATTTTGGAACATCACGCCCAGTAGAAGGTTCAGTTTTCTCATCTCTACAAGTGGTTAACAGTGCTGAGCCTCTCAGATACACAGCCCATCAGGTGGTTGAGAGCAGAGTCCTGAATTACATGGAGACTTCCTCTGGTCTAGCATGATGGTACTTGTAGGACAAAGTGCCATAGCTCCAGAAAAGAATGCAGATGCCATGCCTGCCCACATCAGGGGAGGAGGCCATCAGGCTTAAGATCATCCTGAATGATCCTTGTTAGAAAGCCAGGAAGAACTTGTGAATATACTCATCTACCTCCATGGTTGCTGATAAAATGGACCATGCCCTTCCAAAGTCTGTTCACCTAGACACATTTTGGGAAAATCCTAACATAGTTTAAGTTGTTCTTTGTTTCATCTCTATAAGAGGAAAAGTGAAAGGGATTAGACCAGGGAGAGTTAAGAAAATCACGTCGAGGCATTTGCATGAAATAGAGTTAAATCAGCCCCTAGAGATTTCTGGTTTTGATCACAGTGAGCCCTGAGCTTGCCCCTCTGGGAGCTCATGAAGAGCTGACCCCAAGACCATTTTCTGCCCCATCACCAGGCAACTGAGCACTGCAGGTGGACTGAGCGGAAAGCTATCCTCATTGCTGCCACCTAGAGAGGATCGTAGTGACTTTGGCCCGCAATGGCCTATTAACCTGCAGCAACAGTGACACTTACTTTGTGTGACAGATATATTCAGTCCTCTCTGAACTATCTAGGATGGACAGCCACCCTTTACTTAAGCCAAATTGCTGATGCTACCATGATGGAGAAGCAGTGCGGAGCTCCTGGGCCATGAGTTGGTTAGTCTATGCTTAGGTAGAAGTTGAATCAAAACATTTAGACATCTTCTTTAGAGCAAGGAAAGGGATGAAATGCACATCATTACATAGGTTCCCCAGAACTCTACCTGACTGATAAGACTCCAATTTACAACTGACAATGGTAGCATTTGAAGCAGTAAGCCAAAAGAGGAACTCTAATTCTGGAATTTCAATTTAGGAAGGATAATTTGGGCAATGAGGGATTTTCCAGAACAGATGAACTTTTATTAGCTGAAGGTATTTACCTACTTTGTCTGCAAATAAACATCTCTGTGAAGCATTTATCGCTATCTTGTAGTGGATATTTAGCTGCTTTGGACATTGCAATAATCTCACATGATTATAGGTTCAGGCAATTTTAGAGCAAGCCTGAATTACAGAAGTCATCTAGTCTGATGTTGCTTTTACATAGGATGAAACAGAGCCTCCCACCCTCCACCCCCAAACTGTTATTGCAGGAACAAGAATAGATCCACATTTCCTGGCTATTAGTCCAGTGCTCATATTACTAGTGGAACAGGAAATTACCAGTCGGTCCATCCTGAAATTAGCCTGTAAGCAAGTGTTTCCTGACTGCAATACAGCTGCAGAAACTTTGTCAGTAAGCGAAGGAGAAGATCGGCAGACACGCAGCTTCCAGTCTGTGCAACACCATTTCCAACAGTTCATCAGCCACGTTCTGGGTTCGGGACAGCACATGATACATTAAAAATTAACGTGACAGATATTTTCTACCTGGAATATTTCTGCAGTTAAAGGAGAACTGTCTTGTTCACTATTGTCTGGAAAATGCTGTGCTAAGATGGCTAACTTTTTCAGTTAGATTAGTTAACAAGCATTTTTAGGTTAGGGTAAAGACAAAGAACCAAATTTCTAAAATGTTCATGTGAATAATATTGTGAATCTAAATGACCTTCCCCTAATTGGTGTTCAGCCACAAATGAGTGTTTGCGTCTCATGAGGAAATATTGCATTCGATAAATTTTAAGATTGAAAATTAACCAATTATTCTCAATTTTGAAATCTTGTCTTTTGGCTTGAAATTACCAGATGAGCTGGTTATTGTTAGTCATAATTTCCAATTTATCAGATAATCATAACGTCTACTTTCTACAAAAAAAAATTAATACATGTCTTCAGTGTGTAATTTTCTTCGAATTAGTAAATTTTAGAAGCTCAGCTTTTATATTCATGATGCAGTCATTATTCAAAATAATTTTTGAAAATTTCTTTGAAAATCATTTTTATATTCTCTAACATTCTTTTCGTGCTTTGGGATATTTATTCAAATGTGTGTGTATATACACAGAGACATATAGCTAATATGTTATATTATATATAGTTAATTTGTATAGAAAACTCACATATAATAATTTATGCATTTATATAATCAATATAACAAAAATTCACAAGTAGTGTAGGTAATTATAAGAGGAGAGATTTTAGGTTTAAATATTGAAAATCAGATTTTAAGTATGGCTTTAAAATTAATTTTAAAGACAATTCCAAAAAAGGAATGAGTTCAATTTAGGAAAAGCAGCATGAATGGAATAAATCTGTAACCTCCCTAAATGAAAGCTTGAAAATACAAAGCCCTGTAGAAATAAAACTTCTAGAATGTTATATTAAGACAACGGTTTTATTGCTTTTATTACTTTATTGTTTGTATTACCTTTCAGTCCCAAATGTGATATACTGTCCCTTTATTGACTAATTTACACTGTCAAAAGAGTGTTCAAATCAGGCAGAGTCTGAAAACACTGACTTTACCTCAGGCACTGGTTCTGCTAGTAGAGTTCATAGTAACTTTCATTATCAGAGGGGAAAAGCTTTGTTGGGGTTGATTCGGGAGCATCTTGCCATAGTTCTGTCTTTCTTAGCATGCGTGGGCTCGGAAAGCCCCTGGAAATCCAACTTCTTCTTTCCAACTCTGGGAAAAACATTACAAGGGAAATTAAAATAACTCCGATCACAGGGGAGATAATTGTTCTGAGATAGGATCTGTTTCTTATTGCATCATTAATTCTTCCTACACAGATCATTCGAAAATGTAGAGTCCCTTTCCAAACTGTGAAGAAGCAAAGACTATTACCCCTGATTCCCTCTAAGGTCTGTTATATGTGCACATTAGCTCATAAATTAACATTTCTACCAACAATATCATATTTTAAAGACCAGTTTTCAGGAACTTGATACAAAGTCAAAATCATTCTCAACAGCCATCTTTCCTCTTGCAATATAATATCTGCCAACGTCTGATAGACATTTTCACTGCTTGAACATTTATTTTAACTGTGCCCCCCACCACACACACATCTCTTCACTGCTTTCTTATTTTTTACTTTGAACTTAGAGTTGCCACCAACTATGTATATGAATAGGAGCTAAATCTTGGGATCACACTAATGTCTCTGAGACTAAAACAACTGATACTACATACATTTAAAATAAATAAATTGTATTTACTTATTTTTAAATTTGCAATACATGCACGTGGCACAAAATTTGTAAGATACTAAAGAGTGAAAATTAAACCATCTCCTTCCCCACTCTAACTGACAGTTATGGATTAGAGATTTTTCACAATGTAATCAGTTTCTAATTGATGGCTATTTAGGAGATTTCTAATCTCTTCTTAAGTCCAGTTCACCAAAGATCATTTCCTATACTTGTGATGTCATCTGGTGGATAAATGCTATACCAAGGAGAAGAGGACTAGCTGGATCAAAGAGTCTGTGCATTTAGTGTTTGGAAGATACTTGCCATGCAGCCCATTCTGGGCACTGATCATGTCTCTCTCTCAAAGTCCTACTGTCCTTAGGAGGGTCCTTAAACCCCTTCATGGGGCTGGATTTGACCCTTGTTGCCCCACCATCTCCCACCATCCTTACTTATCATTTCCCTTTTGGAACCCAGTATTCCAAATGCTGGCTGATGTAATAGGTTCCTCTGCCTAGTACACTCTTCCCTCAAGTTTTCACCTGGCTAATCCTTCAGCAACTGTCATTCCATTAAGAGGCCTTCCTGGGCAACCCATGTCTGGCCTGGGAGAATACGTGCCCATAACGTCCAGCGATTCCAGCTTCATGGTACTCACTACTGTACTGCATAACACTTAATCGTGATGCAACTGGCCTGTCTCCTCTCCCTCTCACAGTGAACTTGAACTTGATTGGGGTAAGATCTCATGTTGTTTATGGTTATAACCCCAGTGCTCACAGAAGTGTCTGACACATAGTGCTCAATACACAAATATGGAATGAATTCATTAATGGGTGACAACCCAAAGGAATCTGTGATGGTCCCTGTTATCAGTGAGAGGAGGTCCGCCAAGGTGGGAAAGAAGCCTCAGGAAGGCAAGGTGGTGCAGGTAATGTCCTGCAGAGCTGCCAGGTGCCTTCTGCCTATATCCATCTGTCACAGATATTATGAGGATTTGCACAAAAGGGAGCTGATGGTTAAATGCATTTAAGCAAGATGTCTCCCTTTTGGAGTCGATAAGAATATCAATATTTCATTTTAAAGTCATCTTGTCCCTCACATTTCATCTGCCTGTCACATACATTATAAAGACTCTTGTTGAATAGAGCTCAGGCCATCATCCTGCGCCTGCTAACTTACCTGGAATACTGAGACGTAAGAAAAAGCTTAAGAAATGATCTGACAGCTCAACTTATGGAATTTACATTTTAAGTGGGTATCCCAAATTGTCATTTGTTGAATTGTAGTCCCTACCTCCCAAATTCATATGTTGAAGTCCTAACCCCAATACTGCAGAATGTGTGATCTTATTTAAAAACAGGGTCTTTATGGAGGGAATAAGTTAAAATTAGGTCATTAATGTAGGCCCTAATTCGATACCAACTAATGTATGTATTAATTTGCTAGGCTGAAATCTCACAGTTCTGGAAGCCAGAAGCCCAAGATCAAAAATGTTGGTAGGTTTTGTTTCTCCAGAGGCCTCTCTCCGGTGCCACCTTCTTGCTATGCCTTCACATGGTCTTCCCTTTGTGTGTGTGACCCTGGCCTCTATATATCTGTCTACATTTCCAATTTCTATACAAACACCAATCAGATTGGATTATGGCCCATTCTAAATACCTCATTTTAACTTAATCACTTCATTAAAGGCCCTATCTTCAAATAGGGTTACATTTTGAGGTACTTTGAGGAAGTTAGGGCTTCAACATACCAATTTTAGGGGACACAATTCATCCCATAGCAGTGTACTCATAAAAAGGAAAAATTGGGGCACACAGACCCATACAGAGGGGAGACAAATTTGGGCACAATGACACACACAGACACACACAGACACACACATACACACAGGGACAAGGTGACCATCTACAAACCAAACTTGCCAAACCTTGATTTGGACTTCCAGTCTCTTGAACCATGAGACCATAAATTTCTGTTGTGTAAGCCACCCAGTTTGTTGTACTATGTTACAGCAGCTCTGAGTGATGCCTAGCAATTTTAAAACAAAAACAGATATATTCAGTATTGTTTGTTCAAGAATAAAGTAATGTCTAATTCTTATATAAAGACAAATTTTTTGTACTTCAAAGTTTTAGAGGATTAGAGGAGAGGAAGCAATAAAAAGGAATTATAAGGGCAATGAGAAAGCTCAGCCAAGAGGATTTAGAGGATAATAATTTTGTAGAGAGAGTAATGATGAAGAAGAAAGAGTATTAACCTATACAGATCATTTTTAACTGTAAAATAAAATTATTTTTGTAAATTTCATGATTCTCTTTTTAAGGAAATTAGAACCACAATCAGTTTGAGTGTTGTATGTGCTGGCCAAGTTTTCATGGTTCAATAATTAGAAGATTTTAAACCTGAGTCTGAAAACCCTTCATCCCAAGAAATGGCAGTTAGTAAATTTTTATTTGGGAAAATCTAGTCACTCTCTGTACTTTCTATTCAATATTTCTGTGAACCTAAAACTGCTCTAAAAATCAAGTCTCTTGAAAAGAGGAGTTAAAAATCAAGCCAAAGAAACTTTCTATCTCTAAATAAATTGTATTTTATATTAGACATATGTTTGTTGTAATTATTTCTAGCCTACTCTTATGGTATTAGAAGGATATACAGACTAATTGTTTTATATAACAGTTTCAAAAAATTTGTGGATGGCTTTCAAATTCCAAATCTTAATCCTTACAGTAAGAATGGCTTATATCTATGTTCATTTCTATTATTCTTTCCACAAATAGATAAATTTTAAATGCATAGAGAAACTTTTGTCAGTAAAAACATCAAATTTATTAAATATGTTGAACATCATTGATTAGCACATACACACACACATACACACAAACAAACGTGAGCATATAGTTAGGGGAAACTCCATGTGTAAAGTCATAGAGTTTTAGAGCTGAAAGGACCCAAGTTGTTATCCAGCTGCCCTGGGTAGCTTTGTGTTACCTCTGTGGACTGCTGGGCTTGGACCACTAAGGAGAGTTGAGATGTCTGGGATACGGTGACCACTTAAAAATGTTTACAGGAGTGAGGAAACAGGCAGAGGCTTTCTTGACTCATATTTGTCCAACATGATAGCACAACAGTAACATCTAGAAATAAGAAAACTGAAGATTAAAGAAATTAAGTAGCTTCTCCAAGTTCACACAAAGGCCAGCAGCAGAAGCCAACACTTCAGACTTCCTGTCTAGCATAGTTCACCGTTGTCTGTACTCTTCCTTTTCACCAGAACTTTATTTTGTAACTAGAGTAGCTGATCTTCTCTTAATTATGACTTTCTCATTACAAGCTTGACTCCAGAGGGTCATAAACTTTTCCTTTTATTATAACATGCTCACTATTCTAGAGAAAAATGTCTAAGAGTACATATGGTAGATGTATACAAAATTGTATGTTCTGTGTTCCTTTTCCTAAGTATTTCTTCTTGCATTTTCACTCATTTGACAAAAATTTGCTTCCATTGCATTAGTTTTTTTACTGTTGCCTTAATAAATTGCCACACAAATTAGTGGCTTAAAATAGCACAGATATATTATCTCATGGCTCTGCAGGTCAGAAGTTGGACACAGATCTCACCAGGCTGAAATCAAGGTGCCACAGCCTATCTTCTTTCTAGAGGCTCCAGGAGAAAATCTGGTTCTTCATCATCCAGATCGTTGGCAGAATTCAATACCTTGCTGCTGTAGGACTAAGATCCCTGTTTCCTTACTGAATGTCCACCTATGATAGTTCCCAGCTTCCAGAGTCACCCACATTCTTTGGCTCGTGTTTGTCTCCCTCCGTGTTCAAAGGCAGCAATGAGGAGCAAGTTGTTCACCCATCACATCTCTTTTACTCACTATTCGGCCTCCTTCTTTCCTTTTTAAGAGCTCTTGTGATTAGATTAATCTCTCAATAATCCAGGATAATTCTATTTTAATGTTGGCTAATAAACTTAATTCCATCTGCACCCTTAATTCTTGTCTGCTCTGTTCCAAGATATTTACATATTCTAGAGATGAGAATGCAGACATCTTGGGGGCCATGGTTTTGCTTACCACATCTATTATATACCAGACATTGTGCTAGATGATGGTGGTAAAAATGGATTAAAAGATGTGGTTCAGAAGTGAAAAGACACATGTTCATCTGCAGAGGTAAACAAATTTAATAAATGCTAGACTGGAGGTATAACATGCAAAGCATTAACAAAGAATAGGGGAGGAAGGAAACAATGTTTCCATTGCTTCTCTGGGACATAAGTATGGAGAGTGTTATTACAAATTTACAGAGGTGAAAAGGGAATGCAGAGAAACCATATTTCCACAGGTTTAAACAGGTTATTTCCAAAATGAAGATAAAATTCATGATAAAGATTTAATTCACAGCTTCCAGGCTACCTTATTGTGTATATATGTCACTACCATTACTATTATAACTACTCCCAGCACTATTATTGGCTGCTAATTGTGAGTGCTTAGTATGCTCAAGACATTCAGCTAAGCACTTAAGATACTCAGTCTTATTAAATCTTCACCATGTCTCTATGGGGAGAGTATGTATTGGTGGAGACTATTGCAAGTGAAAGAAACCTAACTAACTTAAACAAAAAGAGAGTTCATCGGTTCATATAATTGAAAAGTCCAGAGATAAACATCAGGGTATATTAATGCATTAGATAAGTAGATGATAAAGATAAATAAGTTGGCAGGTATAAATATATTGATATATAGAAATACATGAGGAGATTATATATGGATATGAATCTCTCTCTAGTTCTAGTTCCAACTCTACCTTTAGCTCTCTGTCTCCCCATCTCTGAGCTGTTTTTCTTCATTAGTTGATTTGATCAACAGCTAAAGACTTATAACCTCTCAGTGGCAGGAAGAGATCATTTCATTTCCAGTAATTTCCTCAGAAGTCCTGTGTTGGAGCCGTGAAGTCTTATGTCGCAGGCCCACACTGTAGCAGGAGGATGGTCATTCAGGTTAGTTGGGGAACTGCCTTTATGTGGAGGGGTTAGAGTGGATTATAGGGGTTATAGTCCTCTCACGGCATCCATCCAGTTTGGGTGGACTATTCCCCCAAATAAAATCTGGGTGCTGCTCCCAGAAAAAGTAATGGGTGTTCCCTAAACTAAGCAACAGTTGCCCACTACTCTACCTGCCCAAAGTAGCCTCATCTTAAATGCCAGGCTTACCGCTCCTGTGCTGCCAACAATATTAACGAAAAGATGTATCTCATTGAAAACCAAAAAATTTTGGTCAAATATCTGAAAAACCCAAAGCATCCTTTCTGTAAAGTAATAGCTATTGTTATATTTATATTAGTAATTTTATGCTTTGAATTATTCTCTACATAATTTAATATTTTCATCATAATATAATATATGAATATAAATTATGTCTTACTAATTGTAGGACTTTTTTATTTATAATTCTGATTTATTTCCTTAAACTTGTTGAATTGGACTTATGAGGTAAAAGAGCACTAAAAAGCTTTAGGCTTTTGATATTTATTGCCAAAAACTCAGAAAGTTTATAACAAAGTCTCCATAGCAGTGTATTAACCACTTATTTCTCATTCCTTTGTGGACATAGCACATTATAATGTGTATTTCTCAGTGTTATAAGTAAAATATTACACATCATTATTTTTTCAATTCTTTAAGTATTAATATTTGAACTTCTTTACATTGGTCTTTTTTATTTCTTTTATATTATCCCTTAATGGTTATCTGATTGTTAAGTTAATACATAATCCCTTCCTTCCTTCCTTCCTTCCTTCCTTCCTTCCTTCCTTCCTTCCTTCCTTCCTTCCTTTCTTCCTTCTTTCTTTCCTTCCTTCCTTTCCGCTTTCTTTCTGTCATCACCCATGCACATTTTCCTTTCCTGCATCTTTGTTTTTTAGAAGAACAGATTTTTTTACAATGCTGTTTTGTTCACAAGGAGTAGAATGGCTGGTGTATCAAACATTGCAAATGGCAAGTGGAGGGGACCCAAGGAGCCCAGCTTCTCAACATGCTGATTCATATTGTATTGCCTCTGGGATATGAAAACTTTGAAAACTCATTTTTATTATTCTTCACATTTTCTCAGTTTAATAGGTCTTCCTACATATACACATTTAAATGTAATCAGTATGTTTAAACATAATCAGAAGATAGTAGATATCTAAACTATTGAATGGATGACTGTTTTTGTTATTATAAGGAACAGATATTCTAGGTTTCTCAAATAGGAGTTGTGAGTGTTAAATCCTGTTATTTTTCAAAAAAAAAAAAGAATAATTTGCTGATATTGTATCTCCTTCACTTTAAACTCATTCTTTGACTAAACAGCAACCATTGTCAGATTCCTTTGCATTGTGTTAAACCTTAAGTCTTGTTTCTTCAATGGTGTAAACCAATGACCCCAGAGGGCAATAATCAGGAAGAAAAACAGAAACAATTCAAGGTGCCATTGGATGAAATGAGTCATAATTATGCAACTCTACCTGTCCTTATAACTAGGGAATAAACAATTAATATGCTGCTGCCTGAGACATTCCCTTTGGCAGCCGACATGCCAGAATCTCACTCAGTGGAAAATATGTGTGACTATAAGATGTAACTTTATTCTTAACAGACATATGCATTCTAATGAGTGATATATTCTTCAAATAGATTTACACTTCATCCTCCAAACCCTTATCTGCCTGCCATTAACGTCACTGCTTCTAATGTTTTTGAAATTTCTTTTTAAAAATTGTTATTTTATTTTCATTTAAATATCCTACTTCAAATGTTGAAACTACTGGAAGTCAATTAAATTAGAATCTGACAAATAAAAGTAGCAAATCATTTTATTTAACATTCTTTTTGTTAAATTTAATAATGACCCTAAAATATTGAGACTGATTTTCTTATCTGGTCCACCAACTTTTCTAGAAAAGTTGCTTTTCTTTAGAGTCAGTGTATCACCAACTTAAGTTTTGCATTTGTTTTGAGTAAAAACATTTTGATTATAATCACAACTGTTTTTGTTCACATTTAATATTTAAAAAGCTGGTGCATCAAATTAGGAAGTGATTTTCCCTTAACTCATTGAAAAGAAAGCATATTTTTGAAGTCAAGGTCTATTTATGAGGTGTGCACATGCCTTGAAGCCATTAATGTGTGTCTGTATGCATGAGTGTACACAGACATTGCAATAATTTTGCATGTATTCTGTGATTACACAGAAAGTCTGGTTTTCTCTTTAGAAAGAAAAGCAGGAAATGTTGTTCATACTCTAAATACAATGATGGATCAAAGCATTAGCAAAACTGTCTCTTCAATTACAACTTATGGTTTGAGATACTGCAGCCACAGAATTATTTACATAGTTTCCTGTTTTCAAGGAGATTTCCTTTACAGAGTCATAGTTACCAAGGATTTCCAAATTAAAAAAAGACTGGGATATATACTAAACAATGACACTGATTTACAATATGTGAGCCCCACTATGCCATTTCACAGAGAAAAATAACAAAAATAAATAGAAATAGAACATAATATGTGATGTTCTTAACAAGGAACATACGATTTTCCTCACGTGGCTTCTAAAACAATAATGTTGAGCTAGCTATCGCTCAACGGGAAGTCACAGAAAAATCCCACGAGAGGGATCCAACTTTTTCACATCCTCCTGTAATGTAAATCCATATGACACACTTTAGCAAATTTCTGTGAACTTTTGAATGCACTTCATGAAATTTCTTTAAACATTGTCCCCCTCTGTGAGAGCAATCCAACTGGAAAAGTGAAAGCATCTTATAACAATAATTGGTTCACAGTGATGGAAGAGGCCTTGAGATTTTTTATTCCTTTCTCAAGTAACTCTTATCAGCTCCACCTGGAGTCCCTGGTACTTAGTAACTTTCAGAATAGGAAGAAGGGTGAATCTTTTCGTCCCACCAGTACCCCCTGCCTTGAACCCTGCATTGTTTTGACGCTTCATACCGATGCAAACAGCTACACTCTAGTGTGCTAATGTCTCTTCCAGTCATCATATGGCTTTCCTCCACGTCACCCTATAAAGTCTTCATGAAGGCAACCATCAAAGGATTTATTAGGGATGGGGTAGAGAATTAAATGATAGATTTGGTGAGCACGTATTTTTTTTTCTCCTTTAACTGTTTCCTTTTCTATTTTCTTAGAATAAATTTTCGTAATTAAAAAAATCACTGTAAGCATTTTGGGGAAAATAATAACGTGAAATATGATATTTTACAGCGCTTGTTAGGTTTCTATTTAGACTGTATTTTCTCTGGCTGCAGACAGTCTTTGTTCTTGTGAAATTCTGGAAAACTTTAGGTCCCATTGTTGAGGACATTCTCTGCTTAGCTTCAAGTTATTTCGAGTGCCCAATTTATCCCTCAACTTAGCTTATGGTCTTAATGAGAGAGTGATTTCTGTAGAACATCCCTGCTATTTTAATGGGGCCTTTGATTTTAATTTTAATTAGTATCATTTTTAGGTTTTATAGCAACCTATGTTCTATCTAATACGTAGTTAGCCATCAGCTCTGAATGGCCTTTATGCAGCCAGGTACTTATATAGCCTGTTCTTGAGAATCTGTGTCACTTTTCTTGCTGATATGTCTACTTATACTTTACTATTAGGATAAATCGATGGGCTTTGTTATCTAATATATTCATTTTACTGAAACATTCTCTTACAACTCCAGCTATTAGTACATTATACCTTGGTTCTTTCCCTTCATTAAACAAATACTTCTTTTTGTGGGGGGAGGGAAATAAATAAACCGATAGGTTTTTAGAGTGCCAGGATTGAGAGAATGAGTGATCTTTACTTTCAACAATATCAACTAAAAGAAAAGTAATATTATTAATAGTAGATGTAAGAGTGAGGTTAGACTTTATTCCTCATACAGACCTTATATAACCGCCCTCACACACCTAAAAAAAAAAAATTATTCCTTTTAAAATGTATACCTTAATTACTTAATATTGCTCCTGCTTAAAAACAATACTCTGTAAATATACAAACATTCATAAGTCTAATTCTTTTTGCAGATGGTCAATATGATTTGAAAATTCTTTTCTAGATTTTTTACTTGCCCCCTAATTTTATATTGTCTTATTAGCCCAATTATAAAATAACTCTAGAAAATTAGCAAATTCAATAGGGATCACTTATTTTATTATTTTTACCTTTTAAAAAAAGTGGACACTATTTAGATATTGGTGCTGACTTTGTATTTCTATAAGTTATTTCTAAATAAATCCTAGGCTATAGTCATATGAAATTACTATGTAGAAAATATAAAATGAAGAGCTACTAAAGTTGAAACACTAATTTCAAAAACTATTTTCTTCTACACCAAGGATTTACATAATGGCAAAAAATAAATTGTCTTGATAATAAGTAAAACCATTTCATTTGAGTATGAGTGTGACTTCTGGTTCGAGTTGGCAAGCCAAAGCCAAAATTTTACTTCCCATCTGTCTCTAAACCTTATTGAAATTAAAGTAAAACTACAAAATGAATACATTCATAGAAGCAATGAAACCTATAAAATGGGACATTGTTAAAACAGAGACTTAAAAAAAAAAAAGAATTGTGTGGAAGAGAAAAGGCAGATGTACCACTTTAGAATAAAGCCAGAAATATGAGATCCTTCATGGTGTGCTATAGAAAAGACCACAGCAAAGGTGGGAACCGTTTTTCCAGTAAAACCCTTTGATCAACCTGGTTTGTTTACAGGGAAAAAGAGAGAGAAGGAGATAAAAAGACCAGACATTCTCTGATGGATTAAAGACTACCACCATATATGTGAACCAACTGGCTATCCCCATTCCTACATATGTAATGGAGGGGTCTACTTTCTAAACAAACACATTGAATGAGCTACTGAGATGGATGTGAGGAAGCTTTCTTACTAATGACTTTTGAGAGTCATAGGAAAGGAGCTGTAATTTGTCTATTTCATCCCCATTCATTCACCCTAAGGACAATTCTGCCTTGATATTGAAGGTGACAAGAGATTAAAATGTTATATGAAGGACCAGGATCCACTGAGTAGAAGAAGCCTTTTGGAGAAAACAAAATAAAACCAAAAAGAATATAAAGATGGAAGTAGAAGAAAGGATTAATTATCAAAGCAATGCTCAAAGGAATTTCCCTGAGGTAGAATAAAATCAGATTGAAGGGATCCAGCAAAAGAAGCTACAAAGAAGCTACACGTAGACATAGCTTCTTGAAATTTTAGAGTACAAAAGATATGTTGAGTATCTGAAGAGATTTCACAGAGGATAACAAACTCTCAACAAAATGAGAAGAATACTAACATCAGTATGATAAGCAGGGTTTTGGCCCCCATCATGTCCTCTGATATTATGCCTGTGAGTATGCTACCATTACATGGGGGGAAAAAAAAGGACTTTGTACATGGAATTAAGATTGCTAATCAGATGATCTTAAAATAGGGAGATTATCCTGGATTATCTAGGTGGACCCAATGTCATCACAGAACACAGCAGAGTTGGCCAAAAAGATAAGTAGAGGGAGATCAGAGAAATAGAAGGCATGGAAAATGGAAGGCATGGGTCTAGCAACCCACTGTTGCTAAATTTTAAGGTGAACAAAGGGCCATACTTCAGGAAATGCAGGTGGCCTCTCGAAGCTGAGACTCTCCAGTCAACAGCCAGCAAGACAACAGAGATCTCACCTATACCACCACATGAAACTGAATCCTGTTACTATCCTTTATCAGCCTGGGTAATCAAAGCCAACACATTTATTTCAGACTCAGGGAACCCAAAGTAGAGAAACCAGTCAAACTAACCCAGACTTCTGGCCAACAGAACTATGAGATAATAAAATAGGTGTCATTTTAAGCTGCCGTGTCTGTGACAATTTTTTTTTTTACAGCAGTCATAGAACATGAATACAGATTTTTGGTACTAGAAGTGGAGTGCTGCTATAACAAATGCCTAGAAATATGGAAGTGGCTGTGGAACTGGGCAGTGGGGGAAGATGGAGGAATTTTGAGAAGCATGATAGAAAAAGTTCAGATTGCCTTGAACAGGATGCTAGGAGAATGTGGACAGGTGAGAGCTCAGAAAAAAGTGAGAAATGTGTTTATGGAAATTTGAAACAAGATATATAGTATTAGAAAGCTTAGCAATATTGTGGCATGTAGTTATATGAAAAGCAGTGATGAAAAGTGGCAAAGTTGGCTCTATAGCTGAAGAGATTCCCCAGCAAAGTGTTCATGATATGACTTTTTTTTTTCTTGCTGCTTATTGTAAAATTCAAAAGGAGAAAGATAAATCAAGAGAACTGTTAAACATTAAGAATCCAAGGAAAATTTCAGTTTACCAAGATGGCAAAAGATAAAAATTTGCTATCAGGAAAGCATATTCTACAGAAAACAAAGCAAAACAGTTAAAGGTATGGCTGTATAACCCTTCTAATACCTCAGAAAATTTGAAAGGTCAGAGTATTAAGTTACAGACAAGGCTTCTGAGGAGATTAAAGACCCCTTAGCCATCTGAGCAGTAGCTAAAAATAGAGAATGGATTATCTAGGAAAGATCTGTGGAGGAGCTTCTTGTCTAATGGGGTAAATCCTTGTGACACAGACAAGATTCTCACAGTTATTGAGAATTTTATGTCAGCAAAAGCACTGCCAGCTTGGACTAAAAGGAACCAAGACAGATAAAATGAAGGAAGATTGTTGGACCCCCCAAATTCTCTGGCAGAAAACAAGCTAATGAAACTACTTAGCTGCACACATTTATTAACTTTTAATGAAAAAGAAAACGAAGGATGAGTTAGAGGGCAGAGTTCTGAGCCTAGAAGGGGGAGCTGAGACTCACAGAAGATATTTGCCAGGCCCAGAAACCTAGTGGAGTTTGTGAAGCTGGATTATAAAATTAATTTAGACTCTAGGCCCCTTTTTCCTTTCATTTGCTCTCTTTTAAAGCCCAGTATCCGCAACTATTAGTCCACGCCTATCTCGCCATTTTATGTTGGGTGCAGATAAATTGCTTTCCAGTTTTACAGATGAAGAGAGATTTTATCCCAGGATGGATTATGCCCAGAGTCATATCCTTACCTAATTTAGGTGATTTAGATAATGAGATTTGGGGATTTTGAACATATGAGATTTTGATATTTCTGTACTTTGAATTGATGCTGTTTTGGGGGGAGACTTTTGGAACCTTGAGATAGGTGAATGTGTTTTGCATGTGGCATGAATGTGAATCTTTGGGAGCCAGACGGTGGAGTATGGTAGACTGAATAATGTTTCCCTAAAAGATGCCCATGAGCTAATCCCCAGAACCTGTGAATGTATTATATAACAAAAGAGATTTTGCAGGTGTGATTAAGATTATGGACCTTGAGATCAGGAGATTATCCTGGATTATCTAGGTGGGCCCAATCTAATCACACAGGCCCTGAAATGCACAGAAGAAGGCAGAAGAGTCTGTCAGAAACACATAATATAAGAGGCAGGAAAAATATGGCAGGAGAGGTCAGGCTAGAAGAATGAGAAGACTTCCTATGCCATTGCTGGCTTTGAAGATGTAGAAAGGGGCCATGAGCCAAAGAGGGGACCATTGGCCTCTAGAAGCTGAGAAGAACCCTGGCTAACAGCATGCAAGGAACTCAGGACCTCAGTCCTGCAAGCACAAAGAACCAAATTCTGCCAACAAGCAATGAACTTAGAAGTGGATCCTCCTCTATGGGTTCTAGAAAGAAATTCAGCCCTGACATCTTGATTTTGGTCCTCTGATCACAGAGCAGAAAAACCAGTCAATCATCTTATATACTGACCTACAGAACTATGAGTAAATAGTTGAGTATTGTTTTAAGCTGCTAAATTTGTGATAATTTTTTACCTCAATAGGAAACAAATACACTCAGAATTTCACCCACAACATCACACACTAGGACACAATGAAGTAATGTTGCCAAAGTTATTAGAATTAAAAGATTGTGAATGTGGGATGCTATATTCAGCAAAATATCTTCTATATAGAATAAAATTTATTTAAATTAAATATGTACACTCTTGAAAGTTACCTTCCACATATCCCATCTGAAAAATTATTTAAAGTTTTACTGTAGTAGAACAAAAAAATCATCAAGAAAAAGGGTAATATAGAATCTCAATATTGACAATATAGTAATGATAAGTCACTTGATAATATCCATACAACAAAAATAACCTGTTCATATTACAATACTGTAATTGGTATGATTAAGAAACCAGATAAGTTAGTGATATAGGGATGAAGGTATATTTTTTCTGATTATATGGAAATTAAAACAACTTCAGAAAAATGTACAAGAGAATCACAACTCAAATATAAAGCTATATAAAATTTTCGTAAATTTTACGAATTGATAAAGTATAAAAAGTGATCATCTATTTTGCCTAATATTTAAAATACTTTGATTAATATTACCATAATTAAATGAGATTAAATGAACTCTAAAAATTTTATTTTTACTTTCAATTTTCAAATTTAACAGATAAAACAAAAATACATAGGAAAATGTAATGAGTTTTAGAACAACAACAATGTCTAGCAAATTTGGGGATTAATGCGTAAGAGAGAACTACAATATGAAATTACTCCACTCTCTCTCAGTTGTGAATAATTAGCTATGATCTAAAATCACTTCTTAAGAAATAGATGCATGAATATATTTAGACTTATAAAGGTAATCACCCCCAACATAAAAAAAAAAAAAAAAAAAAACTAAAACCCATTGAAAGGTCATAGTAGATTATGCATCCCCTAATGGCCTCAACTTAAATTTGGTTAAGTCTTTAGAACTATTTCCAACTAAGGTCACCTTGTGAGGTACAAGGATTTAGATCTCTTACATATCTTGTTTGGGGGACTTGATTCAACCTTAAACTCACAAAAAAGTGAAATATAAAACCTAGTAAAATGCACTTTATATAAAAGAAGGAAGACAGGGTTTGAGAGGCAGAATGGTAGCATATATTTGAGAAGAGTTACTAAAAGGGTAATTAGCTAGCATCTGCTCTCAGCGAAATTCAAGGACATTTAGACCCTTTAAAATAAGGGGAGAAGAGTGAAAAGGTAATTTGGCTGGCAAGCAAGAAAACAGCAATGAATTTAGATTTTTAAAAATTTATTGCAGAGCAACAAATTAAAAATCGTCAATTAGTTATACATACATAGTATCAACCATGTAGAGGTTGAAAAAAATAAAGTGGAGGATCAACTTGAAGAATGCAGACATGAAGTCCAAGGTGGAGATCAAGAATATAAAAATGATGTGATAACTTGAAAACATATAAAACATATAAAACTCAAATAAGAAACAATAAAAGAAATAATAGGAAATATTTTTCCTAAGTATAAGAACACTCTTATTGGCAGATTAATATGGTTCTCTCCACTCTGGCAAAATTAAGGAAATTGAATCAAATTGCAAACATTCTTGAATTTTGATAATGGAGAAACTATTCTACAAGCTCCAAGGGAGAAAACATCATATTTGACCAAGAAGAAAAACACTGAGGTCACAGTTTTTCTTTCAAAGAGAAACACATGCAGCTATATTTATTATGTGGGAATCTCTCTTTGGTGTGGCAGTTGGATGAGAAAAACAAGTGGGGTAAATTTGCTTCCCTAGAAGTGTGTTACTAGAACCTAGCAATCCTAACTGAGAGAGCAAAAGGATGAAGTCCTGTATGCCCATATACATGAAAAATCTTCAAAGATTTGCCTGTGGGTTGTGGGGTGGGAGAGTGAGGGGTGGGGGATGGAGGTGTGCGGCAGGAAACAGATTAATTACAATGCTGTATTTCTGGTAGCGAACACACGTAATTTTGATGGCCACACTATTCCATAATCTTGTTCATATTGCTGTCACGCTCTTGGTCTTTTATTTCATGAAATAGGCTTGAATTTTTCCCATATTCCTTCTACTACCTTTTGTTTTTGCTTTTTCACATAACTTAGCTCCAGAGGCTTTCTGTCCATTGTAACCAAATAATCTCTGAATGAGATTGATATAGAGCAATATGTGAATATTTTTAATAATTACTGGAAAGGAAAACATAAAATGTTAGTAATTTGACAGTAAATACACATGAAATATCTGATTATAGCCAAAAAAGGATGTGGGTAAGGAGTGAAAGAAGTGAAATTTTGTTAATTTCCTTATGAATAATTCTGATAATTAGACAAATATCAGTTCAAATGTGTGTGATTTTTTTTCAAAGGTAAGTTTTAGGAGAATTAATAATAGGATGCATTCAACAAATTATGAAAAAATATGCATTTAAATATGCTCACACAGCAAATGATAGAAAACAAAAAGAATGTTAAATAAACATTTTTATACATTTGGAAATGCTATTATCTGATGAAAACAAGACTGAGCACTACGGTTCTGAAATAAATGTAAATGAATTAAACTCTCTTTTTCAATCATTGTGAAACTCCTAGATGTAGAACACAATACAGACAAGAGTATAAAATAAAGATAACAAGAAAAGTTAATGTAATGGAGAAAGATCAGACAAATGTGCTAATATGTATAGAGATTACAACAGTACCAAACAAAAAATACTCAAAACCATGACCAGAACAAAAACAACAAGACATCACCAAAAACAAAAATACAACAAAAAATGATACTTTATAAAAATAATGTCATATTTTATTGAATAATAGTAAATGTATAATGAAAAATGTGAAGATTTATGAATTTTCTGTACCTACTGACATAATAGCCAAACGCGTAAAGCAAAATCATTAGAAACAGTTGTAGAAACACATTTCTCAGTTACAGAAATTCTGAATAGGCAAAATTATAAATATAGACACTAGGTATTATTAGCTAATGTTAACATTTGCAAATGCTATCTATATGTGTGTGTACATATATACATATATAATGTTATATTTATACAAAGAAAACAATTAGGGAAAATACACTTTTTAAGTCACATTCTTAAACTTAATGTAAATAAAACGACATTAGTAACAAAGTGTTTTCTAAAGTATATCAAACAATTGAGATTAAAAGAAAATAAAGCAACAAAACACTTTTAAGACATTTTGATATAAAAGAAAATATAAATTGCAATTATAAAATGTGTAAAATTATTGTATGCGAAAGCATAAAAGAATTAGACAAAGCTATTCTCAGATAGAAATTTAGAGCAATAAATGTTTTGCCTATTAAGGAAGAAACAAATTTGAATAAGTAAAGTGCCATTCAATTCAACATATTTAGAAAGAGAATTTTAAAGAAAATTAAACAAAAGATGAAGAAAGGATTACCATAAATGAAGAAATCAGTGCATGAACAAACAAAACAAGCATTGATATGTTCAAGAGCTGTATCTTAGATAATAAAAATAAAAGTGAAAAAAAAATCTTGCAAATCTTATCCAGAATTAAAAAAAGAGATAAAATAGAAATAAAATGTTAACAATTAGGAAGATGATGTAGAAAATTGAGTTTTAAAATGAGACAATATTATGTATACCTACTTTAATAAATATAAAATAAGTTATTTTTAGAGAAATATAAATGCTTGAAATTGACACAAAACAACCTTGACAGATTAATAGCCATGAAAGAAACTAAAATTATAAAAGTTACTTAAAAGAAATTATATCCAGAAAGTTTTATAAATTACCAGCCATGTAAACTGTTCTAGAGTTTCCAAAACTCCATAATTATATATATGTGTGTATACATATTTGTACATATTATATATACATACATATACATTTTATAGATGTATGATCTTACTCAATAATATTCATGCAAAATATAAAATAAATACTATCAAATCAAATATAGAATAACAATATAAAGTACAATCTCACATACTAAACATAATTATATATTTAAAATCCATATATTATATGCACATAGTGTGTATAGTAGTCTGTATTAATGAAAAAAAAAAGAGAATACAAACTCCAGCAGTTTTTTCTTTTTTCTTTTTTCGCCCTAATAAATTCAGATTTGAAGTGATTTTCCTCCTTTTTACTTAACTGTTTTCTAAACTTTCGCATTCAGAAAAATATATTAAAGTTTATTACTAGTTGAAATAATTGAAAAATGAGTCATATATTCTTGGACTTAAAGATGGTAAAAAGTAAATTGCTGAAATAATGGAGAATTATATTTAAATAATATCGTGTGTTTATTCCAAGGATTTCCTGAGAATATTTGACTTTCCTGTACTTAAATAATATTTATAACGACCATACTGGAATAATTGTGTTGAGCGGTGAAAAATAAGGTGTTTCTGTGAGTGGGTGAGACTAATTGAAAACAGAAAAAGAATTTAAATTAGATGTTTTTCAAAGCCCTTCCTAACTTATAATAGGAACAATTAATGTTATGTGAGATTTTACTATCTGCCAGGCACTGTTCTAAACAGTTAGTGTGTATTATTTAATCCTCAAAAAACTCCATGAGGTTGGTACTATAAAATGGAATAGTAATTGCTATGATTATTATTATTCAGTGTTAAATGGGAGGTAATGATTCATTAGCTATTGCAAATAGGACATTTTGTAAGCAAAACGTATCAGAACAATATTTCATTAACTGAAAATTTGTTTTTTCCTTTCCTAACCCTAATCACTTATATATTTGTGCAATATTTGTGCAATGAGATTATTGTTTAAGAAATTATTTATTTTCATTTGGAAATATGTTCTTTTAGTGCCCTTGAATGATGAGGAATAGTTAGCTTCTATGGGTAGCCTTCCCCAGGAAGCATGTCTGTGTGCAAATGGTTTACTGGGAAAGACATCGGGAAGTACTCTTGCGAGATGAAGGAGAATTTGGCAGTAGGAAAACATCTGAGGCTATGATGGGCTTCACAGATGCCCTGACTATTGGAGGGGCCGAGAAACCTTGGGTAAGTCTGCTCTCAGAGGGTATGGCTGCTTTCTTCTGAGGAGACACAGGCAGGATACTTTTAGGCAGCATTCCCAGCTGAAATGACAAGTGTCCGTGTCCTGGAGTGGGGGAGTTTCTAGGTGACGAACCCCATCGTCTACCACATAAGGCAAGAAACATTGAACTTACGAGGCTATATATCCTTATTTATTCAAATACATATCTGACAGAGAAACAGACATCTGTCAGAGTTCAAGAAAGAGCAGAATGATGTAAAGAAAAGAGCAGTAACATTTTCTAGGCAAACTGAAAAGAGCGTTTTCAGGCATAAATTCTAAAGGATATAAGAAAGTATAGGAGACAATAACCAACTACGTCTTAGAAACTAGAAGGAAAGTTGATGCATGCCAAGGGTTTGCTGGTTAGAAACAGCAGAGAGGAAACCAAAAATCAACCAGATTTGCATCTGAGACTTTCTCAAGACACAGGAATTGACAACATAAAATACTTAGAGGAGTAGACAAGAAAAGGAGTGAATTACAAATCTGTTTAAGAAGCTGCCTGCTCTCCATAGCCCATGCCTTCTTCCCCAACCTAGCAATTTCCCCATTCTCACCCCAGAGAGAAGACTTGCAGTATTTGTCTGTGGGAGAGAATCTTTTTTTTTTTTTTTTTGGAGATGGTTGGAGAAGGTTGTTGGACTGGGTGACACCCGGAGGAGTTAGGCAGGGGGACCAAAATGGGGATTAAGTGAATTCATACACACTGAAGGTTGAGATCTCCACCTTCCCAATCCCAGCACATTCTCTCATTTAGTTCTCAAAAAATTGGCTGTCCCGCTTTTGCCCTCATGGACAACTATTGGACATTTTCTGATTAACCTAAAGGAAAGAATTTGAAAGATTTCTCTACTTAAACAGTTCAGGTAGGTCATCCTCCAGTGCAACTCACAGCCCATAATCCTTCATAGGTGCCCAGATTCCAATACTTTTTAATGTGAGCAGACAATCAAGAATGTACAGGGTTCCATGTAAAAAATAAGAGAGAAACAAAGAAGAAAAAGTGACTTGGAGAAAACAGAGCCCATGCAGGGAGAAAATAAAACATTACAAATAAAAGTACTGCAAATATCTGAGAGCAATTAAAGAATATCTTACAACTATAAAATGAGAACAGTCACTTCAAAAAAAAAAAAAGTACATAAAAGAGCTTTTAGAAATTAAAATGTGGTAAAAAAAAAAAAGGAAACAAAAAATTGTTACATGCTAAAGTGCACCAAATCCTCCAGAAAGCGTATACTAAAGAGACGAAATGACATAGAATTGGAGAAATGAGATAAGAAAATTAAAGGACAGGTCTCAGAAGTCCAACAACTAAATATGGGACTGACGCCCAAATAAATTTGAAGGATAAGAACTGCTAAACCAGGATTCCATAATCAACCAAACAATGAAATATTCAGTAAAATAAACACATTTTTAGGCATACAGCATCTCAGAAATTTACTGCCATGAGCTTTTCCTTATGAAGATACTAGATGTCATGTCACAAACATGAGAAAGGAGGCACAGGATACAAGAGATAGGAAATCCATGGAAGAGAGACAGTAAGGATCCCCAAGAGGATGGATTGTTTGGGTTTTCAGGCTGGTAGCTGTGCACCAGGCGTAAAAGCAACCATTCCAGATAGTAAAAAGCTCCAGGTGATATTTCTTTCAGGAAGATAAAACTGATAGAACACCTGACTCAATTGAAACAATTGGAATAGCATTTGGGGTTGAATTAGTAAGTAGAAAAGTATAAGATAACTATTAGCTCTAGGAAAAACAGTAGTTTAAGAATGGTAATCTAAAGGTATTACTTGACTGAGTTAAGAATTGTTTTTTTACAGGATTCTAATAAAGCAAACACTGAATATTAAACTGACTACCATGGTGGAATGTGGGGTGGAGTGCGGAGAGGATCATATGATCTGGAGGAATGAGGAGAATGAATGTTTTATCCTCACATGTCCTAGTGGGAAGTCTATAGCTAATGATACAAAATGAAAAATCAAGAAAAGCACAAAACAGGTTATTTACAAAATTGAAGCTAAACACAGAAACAGCTAAGAGAGGTGCAATTATTTGCATCTAAGAAGGAAGAATTCGGGGTGGGGGAGGCAAAAGAATTTTTTTTTCTTTTTTGTAAACTATCTTGTGGAATATGTGCTTGTTAATATGTATGCATGTATAACTCTGAATACAAACTCTTATTAAAAAAGATGGACAGGGGAAATAGAAAGAGTATTAATTTTGTCAGTGAAAAAAAAATACATATATTGGCCTTATCCTTTCTGAAATGGCTTTAGTTACATATCAGCAAGCTAGCTTCTCAGCAATCTTGGGAGAGTTTCTTATTTGGATGACACTGTTAACATATTCTGACTACTAACATTCTGAAATGTTTACCTAAATGGCCTTTAGATTTCTATTCTTATAAATATTAACTATAAACTTTCATCTTTGAACAATATAATTTTAGAAAACTCATACTTCAGTAAATGATTACTCTACCAGTGAGGTATCTTATTTGATAAAAGAAAATATCATACAATAAAATTGTCACAGCTGCAGACCTCATTAATTCAGTTTTTTTTCCATATTCTATCTAGGCGAAGGTGAAGTTTACCTTTGAATGCCTAAGAAGAAATGAATATTGTAAGCATCATTATAAGGATATCTTGGTTATTTCTTTAAAAGAAACTGAAGATCGCAGTGTATATTATTTAATAGATTTTTAATTAAATAATATATTGAGTTTATTCATGTAATAAATGCTCATAAAGAATCTGTTTTGTTCGGGCATTCTGCTACATATTGGGCATGCGAACCTGAAAATAATATAGTTCTTGCTTTTAAGTTGACAGATGGGTAAGGAAATTTACATGAAAATGGGCAATTGTTAATAAAAAGAAAAAGTAATCGCTCTCTTGAAGTTACATGAAATGCATCAGCAGCCCAGGCATGTGAGTATAGGCTGTACACAGGGAATTTTTTGTATATTCCAAGAAGGAAAAGCAGCTTGGGCAGTGGTAGAGATGCGGGTCAAAGTATCACATGTTATGAGAAAAGCCAGTAGTTCAGGATGGCTGGAGCACTGAGCAATGAGTCTGGAAAGAGAGGAAAGGATATTTTAGATTTTATTATTTAGGTGGAGGCATGAGTTACTATTAATAACTTATTATTAACAGTAGCCAAATTTTTAAGTTATTTTTCTGTGCGAGGCACCAAGCCAAGCACTTTACATACAAAATCTTATTTAATGCTTATAACTACTCTACCCTTATTTTTCAATTTTTCAAGCTTGAGTATGACATAATAAAATTGTGTAGAAACTTCATTCTAATGCTTGTGAGAAAATGTTTCAGTTCAGTGGAAAAAAATAAGATACAAAATGGCTTATGCGACTACATAAAAATATTACATGTAATATAGCAAGAAACAAGGTTGGAAAGATAACAGCAGTTGTTTTATTCTTTTCACCACTTTGAAAGTTTCCAAAATATTTATTTATCTATTTTAAAATAAGAACAATGTGTATTTTTAGAGGAAGAAGGGAAAAAAGAAGGGAGAAAGAGATTCTCAGAGGAAGAAAGAAAAAAAGGAGTAAGAGTGAGCGAACAAGGGAGTGACATAGATATTTACTGAAAGGCACTGCTGAAGGATAGATAGGCTGGAAGGGCAGAAGACCAAGAACAAAGAGACTCCTCCTGAGTGATCCAGGTGAAAGATACTAGGCACATTTACTATATTATTTATCTCATTTAAACCACAAATGGTCTCATTATGCAGTCATCAATAAAATCACAAATGGAAGAACAAGAGAAATATTTAGAAAATAAGAGGAAATGGTCAACCGTTGGGTGTGTAAATGGTTATGCCCATTCAACATGAGATTTAGGAGAAGTGATTAGTAAGCATGGTTCCTATAGATATGCTATTTTGATTTTGATTGGTTGATTATTTCACTTAGCATAACAAGTTAATGTTACCTTAAACATTGCATTAATCAATCACATTCTTGTTAAAGAAAAAGGATGGTTGCATGTCCTTAGTCACCAAGTTGATCCAGAGCCTCAGGTTCTGATTTTGACTTAATGACCTCTTTTATTCTATATTGACCACAACCCAGAACTTTCATGGTATGACCAGCAGGAATATAAAAACAGAATGAGGACCTTAAAAGTACTGGTCTGAGGGCATGGTTGACTATTACCTGGACTGCACTGACTTTCCTTTCCTTTACAAAATGTTGACTTGCTCGTAAGATTTTTGTGGATCAGAACGTTAAAGTAACAGCTTCGCTCTACTATGACCTCCTTCCTCCAGGTCTTGCTTTCCTTTTAACTGTCCACTTTCTTCATCCTGCAGGGCTCTCCGAGACCTTTCTAACCAATGATGAACCAGAATGCTGTGATGTCAGGAGACAGGAGCAATCAAACAACCCATCCAGAGGGACGGTGGAAAAAAGCAGATCCTGTCACAGGACGTCGCTCACAGTTTCATCAGCAACAAGACTGTGCAACAGCAGACTCAAACTGTGTGTTCTCGTACTGATTCTCCTACATACAGTTCTCACAGCCTCAGCCGCACAGAACGCCACGGCGCTGGGCTTTGGAGGCATCAACACGCTGGAGGAAAGCTCGACCAACGAGGAATAACAGCGGAAGGACAAAGCATCACGAGAGCAGGATCCAGCCCACCATGAAAACGCAACTGGTATCAGATGTAACAGAGACTGGGTGCTTTTACCCTCCAATCATTTCTTGCAAGGCCTTTAGGGTAACATTTAAAAAGATGGGCCTGAATCCAAACAAGGACACAGACACAGCTTTTTATTGACTAAAAGGCTGTAAAGTGACTTCGATTTCTCACACCATTTTATACACTGTGTTTTAATGTTTGGAGGTTTTATTTGCTTTGATTTTGATTTGGGTTGATTTGTTCGTTTACTTTTTGCACTTGTTAATACAGGATTTATTTTGGGGGATGGTTTCTCAGAGGTAAACTAAGTCTTTTCACTGTCTTTCTCTCTCTCTATATATATATTTCTAGTCATTGTGTGTGTTCATCAGATAGTTCTGTCTCTATGTCCTGTCAGTTTCTATTAGAGGAATGATTGCTATGACCTCGTGGTATAGCAAAAAACAACAATAAAAAAATCATAAAAAAGAAAAAAAGACAAAAAAAAAGAAAACAACAAAAAATAAAAATAAAAAATTCCCTAACTCTCCCTCCTAAGGAACGCCTTTCCCCGCCTTTCCTCCCCTCGCCCTCTCCTCTCCCCTAAGCAAACAACATCCGCTTGCTTCTGTCTGTATGGCCACAGCGAACGGGCGCGCAAGCTCTGGTGGGCCTCTGAGCCGCTGTTGCACAAACCCGCAACAGAGCAGACAAAGGGGTTCTTTTTTAGCTGAACAAACAATTGTTCCCCATAATAGGTGGAATCAGACAGTTAACACATTTTTATGTTGAAAACAAATAAAAAAAACTACCATGAACTATGTTGCGCCAGCTCCCATTCCCCAAGGCCCAGGCCTTCCTCGCTAGTTGGGTGGCTCCAAGTGGCCTCCTACAACCAAGATGTGAAGAGGTAGGAAGTCCTTCCTTGACGGTGGGCTTTCATTGAGATGTCAGTTCTCTTGCAGTAACATACGAGCCCATTTTGGCCCTTGTGATGGGAACAAAGAGATGACACAAATCTGAACTTCTTTGTCCTCCTTTATTGCTGTGAAGGAGATAGTAGAGATGCTCAAACACCTACAGTATACAGAATATACACAGTTTTACTCCAGTATTCCCCAACATACAGTTTTGATTATTCCAGATATAAAGTGTATGCAATTCCGCATTATTGCAAAAGATTTAAAAAAAATAGATTAGCCATTTTCATTCAAGTGCAAAAACTTTATCATTCTAACATGCTGTAGATAGTTGAAAAAAAGAGGAGAAATCTGGTTGCTCTGTTTGTATTTTTTTTCTTTTTGTGGGAACATTTCACCCGCTGAGTGTCTATGAATTTGCTTTCTAAAAAAGGCTTTTATGAGTTTACAGTAGAATCAGTGGAAGGAAGAGTTAATAAGGGCTGTTTTTAAAAAAACAAACAAACAAAACAAATAATTAAAAAAAAAAACACTTTACATTCCTTCCTATTCTCTAACTACACTTGGGAAGTGCACTTCAGATATGTTTGCTGTGTAGCTGGGAGATGAAGGAAAACCATGGAAAAGGTCCTCTTAGCGAACAAATTTAGTTATTAACTTTATAGCTATGAAATTCCCCCAAGCATTTGTTTTTGTTCAAACAGACTTTACTCTCTGCATTATACTTAACCCTGCGACATGCGTACAGTATGCATATTTTGTTTTGAATAAAAAATGTTTTGTTCCAGTCTGTTAAGAATATTCAAAAATAATAAAGGTATTGCTTAATAAAATTGCTAGAATTGTTTAGCAGTACATGCACAAATATTTTACTAGATTCTTTGTTTTAATAGTGTTTTGTTGAGACTGAAAATCCTAAACTGGTCTGCGCAAATACAAAAAAAAAAAAAAAAACAACAACACCGAAAAAGCAAAATTCTCCAGTTTTTGTTCCTTTTTTAAAAATTGGGTTTTTTTTTTCGTGTAAATGCAAACACATGCACCATGAACGTACACGTACACACAGAGATATAAAGGAGCTTTAATTTACAGAAATATGTTGGTATTTCTGGGGACACAATCTGTGGGGACTGGCGGGGGTGGCACTGAATTATTGTACTTGATAAACACTTGTAGAAATGAGCATTTAAAAGCCCTTACTAGTGGTGGAATGTAGATTTAAGTGGACTTGAAGGGAATGAGAAAAGTAGAGGGGCAATGAGATGAGGGGGTGGGCAATGACTTATGAGGAAGAACTTAGTAGGTAAGCTCTTCTGCAACTGACCTCATAACAGTTTTAAGTCATATGGCCAGAAATAACTTTATGAACTTTATCTACCCTGCTGCTCAAAGGCCACTCCACAGTTTGTTTATTCAATGTTCTTTATGCTTCTGTTTGTGCCAGAGACATTTCCATTCTTTCAGGGAAATGACACATCAACATAGATGCAAGTGCCTCCCACTCTTATCGCAAGACAGTGAGTGGGCAAGTGATGAAAAACAGTATTCCTTAACACATAGGGGTTTATTTTCTCTTAATATCTCTTGAACCTGGTTACAATTCTTTTCCAATATAAGTGGATTAGAAGTTTCTTCTTGACCTTGTTTAGCTTTACTTTGGGGAGGATAGCAGCCAAAAGAGAAAAAACAATAACAACCATTACTTTACATGAATGAGAGTAATGTCCAAAAGACCATATCAAGAGCTAGGAGGAACAATGCAGTATTAATCGTAAACATAAAACTATAACTTAGGTGAGGAAAGGACGGTAGAGAAAGGAGGGGAATGAGTTCTTTCTCTCTGACAAGTCAGCCAGCATTGGAATAGTCTGTAATTCCGGGAGGCTTTTTTTCTTGCCATATAAGATTTATTATTTTTATGTGAGAATAGCCTTTGTGCCTAGCATTTATTATAAAAAATATGTAACAACTTACTTATGTTTCCACTGACACAGTAAACTAAAGCAGCTTTTCCTTGGGTCAGTTAACGGATCCAAATAAGGCAATGACTTCTTTACAAAGTCAAGGAACAGCCACTGTAGATGCAAATCTCATGACACTAATTGATCATTTGCAGCAGGGTTTTTTTTTTTTTTTTTTTTTTTTTTTTTTTTTTTTGCTTGATAACATGCTTGAAGTTATGCAGATATTAATTCTGACAAAAAAAATTAATGCCGTGCCCCTTTGTAATCATCTTGTTCCATATTTCCCACAGCAGATAACCATTGCATGCTGGATAATGAATTACTATATCAAAACAATGATTCTTGAAAACAAGTTAAAAATCAAGAAAATATTTTTTCACAAATGTATGGAACAGGTTTCCCCATGTTTATTACTGTTTGTTTGTTTGTTTGTTTGTTTGTTTTTTACAATAGAGACATTCCAGTATGTGGAATATATTGATACTGCAAAACCAAATGTCAAATAACATAAGTGGAATTACAGTTGGCCCTCTGTATCATGAGTTTCACATCACAGATTCAAATATCATATATAAATATATTATATGTAGCTTATCAGTAAAACTTTAATGACAAAATTATTCAATCCATAACAACACACACATAACATTATGATAAATGATTTCTATTTTTTGCTAAAGTTTGAGCAGCATGCTCATTTAAAAACTATACTTTTGATGTGGAAAACAGACTCTCATGCTCTCCATTAATAAAGGAATAACAACATTGAAATAACCAGAATCTTGTCCATCTTCCAAGTATTGATGGTATATAAAAAAAAATAAATAAAAATAGCATGAGGACGGTGGGTGATGGTGAATAACAAGTCTTTACGTGAGAAGAAGGAAAAAAAACTGATTGGTGCTCAAGGCAATATCTCCATGACATTTATAAGAATGATAAAACTGCTTCAAATTCTAGAAATTCCCTAAATAATGGTAAAATGTATAGATAAACCTCTCTGCCTTGGAATAAAACTTAAGGCATGAAGCAAAATATGAAGTATGTTCTTTACTCTTAGAAACTTCAGGGTTATGTTCACCTGACACAAGGCATTCAGATTAAAGTTAAAAGTAATAAATCTCCTAGCTGTTTTATGCAGGGCCACCTAGGTAAGTAGTGCAAAGGTGGAGCTCAAAACACATCTGATTGCAAATTACAAACACTGACTCTGGAGCACAGATGGGATTCTTAGGTCTCAAACATACCCTGGGAATAGAATTTCTTTTCTTCAAATTCTCAAATACTTATCGCTAAGTTTTAAATTAAAAAATAAAATAAAATAAAATTATAAGAGGAGCTATCTAATGTCTTAGGACACCTTTGCACACATTTAAATATAAAGGTTTCAGTGTTTTGCTGAACTTCTTTCTATTTTATGTCAATTTAAATTTTTATTCTCTGCTGTATCTATATATGCCATGAAAAAATGGAGGAGCACAAGTAATCATTTCTGCCAGTATTATCAATCTGTTAAGAAGACCAGTGGATCACTGCTACAGACTGAAGGCAACTTGGATGACTTAGATTAGTCCTGTTGCCATTTTGGCTCAGAAGCTCACCTTCATCTACCTTCATGATGGCTCTAGATAAACTATGTGATGAGTTAGTGATATAATAATGGCTATTGCTAAGGCATTTGCCAAAGATTTCAGTATTTAGAAACACTAGAATTTATATTGCTATTTTTCCCTTCTCCTTAATCTAAAGTATATGCAAAAGTTACCAATAAATGAAATCTAATAGAAGCAAAGTTAGTTTCTAAGCCTTTAAATAGTTATTCAGTTTTGATGAAAATCGTGGTGAAATATTTGCTACAGCTCTACGCAAAAGTCAAGTTGAGCCAAAGCGTTTTGATTTAATGCAATTTTTTCTAAAATGTGATACACTAAAATAAGTTTTTGACTATGCGAAACATACAGCATGATGAATAAATAAAATATATGTAAATGTTCTCAGGTATTTTTACCATAATTATAGTTTAAAGTTTGATAGTTTTCTTTTTATCACAGATTTTCTTTCCCCTTAAGACAACATACCTTTTTATTTAATTCGTGTGGTTTCTCCGAAGCAGTCTTTTTATAGCTTTCTAAATCTGTTCAAATTTCATATGGAACTTTGCAGAGTCATACTTATATTCAGTAAAACACTTGAAATTAAAATCTCTTGACTCATCTTTAAGTCCAATATGTATTAAACAAAAAATTCATGTTATTATGAGTAGATTTAGTTACTTGAATTTATTCTGATCTCTTTCCTGTCTTCCTCCTCTTTCTTTTTAAAATATATTTTTATTTTTTAAATTTTAATTAGTTTTAAGTATATAGTACATTGGTTAGACATCTATATAGTTCATAAAATGATCTCCCCAACTGCTCCCTCCCTCCCTGACCCTCCACCTAGCCAATGTATTAATGCTAACTGCATTCCCTATGCCATGCTCCCCATCCCTGTGACCATCCATCAGCTACTAAACTGTACTTCTTTAACCCTTCACTCCATTCTCCCAGCCCCCCAAAACCCCTCCTCTCTGACCATCACCAAATTATCCACTATATTTGTGAGTCTGTTTTTGATTAGTTTGTTCTTTTCATTCCTTAGATTCTGTATATAAGTGAAATCATATAGTGTTTATCTTTCTTTGTCTGACTTAAATAACTTCTAGGTCCATCAAAGCAATATCTTTTCCATCTCCATCCTTTTCATATGTAAAAGTCTTGTTTTCTTATCCTTTAAGCCACTCACTCTATCTTTCAGGTTGGAGCACTTAATTCTTTTCCATTTGAGGTACTTGTTGATAGGAATGTAGTTGTTACTATTCTTTATTCCTGTTTTTGATACATGTTTTTTCTTCTTAAAGAAGTCCCTTCAACATTTCCGGTAATACTGCCTTGGCGATGATAAATTTCCTTAGCTTATTTTTGTCTTGGAAACTCTTTATCTGTCCTTCAACTTTAAATGATAGCTTTGCTGGATAAATTATTCTTGGTTGTATATCCTGGGTTTTCATCCTGTCGAATATTGTTTGCCAAACCCTTCTGTCCTGCATAGTTTCTTTTGAGAAATCAGCTGCCAGTCTTTTGGGTGTTCCCTTAAAAGTAATTATTTATTTTTCTCTTGATGCTTTTAATATTCCTTCTTTGTATTTAACTTTTGGCATTTTAATTATGATGTGTCTTGGTGTTGGCCTCTTTGGATCCCTGATTTTTGGAATTCTCTGAGCTTTCTGGGGTTTTATGTCCATTTCTTTCACCAAGTTAGGGAAATTTTCCATCATTATTTCTTCAAACAGCTGTTCAACATCTTGATTTTCTTCTGTTAGGCTGATCAGATGAATATTGGAGTCTTAACAGTGTCCCATATCCTCCTTAAATTATTTTTATAGTTTTGGCATCTTTTTTTCTTGCCATTCTGATTGAGTGTCCTGATTGGCTTTCCTGTCCTCTAGATAGGGCATTTAAACCTCTTCTTTATTCATTTTGTTTATTCCTTTGTTTATTTCATTTAATATACTTCTCAGCTCAGATAATGTGTTCTCCATTTCAGACTGGTTCCCTTTTGTAATTTCCATTTCCATTTTTATGTTTTTTTTAATCTCTTTGTTGGAGTTCTCTACACTTCCCAAAAGTTCACCGATCATCTTTATAACCAGTGTTTTGAACTCTGCATCTGTTAGATTACTTGACTCCATTATATCTGAACCTCTGTTCTCTTCTCTCATATGGTTTCTACTTCTTTGTCTTTCCATTTTGGCTGCCTTTCTATGTCTGTTTTTATGTACTAAGCAAAGCTCCTAAGTCTCCCAGTCTTATTAGTGTGGATTTTTGGAGTAGGTGTCCAGTGACACAGTCCTGAGAGGGGTTCAACTGCAGGCCAAATTTAATCCAAGCCTCTGGGGCCACCTGTTAAGATTCAGCAAGAATTCCACAGATATTGTGCTTATGGTTGTCTCAAAAGGCCACACCAGAAATCTAGGACAGCTACCTCCACCAGTGTGGGTCTCAGCAAGGAGCACCTGACTCGTTGAGGATAAACCTTGATGGGGCTTGGGTGGGGCTGCAAGTTGGGGGAGGTGGGGTTTTAGGGAATCATCTTGGGGGAGCAGCCTCTGTTATCCAGTCTGATGATGTCACGGCAATGGTGGCGCTGTGTCTGCACACTGGGATGGGGGAGGGCTCAACAAAGAACAATGGGTACCGCAGGCACTTCTGTACCAAGTGAATCTCGCTTCGACCCTCACTCCGGCAACGTCTCTCTGTAAGTCCCTGGTGCCCTCTGTGTGCAGCTGAATCAGCACTGGTGCTCAGAGTGAGCAGATCTGTCACTGCGAAAATCTGCTCACAGATGCGGCCCCTTCAAGAGGCATCTGCTGTTGCCTCTGTCTCACTCAGACTCTGGAGACCGGGCAGCCCCACATCCTCGTCCCGGCCTACCTTCTGCCGTGGCAGGTTGATTTCTCGGATTTTTCCCTAGTTGTATGGCTTGTTCATCTAGATCCCAGGCAATTTTTCCTTTCTGTTGCTCCTTGTTTCCATCACAACTTCGATTTGGTCACCAGAGGAATGAACAGAGGAATGAAAAAATGTCATTTTTTTTCTCTTCCACTCTTTCCTTCTCTTTCTTAACCTTCCTACCTCTTTCTCTCTTCTCCCTTCTCTATCAATTTTAAGATTATTTGAAATGAGCTATACTACTGTAGTGTTATTTGACCATATAGGCTGTCCCATGATTCCTAGAGCTGAAAGAGAATTAAGTAATTATGTCAGAAAAAAATATTAAAAATTGTGAAATATATTAAATGTTGCAGTTAGAATAAGTTTAGTTGAAAAATCAAGACCTTTTAATTTTTTAGAGAAAACTTTGATGTACTAATTTATTACAATGACCCACAAAGAAAATTTCATAAGAAAACTGTCAGATTGTGAAAAATACTAGTATAATAAGCTCATAAGAATAAATTTAAAGATGCAGAAAATGACTGACTTTTTTCAGAGTAAGAAGTTTAGATTTATGCACATTGTAATAAAATATAGAAAATTTACTTCCAAAATATAATATTATAAAAAAAATCATACATTTAAACTGAAATGGAAATTGCAGCTCCACAGAAATCCAATTTTATGGCATATATATTTTTAAAGAATTCTCGAGAAATTTTTATTTTTATATTTTTATGGAGAACTATCATCTTAATAAGAGTCTAGCTCTCTTTATCAATACCCACAACACCCTACAACACCTCTGATTTTGTATTTATCTGAATACTTTGCAAACTATACAATTATAGCACTACTGCATTGTGTGCAGATATATTTTAAAAGATCTAAGGTTAAAAAATACATTAATATTTTCTTTTACGAATAATCTATCTCAAATTTTATGTACTGGTACAATTATAAATAGGTAAATTCTACTTACTTACCATGTCAAATCAGCGTGTGACTTTATTTACAGAAAATATATAAACATCAGTTTTCTTTCTTCTTTTCCCTGTGAAGTTGACCAATCAGCTCATCTTCCATTTCTCCCTAAGCCTTTTTTAAGGTGAGTATAAAGTGAAAATTCATTTTTTGTAACATTAGAGGAAAAATGATAAAACTTGCATACAATGTTGTTTGTATTCCTGTCATAACATTGCTGGTACACTCAATGTTCATCATCTGAAGAGGCAACACTCCACCTCCTAGACGGTGTGCAACCCCTGATTACCGAGGCTCTTCTACTGGAGAGGAGAACATCATCATGAAACTGCAATCAAGATCAAATAACAAGAGGTGAGGGAGTAGGGTGGTGTTTCTCTTTCAAATCACATGATAGACACCAATATAATTTCTGGGTAATAAAAATGTGTATAGAAAGGGTATACAAAGGTATTATATAGATTTCTTTTCTTCTTCTTCTTTTTTATTTTATTTTTATTTTATTGAAGCTTCCAGGAAGGGGGAAAAATCTGAAGATGAAAATCAATATCTAAGGTTTTTCATTTAAGAAGCATATGTATAGCTTACATTTCCATTATTAGTGTATATAAAACAAATATATAAACTGCCTACACTCATCACTTTCATTCATTTATTGGAAAAAACTTACCAAGAGACTTCCATATCACTGGAACTAAGCTAGGCTTTGGAGAAAGAGATACAAAAGAAGTATTTTTGGCCTTTTAAGAGTTTGTAGATCACTGTGGGAGAGGAACGTACAATTATAATGCAGAGAGATAAGTCAAGAGCATGGCAAACTTAGAGTACTCTGGAAGCATTTAACTCTGATTGGCAGAACTTAAAGTTTCACAGATAAAGTGATATCTTAATAATCACATAGGAGTTCAGCAAGCAAAAGACAGACAGAAATTGTGGCCATGTGCAAAGACACAGAAGTCAGAGAAATCTTGCAGTGCACAGAGAAACTCAGAGCCTCATGGTTGGAGAGAGAAGTTTGGATTTGACCTTCAAAGTAAGAGAAATCCATTAGAGAATTAAGAAATAATAATAATACTGTATAATGAACTTTGTGTATTTAAAATTTTTCCCTTGGCAGCAGTATAGAGCATAGAGTGAAGGAAGTAAGGCAGTAAAGGACTGTAATATTGGTGAGAAATAATGAGAATTCAAGCAAATGCAGCAGTAAATGAGACAGAGAAAAGAGATAAATTTGAACAATATTATGATGTAGAATTAATGGGGGTTGATAATTTTCTAGATATGAGTGATAAAGACAAGTGAAAGGCAAAAAAAGAAACATAAAAAGGAATCTCAGTTTTTCAGTGTGGCCATTCATCAAATAAAGAATCCAGGAAAAACAGATTTGGGACCATGAACAACCTGTGCACATTTAGAACTGTGAGCAGGCATCCCCGGGGAACTACCTAATGGCAGCATGATATATGCTCTGATTAGGGCAACACTAGTTTCTCTAAAAAGTAGACACCAAATTTTAACAGTTTAACATAACAGATGTTTACTTTTTGCTCCCATTACCACCTTGTGAGCTCCTCTCCTATGGTAAATTCAAAGGTTTAGGCTTTTTAAAGTCTTGTCTTTCTGCCACATCCTAGGCCTCATCTGTGTCTACTTTAATGTAGGTGAAAGGGAGAATGTGGGAAAGGTACATTTACTTTCTAAATATGACAATGATTAAAGCTTTGTAAAATAAGACATTTGGGGAAAAATGAGTAATGTCAGGGCCATATTAGTTAAAAAAACAAAGAAGGCTAAAGGGAGACATTACTTTTCTTTAAGCATCTGTCAGGGTCAGACAAGTTTCATAATTCATTTCTGGTTCTCATAATAAATCTGCATAAAAGTCTTTTTTAACCCTAAGTTTCTGGAGGACGTACAAGTCTCGGAGAGAGTGTGACCAACTCTGACTGGCAGAAGTTAAAGTTACACAGATAAAGCGATATTTTGATAATCTAAGAGGAGGTTAGCAAGCAAAGGACAAACAGAAATTTTGGTCATGTGCAAAGACACAGGAGCCAAAGGGATTGTCATGAAGTGCAAAGAGAATTGTAGAACCTTATAGCTGGAAAGAGAAGAGGCAAGGTCACACGAGTAGTGAACACTTGGCTTGGACGCAAGTGAGATTTTTTTAATGCCAAGCCCTTCTTCTTCCTTATACAGAAATTTAATACAAGCCTTCTCATCTTAATCTAAGAAAAGGTCAGAAAAAATAAAATTATTTAAAAATCAATTTTAGTCTTACATAATAGAAGGAAATTGCACTTTTAATTGTTAAAAACATGGGAGAAATGCAGTAAAATTGTCTGGTAAAAGAGGTTCCCATCTTTCCATTCTTGCCCTTTGGTTTTCAAGGTTAGTGATTTTATAAAGTGTTCTATTCACAGGTTTATAGTCACCACATCTTTTGAAATAAAGGTTTGGGTTCAATACTGGTTAAATATGATCATATCACATGGCTGTGGAATTCCTAAGAAAAGCAGTTGACATTGATTGACTATAGTGTTTAAGGTAATGATCGAGATGAAAAATAGATATCTCCTATTTTGACAAGTTTATAAGAGTGAAAGCTATAGGCATGTGGCTTAAAGAGAACCAGCAACCACAGTTTTTACTTTACAGTCTTGGTTTGTTGTCAAGTAATCAAATTATCTTTGTGACCAATGATTTAGTAGTTGGGATTCATTCTCTCAAAATTGAAACAAAAAATTACTATTCTCCAGGAAAATATGTTAAAAGAAATAACATAAGTAATGTTACTAAGGACATATAAACTTAAGGAATGTCTCCTTATAAACCTAATACTACGTGTATCTCAGGATCAATAATGGTCATTTCTGGCGGGGATTAGAAATTCTCCATGAAATCCACTCATGTTGGGATGCTCAAACATTTTGTCTAAGTGACACTTTAATCTGTTTATAATAAATTTTCAGAACAAAGATAGCAAGATATATAATTTTCAAAATCATATATTCTGAGTCTTATTATTTTATTTAGTTTTTCTAACTGATTAAATCTTTAAAATTTGCCTCTATTTTCCAAAATTATATATCATAAGCAGGTTTGAGAAACACTGGTAGTGGGTTTTACTGATTGGTAAAGGAAGAAGTATGCATTATACTCACAGTTAGATGAAGAAAATAGTAAAATAAGGGAAAATATTGCAATGGACTGAATGTTTGTGTGCCCCCCAAATTCACACATTAAAACTCTAATTCCCAAAGTGATAGTATTTGGAGATGGAGTCTTTGAAAGGTAATTAGGTCATGAAAGTGGAACCTTCATGAAAGAATTAGTGCCCTTATAAGAAGAGACATAAGAGAGGTGATCTTTTTCCCTACCATGTGAGTACACAGGAAGAAGATAGCCATCTGTAAACTAGAAAGTAGGCCCCCACTAGACACTGTATCTACTGGCACCTTAATCTTAGACTTCTCAGCCTTCAGAACTGTGAGAAATAAATGTTTGCTGTTTAAGCCACCCCTTCTCTAGTAGTTTGTCATAGCACCTCAAACTGACTAAGACAGAAATCAACAAAAGTATAAAATAACAATAGAAAAAGGTAGTAAACCCAAAAGCTGGCTCTTTGAAGAGATCAACAAAATTGACAACACCCTAGTTAGACCCATTAAGAAAAAGAGAGAATACGAATCAAAAGTATAAGAAATAATTAATGGATTATTAACACAGATGCTGCAGACATTAAAAGGGTACAATGACAATATTACAAACAACTTTTGCCAATAATTTCAACAAGTTAGGTAATTAAAAAATTCTCAAAAGATCTCGCAAACCACAAAAGCTCATTTAAGAAGAAATAGATAACTCATATAGCTCTCTATCTATGAAAATTGAGTTCACAGTATAGACCTTCCAGTAAAAAAGCTCAGCACAAGATGGCTTCATTAGTGAATCTTTCAAATATTTAAGAAAAAAAGAATAACACCAATCCAATACAAACTTTTTCAGAAAATATAACAGGAGAGAACATTGCCCAGCTCACTTTATGGTGCCAGCATTACCATCCTGTTCAAACCATTTGATTTTATAAGAAAAAAGAAAACTACTAAAATTTTATCCTTTGGGAACATGGCTAAAAAATTCATGAGCCCTGTCAGAATAGTTAAACACTTTGTAGTTGCTCAATATACAATTTCCAGCTCCTTTCCTACATAAATTCTAACATGTAGATGTCAACTAATTCAAGGGATTTAATCTTTTATTTTTATTGATTTTTCCTCAAAATTTGAAGTTCTATTGACATAATCAATACAAGTGTATAATTTATAAATTTAGTAACATTCCCATGAGATTTTATTTGTGTTAAGACAGCAGAAAATGAAATAAAAATTGGAAGGATTTTTCACTATTTTAATGAATACCATAGTCATTCAACAATCTTCAAACAATCAAAAGTAAAGGACAATCATATCAAAATTCGTTTTTTTTCCAACTTAGGTGAAAAATGGCTGACAGGTCAATATTTATTAATATTTTCTTATATGAAAATCCTAAACAAGACTAAATAAACCAATAAGAATAATGAAATAGTCATTAATTTATATGTATATAAACATGGTTATATATGTATTTTTCATGTTTCATTAGTAAAGTAGCCTGATTAAATTAAATATGTATAAAGAGCATTTAAATATTTATGAATATTGCCTTTTTATTTCCTGTATAATTTAATAAGGTATAAGATAGACTTTCTAACTGTAAATACTGATTTATGTTGTTTCTTTGGCAAACAGTGATACTAATTAAGGACTCAATATATATATATTATAAATATATGTAAAATATATTTATCATGAGTGTGTATAGAAAGTTATTTACCCATCTATATATTTTCTAGAATAAAATTCTGTAGAAATGCAAATTAATCTGAAGTTATTTGAATTAAATGTCTTATTGACTCAACAAAAAGGTTAACATTTTAATTTACTTCAATACTTTTAAAGTAAAATAATTTACTCTGGATTGATTTTTATTTTTTTTTAATAAGAATTATAATTGCTTTCTCCTGTTTGCATCCTAGATTGTGATGTTTGTAAGTCTTTCTTATATATCTAGCTATTTAGATATATACCATCTTCTCTGGAAAGCTACCACAATACCTTGAAAATCGTAGGTGCTCAGTAAGTGTTTTTTTTTTTATTATTATTATTGCAAGCAAAAAAAGTATTTCTTCAGTAAATTGAGCAATTAAGACAGATGCCCAGAAGATGGTGCTGTATGATCCCCAAATAGTGTGCTTAGCTCACATTTCAAAGAGGAAAAATAACTGAACTATTTAATTACACAATTTTGATTATTTTTCAGGAAGGGCAATCTCCTCCACTCCCACCCCCACACAAAGAATATCTCACATAAATAAATCTGTATTAGTTTCCTAGTGCTGCAGAAACAAAGCACCATAGCTGAATGGTTTAAAACAACAGAAATCTATTCTCTCACAGTTCAGAAGGCTAGATGTCTAAAATTAAGGTGTGCACAGGGCTATGCTCCCTCTGAAACTTCTTTGCCTCTTCCAGCTTCTGTTAGCCAAGGTGTTCCTTGGCTTGTGGCAATATTATTCCAAACTCTGCTTCTGTCTTAACATGGTCATCTTCCTCCCTTGTGTCTCAGTGTACTCACATGGTGATGGTGTTCTCCTCCTTGAGTCTCTCTTCTACTTCTAAGACACCAGTCATATTAGATTAGAGTCCATCCTAATGATGTTATCTTAACCTCAGTTTATCTGTAAACACCTGATTGCCAAATAAGGTCATATTCATAGGTACTAGGGGTAAGGATTTCAACATTTTGAGGGAAACAATGAAACCTGTAACAGATAATATTATTTGCCTGCAGGATCAATGCTGATCGAGCACTTTGTGTTAATTTTCTAATAATAATAAAAAAATGAATCTGCAGTATTTCCCCTCTCATCCTTCTGGGAAAATTTGTGCATTGTCTGATTGGTCTCTGAGACTTAATCTGGAGACCTAACTATAACTTAGTTAAATTCAACAAAGAGCACTTATTCATTTATAGGAAGAATATCTATAAACTAGCTCTCATAAATGATGTAATTTAATATGGATTTGATCAGTTAATTATTCAAATATTCAACATCAAATCGTATAGGTAGGTCATGTAATGGAATTAGTGTCCATATTTACTAACAAATTAAGTCAATACCGTTCTGAGTCAGGGGCAACTGTTTCATACATAATGTGATTATCTTATCAGCCAAAACTTAAGAGAATCTTACCTAATATTATGGTCTATTTTCAAGGACAATACCCTGACAATACTTATGTCAATCAATATTTGTTATCATAAATATTTGGCTACAGTTAAAGCTCATATCTTATGAGTTACATAGCTAGTTAAGTTAGATAATGACTCATTACTCTTTAAAAAATAAAATTGTTGTTCTAATAAATACAAGTTGACCTTCTTACTAACAGTCTCAAACAATAAACAGGAAACAACATCAAAATTGAAACATTACCATAGCAATCTACAACTTAAAAAAGAATTTTAGAGAAATGGAATAAAAATAAAAAATTGTAAGAATATTATGAAATTGCAAACAACTTAATTGTGAGTCTGATGCTAGGCTAAAATATCGGAAAATTATGAGCTAAAAATGAACAACCTACTCAAGTTATTATGTGAATTGTCTCCATGATATGAAAAACACTTCACTTAACCTAAAGAGGACAAATGTTAAAAACTAAATTTTTAATACTTCATAAAAACCAACATTTTTCCATGTGAAATTCAATTTTCAGTTTCCATAAACAAACGAGCCACACTCATTTATGCATTGTCTATGACTGCTTCCATATAATAATGGCAGCTTTGAGTGGCTGAGACAGAGACTGATGGTCAGAAAAGCCTAAAGTATGTACTTATCTGCATCTTTACAGAAAGAATCCACCAACCTCTGGAACAGATGAAACACAGAAATTTTAGGGGAAGTGTGGAACAAAGAAAAACTGATGAGGTAGACAGGAGACAAATCACATAAGGTATTTAACAAATAGTAAGCTGTCAATAAATGGTTGTTATTATTACTATGCTAGAAACCTAACCACAATTTATTTCATTGCATCTATGGGAAAATGCATTAAATATTAAACTTTAATATCAACTTTTGGATCATAATCTATTCTCTTTCCAAAAATTCAAGAATTTCTTATTTAAAAAAATATTTCTGGTCAAAAAACAAGTTTATAAAAAATAATGGATATCTCTTTATATTTCTGGTTCCATCTAGGGAATAATTAGCTGCCCAGAGGTAAAGATAGTGTTATTAGCAAATGTTGGCTGAGCCATTTTTCTACTCTGAATGTAAAGTCAATTGTACTGCTATGTTATGAGAGTATGAGCCAAAAGAAATACTAGATTGAGCCAAATGGGACACTTTGTTCCAGGTTACTCAAATTGGAAGGGACACATCTTGGAAAGATAATAAAGCAAATTAGTTAAGAGGATATTTTCAAAGTAGGGAACACCATAATCACTCTTGAGTTTTATGAGTTGGGCAGTTATATTTTTTATACCAATGCTGCTTTGAAATTGCAATCAACTGTTAATTACCCATGCTAATGGAGGAAAAAAAGAAGTAGAAATATTGCAGAAGCATAAATAACCTCAAGTCATTTTTGGTTGGCTTTGGTACATACTCTATGTATTTTTGGCACTGATTCACCTTAAAATTTTCATTTGCTTAATATTAAAAATTATATTTCCTGGGCACTAACAAAAAATGGCAGAGAGAAGTCATTTAGAAAACAATTTGAGAAAAGCCATTTCTGAAATTTAAAATGTGCTGTAATATTATATCAGAGTGGATAATCCTTGAAAGTATTTTTTAAGAAGTAAAATATTGATAGCTGCCAATATGTATCATATAAAAAGGGCACCAGATTGACCACAAAGAAAAGTCTTCTGGATTCCATTGGAGAATTCCTTTTGCTGAGTGCTACAAAATTTTACATGGCCTAAACTTCTCCATTATATCACCATGTCTCATTTCTTAACCCATGTTCCGATTCTCATGCCTCCTTAGAATCTTAATGCATCCAGAACTGAAGCAGAAACTTTCTTAACAGTAGAGGGTATATTAATAAGACTCGGCAAAAAAGAAAGATAAGAAAACCTAATCTGTTGAGTTGACTATCATGGAGTAACATCTAGTTGTATTCTTTAAGGCAGCAGTCCCCAACCTTTTTTGCACCAGAGACTGGTGCTCCTTTGAGAATCTAAAGTCTGATGATCCGAGGTAGAGCTGAGACAGTGATGCCAGCGCTGAAGAGTGGCTGCAAATGAAGCTTCCTTCACTGTGCAGTCCGGTTCCTAACAGGCTACAGATCAGTACCGGTCTGTAGCTTGGGGGTTGAGGACCCCTGCTTGAAGGGACCAAGTAACAAAAAACGGAAACCTGAATCTGGCCTATGGAATATAAATAAACGTAACCGTTTTTCCTTAAGTAAGAAACAAAAGACCATTCGAGAAAGGGAAGTGTGGTAGAAATACTCTTAGAATATCCACATATGATCCCTGTCTTCTATTTTAGTGTTTTAGGTAATCTCCACCCTGGAGTGTGTTTATTTGGGGGTAGGAAAGGGTTCTGCAACTTTCTTCAAACCATAGAATACGGAAAAAGATAATGGATATATGCGCTTCTGTGTATGTGATTACATGATTACATTACAGAAGATGACACCGATCATCTGAGTTCTTCTTTCCATGCTGGCTTGAAAGAACAAGCTACCTGCTGAGGGTTTCCTGTTGGAAAGCCCAGATGGTGAGAAACTGAAGGAGGTCTCTGGGAGCTGAGGGTGGCCTTTGACCAGCAGTTAGCAAGAAACAAAACCCTACTCAGTCTTACAATCGCAAGGAACTGAATTCTGCAAACAAAGGAAAATTTTTCTCCAGTTGAGCCTCAGATGGTGCTGCAGCCCTGACCAACACTCAACTGATACCCTGTGAGAAACTAAGATCAGGGCTTAGATAAGCCATACCCAGACTCCTAACCCACAAAAGTATAAGAAAATCAATGTAGATTTGTTAAAGCATCTAAGTGTGTGATAAGTTGTTAAACAGTCAAAGAAAAATAATATGGGAGGAAAGCACAAGAATTTAATCCAGGTACATTTAAAAGGGCTAGATAAGACACTAAGACTTAGAGTAGCATTTCCTAAGTTTACCCTGAGGAACTCTACTTCAGTGAGATTGCCTAGGGAAAAAGTTTCTTCATATACATTACACTTTAGCATATGAAAGTTTCTGAGAACTTTTACAATAGAGAAATCTGCTTAATATTTAAAGTTAGAAGGTCTCAAATATATTTATTAAAAGCAATTTTGCATGTATTAATATACCAAGAGACATTTTCACCTATGGTCGATCCTGATGACATGCTGATGGAGGAAAGGTATTAGTAGATAAGGTAGATGATGCATCTGAATATCACAGTAAAGATGTATGCATAATGACCACAAGGACTGTGGGCTGGAATTTCTAATCTGACTACAAAGAAGATCTGAAAGAAGGAAAAAAGATAGATGAGGGCTTTAAACTCCCAATTCAATTTATAATTAGAGAATAAGGGGCTTTAAAGATATTTTATTTCTTATAGCTGTAGTGTAATATAGCTAAAGACTCCAACCAAATATTACATTATTCACATTGTATATTCACAAAGCAAGTTGAATTCACATCATTGCTAAATTTCTTAAGTGAGGCTAGGAAAGGGACTTGAAAGGAGTAGGACTCTGAGATTTTGGACTCACATGAAAATGAGAATCTTGAATGCCAAATCTTGTTGAGTCTCTCTTGCCATCAGATGTGCCCCTTCTTCCCTGTCCAGGAGTCTAGCCTCTCCTTGCTCAAAGACGGTACGGAATCTCATCTGAGGCAGCTCTGTTATATGGGGTTACCACTAACACCTCCTTCTCCAGACTCACAAATACAATCATCTTCCAGCTTTTCTAGATGGAATATTGTGAAGTTTTATTTTAGAAGATACAACTTGTACACACAAATCATTGCTAAATCATGCCAGTTTATATTGGCAGAAAAGTAGCAAATAATTATGGGAATGGAATTTAAGATTGTTTGGCCAACAAGACCAATATAATATTGGATTAGACCGAATTTATTGTTTAGAGTATACTTTCCTGAGAATCTAAATTCGATGTGTTAATTCAAGCATCTAGAAGTGGATGAAACAGCTTTTTGGGTGACTGCATGGACTGAATGAGGTGTTGAATTTAATATGACTGAAATTCCAGAACTAACATAATGTGGAGAAAGGAATCAAAAGGCTTAGGGGTACTGCAATGTTAGGGTAGACTATTATATGCGAATGGTTCATCTACTTCTTTACTATGTCAGAAGACACTTGGTTTACCAGGCTGTTAGAAGTTGCATAGGTGAGAGAAACTTCAGCATCCTTGAAAATCTCTTGGGTGACTGCTTTGCAACTTTTCTGTAGCTGAATAAATAGTGGGAAGTGCATGCCCTTTGAAATGGGCATCCTGATTTTAAAGAAGTGATGAGCTCTGAGTGTCAGAGGCCATATGGAAGTACTTAAATGCTAGAGACAAGGCGTGAAATTATGAAAATGGGAAGCAGGAGTATAGTGTCATCGATCACTGTGTTTTGCTCCAAAGCCATCGGTGGAGGTGGTTAATGGGTCGTATTGTGCCTAGGAATTAAATAGATGGGCGGGTGTGCTAAAGTGTTAATTGATTTATTTAACTGCAAAAGCTCTTGAAACTTGATACGAATTCCTGCAATGAGAATTACTGTCATCATACCAAGTTGACAGAATTAACTGATCACAGACGCAGATCTTCTTGGATGAAAGTAAAATGTCCTTGAGAAAGTTTCCTTTAACATAGTCATGATAAATGTCATATATTATAAATCTTCCTCTTAAGCATTTTTGTTGTTGTTCAAATGACTGCACACTGGAGTAGGGAAACTATCCAGACTGTGGAAATTATTAGACAATGGTTCTGAGCCACCCCGTTTATGGAACTTTGTTACCGCAACCACAGGAAACTAATACAGTCTGGGAAAATAAGAATCTAGGTTCTGTATCCCCCATTGCCTTCTGAGCCTTGGGGCTCGTCCCAGTCTTCTAGCTTCTTCTTTCACTCTACCTTCATGTTCAAAAGTCCTCCTCCTCCGCCCTTCCCCTCCAGGAACACTAGGTTAACCCTACAAAGGGATAAATTTTCCTACAGAAGACAGAAAATCTGTTGGATTCATGTTATTTTTGTTTTTCTCAAAGAAGTGTATTGTAAAGCTTGGGTCATCAGCAGGAAATGCAAGGAAAAGAGAAAATATAAGAATAATTTTCTTTTATCATTTAAATAAATTATTCTGCCACACATTCTAAATCTACGTAGACATTAGCAGAGGAAAAATTGCAGACACTTAAAGGAGAAGACAGATATCAAAATAACGTACATTTGAGTTCAGTAGATAAAGCAAATGTATAAGTACAGTGATGAATATACATAAATATGTGTGTAAACACACACACACACACACACACACACACACACACACTCATGGAATGAGGAAGGAAAGCTCTGTGGTATAGGTGGAAATAAAATGGAGAACAGTAGCGAGGAGAGAAAGCTCTTTAGCCCTCTGTAGTATTGCGTCCTGAAGCAGGCTAGAGCTGGTGGAGGAATAAGATATAACACCCTTTGAATTTAGAATTTTAATTGTCACCTGAGAATTAGTGTTTTAAACACTTCAAAACTGTATTTGGAATATGAAGTGGCTATAGGATTCTCTCTTACCTAGAAGTGAGCATAAAAGGCGGGGGGCATGCAAGAGTCTAGGGAAGGAAAAGATTGCACTTTATAAAATTTACAAGGATGAGGCAATAGAAAGAAAGTTAAATTGTGGTCACAAATTTCACATTAAGCATACTTTTTTTTTTTTTTTTTTTTTTAGCATACCAGTTACATATATGTTCTTTGACTTCAGCAGGACCTGCTGTCAGAGAGAAGACCTCCCCTCCAGGCGCCTCCCTGTCAGGCCCGCCCTAAACTTATTTCCTTCCTCACCAAGTTTAAAGCCAACCACTATGTTTTTTGTGTTGTCCCTTAACTCAGATTCTCACCATTACACTTGCCAGTCAAAATCCCACTTTTAATGAATGTTTCATGACATTTTTACCCAGGATGCTGAGAGCACTAGAAGAAATGCTATTTGGTGTCATTACAAATACCAAAAGTCAATCATGACAACATGCACTTTTACTGTGCTAACTACACTTTCTCTCTCCTGTTCTTGGCAATGGCTATTTCAAATAGTCTTTCCCTTCTCAGAACATTGACTTTGCTATTATCCACTTAATTTTAGCAAATGATCTCACCTTCCACTTTTCAGATAAAAGACAAGCCATCACAGAAGCCGTTTCCACTTTCCGTCACTTACTATGACTGTCCATTTGTACTCAAACACATATGTCACACATGTCGAATCTTCCCCTGCTTGCTATGGAAGATGGATCTGTCCCTGCCCAGAGGTATCCTTCCATCTGCACTCAGAACACCATCCCCTCTGAGAGCTCCAGAGACTTTTCTCTCTTAATGTTTTTTTCTTTGTATCTTCAACTTTTACCTCTCTACTGAATTCTTTTAGGCACTAATTAAACACTCTTCATCCTCCATCTTAAACACTTGACCTCCCTAGATATAGTTCTATTTCCTCCCCTTTAACTTTTTCAAAGACATGTTTATATTTGCTATCTCTATCTCTTCACCTTCCTGTCCTACTTTAGCCCCTAAAATCTACCATCTACCCTTTTGCTTCAATGTAATGCCTCTCATTGAGGTCATTGATGACTTCCTTGTCAGTAAATCCAGTGGGCATACATAGCTTTATCTTTCCTGACCTTCTGCAGCTCTTGGTCACTCTCTGCTTCTTGAACTGTTTCCTCTCCTTGCTTCCATGACTTTAAACTCTTCTGATTGCTCTCCTCCCTCTCTGAACTAGTCCTTCTCCTCCTTCTTCCCTACTTCCTCCCTCTTTTCAGCCCATCTCAGATTTCTATCCTAACCCATCCCCCTGACACTGTGCTCCTTGTTGACTTAATCCCCTCCATGGCTTCAGTTACAACCAACAAGCTGGTAACTTTCAGTTTTGTTAAAATCCAGCCTGCATTTCTCCATTGTGCTTTATACTGATGCAATCAAATTCATCGAGATGTCCTTTTGGCACTTAAATTTCAAAATGTCCAAAATTGAATACATAGTCTCAGTTACAGTCCTCAAGCTCTGTCTCGATATTGATTGATGGTTTCATCCTTGAGTTAAATTTTCTAAAACATTGAGATTCTTCATTGACCCTTCCCCTCAAACAAACCTAATGTCCTGTTGATTCTGCCTCTTAAATGTCTCTCCTATGTATTTTTCGCTTAATTTCTGTGATCGATCTCCTAATACTAAGTTTTCTGGTGAATTTTGAAAGAGCCTTTTAAAGGATCTTTTTCCTCCAGATTTTGTGCTTAATCCCTTATCCACAGTGGCATCCAGACTTTTTTTTTTAAAGGCACAAATTTAATCATCTTTTTCTTTTGTATAATATTATTTTTGTGTTTTTGGTCACACCTAGGTGAAAATCCAGGGTTTTGTCAATTCCTCTAATACATTGACCCTATGATTTTTTTTCTAGCCACCAGTCTCCTTTTTTTCTTATTTATGACTAAATTTCATTGCAATCACAGGATTAAGCATTACAGTTAGAAGAACTGTCACACAAGGGTTTCAAACATAGTCTCTGGATACTGGTTGCCATGACTTGATCTCAGACACTCCCACTTACTGGTTGTGACCTTGGACACAGTATTTAACCTTCTTATATCTTAGTTTCCTCACCTATAAAATGCAATAATTAGTAATAATAAATAGTGATAATTCCTATCTCACAGTACTAGCGTAAAACCTGAATGGCTAAATTTATGCAAAGTATTTAGAACAAAGCTTGGTGCATAGTAACTTCTCTGAAAGTGTGTCCCAATATTTTATTACACTCATTTCCTTGCAATTACTCTGACTACCTTGATGTTTATCTGAAGGTCTCTGCTGGGCAAATGCTAACAAAGGAAAAATACAAACATGTATCTCTGGCCTGTCCCATGTAGGAAATAGTTGCTGATTCTTTCAGCACACAAGTAGTCTCCAGTGGGGCTGCAATACTGTCCCATAAAACTACAGGTTTTCTAGTCAGATACACTTCTGCCCTTTCGCGAAGGTTATTTGATAACTCTTTTTAATTCTCAAATCTCCAGTAACCTTCTTCCCATGAATCCTCTGATGATTTTGCCTCATGTTCAGCTGAGAGACTAGAAAACTTCAGACTGAAACCTCGTGATCTTCTCATCTCCCGTCTAAAACCCTGCCTGAGTCAGCTCCCACTTCTTGCTGTTTTTTCACAGAAAAGAGTATCCCTTCTCTTATCAGGGAACAATGAATATACCAGTCCAGGGTCACATCCTTTTGTACCTTCTCAGGGATGTAGCTCCTTTAGTTATCTGCCTCTCCTGTTACTTTCCACTCTGCACAATTATTCTCATCAACATTCCCAATATCCCACCCCATGAATCCCTTCTCTACAAGTTTACCTATAACTATGCCCTGATTTCTCTGCTCTTTTAACAGCCAGGTGTCTCAACATTTTCTGTACCAAGTCTTTCTGCTACCTCTTGTTTCATTCACTCCCAACCAAACTCTGAACATGTGAGAGTTTTGGAATTATCAGTTTATTTTGATCACACTGTTTTTTTTTATGTTCACCCAAAGGTGACATATGATTCTAAAAATCTGTCTAAATGTGTCTAGAATAATATTTTCTGATAAGTATAAATAGAGATTCTAATTAAAGGAGAGCTTTGGGTTATAGTTTAATTAGCCACAGTTTTTTCTTAGTGGAACATATAATATCAGTGTATCTTACAATCAGTGCTTCTGAGATGTGATGATGTGCAAGCAGTACCACAGACACACCAAGGCATTCACAGGTCGCTCTTTTCTCTTCCAGTTGTAAATTTGTTTGTCTCTTTATCTGTTATATAACTATTTCCATGATAGGGGTCTTTGAAGGCAAAGTCACATGCATTTGGTTCACCACGGTATATACTCTGCCAGCAGAGTGACTGGTTCATGATAGGGTTTCATTACATATTTCTGGGTTTACTGAATCAGTGGGTGAAAACCTCCTCTGAGAACTCACTGTGTTTAAATAACAAAATATTAGTTGCTATAGGCTACAATGAGACAGTCTACTTTGATTTTCACCCTAGACTTTGGTTATTAAGTACTAAAACAAACTTCCTATAAAACACTTTAACATGAGAACAGTATAGGGATTTATAAAATAAGACATCTAAAAGGCAATTGGTTTTTATTTAGCAGTGCAATAAGAATTAGGCTTTAAGATTTTGTCACTGCACTACCCAGCTGAACCTTATTAATAAAACAACCCAAATGTACAATCAGGAATATCAAGCATGTTTGCAGACCCTGAAAATGTGAAGTTCCCAGAAGACAGAAGAAAAAACAAACATAAACAAATACAAAGCAAATATTCCCCATCTGGATTTCCCTTTGTGCAACCATGGATATAAACCAGAGTATAACCATAATTCTGTAATCCCTCAAGTCCTTAAGGAAAGGATAAATGCAATTTTCTCTTCTGGATACAAAAATAAAAGTAAACTCTGATTTGGAGCAGGTGTCAATGCTTAAGTGGATTATAAATCATAATTAAATGTAAACAATGCCTTATCTCACCTTTTGATCTAAGTTTTTCATTTTAGAGACCAGATGAAATGGTAGAAATCCCTAAATGTATTAAATTTCATTGGAAAATATGTAGTTGTCCCTTCACTTCTGAATGGGGATCAGTATTATTCCAAGAGACTTTGTCATCTGTTTACATATATTTAGGCACTGTCTTTTGCTAGTATTGTAGGATGAAAAGACATAACTGAATCAGAAAAGCATGCGATTTAAATGGCTACCACTTGCATTTGAAAAATCAATTATAAGCTGCAATAACAGACGTAAGAAGTTGAGTAAATAAAATATAATGATTTGTTTCTTCCTGGGGATAATGGGAAACCAAATGAGAAAATGTGTATTAAGTGCTCTTTGAAAATGTCTTATAAGTGCATGATATTAACAGCCATCATTATTTTTCTTATATTTTCTGGCTCATTAATTTATATCTGGATTTCAAAAGATTTATACATTATTTTAATTTTTAAAAAATAACATGAAATTATTATTTTAAAATAAATTAGATATAAATTCATAAAGGAAAATGCTCATTTTAGTGTAAAATGATTTTTTAAATGATTTTTAAAAATTGGTATCTTGTCGAAATCTTTTCTAGAAATGTTATATCAAACTGTACCAGGGGAGGGCAGTAATGCTCCATCCTTTAACATTCTGCTGTTTCTTAGATTGGACAGGAATAGGCATTTCAATTTTTCATTGCGAATCAAAGCATAATTATAAGCTAATGTCCTATCCTGCCACCAGCCTCAAAGGTCATTGTAGTACGTTCTATAAATGAAAAGAAATTGTTAGTTCTAAATACATGTAAAATTAATATTGTATGTTCTGAAAGTGCTTGTTTCTTCTTCGTTTTACTCTTTATCTTTAAATTAATGAGACGTTATAAGATGTACAAAGAATAGCTACCAATATCATTCATGGATTAAATTCTATGCATTGTAGTTTTGTTCAAATATCTGATTTATTATCCCCATAATTTAAATCACTTCAAATTTAATTACTGTGTTTTTGTACCTTTTGAATTACTCAACAAGGATACTTACATTTACTTGAATAAAATAAAACTCAACAAAACAACATATTTAGTTTTTTGTAAATCAGATACTTTTCTTAAAGTTTTATGTATGTAAGAAAACTAAAAATGGTGGGTTGGTGTAAATTTTTACCTGGCTGAGTGGGTGAACGTGATCATATGTGCGTTTGAATCATGCCTCCCTCGGAGTCTTGAAAACGAAGTGCAATTGATATGAGCGTACAATGCAGCACGAGGAGGAGCCTCTGATGTAGGAGAAACAACATTCTTCCTGCTCCCAAGGAGCAGTAAAGCCCAGGGCAAAATTCTCAAGTAGTAGTGCATTTGAGGCACTCTGATCCATTTGAGCACCAACACCCCCGAACTCAAGTCAAATTTAGCAGACCCAGGGACAGTGGATGGAAACTACAATGAAATATATTTTAAGTCGACTCAGGTAAGTGCTTTGTAACAATGAGAACCACTGAACAGAATAACGGTTTCCAAGAGAAGTGAATTTTATGTGAGCTTCAAACAGGGCATGGACAATTCGTAATTAAAGACTAAAGTAGCTAATGAAGTTTGAGCGGGTGTTATTTAAAATTAGTTTGCAAAGGGAACTAAAGAATGACATATAAAACGAATTCCCTGAACACTCAGTGTCCCTCTCAGTGCCTTTACTCTGTCCCGCCTTTCCACATCCCTCTCACTGCCCCTACTCACTGCCCCTACTTATTGTCTTTCCACATCTCTTTTGGTTCCTCTCATTCTCTGCCTCTGAGAGGAGATCGCACTCTATCTGTGGAGTGTTACCTCTCTTCTAATAAACTTCCCTTTTGACGCTAAAAAAAAAAAAAAATGAGTTTGCAAATCCAGAATGCTATAAAGGCAACACTTGTTGAGAACATACTGTATATACATACATCTCAGCCTCTAGTGCCTTCATCATTCCCCAAATCCCACTTTGGTGCAGTTCTAGAGTCAACGTTAAAAGAGATAATCAATGGGCTTTCTTTTTCTTTCAAGCTTTAACTGGCTCATAGTTCTGAACACTTTATTGGTTTCTGAATTTCACAAATAGGCACAAACTATAACAAAGGAAAATGTAGAATATGTTAATCATTGTTTCATTTTCTCAGGTGACTGCAAGTGTCAGTTTCATCAGAAGTTGAATAAAGATTCTAAAAAGAAAATTAAAGTCTCCTACTATTGCACCCCATTTAAATGTTCAACTCATTTTCAAATATCCTTTAGTTCTCCTGTATAGTTCTCCTTCCCATGAAATGTGCACTTCTATATTCTTATGATATACGTGCTCCTCATTGTGAGCAAAAAGGCCAGACTTTGTCTATTGCAACTAATTGGTTTTAAGCACAGGAGTTGAGACTCTCTTCATCTCATCTCTTGCACCTCACTGACTCTCTGCACAAGGCTTGTTTTCCAAAGTTACTTCTGATTGTCAGTCAGCGTCTATTGGGTCTCCCATCACGAGGTTCCACTGTCTTTGAGAGTCTTCAATAGTTCTATACCAGTTCCTGTGTTTATGGCTTTGGGATACAGGCCAGACCCATTAAAGCACTCTCCAAATGGCCTTGTAAACATCCTTCTAGTAGATATTTGGTGACCACTACAGATTAAACATGTGATATGTACCAGGCTTCCAGGTAAACCAAGCTTTAAATGAGTTATTTCATGTAATAGTCATGACAACCCTATGATGTTAAGAATGAGAATTAATTAGTGATAAATATGAGGAACCCTAACCTATAAAACCAAACTGGGAACAAAGCCTGCCACATCTCACACCAATTTGGTTGAACTAGAAACAAAGAAAAATACTAATGTGTTCATCAACTAGAATGTTTAGAAGTTAATAAATCAGCCTAGGTTTAATTTGCTTTATTTACTAAAATGAGTGAAGGAAACATGAAAAAATCACCAGAACCCAAAACTTATCCAAACCAATATTGCAGTGAGTTCTAGTCCCCCAGTTTAGTTAAAAAAACAGGTACATAATGTTTTTCTCTTACTACTCTTACTACTGTTATTCTGTATATTTATATAAAACACTTTTAGCTGAGAAATAAACCTTTCTTTATAAAGTGAAGTAAAAATATTACCTATATTATAAGAATAGTTTCTAAATTACATAAAAGTTTCATAACACAGAGTAAATGTTCAATAAATGTTAGCTATTTTTATGATTTGCAATATTACCAGAATTTCATTTCTGAGGGCAGGCATTTGTGTTTCTCTTGTTTGATCTTCTGTCTTTGGGACCTAGAACATCATATATACTCCAGAAACAGTTCTTGAACTGTATCTGGTATAAAGATAAAGAGTATGGACTATGACGTCAAACTGTTCAAACAGCAACATGCCCACCTAGCTGTGTGAACTGAGGTAAGTATTCAATTTCCCTTTCCCTTCATTTTTTTTCATTTGTAAATGAAGATAAAAACAATATTGATCTCATAGAGTTATTGGAGGATTAAGTAAAAAGTGTTTATAAGATACTTATAAAAGTCTTTGGAATAAAGTAAATGACAAATAATTATTAGCTACAATTATTACGTCATCTCTATAGTTTGAAAAAATAAAAATTGGAGATACAATAATTCTACCAATAAATTCAGGTCTACTTTATTATCACTCAACTGTATGAACTGTTACAAATGAGAAAATTCAAGTCTCAAAGAGCTATGTAAGTTTTCCAAAGCAAACATATAAAACTCTGTAAATAATAACACCAGCTTTCAAAATAAGGTGTCTAATACCACTGACCACATTCTTCAGCATTGGGCCACATTATACTTGGTCTTATGCAGGCTGCTTTAAAATAAATACAATTCGCTCACACAATTGGTTAATGATTTAAGTAGTAGTTGGCATGAATTATTCTGAAAATACGTAATGTACATACATTAATCTGTTTTAACATGAAGGCAGCCATCAAGCACCTTGCTGACATTCAGACCAAGCAACCAACCTGCTGGTCTGAGGCATACCTAAACCAGCAATATACTTGAGCAGGCATCAAGATCCAGTTAGAAATGCATATGGTAGAAACATAGGAAGTAGACAAAACCAAACTAGAGCCCCATTGTGTAAGTGTTTAACATAAGGAATACTTTTTGGACAAGAGGCAAGTTTGAAATTCAAAGAGAGCTGAAGAAGTGTGGAAATTCAGTAGCATCATGTGGGTTTGTTCTGGTCAGGCTAAGGCAATGTGATCACAGCGTTCTTGTGAGTCTATGATTGCTCATTCAGTCCAATGTTTTAGGCCAAACTTGCTCTTTATTACAGGATTTACCCTATTACATTCTCCTGGACCCAGAAGAAACCTCGTTAGCTATTGCTCTCTAATCCATCCTCGTGACATTTGGATACCCAGTAGACTGGAAGCCCAGTCTTCTGATATGACTGGGAATTTAAGATTTGATCAATTTTCGTTGGTCCTTTTAAGAGGTCCTTGGCATATCTTTTCTTATTTTCACTATAATATGTATCTTTGGGGACTTCCTATCTCTTTCAAAGCAAGAACGCAGGAGCATGTTAATTTTCTTAGAGGAAGGATGGTCAACCTGACATTTTAAAAGACTATATATCTAAGATCTTTAATGAAACAATTAATAAAACAATATTTTAACTATTAGTATAAGTTTTTTTCCCCCTTGAGTAATAGAGGTCATAGCTGACAGTGGCAAAGTGCATAAGTAATTGTTACCTAAGCCCAACCTCCAAAACATTTCACTGAATCATATAGTTAATTGGTTTTTCTCCTATCTGGGGTTGTGCATATATAGGTATGAAAGAATCAACTGTATTGGGATGAAAGTCCACAGTATGGCTCACAACAACATATTGTTACAAGAGTTGCCTGGTTAATGCTTAATTTTGTAAAGATCAAAAAGAAAGAAGGTTTTCTTATTAACCAGGCTTAAGTAAATTCATATATACTTTGAAGTATTAATAATTACTGCTATTGAAGTACATTAATTTTTCAACAGTTATGCTATATATTTTTTGATCTTTTAAATGAAATATTAATCAGCATTTAGACTTTAGCTCTGAATCAAACCCACAGTTTCCCAGAGACTATATTAGATGTTTTTTATTTACCACTGACTTATTATATACATTTGGAAACTGCCCCATCATTCCCACCTCCACCTCAACATATAAAGTTCAAATTCATTAATTCCTAAATGAGAGTTAAATTTTGGAATATGAGAAAATAAATGTGAAATCTTTCATTTAAAAAAATTAAATCAGGAGTGTGTATGGTCTTACTGGGAATACTTGCAATCTTGTCAATAAAACTTAAAATGCTATTTTGTTTATCCCTCTGAACACTTCTAAATTTTCTAGTTAATTGTTTAATGTACTACTAAAATCTACAAAGTTATTTCATGGAGGCTTTTTCTGAACAGAATGTCTGCATTGAATCACACTACTTTGTACAAGCTTTTTCTGTCAAACTCTCATTCACGATTTAGTAAAGTTATGACTTATGGTAACTAACATGTATTGTCTATTGTTTGCCAGATACTCTGCTAAGCATTTGTGTTCATTAAATTCTCATATAACCCCATGAAGTAAGGACTGTCATGATCTTGAGTATAAAGGTTTGAAGATTGAGACAGAGAGAGATTCAGCAACTGGCTATTAAACAGTCAATATGAAGATTTTTAACTCAGAGCCTTGACCTCTGAATTTTCTCACTAAGCATTTTGTTCATGCACTAGAAATGTAATTAATTTCCTGCTATATAGAAAAAATTAGAAGATGACATATAAACACACAAAAATATAATTAGTTTTAAAATACTATACTAAGTGTTATTAGAGGCAAGGAGGGAAGAATTCACTTACATTAATTATCTATGGTATGTCCATTCATAGCACTTTGCTTATATTATCTCATTTAATGAACAAATTAAATTTCTAAAGCAGCTATTATCATCTTATTTAGAAATATAAAAAAAAAAAAAATACAATCAGCCTTAGGAGCAGGGGCAGGGGGTGGCCCTGGGACAAATCGAAGTAGTCTATCACGTTGGAGAATGCACACTGAGTACGTCCACAGTGTGGCAGTCTGCTATGGGTTCACTATGTCCCAATACTTTCTCCAGGAGGGCACACAACCAGACTGCATTTTCTATCCTTCCTTGAGTGAAGTGGGCTTCTGTGACTCAAGTCTCGGGTCTCTGATCAATGGCAAGAGGGACAAATAATCTTGCATTTTGCTAAACCAATGAGTGTCAGAGATTGTTACAGGATTGAGCTTATCCTAAAGTACATTGAATGGTGGCTTGGTTTTAGAGAGGGGAACAGTATGTGTTTCAAAGATGATTCTGAGCTGTTGGCTGTTTGGCAGGAACTGACACTTATGACAAATTATAGGGTGAAATCAGGAAAGTTCTGATGTTTTTCCAGTTTAAGTAGCAAACATTAGTTTATGACATTTTGGGACTACTTGCCAATTCTTGCTGAAACAATATCTAACTGTCCCAACAAAAACCTATGAACAGACCAAATAGGACCTTTGGTATTCTGGCAGAACTCCAGCTCTCAAATTTAGTGTGTAGAACAGTGACATGGGGAAAAATTCAGATTCTAATTCACAAGATTTGAAGACTAGTGTTTTTCACTTCTAACTATCACTCAAGTGATTCTGACACAGATGATTGAGAGTGAACCCCATTTTGAGAAAAGCTACCTAAACTCTAATTTATTGAGGTAGCCCAAACTTTACGAGACTAAATATGAGAATATAAAGTAACTCCATTTGACACGCACTATAAAGAAATAGACGGAATCTATGGAAATGACACAGTAAGTATAGTGCTAAAGGATTTGACCTCAGTGGGAATGTTGCAAACTAATGCCTAACTCATGTAGCAGTTTCTTCTCATGCCTCATTATATTACAGCAACCTGAATAAACAGAAAGTTCAGCAAATATGACACAGTTGCTTCTCTAGTCCATATACTCCTTATTATATATTGTATGGATCAATATGATATAAATAATTTAATGGGTGCTGCATATAAAAAACATATTAGAATTTATTTCTGAAATCAAAATTCCATTATGAGAGATGAATGTCATTTTTTAATAAATATGAGTTACCTTTGTATGTTTTTCACTACAAATTGACCACCAGAAAACATAAAATATAAATCAATGTATTTGTTCTTGATCTTTCATGAATATATTCAAATAAAGGTGATGGCATTTCTTCTTGACAAGCTCACCATTGTGCATTCCTCTCCTCTACCCCCTTTTAGGTGACAGGATGGAGCAGGTTCCATTACGTTCCATCTCAGCTTAATCCCTTGCTGTTACGAGAAGTGGAAAATGCAATTAAATGCACTTCTGAAACCTTCCCCCAGAGTGCTGTTTACAATATTGCCTGCATTAAAAAGGCTGAGCACGATGATGCGGACACTCTTCTTTGCATCTGGTGGCTTTACAAAGCTTTGGGAACCCGTCTGTAAATTAAAGCATTCAATCAGCAGCTCTAAGAATAAATCCCAGTTTGTTATAAAAGAATATAGTTTAAATATACACTATGCGAGTTTTATTTGGAGTAGACTTTCAGAGTGGGAGGGCTAGCAGGAGATTCCACGGGACCGAATTTAGGTTCCCTTTTGCTCAAAAAATGTCAGTGGAATTTCAATACTAACAGACCTTAAAGTTACCTTAAAATAGGATTCTAAGCCAAGCAGGATGTTTCCTTTCTCATCTTAAATGTTAATCTATTATTTAGATAAGCAGAAGCCACCATGAAAGCTTCTCATTTCTTTAAGTGAAAGATATTGCTTTCTTGTCTGATCATATGTCCCAATTGCTTTTCTCGTAGGAAAGGCTGTTCAGTAACAGGTGACTAGGAGCCAAAAAAAGATGAAACAGTTCTTGGATCCACCTAGGGCTTGGTGGGTGGCCATAATTAAGGCCATCTAGCCTCTCCCAGTGATGCTGTTTGCTATCTAAATATATGTCGTCAGATTAAAGAAGTTGGCACATTTTCTACCTACAGAATCCTTGCTCTTTCTCTAACTGGATGTGAATTTGTTGTGCTAGACACATTTCTTCAGCATATTCCCTCAAATGGTGGTCAGTTTCCATACTGCCACTTTCTTCTGGATATCCCTTTCCCCCCTCAAATAAAGCTGTTTTCTTTTTCCATTAATTAGTTATCATATTTTCAGACATCTACCAGGAATGGGCCAGTCCTGTTCTGAAGATGACTGAATGATAATTTCTGGCCTTGGAGATCTTTTACTGTCTTCCTCCAATGCCCTTTTTCTATTCCTTTCTTTCATTTTTACTGTTAATAATGTCTGTCTTTAATGCAGAATAATGAAGAGCTTCTTCTTTGCTATACACTGCTCAGTCTAATGTAAGCAGTTTCAAAGCATTGACATTTCACCCCCATCTGTATCTGTCGCTCCGTCTCCACTCCCCCTCTGCCTCCCTGCCCTCCATGCCATTGCTCTCTGTAAGTGCATTAAGTAAACACACAATAACTTGCGATTCTCTTCAGCAGCAGCAACAAATGTGTTGAGAGGCTAATACGAGTCAAACACAGTGACAAGTGCTCAAGATCAAGAGGCATTACAGAAGGACCTCGGTGCCTGTCTTTCCTGGACCCTCTTATAAGTGGGCATTCTAAGCTTCAACAAAAAGCTTTAGCACCCTAATTTACAAGCCATAACTGACCAAGGCAACTTGTGTGTCATTCTTCTCAGACTCACCATATAATGGTCTTGCTGTTCCACGATGATTAGAAACCAATATTCTTCCAAAATCACAGGACCCTCCTCATACCCACCACAGTGGACTAGTCTTTATAACTAGACTTCTAGCTCTGTTTTCAGTTCAGCATTCTTATTCCTTGTTGGGATTAATTCCATAACCCCAAGCACCCAGAGCTAGTGTCCTGCATTATACTATATCTATGTCTTAGCTCCATCTTCTATGCTTGACCTCAAGCTGCCTCTTGAGGAGAGGTGCTGGAGGCCCTTCTGTGTCCCACCTGACCCCAGATATTCTGTACATGCAATGTCTGTAGGTGTGTTCTCAACCAAAATGGAACCTATGTGTCTACAAACACTTGCCAGAGGAAAACTTCAGATCACCCTCCTCAAGGACATGCTCTAATGGTTAGCCTCGCTCCTCCCCATCTCTTTCAGCCTGGCTTCTTTCTCCTATTCCACTAGTGCTTTGGGTTCCTAGGTTCTGGCATGCCCCATAAAAACTCATTTCACTTCAATCTTAACAATGGATCTCCTACCCAGAGAAGAAGTAGGTTTATATTATGATTAGAAAGACTTAATGTATTTGGCAAAAATGTAAATAAGAAGAATCAGATA
>CM053508.1:39153505-39368505 GCA_028627145.1 Eidolon dupreanum | reverse complement strand
AGCACCTGGGAACTTGTTAGAAATGCAAATTCTTGAGCTCACCCCTGATCTACTGAGTCAGAACTCTTGCAGTGGGGCCCAGAAATCTGCATTTTAATAAGCTTTGCAGGAGAGTTTGATGCACACTAACATTTGATGCACACATAGTTTTACAGCAGCACTTCTCAAAGTATGGCTCCAGACCCCTGGGGATCACTGAGACCTTTTCAGGATCAAGGTCAACTATTCTTATAATGATAGTAAGTTGTTACTTGCCTTTTGTATTGTGTTAACATTTGCCCTCTTGATATTCCAGCAAAGATGAATAACATTGCTGATTGCTCACAAGAGAGTGACACCAAACTGTGGCATGCAATTTTTTAAAATGATAATTTTACTTTAATAAGTTTTTGATTACATAGTAAAAAAGTTTTTATTAAAACTTCACCCTTAAGTATGTCCTTTTTATTATTCTGTGTGATGAAATAAGAAGTATGCATGAAGTACTTTTGCTGAAAATCAAAATAGGATGGTTGAAGGAAAAGTACTAATAATATTGAGTTGTGAGCAAAACTAGTAGCTTATTTTTTTTAAATAAAACAATGTTTTTACTTGAAAGAACAACTAACTGATAGTCAAACTATGGCTATTTAGACATAGTATCTGGCAGATATTTTCTCCAAAATAAATAAAGTGAGTTTATCATAACACAAATGCACATACAAACTTGACTAGTATTTGTTGCTAAATGTTGAGTTTAAAGCAAAAATTAGAACTTTGGGCACCTGGTGTCTGTCATTGTGAGCTTAACAGTTTTCTAATAATTAAAGAGTTTTCTGATCAGAGCAATGATGATAATAACAAATGTGATTTTTAAAATATATCATATGAATGTGTTAACTGTACAATTTATTAAATTATGCACCAATAAAATATCCAACTCCAGTGCAAGACGGACCAATGCCTTTAAAATAACAGTGCACAGAAAGTGCAATGATATGATTTCAGGTACTATGTTTCATCTGACCTTTCCAAAACAACCTTTGTTGAGTTTTGCTGAAGTGTCAGAGAATATCTGTAAAGGCTATTATAGTACTCTTCTCTTAAACCTCATATCTGTATGAGATCAGATTTTTTCCCCCTATACTTAAGCCAAGACAATAGATCATGATAGATTAAATACAAAAGCAGATATGAGAATCCAGCTGTCTTTTATTAAGCCAGACATTAAAGAGATTTGCAAAATGTCTTTAATGTCACGCCTCTCACATTTTTATGTGTTGGAAAATATGGTTGTTTTCATCCATAGATGTTGTTTATCTTTACATTTAATGGTTTCATTATTGTTACTCTTTAAAGAATTAATAAGTGAGTATATTAACAATTTTTCAATTTTAAGGTCTAATATATATACACATAGTTATAACCCATATAAAGAAAAGTATTTGGGCTCACTTTCTTCAGAGGAGTGTCCCCCCGAGTCAGTGCAATATCATTCAATCTTATAATGGAGACATTTTCTACCACTCTCCCTGGTTCTCCAGATTCAAAAGTCTTTTGTGATTTTCAGGACCCAGCCCCCAGATCATCCTCTCTGAGAAGACTACCTCCTGATTTCCCTACCTCCTGATTTGCTCAGATCCTTTTTAAGGCTTCTGCTACAGTAAATCAGACCCCTATTTTAAGGGGCCATTATTAATGAAACTTCCTTTTCTTGAAGTTATCATTATTTTTTACTAATAGTCTGTTTTATCCCAGAAAAGAGCTACGGAATCTGTGGTCCAGGATGGGCAGCTGCACACAATGTTATTGAGACAGAGCATCTTTCCTCTTCCTTCTTCCAGTGCCTCAGTTTTCATATTCAGGATCTCAGGTTGGCCTATGGGACTTCCAGGCATCATACCACACTTTTCTAGGGAGCAGGAGAGGAAAAGGTGATGGATGTTCTCCTGTAATATTTGCTTTCTTCTTTGGAAAGAGATGCTTTCCTCAGGGACTTTTGATTGCCTCTTGCTGGCCAGAACTGGGCCATGTGACTATACAAGGCTGCAAGGAAGTCTGAAATTTTAAGGATTTTACCTTCCCTGACATTATAGAAGAGGAAGGATTGAAACCATTTCAGAGAGCAGGTCCATAGTCTGACACATGCATCTATTAGTGCACCAGTCATTCTCTCCTACACTTCTACTTTGCATCATGCCCCTTCTACAATCAAGAGCTGTGTGACTTCATCTTAATCCCTGTGCCTAGCTCAGTGCCTGGCTACACGGTCTGAGTGAGCGTCTCCACGAATACCCTATTTTAAAGTTATAACATTATTAATCATTCCACCTTTGGCATTCTCCAGCCTCTTTCTTGCTTATAATTTTTTCAATAGTTAACATCTAATATACTCTAAATATACATATACATATATATAAAAGAGAGGTGAGAGTTCATTACCTATACTCACTATAATACCAGCCCAATGATGTAGGGCTTTTTCTTTCCTCTTTGAGTTACTGCCATATCCTTAGCACCTAGTATAACATCCAACATTCAGTAGGAGCTCAATAAATACTTGTGGAATGAATAAATGACTGTGATGAATGTTTATGGAAGACAGGTGATGAATGAAGGGGAGAAAGAAGCTAAAGAAACAAGGCAGCTTCATAGAAACCTGTCACTTTTTTCCAAACCAATATTTTATAAGCAATTATTTTATAGAAGTTAGGAAGTGTGACTCTACCTTCAACTTACTGCCAACTCAAGAATTACATAGCATTTCTTCGTATTACTGCCTTTTGGAATACAACATCTCACTAACTTTCAGAGGTTTCACAACTAAACGAGATTATATGATTCAATATATATTTTTCAGAACAAATATTGTATAAATTCAAAAGTTATAATTATTTTATTCTGCTTACATTACTTCAAATCATGTTATGCAAGCAATTCACATTTGGTAATGACTCATAAAACAATAAGCCATCTTTTGTAATCTAAAAGACATGTTTTCTCAAAAATATACATTTTTGAAAAAATTATATGAATTTTACATTTCTTTCTTTGGAAGCTGCTATTTGAAATTCTGATAACTAATAAAGACCTTCACACACGCTTGATTTGCTATGTTTTATAAAAAAAACTTGAGGCTATAATAGCTGCTCTCAGAATGAAGAGTAATTGTGTAATACTTCATGTTTACAACAGAGAATTGCTATTTTGTCATTTAGACATGCAACACTGCTGTGCATCAGAAAAGATTTAATAATCATTTCTTAACTAATATTAATTGTGACTGACAATAAATTGTAGGGTGTGATTGTGGAAAAAATTCCAAGTGATAGTTTTAATTCTACGTTCTTTTAAACAACTAAAATACATACGGCTGCTAAATAGAATGAATCTTCTGCAAAATATTTCAAATGACAATCAAATATCCTTTCATTAATCGTTATAAACAGGTGACAGACAGATAATCTTACTTCACTTTTTAAGATGGGGAAACAAAAAGAAAAAGACCTTCAAATATGGAGCCAGTTGTAGAATAGTAATGACAGTCACCCGGCACTTACATGTCAACTTTTATTTTAAAAACCCTTTACAAAAATTCATTAAAATAGTTCTGCCTTTTTAATTCATTAATATTGATATTTATTTTCACAAACTTCTAAAGTAGTGATTGTCTCATGCCACTCAAAGATTTGGCCCCAAAATGCTCAAAAAGACTTTGGCCTCAGACTAGGAAACAGAAGCTAACTTGCTTTTAATTTTATGATTCTGTGAAATCTTAGAAATAAAAATTTTTACTGATGTTTTATTCTATTTTTAAGAAGATGGAATGTTTAATTTATCATTTTCCCCATCACTGTTAACATTTGGTAAAATGTGAGGCAACAGGTAGTCACAATGGGCCCTGAAGGACATTAAGACTTGATTATGTGTGTTGTATCAATCAATAAACAAATGGCGGAGCCAGGGGTTGACAACATTTGTGTGAGAAGCTGTTTTTTTTAAACAGTTTCCATGACTCACCACGGCATAAATATTTATGCATAACTCAGTATCGATAATATTTTTGAGGATAAGGAGACCATTTCCTATAGAAGTAAAAGTTGGGAAAGAGATTGGGCAAAAGAAAGAACTCATTTGAAAGGCTGCCCAAGTCTTTACATCAAAGTTAATAGAGAATTTTGTTACAATACCAGAAAAGGTACCGACCTCACATGGGAAGGGTGCTGGAATCAAATGAATAGGTAAGTGCAAGAAACTGCTTGTTTCTACGCATAATTTATTTAACTTAGGGGCTGACATAGACCCTAGAGGAAGCCCTAATGATTTGCCATTTAAAAACAGAAAGATGGAAGAGGGACATGCGGGTGCTAAGGTTTCCTTCAAGGCTTTAAAAGCTGGAATGAGGCAATCTCCTGCAGGGAACCTTAATATCCAAAATCCTGCAATGTATGTGGGTTCTGATTTTCAACCTTTTCCAGGTTTCACTGAATGCCAAAAGCTGTCCAATATGGCTACCAGGTGTCCAAGTGGTATGAACCAGTCACAGCATCCTTGAGTTCACCTGTAACACAGACAAGAGGGTGAGTCTCACAGCCACTACTGTCAGAGCGCTGGGCTTGTTCTACCTGAATCCTTTTACAAACAGGAGAATAAACATCCCTCAGTGCGGACACTCAGAATTTCTACTGTTCATTGTCGAATGGGTGAAAGAAACTTTTTGAATGTTCCACTGTAATACCCACACTCCAAAAGAGAGGGCCTGTGGCTATATTCTAATGTATCATCTCAGCTGGCATCTCATTTCCAGTACTGGTAAGTATTTAATGCATATGAATGAGAACGGGGCATATGCTATTAAATGCAGGCTTCCTTTAATTAGAATTTTTTATACTCGAGTCTCCCAGTTTATGAACTCTTATGATGGATGTAGCTTCTTTTAGATAATTGCTTGGAATGAGTGAATACCCCAATATTTACTTAGCAAGGATGTCGATGAATTATGAATGGAAGCAAATAGTTCCATTGGGCAAGCACTCTAATTAATAAAGCCAGTTTCTCATGGTTTCGTATAGGCGACAGCAGTACCAGGGCTCTGTGGCAGTGTAACTGATGCACGGGATAGATGTTAGAGGCATTCCTGAAAAAAGAACAAGGCACAGGGGAGGAGAGCTGGCTGGACTCTGGAACAACCGTCTTTTATTCTCTGAAAGTCTTTTCTTTTTTCCCCATCATAAAGACCTGGACCATATCAATGCATTTGCATAAAACAGTTTTCCTCCAAGATCTGATAGTTTTATCTCTAGCATCTTCTGACAATGGCTTAAAGACTACCTCTCCTGGTAATTCTCTTGGGAGGTAAATATTCTTAAATTACAAACAAGGCCAGTCAATAACTAGTATGCACTTATTGCATATCAATTGACAAAATATCGGAACACCTCTGTACTTTTTGGTAAACAGCAACTGTTCATAAGCTTAGGCCCCACCATCAGATCATGGAACCCCATCACAATCCAGTAACTGAAGAGTTTATGTTTGGCCCCACAAAGAGTCTTTAGGTCCAGCCCCAGATATCAGACTGACCTGTTTTTTATCAGATATTTCTTATACCTCACTGATTGTTAAGTACTTGGAATATGACTTCTGGGTGCCCCACTGCATCCACAAAACTTAAATGTTTGAATTTTACCCACAACAATACAGACTGGAATGCTATTGGTGGGCTGCAGGAATGCTGTGGCACTTTCCATATAGAGAGCAAAACACCATTATGGCCTTGAAATATATTAAGTGTTGGTGCAACAGGAATGTGAAACATTCTAAGTCTCTCAGTAAGGTCAGTGTTTTTTTGTGTTGTTTTTTTTTTGTTTGTTTGTTTTTGTTTTTTAATAAGTCATACCAATCAGGTACTAGGTGCTTTGATAAGTGCATGATTTATGTCACCTAATCCTCACAATACTTACATGAGTTAAAGTATTAAAATGCCCATTTTATAGATGACTACAATAGGTTTCCCTCTCTTAAATGAAACATGGGCTCTCATCCCCTTTGTAAGATGGCTCCAAGATTTCTGCATTTCAGAGTTGAAACTGGAGGCTCCTGCATTTCAGAGTTGAAACTGGAGCCCCTCGTGTACATATCCTACCTAATCTGATTCCTTTGAGCCTGGGCAAGACCTGTGAATATGATGAAATATTATTACCCTAATGTTAATAGATTATATTTTATGGTAAAAGAGAAGGGAGTTGCAGACATTATTAAGGTCTCTAATCTGTTGACTTTAGATTAATCAAAAGAGAGATTATTTTGAATATATCTGGCCTAATTAGGTAAACACTTTAAAGAGAATACAGATGTGAGAGTCCAAAGAAGTCAGAGAAACTCAAAGTAGCAGCTATCAGTCTCCTGCTGGCCTTGAAGAAGGAAACTTCCATAGTGTGGAGAGGGCCATGTGGCAGGGGATGGCAGGAAGCCTCTTGGAGCTGAGGACCACAGTACCATTACCACAGAGAACCGATTTCTGTCAACCAGTGAACTTGAACAAGGACCTTGAACTGAGCCTCAGATGAGAACACAAGCTCAGCTGACATCTTGATTTTCACTCCAAAGAGAACTAGTGAGGGGACCCAAGTAACCTTTTCCATACTTCAGACCCCTGGAAACTGTGAGAAAATAAGTGTGTGTTATTTTAAGTGCTAAATTTGTGGTAATTTGTTATCAGGCAGTAGGTAGATAATCCTAGGCCTCTGTACATGTCAGAGGTTATCCATATGAAGGTTATATATAAATACTAAAAGTTCACAGAAAATACATGAGGTAATCTTTAACCTGCCTAATAGCAGGTAACTTATGTTAGCCCAATGTTCAATGCACACTAGGTGTTGGTTAGTTAATAGTCTAATGGATACCAGCATTTAACCTAAATGTTAACCAGCAGAAGCTCAGGCTTAAATTTGGTCTGGCAAATACTTAATGTCTACTATATATCAACCAGTAAACTAAATGATGTTGAAGTGTCCATAGCAAAAAAAAAAAACAAAAAAACCACACAATAGAATAGTGTGTACCTTATGGAATGTTAAAGGCTATGTAACTATTTATTATAATTAATTAGTATACAACTAATTAAAATATATCTTGAGGGGCAAGGTGAGAGCATCTTCATCTTTTCTCACTTGGCATTGAGTTAAACTGACATTTGTTTTGGGTGATCTAAAAGTAGGCCAAAGATAACTGAGTTTTTTCATTTTGATTCAATGTCATTATACAACATCTACTTAGGATGATTCAAATAATTATTTTCTCTTAAGACTGCCTAATGGACATAAATAATATCACCATATATGGGAATCAGAACCATTAATTTTTTTTATGTTGTGTTGAATCTGGTTTGAAATCTTGAGACATGACATCTGTCCAGTATCTGTCATCAGGAGGAGCCTCCAGGTGGGGACTGGGGCTGCTGAGTTCTGAACCATGGAGAGAGGACCCCTAGTGTTCAAAGCATCATTGTAAATTCAGTTACCTATTGTTAAATAAGAGATTTACTTTAAGACTGGCAATTATTCTCTTTCTTTAGTGAACATGGATACAGGATTGTTCTGTTGTGGCTCCAATATGTTGCAGCTTTGGGGGTTTTATCTGCCAGAATTCATGTGGTACCCATTATAATCTCACCTAAAACAGCTGGATAATGCAAAAGAACCACATTCTTCCAATAGATTAGAGGTAGATGGAGGTTAGCGATGTCTCCTCAACCTTGCTACCAAACAAGTTTCTTTGGGGACTGGAAGTGGAGAGCTGTAAGTAATTACACCTGGACAACAGGCATAAGCTAAGACTGTGCAGGCAAATCAGGTCTTATAGTTGCCTTTATAATGAGGGTAATTGATCTCAGCAAAACTCAGCCATTCTTGCAAGCTTTGATGGCAAACAAAACAGACAACAACCTGTTACATGAACTGTGAAATCTCAACTCTGCTTTTAGTGCTCTGAAAAATTATGCACTAAAAATTCATCTGTGGCAAATGCAGCAATGTTGTGGTGGCAGGCTTTATGTGACCAACAGGAGTTAGGTTGGAGCAGGCTTCACTTGACCAACTGTTGGAGTCAAATGACTGGACTTTCTGACCTATAACAGAGCAGGGGACAGTTCTGAGTTTTTGCCTGGGATGTCACCTTTAGGGTTAGAGGGTGGAGGTTCTGCTAGATTTCTAGAGCCTGTTCATGAAGACCAGGAGTAACTCAAATACACTAGAGCCAACTCATGGGTCTTGAATATCAGTGTTATGGATTGAATTATGTCTCCCCTACCCCCCCAAAAATATGTTGAAGTCCTAACCCCTAGTACCTCAGAATGTTACTTTATTTGGAGACAAGGGTTTTAATGAAGGAGTTAAGTTAAAATTAGGTCTTTAGGGTGGGTCCTAACCCAATGTGATTGGTGTTCTCATAAAAAGAGGAAATGTAGAAATAGACATGCTCACAAGGAGAATACTATGTGAAAATAAAGGCAGAGATTGGGGTAATGCTTCTACAAGCCAAGAAATACCCAAAGATTGCCAGCAAAGCCCCAGAAGGAAGAGAGAAGGAAGGATTCTACCCATTGTCTTGAGAAACCATGGTCCCATTGATATCTTTTATCTCTAGACTGTGTGGCACCCACAGTCTGTTTTAAGATACTCACTGTTGTTTTAAGGCACCCAGTTAGTGGCACTTTCAAAGACTGGTAGATAGGTTATTCAGGTTTATTCAAATGACCAGTAAGGCATTTCTGAATTTCTGGGGATTGAGTAGTTGGAAAAGCATACTCAATATTACAATTGGTTTCTTTGGTTGCATTTATAAACATATGAATTTAAAATGACATTAAAGAAGAATTTTCTATGTTTACCAAAAGGTAAAATAGGTTTTTAAAAAGTTAAAATGAAAACACACAAACATAAAACTCTTCATTGGCATCCCTGGTGGCAGGACCTTATGCCACCAGAGGATCCAAACTAATGGTACAGAAATTTTGCAAGTCCAAGTCATATAAAAAACAGCATTTTCACACTTGAAAGAATTCAGAGAAATCATTTCACTAATCAGTGGCATTTATTTGTTTGACATTTTTTGGGTAAATCCAGAATGTTCTCTGAGATACATATTATAAACCACTTATTTCTCCTTCCAGTAATAAATAATGAACCTTTTTTCCTTCATTTCTCCTTTCTTGAAATTACCATATAAGAATTTCTGTAGGAGAAGGCAATCCTTTCCCCTGAGGAGGTTATTTTCCCCTCCCTCTCCCAAAACACCCCACTCCCTACTCTCATTAAGATAGAGATCCTCAAAGCCTGCAATAAGGAGTGAGATCTGTAATTACATGTCTTCAAAATAATAGCTTGATGAAAATGACAGATTTGGCCACTTTCTTCTGGTGTTCTGTCTACATGACACCAAACAGGCCTCTTGGCTAATATTTTCACTGAATTAATTGGTCACACCTGTTACAAAATATCAAGAACACCCTGATTTTGCAATGCAGCCTTGCAGGTGGTGGGAGTGGGCAGGCCAGTCTCAGTTTAAAGTTATCGCCTCAAAAGTTCAGCCTTGAAGTCCTCAGTTCTTTAGTCTTGCTCAGTGACTGGCAACTGATTAGAATATCTCTTTCCACCTACAATTTAAAGTGCAGGAAACTATTTTAATACAGCATGAGGTAAAACTAAAAACAACAGGCCATTCTCCCTGACCCTTCCCCCACCCTTTACCAATCCTCTCTAAATCTTAAATCCACTTAATTCCTAGATCCTCCAGAACAATTCCCCTCAATGTCTTTGTTGATCTCTCTCTTTCTTCACATTTCTTGTTCTATTTTTAAAATTACTTCTTGTGCCAATACTCAAATGCTGCCTTGTGTTGTTTTATATGTATTTTTTTTTTTCTCAATAATCTTCTCGATTGTAGAAATTTTGATTTAGATTTAACTGGGACACTGTCCTCCCTGCCTATCTTGTCTAGCCCCGGGCACTCCATCCCCAAAATAGTAATTATTCAACAAAATTGTATTGAATTATGGCTCTTTAAGTTGATAACTTGCAGTTTGTCCTTGTGTTGTATAATTACCAAAGTATATGTGTCTTTCAGTAAAATATAAATTTTCTCCATTTTCTATAATCCCTAAATAAAATTTTTACAATTCCTAAAATTCATCTAACTGATGGATTCTCCTCGTTAAGGTCCTACCTCTAAACTGTTTCTAGAATTTCAAAGAAGAGTAAACTTTGGAATTTTCAAGGTCCAGCGAGTATACTATGTTTATTTTCCTTAACTCTACGTGCATTGCAATTTCATCACATAATTCTGCTCTTCTTGAAATATATACATTCTACGTGAATTACATTATTTTGACCTTTGGCTCACCTTTGATGAAAAGTTGTTTTAGAAAACTTTTTTTGTGTTATCCACATCTGCACCCCATACTTTCAGTTCTGTGGAAACAATAAAATTTATTAAAACATTTTATTAACTTTTTATCTTATTTGTATTTTTATGTATATTTACTATTAAGGTAATTATCCTTACTTTTCTAAAAATTCTTCATTGATGAGTCTTCAAATGGCAATTTTCAAGAAGTTTTAGTTATTACAAATATCTTTGATCTGGCTAATGGGTTTTTCACTGGGTTCAGTCCTCAATCTTAGCTAAAAACTCTCCTATGTCTTTTCTTAACATCAGTTGACTTACCATTGGTTAGACTTGACTCAACACAAGTTTAGCTCCTCAATCACTTTAAAAATGGACCAGGTTTCTTATAGATAATCTACAATAGGCATTCTTGACACAAGATCTTTATATATCCTAGAAGTTGTAAACAGAGTTATGTGCAAGTGGATATGTTATTTTTCTGGTTGAGGGACCATGTTTTTGTCAGATTTCTAAAAAGTTTTATTACTGCAAAAGCAGAGTGAATATTCCAGAAATAAGTACTGAACCAGGAGCAAAAGCGAGGAAAGCTCCAAGATTTTTGAAATTTCTATTGCTATTTTAACCCCCCGTGTTGACAAATGAGGCCTGCATTATATGATAATATATAATTATCTAGTTTTAAGTGAGCACATATATAGTTATTTATTTCAGAGGATTTAGGTAGACAACTTTAATCCCTCGAGGCTTAATTTGATATAATTTAAGTTAGGGTTTAGGGGAAGAGAAGGAAAGAAAATTAGACTTAGATATGGGTGGTGGTCAAAATAAGAAATCTGGACTCCTTCCAGTAAGTTTATATTCTGACATTAGGATGGTCTTAGGGCTGTGACTTCATTCTGTAACACTGTGAATTTCTCAGACATCATGCATTCATATGTAAAAATAAAGATGTAAATTATCTTCCTTTTATCTGCCTTTGCCACCCCAACATCAAATGTAATTAAGAGTTGATTCTCAAAGAAGACATCATACACACAAAAACAAACAAAAATATTGAAAGCCTCTGAGGAAGAAAGTAAAGAGAAACACAAAACGATCCTCCTTAAAATCTTTTAACCTCACTGGGACTCAGACCTACATTTTATCTTAGAAGAAGGTATTCAGTTCAATGTTCTCCACGGCCCCTTTCAATGTTAAAATCCTTGGATTTCTGTGATCTTACGGTTTCATTATTTTTATTTCCAATTTCAATAAGCAATTTCATCCTGTGCCTGCTGAAAAATTCTAAGCCCATATTCCCCTGCCATAATACCACAGGGCCTGTGTACTATGAAGACCCCTGAGGGACACTTCACCGTCTTCTAGCTCAGGACCACCAGAGGATGAATTTCCTGACTAGGGTTTGCAAACAAATGTGCACATACACAAAGAAACCTCCTTGTGATGTAGCAGGGTGGCTGCAGGTGTATGCCTGCTCCCCAACCTCCCAGCCTAGGTAGTTGAAACCAGTGGGAGTGGAGTATGGAATATAACACAATGATTGGAAAAATGAAAGGCATGCACAGTACCCATCTTGGGAATAATGTGATTCTGGAGCGGCTGAGAATTGTCTAGCAACCTGACATGACAAGACACGTAAGTACAGCCTGGAGATCCATGCTTGCCAATTAAGTCGGCAATTACTGAAGTTGTTTTCTCCTGTCTGGATATGAAGTGATCACAAGAGACACATACAGGGTGAAAGTGGAAAATCTTGCTCAGAAACACAGGTTTTAATTTGGGAGAATCAGACAAGCATTTTAGAAATTATTCCTTTGCCCTGTAGTGATACAAAATAAATGAACATAAAGCAAATGCCCCCTATTTATTGTAGTCTCAATTATTGCAGCTTTCTTCAGAATATATAGAATATTTATGCCTGTATTTAAAAGATAGTTCACACCTTACTGAGGTTATTAGTGTTGCTGGAGAAAGAGCAGTCAATAAATGGGTTGCCTCAAGAAAAAAAAAGTAAGTGCCTGGATTTCATTTCTCTCTGTCCTAGTTACAATGTTATAGGACGGAAGACAAATATAAGGGAAGCACTGGTTTTCTTGTGTAAAAAAAAAAAACTAGGTAGTGGTAAATGGGAGAGTATAAGGGAATGATACTTCCCAGGAGAAATAAACTAATTTGCAATAATAAAAGGCAATGCATTGCTCTCCCTCTGCCTAAACTAGTCTGCACCTCGCCAAGTCATTTACCTTCTCTGGCTCTGCTTCCTCGCTCATAAAATGGGAGTAATAATATTGACCACTTCTTAATTTTTTACAGTACTGTTATGAAAAAATATAAATTATTCAACAACTATAAAGGTATTTAAGATTCACAAGTGACTATCCCCTTTGGGTTATTAATGAGAATGATTTCGCCATCCCATGGAGAATACTAATGAGGAATCACAGCCTAGTGCAGTGTATTCTAGAATTAGACACCTTGAATGGAAATACTACGCTGCATAATCTTGTCTTCCACTCAGAAAAAGGAGAATATTCTTTCATAATCAGTCATCTCACCTCCAACCTCAGCTTTCTAAACATAGGTAGAGTAGAGTCTTTCTGTATATGTAGACTAAGAAAGGAGTATGATTGGAAGATGTAGGATAAAGAAGCACATGGATATGATTACATTTTATATCTGTGATTCCACTATATGTCTTTAGAGTTGATCTTTCTACATTTGTAGTAGCCATTTGCACTGGTAACAAAAATAAATTTGTTTTACTTCTCTTGTAACCTTACAATTAACAGTCAGTGCTTCCTGGAACAGTGTTGAGGAAGAGTCTGAGTCTGCATAACTTCTGAAAGGATCCCCATCTTTATTCTGCAACACTAAGAAAATTCTCAGGAGTATCCTTACCTGGGTTAACTCAGTGAATTGATTATAAGAGGTGAAGATCAATGAAAGAAGCAACCAGAAGAAACATTTCACTGATCCTACAGATAGAAAGTCATATCAACTTTAAATGCTGAAGTATAGACTAGAGAATTCTCAAAAACAAAGTTTTAAAAAATTCAACTCAGTTATTATTTTAAAGCTTCCCTATACTATCAAGAATGACTCATCATTCATTTTGAAGGCCTTAAACCTGCTGAGCCTAAATAATATTAACTTACCACTTAGACTTTCATTTAACACAGCTCTCAGATTCTCATTAGCATTTACAACCATGAAATGAATTTAATTCATTTTTTTTTTCACAAGAAAGAGTGTATAATTTGAAGGTTTGTTTTGCTACTAAAATAATTATCTACCAATTACCAGTTGGGGGGTGGGAATGGGTTGGGGAGAAAGAAAAAGGCAAATGACGCATTTCATTTAGGAGTTAATTATCTTGCCAGAAGTCACCATCCATTGGCAGGCAATGCCCCTGTCAACATGAATTTGTATACCAGGGTATGACATGCCCTAATCCATTTCATAGCACCAGAAAACCACGTACCAAAGAATGGGCTCTTTTCAGAAACTACTTTGTCTAAAGAAAATTGTTAATATAGAAATTTGAAATCTTCAATTTTCCCCAAAGGGTGTCAAAAGTACTGTTTGCCTCATACCTATTTTTTTCAGCATGTAATTTTTTAAGAAAGTAGAACCTATGGACAATTATTATTATGCATGAATTATCTTTATGTATAAAATTTTCAGTTTTCTGCTGATGAGCATTTTTTAAAGGAGTCATTTAAAAAACAGATACACAGATACAGAGAACAAACTGGTGTTTGCCAGATGGTAGGGGGTTTGGGTGCCAAGTGAAAAAGGTGAAGGGATTAAGAAGTACAAATTAGTAGTTACAAAACAGTCATGTGGATGTGGAGTACAGCATAGAGAATATAGTAAATAATATTGTAATGGCTGTGTGTAGGCCTAGGAGGGTACTGGAGTAATCAAGAGTATCACTTTGTAAATTATAAAAATGTCTAACTATTGTGCTGTATGCCTAAAATAAATATAAAATTAACTTAAATTTTAAAAAAAAGTCATTTAAGGCACATAGGTGAGTCCTTGGAGGTCTCGCCCTCCACAGCTTTGACTAGCCAACTCAGCTGTTTCCTTTTAAGACTTTTTTTTTAACAATGTTATTATAATATAATTGACGTACAATAAACTGTGCATGTGCATAATGTACAGACTGATAAACTTTAACTTATGTATACAATCATAAAGGTATCACTACAGTTAAGACAGTTAGTATCTACAGCCCCCTCAAATTTCCTCATACTCTATTATCATCCTCACTTCTGTCACTTCCTGTAATGGTTAATTTTATGTGTCAACTTGTTTGAGCCATGTTGCCCAGACATTTGGTCAAACATTACCCTTGATATTTCTGTGAAGGTGTTTTTTTGAGAAGTAATATTTAGATTGGTAGTAAAGCAGATTAATCACTATGTGAGTGGGCCACATCCAATCAGTTGAAGACCTTAAGAGAAAACACTGAGACTAAGCAAGAAGGAATTCAGTCAGTAGATGACTTGCGGACTTGAGCTGCAACATCACCTCTTCCCTCCAGATTTTAGACTTGTACTTCCATAATCGTGTGAAACAATTCATTAAAATAAATCTATTTATATCCCTGTCTTTATTTCTACACATTCTGTTGGTTCTGTTTCTCTGGAGAAACATGACTAGTACACTTGCTGATCCCCTACCAGCCCAACCTCACACCCGACCCTAAACCCTAGGCAAATACCAATCTGCTTTCTGTCACTATATATTAGTTTGGAGCTTTAGGAAATTTATACAAATGAAATAATATAGCATGTACTCTTTTATTGTCTGGCTTCTTTCATTCATTGCAATTCATTTGTGATTCATCAGTGTTGTTGTATGAATCCATAGTCATCTTTTTATTGATGAGTCATGTAGCATAGTATATATATGCCACAATTTTTTTTAACTATTCGTTGTTACTAGGCGTTGGAATAGTTTCCAGTTTTTGGCTATTCCAAAAAATCTATAAACATTTGTGTATAGAAATATGCTTTCATTTCTCTAAGTTAAATGCCTAGGAGTAGACTGGCTGTGGGGTCATATTATAGGTATATGTTTCTAATAGGCTTTTAACTCTGTACTATTCTCTATATATAATAGAGAGGTCAAAAGTCCAATTTATGATTCTCCTATAAATTCTAGCTATGACTTTTGATTTATTTCATCCTTAGAGTTCAGCTCTACTTTTTGAATAACTATTTACAGGTGTGTCTTTGGAAGTCTAAAAGAAATAAATCTAAATTTTCAATTTCTGAAAAATAAGCTCATTTTTGTTAAAAAGAGACTTGCTTTACATTCTTTTCATTTAACCACAATCGATGAAAAATAGAATTTAAATGCAATGAAGAACAAAATTATAAGATTTTGTAAGTGTCAAATACTTTAAATATATGCCTCAGTCTAAAAAATAAAAAGAGTTATTTTTTACCATTACTGAGTAGTGGTCTCTGTAGTCCAATGTAGGACTTGGTTTAGCAGACCAAACTAGTATTTATTGAGAAAAATGTCAAGCTCTTTCCACTGAAATAGTGATGCATGAACATGCAGCAAATTACCTGGAAACTGAAATTAGATAGTCTTGCTGACTAAATTATACCAAATTGTTTGCCTTTCTGTTTTTCTTAGATTCAGGTTTGTTTGCTTTCATTTGTATCAGGGGAGTTTGTCACCAAGCGATGTTTTCACCATCAGTAAGCTTATCGTTCAGAATCTTCCTTGTTGGAAAATGTAGTGACTCAGATGGAAAAACATATTAAGTTCTGGGACACTAAGGGGAACGTTATTTGAAGTGGTATTATCATTGCTCTGTAAGTGAATTCTTGGCTTATCTCTAGCATCAGAAAGATAATTTTAAAATAAATAAAATAAAGTCAATTAGTTATTGAGCTCTAAGGCACCATCAGATAGGAATAGTAATAAATCAGGCCAATAGCATTAAAACAGTCCCTGATTTTTCTTACTAATCAAATGAGATCAGAATCTAGCCATCACTGCAGGAGAAAAGCCAAATTTAATTAGCTTATCCAACAGTGTCATTTAGTAAATCAAAAGCCTTTGAAAGGTCAATGAATCTTGCCCTTATCATCTCATTATCTTCTATCACTAACGAGGTATCATTAACCAGCCCCGCAGCAACAGTTATTTTAGTGCCATGCAATAGCTTGCTATAGTTAGTGACACTTTGCTACTTCAAAAATGGCAGTGTGTGGAGAAGTCTATTCTCTTATTTCTAGTTCTGTTTGAATACTTTAACTTCTCTATGTATGACTGTGATAGAAATGGTATTTTCTCTTCCTTATTTAATAAATTTTAATAAAGATGTCATAACATTTATTAATGTTGATACCCACTCAAAACATAATAATTTAAGTAAAACCTTTCTACTGATTATTTTATCCACTCAAATATATTTATTGAGTGTCTACTATGTGCAAGGTACTCTGTGAAGCACCAGTCATGGTTACATCCTAAAAAACTCACTCACTCCTTGTTTGATTTAGTTTTTCAGGGATAAGCAACATTAAAATGATGCACTGAACACCTAGTATTTGAGTGTCTACTCTGCATGCTTAGGATTTACTGGTTCTATGAGACCGCAAATGAGTAGAACATTGGGTCATCCAAGCAAGGCCTGGCCTTCTACGATGCTTAATTTCTTAATTTTGTTTTTACAAGGGAAAAGACATATACAATTGAGAACTTTGCTGATAGCCAAAGAAGTGTTGGATTACAGTTGACTGAGTAAACTGCCCATGAGGTGGGAATTAAGAAAAGGGAGAACCAGACTGCTGGGGCCAGAGACAGAGCAGGTTAATGAAGTTGACCCTCGAATAGGTGCAAGTATGTTAGGAGGAGAGGAAAACTTCAGGGGACATTAGCACACGAGCAAAGGTACAGGTACAGGAATATATACAGGGGCTTTTAGAGAACGGCACCGTGAGCCAACATTGTTACTACTCTAGCCGTAATTCCCAAGCAAGTTTTGACTACAGACCTCTTTAATCCTATAATGATACAACGATGATAATAGTAACCATAGTGGCACTACCAGTAGTGATAAAAACAGTAACCCACATAATTTTAATGTGCCATGCACTGTTTTTCATAAATGCTTTTTACTAACCAATTTAATCTTCGCAACCCCACGAGGTCTCATGGTCAAGTTTCTTTTTACCAGGTGATAAAACTGAAGTACAAATGGTACTTCAGCAAGAAATATATGACTTGAAACTTGAGCTCAATACCATCCTCCCTCTCCAAGCCATGGGCTCTTTTTCTAGAAAAAGGTGCATCCTGCATTTCCCACACAATTTCAAGGGGTTTTTGGACTTTGTGGGTTCTCACATCTTCAGGTTAATAGTATTGATTTGTGTAGTAGCTGGTGAAAATGTTAGATTCACCTTAATATATAACCTCAAATGTCAAAATAAGGCACTTTCCATGGAAAATAAGAACACTGTATATTCCTAAGCTGAGAATGATACGAAAAAGCAGTTTACTTTAAAAAGCATGGAGAGAAAGTAATGATTAATAATTGATCAGTGTATTTTGAGATAAGATGGTAGGCACTTTCACATAGGATTATGCCATTTAATTGTCCCAATAGCATCGTCTTTTTATGTAACCCCCCCTACACACATACAGGTAAGGAACCTGGTCTTCTGTAATTTTCCCCAGGTAGCTTAGCATCTGTCCTTCACCAGTTTTGTGCATCTTTCTCCTAGCTTCTATGAACTGCCCATGAATGGTTCACATTAGCCACCTTCAGAGACTGGTTTTGTCATTTGGTTCACTGCCCAATTGGTAAAGAGAGCTAGAAATCCCCTCAACACCCACTAGTATGGAAGTAGAAACACCCAGTACTTGGCCTAGAGTCCGCACACACTCTTCAGAGCCCCTGTAGAATCCTGCAGAATGTGGGTCTTCATCTAAAATCCCACCTTTGCCTGGCTGCATCTCTGACTCTATTCTGCTTTCCCAGTTTCTTGGAGCACTTCCTAATAAATTACTTGTACTCAGATCCTTGGCTCAGGCACTGTTCATGGGAGAACCAAAATTTAGATGATCATACCAGCAGTAAGACTAAAGGGTTACCAAGCCTGGATTTGATCTGCTTTTTCTGGCATCATTACCTCACAAAAGCCAAAAGCTACAGATTGGAATTACACTAGCTTTCATAAAAAATCCACATCTCGAAATTAATTATTTATAACTTAATTTTGACAAACTAATTCTATGGACACTTACAAGTGAGAGTTTTCCTAAATAAGAACACTTGAAGGTAAAATTTAACATAAATTATTGTACACTAGTTTTCAATAAGAGGGTACCCTGCATTCTCAAATAGTTTTCAATAGATTTTTAATGACTTGGTTTCCAGTGTGTGGATTACAAATATGTGGATTACATAGACCATTACTAAAGCAAGTTGCATGAACTCTCGAAGGCTTTTAACTCTAGCCTAAAGGTAAGAACTCTTGAGTAAACTTTAATATTATGCATGAAGGTAACTCTAAAGGAAGTATGGTAAGCAACTGTATTCGTAATGCATAATTAACAGGCCCCAGTAGCATCTCTGGTTTGGTATGATGTAGATTTTGGAAAGTGTATCTCTCCTCACCGTGTTCCAGATCCATGGGTCAAGAGCTTCATACTACACACTTTTTCCACACATGGTAACAACTGGTGGATGCTATGATGTTCCATCATGTCAGTGATCAATAAATTGTGAGTCACTGTAAGTATGAGGAGCATGGCTAGCTGGTGGTGGTAACATGAAGATGCAGCAGTTACACAGTAGGTATATTTCTATGGATCATTGTCCTATGTGTTTAATTTTTCTTTAAGAAAAAAAGATACTAGAATTGAATTAAAGTCCCATAAGATACAGGGTTTGAGGAAAGAAATCATGTTGATCATTATAATTTAATAAGTGGCAGGTTTATCCTTGAATAAATCATTGATAAAAGTTTATTTTAATTTTTTTTCTCTAAAGTACTCATTGAGACAAAGATATTCAGATTTTTGAAGAGATATTTTTCTTTCCCTTAAGAAAACCTCTACTCAATATAATTAAAAAAAATTACCATTTATCTTAGAAAAAGTCATTTTTTTACCAGTGGGCAAGAACAAAATAAACAGGACTTTACCCTTCAGTACTACTTTTCACATTTTTATGCCAAAATATTTTATAGCCTTTTAAATTATGTATTGTATTCCTCCATTAGGCACATATAGTGGATTTTAAAATACTTTTTAGCTTTGTGAAACAAAGGAATCCGTCACAAGAAGAATTCTGTGCAATGGAAAAAAATAAAATTAAAAAGATACGAAGCAGAGGACCCAGGGTCTAGATGAAATGTTCACATGAGAAGCGTCTTTCTGGATGCAGCTGTTACTTTTCCACACAAAGGAGGTTGCTCTTTTCCATCACAGGCCCGGCCTGCAGTGAGACTATAGAACCCAATCTGAAATAGCACGACTTTGGACAAAATACATGGGAATTTTTTTACACAAATAATCAGATGGAGAATCCTAGTTGAGAAAGGAACAATTTTTTTGAGACATATACAGTAGCAAGAATATGGAGAAAGCTGTAGAAGAAAAGAAAAGAAGAGAAGAGAAGAGAAGAGAAGAGAAGAGAAGAGAAGAGAAGAGAAGAGAGAAAAGAAAAGAGAAAAGAAAAGAAAAGAAAAGAAAAGAAAAGAAAAGAAAAGAAAAGAAAAGAAAAGAAAAGAAAAGAAAAGAAAAAAAGTACCTTTTAGATATCCTTTTTTAAAAGGAAGTAATGAGTCTTCTACTAAAACCACCTCTGACATTCATAAAGCTATCTATAATTTAATTGTGCCTTTGTGATATACAAAACATTACTAGTTTCATCTTTCAATTTTCTAGGGTTTGATCAGAATCTCTGGAAATATACTTTAGTGAACTTTTGTCAAGTGCCTGAATGACAGTGTGAAAGAATGTTTAGAGATGGAGAAAATCAGGGCATATGGGACTGAGTGACAACTTCTTAAGGGAATCTAAAAAAAGGAGGTTTCTAGCCAAAATGTTTAATTACCACCTAATCAAGTCAGGCTAAGCCATCTGTTGGCTGGAATTTTATCCCCCGCTTTGGAGAGTGCTTGGTGATTGGTCGGCTGTGTGTGAGAGAGCCATCTTCAACTGACATCTGTCATCTGTCAACCCCCCAACTGTAATGATGAATAAAGTTGCTATCTGCTGTCAATGGGCCATATGGACTGATGAGTAAACAAACAGACTGCATCCACATCACACAGAGTTAGGGTGTTTAAACAGACAACCCAGCATGCCACTCACTAGCCACTTCAGCCTGGATTGGGACCCTGGAATCATTCTGCAAAGGAAGATGAAGGTAGGGTGCTCATGGTTACATGTTAGAAGCCATCTTGTCTTAAAGCTTTACTGTAAACTTAAAAGGAATAAATAAGTAAATAAGCCCATTAATAAGTCAATTAATCAATTGATATGTGTGTGTGTGTGTGTGTATGAGAGTAGAACTATTAATAAATGTATACATAGAGATCTGCTAATGTCTCAGCCATTAGCCCCAGATATACTATCTGTCTTTATTGGTTAATTTAAAAACTACAGCAAAAACATCTAGGAACAAGGCTTGAATGCAGCCTCACTGTTTTGAGGAACATCATGTAGCCAAGCAAATCATTGAAGAAGAATGTTTTGGTCTTAATAATATATATAAAGTGCCATCGAATAGTTGGTAAATAAGACTGTGATCTTAATGTCATGTTCATATGACACTAGACTTTTACAGGTGTTTCTGTTACCTTAGGGTTTATTCATAATGGCTTATTATAGTTACCCAACTTAAAGAGCTAGCTCAATAGTCTTTAAACTGTGGAATGCATTCATAGTACCTAAATTAAATTAGAACTTGATATGGAACCCACGATAATAATCATTTCTAGAACTAGAGTCAAGAGCAAGTGGGTGGTAGCATCTTTTTAGATATGAGGAGTCACTTTGCAATCCCCAATTTTTCAGCTCCACTGATTTGTGAATGTAAATTTTACTCAGTGGTTCTTAACCCTGGCTACACGTTAGACCAATTAAATAAATATTGTAGGGAGTGGCACTCAAATATAAATATATTTTTTTAAATGTTATCTATCATTCAAATGTAAAGTTGAGAGGTGTTATCAGTTCAACTGAATTTTGAACAAAATCTGATGAAGCTTGGTGGGCATTATGAGACCCAGATCCACCCCTAGCCTGACTGAGGGCTGAAATAAGTTGGCTTTGTCATGCATTCAGTAACTATTATGCCTGGAGTGAACCAGGGACCCTGAGATTCAAAAAAGTTCCATTTTCTCCAGCATTTGTTGTGCACATTTATTTAATACAAATTGTTTTCTAAGTGGATATTCTGTCAGTACTTTAGTTCTATCAAGGCCAAAGCTCATTTCTGAATCCCCACCTATCTTCAAATCCCTTTGCTGTATAAAATTGATGTTCTAGCATCATGATCATGTCACCTGTTTTGACCAGCCTCATAGCAAAGATAAGTTAAGAATTGAGGTAAGAATTATAATCACCCCTTAGAAGATAAGAAAAATAAAGCTTGAAGAGGTCAAATAATTTTATTGTATAAATGCAGTGCTAGATTTTTTCCCAGGACTCTCTGACTCCAAAGCCTACATTTGCCCATTTTAGCCACTAACATGGATCTACAGCTCCCTTCCCTCAAATCTGGGTCAAACTTTACCAAAGAAGGGTCAGTTCTGTAGTCCTCATCTCACGCTCCTCCAGCCAGTTCCATTGGCCCCCTCCTTCCCACAAAATCATATTACTGGATCCCATCAGCAGCTGAGTTATAAGAGGGTCAAATTCACACACCATCTTTTCTTCTCATATTCCACTGACCAATCCAGGTTCCTCTGCCTTTTCTACAGATTGTTTTATTTTTCATGATTTTAAGAGCGTTTTTGTGTAGATTGGTCTATTTGATCAATAAAATAAAAAGAGCTTAAATGCACATTGCCTTTTCCGCTACCTTTGGAGCAAGATTTTTTCTTATTGAATCTTGATGGAGTTCATTAAAATTTTTGAAGTTTATTTTTCTTCAACTAAAAGGAAAGATAATTTTGTATTAAACATTAATATTTACTAAAGATACTGGGTAATAAATATTTAAATTCAAAGTAAATAAGGCATTTAATTTTCTTAATTTTAAAAAAGTGAAAGAAATAAACAGTACAATAGATGAAAAAAACATTTCATCTCTCTTTAGTTCTGAACACTTTCCAGAGTTGGGTTACAAGACTCTAAATGAAAGCATTAAAGATACTTGTTTGGTATTTTTAATAAACTTATTTCCTTAAAATAGTACATTATGTTTTATTTTAACAATAATACATACTTATGCTATAAAATTTGTAAAAGTAGAGAGAAGGGTAGTCATGAGAAAACAACTGTCAATATTTTAATTAAAGAATTATATTTGGTTCTACTCAACCTTATCAGAAAAAAAGAAACAAACCTGAAGAACTTGCTGAACCTAAAAATAGCTTCTTGATGATATGTGCAAATTCTTAAAGATTCCTATAAAGTTTGAAATTTTCCAAAAACTTTAGAAGGTTGGTCATTATAGAAAAAGTGATAAATCATTCTCTAGAAAAGAAAATCATGGTAATTATGGCTTGTGGCTATTATAAATTCATAGTGGTTATACCTCAATTGAGAATATCAGTCAGACTTCCTTTTTCCTATAAATTACCTTAATAATGTTTGTTTGACTTTGTTATTTCAAAAGGCACTACTCTTTAAACTCTATCAATTGCTAAAAAATTGTCAAAATTTAACTTGGGGACCATGATTTATTTTCTTTTTTTTTAACCTCACTTTATAATTGCCTTTTTTTCTTGATGGAAAAGATAATCACTTATTTTGTGCAACACTATTGATTTTCTTTGTGAAGACATTTCATGTAGCCCTCAGACTTCATGTTCTAATTTGGAAAGATTATTTCTTTGCCAGGAGTCACTTTGAGAGTTATCTCTTCTTCCCAGTTATGTCAGTTCCACCTTCTTGAAACTTATATCTCCCTCTTCCTCAGATTTCTGTTTGAATTTGTTTCTTGGATTTATTTTTTGTATCGCTAATGTGGTTTTCCTCTTACCATTGTTGGCTTCACTGCTGTCAAACGTAAAATTTTGCTAATGTGAAGTCTAATGTTTAACACGTGCTACTTTATTAAAAAGACAGTTTAGAATCTTTCTGTCTATGGAGTTATGAAATGCCCTTCAGTCTATATGTACATATAGTTTTTCTACTTTTCAGAAATTCCTCAGAGTTTTGGTTTGCTAATAATCCCTTTCCTTTTCTCTGTCAGTTCCATTTTTATTATTACTAATATTGAAGAATGTGATTATGCTCCATTTGAACTAGCTTTTCATACTTGCTCTCTCATTTGGCACTAACTGCTTTAGGAAACGTGCATTTTGGTAAGACAATTCTTATCATTCGAGAAGGATATAAAACATACAAACAAAATACTGCAGTGCAAAGTGTTTAGGACACTTATTATTAAGTGTGTTGTATTGCAATTCTTAAGTGACAGGATTCTGAAGAGAAAAAAATCTCTTATAAGTGAATAATAAAGAAAGCCTGCATAAAGAAAAAATAGCATTTGATTAGAATAGGTAAGAATCGAAATGGTAGAAAAGAATCCAATTTGGAAGGGAAGAAGAGAGAAAGATTGGTGTGGAGGAGTGAGTAGATGAGGGAGAGTATAGTACATATTCTTTGGGCAGAGATTAGACTAATTTAACTGAAATGCAGACTTGTGCAAGGAATTGTTGGAACATATAAATTAGGAGAGGAGTTTCAGTTACTCAGTAAATGCCTGAGCATCTATAATGAAGCAATCAAGAAGCTGAGCATAGTGGAATCAGGTCAAAGATGTTCTTTGAGTGCAAGGGCCCTGGGAGTTCAGTGAAATAAAATTTAACTATGTACAGGTTATAAGGTGATATCCAATTGTTATTATACATATGCAAAATGGGTATTAACTATATATAATATATAATATTAAACTTATGTATTTATTTCTATTATAGCTCTCTATAAAATGTGGTATGGGGGCCATAAAAGGAGTGCGTTTCTCCAAAACTGGGTCAGGAGTTGGGGCTAGGTTGTAGAATGCCATCCTCCAATATAAATCTGTAAAGATGTTGGACCTGAATCAGTACAAAATGGATGCTATCGAAGGCTTTTGATCCTGGGAAAGATGATATAAAACATGTTTTATGAACCTAATTCTGATGGTGATTTCTGGGTTATGACAGAGAAGAAAAAATACAAAAACCATTGAGCTAATGAAGATGGTCTTACAGAGGTCCTTTGGAGAAATCCAAGAGTAAATAAAGAATAAAGGAAGGGGCACATAAAAAAGTTAAGTCAGCAGAAGGATAGGCAGATACTGGCACCTGAGAGTAACGTAGCAAGGAATCGAGGATGAGGATACTGGGAATGAGTACGGTTAACAAAAACTGAGATTTTTAATTTTAGAAATTGGAGGACAGTTTTGGTACTCTAAGAAAAAGCCCAAAATACATAATGATAAGGAGCAAAGCACAACAGCCTTGCATGTGGTGACTTTTAATTAAGTCATGTCTCTGCCTTTAAATGTTATGGGAACTTTGGTGAGTTGCTACAGTTCTCTGGGTCTCATTTTCTTCATTTATAAAATGAGTTTGCAGTAGGATATATATTTTTTAGTTTTCACCTAAAATTATATAATTTTTACTTAGTTTATACATTAACTTTGGTGTCATTTCTTCAGTATTTCTTCATCCCATATATTCATAAGCAGCACATAAATTCTACCTTGTATGGGCAATAATGCTAATTTCCTACTGGCACGTCTTACCTTTGGAATGGTTATTTTTTAAACATCCCTGGTACTCCTCTTCAAATTTCAGAGCAGATCAAGTAGAAGAATTTTAATGTGGATTTCAGTTTTATATATAAATCATCCTGTCATTTTTAGCACTGCAGCTGAGTTTCCTCATATTAGCTGGAGATCATGAATAAATTTGCAGCATGCTGCACAGGGGATTATGTGTACATGAAATAATTCTTATTGGCAATTGCTTTTACAATTCGCTGCACAGAAAATTCAGCATGAGGGCATAGAATCCCATTTCTCACACTAGAGAGAAAACTGAGAACCACAAACACAGATGTTGAAGAAAAGCAGCTATCCCGATGAACCTATCTTCTGTGCAAACCTATTCAGTTAACCCGATTCTACACCAGGAGTACACACCTCTGATGGCTATGAAGTCCCAGTGATGTCCCTTAGCATCCATATAAAATTGTGATCTTTCAGTCTGGTAATTAAGGTCTGCCATACTCCTTGACAGTAATTCATTCCAGAACCTTATCCCTAATTTGGAATGTTCTTGTGCAGGAATAACGAATATGCGATGTAGTGTTGACCTCTGTCCCATGCCCATGGGAAACACCATCACGTGATTGTGGTATTTTTTCTATGTTGAGTATTAACATATCTTCTCAAAACTTCTCAGTCTCATGTTCCGGGCAGTATCTAGCAATTGATCAGAGTGGGCATACAAGTTGAAATATATTTGCTGTTCTTGGTGTCTTCTTTTTCCCCTTATTTTCCAACCTTCATGGTTAGAATCACTTAAATTCTATCTCTAGTTCTGCTTTAACTCAGGCTCTGAGGCTAACCTTTCCAGTAGTATAAAAGTTTAAGGAAACTCAGGTTAGTCCTTTAGTAGCTCAGAAACAAGTGAGCCCCTTTGTTGGCACCATTCTGATCCTATATTTCAATTCGCTTCACTGGAATTTTGCTTGTTTCTTGGGATCCTTTATATGTTGTGCCAGATTTAAGTTTATATCTTGGTTATCTGCTGAAGATACATCGTTTCTCTGATACTTTTTTTTCTCTTAGTAGTCTCTCTGGATAGCCGGAGTTCTTTCCCTTGATGCCAACTGCTTGCATAGCTGCTATTTCCCAGAAACTTATACAGCTTTCCCAGCTCTCTGCTTCTAATGCTTGGCCGACTTTAGACCTGAGCATTATCTCCTGCAAGACTTCCTGACATTTCACCTGCTGATTTAAGTTTCCTGGTGAAAATAAAATAATACTTAACACTTGTATAGTATTTCTCAATTGATAATATTCATTCTCCCATCAATTATATCACAGTGTACTTCACTGAACTCAGTTTTTATTACAAATCTACGTGAACCTTCATTTTAGTCAAATTGATCTCTGGGCGTGTTTGATGATTTTTTCTCCTCTGTAGATTTCCTCAGAATATTCTCCCAACCCTGAATAAACTGCCAAGTCCTCCATAAATCTTTTCCTCCCTTACTCAGCCCAGAGCTACCTTAAATCTTCTCATCATCTTTGAAATTTGCTTCTTAGAGCTGATACCACAATTAGTTTTATAGCTTAATAATTCTTGGTACTTGGTCTTACAAAATCAGAAGTTTCCAGGTTTTGAAAGGAAACTGAAGGCCAAGTAGTTCAAATACCAATCTGCTACGATGTACGAGCTCTCTCCACAAATCCCCACCAAGTGTATATGTAGGCCATACCTGACCATACCAATGACAAGGAAATCACTATCTCTTCCTTCTTTGTAAATATTTAACCATCAAATAATCTTCTTGGTTACTTTAAGTTTGCTCTCATAGCCCTAACTTTACTACAGGTGGAAACAATAAGTTCACCAGAAAATGGTCACCTCTTAAGTATTTAAGACAACTTTTATGCTTGTCAGCCCATGCATGCTTAATCACCTATTCCCGGTTATAGCTCCCCCTTCTGGAACAACCTCTGCTTCTGGACCTTCTTCATGTTCAATAGCTTACTTTTAAAATGTCTTTCCTCTTGTCAGCATTTTCCCTCATTGCTTTTCCCTGTTCTCAGCTGTCAGGGGACTACCTGCTGGCCTCCCTCTGATGATTTCATCCAGTTGCTCTTCCCTGCAGGACCTGCTGTCCTCAAGTTAACTCTGGAGAGAACTGCCCTAAGGAGAAATTTTGAAAATCAGTGGACCTGATTTTTTGTTTGCAAGAAATGAACTTCTTTACTAGAATTTAGCAAAAGGAACCTAAAAAGTTACCTCATGCAAAGCACGAGAAGGCCCTGCATAATGAATATTAGTCCCAACTCCCTCATGCCTTCCCAGGTCCCATGAGATATTTGTGTGGAGAAGAAAACCTTGTTGATAATTGTTTATTCCTAAAAATGAACTATTTAATTATGATTACAAACAACTCTTTGTACAATTTTAATGTAGTCATTTCCAGCAATGTAACTATATATAAATTGAGGAAATATTTTATTTTCTCCTGAACTTTCTCAAGAATTATTCATATTTTAGAAAAATCTCATGACATGGTCCAAGGTATTGACATCACCACTGTGAAACAGCTCAATCTGCATGTGTATTTATGGAATTCATGAAGAATCTACACAGAAGGGAGAGAGTCTGACTATTTTATTTTTTAGAGTAGTATGCCTGAGTCAAACCTTTATTTTCCAAAATGTATATTGCTTGATTTTAAAGTACTTTACTTTTGTTTTTCTGTTTATATTATGAAGAAATTTTTAAAAATTAAGTGTGTTTAATATTAGGTTATATGATCTCTGATTTCACTTCAAGATAATAAATGGAGCATTGCAAAATATTTTATGACTTTAAAAGGGGGCAATGGGTCTGAGAACATTGAGAACCACTGCTCTTTACATTTCTATATCCCTAGCTGGATTAATTGCACTACAATCCCAGAGAAGAACAAAAGATTAAATTATCCAACTGAAGATTCAAATACCTGGGGTTATTCATATTTTTGTTTATTTTATTCATAGTAAATTCTACCTTGAACTTCTGTGATGTCCAGGCATCAAACTGCATTCCATGTATTATCTCGTTTAATTCCTACCATAAACCCAATGGTAGGTAACACCACCTCCATTTTACAGAAGATTTCAGTGAGCCTATGTGTTAAATGGAGTCAGAATTGAAGCCAAGTTCATTTGACCCCAAACCCTGTCTTTCTACCATATAACCTCCTTATGCCAGATATAGTGTCTCAGTAAATAGATGTCTGCTTGGCAAAACTTCTTGCAGAAGAACGCAGTGAAATGACATATTTTATGCACCATGAGAGAAATATTGGTGAGCAGAATGCATTACAGTACCATAGCAATTACCCCTGAGAAAATCCTCTGCTTAGTGATGACATTATTATGTGACTATGTGAACCTCATGTGATCTCTTTCACCTCTCACATCAGTCACATGGCCACAGTTGGGCCAGGCCAGAGGGGATCTCTGCAGAAAATGATATAGGAGCAGAGAGATTCACCTCCTTTATTTAGAGGGAAATAAATCTATTAATTTCTTCTCTCAAAAATAAGAACTGCTTATTATTTAAGGAAAAGATTTAGAATCAAATCATTATAATTAGTGTTTCAGAGAACTCCAAACATCTCATTAGAATCAAAGAAATTTTCCCATTTAAAAATTCTTTTTAGTTTTTATTTTATTTAGGATAGTGAAAGGATTCACACAGAAAAGCTTTAGTATATTTTGATGGTATTAGCATTGAGAAGTGGAAAAATTAGTTCAGAAACCTTCAACTCCTCCAAATGTCAATATGAAATGACATGAATAAACAAGAAGCGCAAAGTCATAGTTCGCACTTTTCCCAACACAAAGCACGGGTTTTATTCAGCCAGAAATTACTACTGTGCTATGTAAATGAAATGTTTTCTAAAGTTTGTGCCAAATTTATCTTTTTGGCACTTTTTAGTATTTTTAACTCTCGTTTTTGGCTATCGGTTTTAAATACGAATATTGTTGACCATTAACAATTTAAAATCTATGCTTGTATTTGATTCATAAACTTATCTTGGCAGTGCAATGTACTGAATATTCAGATGACTAACTAGTTTGCAAGACTATTTATATGAGCATTATATCATTTATATAAATTTAATTTTAATTCAGCTGGGTTAATGGGCCATAACAAAATAAAGGGGGAACCAACAAGAATTGCCCAAAAGAATGCCTTGGGATTCTGGTTGCTTGGTAAGTTAATAATAGGAAAACATTAACTTCTCCCAAGGCCTTTGTCATCTGTGAAAGTGAGATTGTGTGATACTCATTTATAAACTTGTGCTTAAAATAGATACTTTAAAAGAGAGAAAATATAAAATGCAGGGAAGTTGGGTGACTTCCTACATGAAAAATGAAGCCGAAACTTCAGGTGTGCTTTTAACATACTAAAGACCACTCTTATCTCGCCAGCATCCTGATATGGCTTCCCCTCCATTTCCATCTGATGGAAAATACTGGCTAGAGGTGGACTTTTGTTCAAATGTATTAGTTATAAAATATAAGAAAGGACAATAAAATCTGTTCCATATTTTAAGAACACTATAACCACACTTATAATCAGCCTAGATTAATTTTATGTATAAAAAACAGAACATTTCTCCCCAAGGGTTATGATCACAATGAGGTATGCCTGTGAAACACTGCTAACTGTGATTTACTCAGTCCTCCTACTGAATGAACCTCAGAGTTACGGGTGGAGATCAAAACGATGGGTGGGGTGAGAACTCTTCTTCTTCCAAAATAGGTGAAAATAAAAAATGTATCCTCTGATTGGGGCTAAAGGATTTTTCCTAGAAGATTTATTCTTAGAAGCAGGGAATTTTAGAATAAGTGAAGAAACAAAATAAAAGGTACTACTTTTTAAAATTCTTTGCAATATTATTTAAGTGGCATTTGACTGAGACAGAGGCAAAGAATGCTGTGGCAGCAAGTGGAAATTTGGGGTGAAAGCATTTCCAAAAATCAGAGATTTGAGGATGAATTACAAAATGCCATAATCAACACAAAGCTACTAAAGTGGGTGAAAATCAATACATGTAATTTGATTAAGTATAGAAATTATTTTTTAAAAAATTAATTTTGTTGAAGTTAAATTGTAACTTAAAGAATCTCCTTCAGATGTAAAATTTACTTTAAAAAATTGGCATTTCACAAAGGCTGAATTTTATATGTAAGATAGTAGGAACAGCTCCATGACTATGGGATATTTGCACTGCTTTACAACAGTGTTCCTAAAGTGCAAATGTAGAAACTGAAAGGTGAGAATTCATTTTTTCATCAAAATTTTTAAAGATTAAAAAAAAAACACAACAGCTTCTATCAACATTACTAAACTAGAGATACGTGTAATGAATCTTTTTGGTTTGCAGTAATATGGAATTATTTTTAATATGATTGTCATCTGGCATAAAGTAAAAACTCTAGAACATTTTGCATGCAATGGTCCAATGAATCAACCCTTTCAACTCTGATATTTGTTTATAATACTTAGCCATAACCTTCAGTTTTCATATGTTCTTCTGAGTACCCAGACAGTGGAAGAAAAAGCTCATTAAAAAGCCATGAAAGCCTATTGGTATGAGGAGGGTACCCACAAAATAGGGGTGGAGAGGCTTGCCCAGCATTGGAAGTTGAGGCTGAAATGAGGCAGGGAGGGTGCTGGTGGAAAGGCAGTCCAGGGTAGAGAGCCTGAGCATATGCAGAGTCAGGATAGCAGTCACATGATGACATGGTCCAGCCCAGAATGCTGAATGCTGAAGCTCAAGCAATGTGAGGATGGATGGCTTCCTTGTGATGATTGGCCTAGCAAGGAGGGTCACAGCATGAGTAAGAAAGAAAGAGTAGTAGTAGTGGAAGATTGGCTACAAAAAGAGGAATTGATCCTGTAAGTAAATAAAGGTTTCATGAAGCCGTTTTCTCACTGTTGAAGAGAAGAATTACTAACATAAAAAGAAGGAAAAACAGAAAAAAATTCTGTGCAGTTCATTAGAAATGAGTATCAGAGTGAATGCATCACTTCCAATATAAGCAAATAAATATAGAAATACCGTAGATGCAAATATGTATATACATTTATCATTCTCTTTTCCCAAAAGTAAGAAAATTATCTCATATCTTCCTTAATTTATTTACTTATTTGCTATTGTCCATCCTTCTGTCCACTGAAAGGGGACCAAGATTAGTGATATCACAAAAACTATCAGCACAACTTATACACAGATTTTGGCTTCTTATCTTATTTTTCTCTACAAGGAGTTAGGGCTTCTGGAAGAAACAGTTGATTCTAAAACCAAGGCAAGAAGAGTACACAATGAGAACTGGAATATCTTGTGCCAGAAAATAAAGAAATGAGCTAAAAAGATTGTGAGAACATAGAAGTTATCTTAAAAAGGCTCTCACTGGGATAATTTTGGCATTAAAATAATAATGATAACAACCAATTGTAACTTACTGAATAATAGTAATCTATCAGTATGCATTCATACTGATATTATATATATCTATAAATAAACGGTTTGATGAGAAATGAGATTTTTCTATAGTTTCAACACTCCTCCATACACACACCCAATAACTATCAATTACTAAGAAAAAAAAAAGACTTTTCACAGTAGAGAAGCTTGACAAACACCACCTTAATTAAATGATCAAAGTTAACTTAATCAATAATGCAACAAATTGAAGTTGTGTTCTACTGGGAAGGATGTGATATGTAGAACACAGCAGCATTTCTGAGATATTCCTGTCAAATACATATAACCTGAATATAATCACAGGGTAACCTCAGACAAACCAAAATTGAGGAGCATTCTACAAAATAAATGATCTGTAATCTTCAAAACTTTCAAAATCATGAAAGTCAAAAAAGAATTGGGGAACTTTCTCGAAATTAATAAGCTGAAAGATCATAACAACTAAATGCATGTGTGAAATAAAACATTTTGCTACACAGAACATTTTTGGAACATTTGGAAGAGACTTGAATGGGGTCTGAGGATTAGATGGTTGTGCAGCATGAATGATATTGTCCTCATTTGGACGTCTTCATTGTGTTTATAGAAATATACATTAAAGTCATAGAGAGTAATGAGGTATCTTAATAGCACCATATTCTCAAATAGTTTAGGGGAGAAAATAACCATATGTACTATACTTGCAACTTTTTTTTTATAAGAAAATACTATTTCAAAATTTAAATAATAAAATTAAAGAAATCATAACAGAGAAACTCAATTGTATGGTATTTTCTCTTTCAGCTCAGCTAAAAACTTGACAGTCAGGAGGATTTGACTTGGGATCAGTTGGAGGAACCCAAAGCCTTCAGAGCTTGTACTTGCATGACTTTTAAAGTAAGCTTGTATTGTATTGCTCTTAAAAAGTATATTTTATAATATCCCTTACCTATCATCAGGAACAACTTGGTGCTTCTTACAATTTATGATGGTCAAATCTCAGTATCAACTTGAATCACTTTGTCTTTTTAAAATTTCCAGTGGGGATTCAGATTACTATATGACTTGAACAATTCAAGAAATTAGCTACTAAATTTAGATTTGTACACATCCCTAGTGCATTATGCAAACTTTGGTATTGATTCAGCCTATTCCTATGAGTGTTCTAAAGTGAGCAGTCTTTTTTATGCCTAAAATTCCAATTTTAGGGGAAAAATTTTTTGGGTCAAAGCATTCATTCTTCAGCATTCTTACTTTTGGTGGGTGCTGTTTATTCTCTACCACCCCACCATACCAAGATCATTCTTTATCCCCTCCTGCTCTGCTCTATATTTCAGAGAACTGACCTCTAAATCACTCAAGCTCTCTGGTCCTCTGACTTCTCGTGGGTTGGATCTACTAGAGGCTCTTCTATGATTTTAGTTTGCACAGTGGCTGAACTATTTGTTACCATATCTATCGAGACCCTTTCTCCAGTATCCAGATATGTGGTTCCACACATTTGCCAGGTGGTAACACCTTCCCATGATAGTCAACTACAGGTCTCTTCACCCTCCTTCACTGGTTCTCTTAACCTCGGCTCAGCAAAGAGCTCTTTTATTAAATCCACATCAATGAAACCCTTTGAGTGTACCATCTGTCTCTTTCAGAGCCCTGTTTGAATCGTTCTATGCAGTTTGTCTTAGAGTACCAGCTAACAAAATGTGAAATTTGTAAATTAGGAACCAAGGGAATGGGTTATAGGAAGGGAAACTTTTTACAGTATTTGGCGCAATTTGGAGGATGGAGTACATTGCAGGTGATAGAGTACGGCTGAACAAGCCAGGCAATGTCAGTGTGGATTGTTTCTTCAGTGTAGAGAGAGGGTGGAAGAAAAAGAATTTATAAAAGATGAAAAGAAAAGTCAGCTTGGCTGTACATACATAGATAGAAATGAACATGAGAAGCCACCCAGTACTTTTATTTCAGCATCAGCTTTGGTAGTAAACACTCTTCATTAACATATGTGTCTACTCACCATACATTGAAACCAGAGTTGAAAAGATCTCTAAGAATATGTTTGTTGAAAACGTTTGTTCACATTGTGTTGAAAATACCCTTCAGTTGGGACAAATCAAGTTAGAATATGGAACGTGACTTCTGATCTCCTTCAAAAGCGTTCATAGTTTTTCTATTCACTAAAATAAAAAGTACTATATACCAAGAGAGGAAAGTGTATATAGTTTTGTTTCTAAGTTTATTTTAAATCTGTACCTATAGATGTTAGCCTCTATTTGAACTTCCTAGTGTTGGATTTGCTGCTTTAAATAATACTGAACAACCTACATTGATTTGTTCTAGAGCTGTACTAGAAGCTTTTCAAAAAGAAAAAAAAAAAAAAACATGAGGGAAACATCACCTACTGAAGCAATCACCCTTTTTTGAGTTGAAAATTAAGATGTGGGTCAGAACTTTGAAGAGCAAGGTCATATAGAAATGACCAGGGAGGTAAAGCAGCTGCCAGGGATTTTTAAAACAAAAATTTTTCAATTTGCACTTAAATTGGATTTGGGTAGAAAAAATAAAGACATGTGAGTCAGTACTGATATTTCATATCTTCTATGATAATATGATATTCCAGAATTACTAACATTGAGTATTAAGATGAATAAATTCAACTTTTGAATAAACAATTTTTAAAATAGATTTAGCCTGTGCATTTTTTATCTGGACTCAGCATTTACAAGAATAAATAAGTAAGCAAAACTAATTTGATAAATAAACATAATTTTTGATATCAAATTAGTGGATAACTTGGCTATCGGAATGTTAGGCTCCTCCACCCCCTTTTCAGAAAGAAGAAACTTGATGACTTGGGAGGTTATGTGCTTTGTCAAGAACCTGATTTACTGGTGGTCAAGCAGAGATTGGAGAGTGGCCTGGTCTACCTGCCACCCTGGACCTCAGTTCTGATGCCACTGCATGGGGGTAACTTGGTCACAGTTTGTGGAAAGGCTTGTAAACTCCTTGTATACATTTTCTTACCTGTAAAGCAGAGATTTATAATAATAATTCATATGGTTATTGTGAGGATCAAATCTATAATATCTGTGGAGGCAATTTCTAAAGCACAGAATGCTTTACCAGTTATGTCATTATTTCTATCATGATAGTATATTATGCTCTCGGTGCACCTAACGAGAAAGCTGGACCTGAGGTTGCACATTGATTTGTTAAGAATCATCCTGGAGATGGTTCCAGAACTGGGTCTCAATTCCAGTATATATGCTTTCTCTTCTGCTGTTTACTTCAAAATCACATTCTTGTCTTTCTGAGAAGTAGAGTCAGTTATTTTTCCTTCTATTTTTGATGAATATTACCTGGCTCATTTCTCCTAAGCCCCATTGTGCCTCCTTACTGAGTTCTACAGCATGTCTTTCACTAATAGGCAGAAAACTCTAAAAAAAAATTTTTTTTTGCTAATTCTTATATTTGAATATTGTTTCTAAAGTTGTCAGCTTTCCTCCACATGATATTCCTGCCAAAGCTTTGCTGTGGCACATGATACAAACCTGGAGAGCAGGACTGGGCAAACTAATCTTACACAGCATCTAACAGAGCTTCACTCAGAGAGAGATGTTCAAAGTTTGGTGATGTTAGTCATGGTTATAATGGCCATAAAGATAACCTTTCATCTGTAGATCTTAATCCAGTCCATGAAGTGTCATAATATAAGAAAAAATCTTATTAATACCTAAATAGCTATATAGTAATGGAAGTATTTCAAATTTTCAACAATCTTAAATATTACATATCACCTAGCATATTTAATTGGATATAATTTCCAAAACATTCCTTTATTCAGTGTTCCAGACATTTCAACATAAATTATAACCATCATAGTGTGTGTGGTACAGTATATTACATATTCTTTGAATATATTTGTCAACATAAAATAGATTTGCCTGTCTTGTGTGCCTTAATTTTAGTTTTTAACAACATCTTGAGAAAGATAGGTCTTAGGACAGGAGAATATTGAATTTCTGAATCCCATAATGGCCTCAGATAATTAAACAACAGATGAAATCCCGAAATAGTGACTCTGTGATCGTTCCAATTTTTTCTGTTCCTTCAACATTTCAGTATCATAGTCACACTGATATGAGAGTAACTGTCAAGTGTGTCAGGCACATATGAAACATGTGCCTAGTAATCCCAACGTAAATTTTAAATTACCCTGGTCTGGCATGACATGTTTATAGTAAACCCACACTTCCCAAGTTCTTTTCTAAATACAATCCACTGAAAATTCACAATAGTCCACAGTTTCTGAAAATTTCAGAAGATTTGTAATATATGCAATTTTGCAGTAAAAAAAAAACTCATATAATTCATATATTTAAAAAATTACAAAGTTTTTTCTGAGATTACACAGATCTATTTAATGAATTTGGATGTAATTTTTGAATTTATTTAAATTGGTAGGTTTTGTTTAAATATTTTCTGCTGCTAACTTAAATTTCGTTATTTCTCCATCAGATTTACCCTACCCTTTACAGTTTGCGATCATTCTCTGAGTTTAAGGCACTGAAGCCAATGGAAATTGCACAGTTTTGCCTTCGGCCAACATTACATCATATTTCCCAAAGGCCTATGCCTTCTTTGTTCTTGTAGTTTCAAACAAAAAAAGCTCTCTTTTTTTCTAGTATTTTTATGAACTTCATTTGTCATAGGTTTGAGCTTTTCCTGTCATTGTTCTTATAACTTTGTTTTATGCTTTCCTCATGTTTCCATTTAATTGTGCATGTGTACAACCCACTTACAGAGAATAAACATGTTTTGTGTGACTCATCATAAGTTAGTCATAGATGAGTAAAATCAAATGAATACAACAGAGTGAAAATCTTACAAGATTGGCACATCTGAAGGCTAACACACACAACTTTCCAGAACCCCATTTCCTAACGCTTGTCACTTCCTTCTTCTTCAAGAGTCATTCCTCAGGCAAGCCTTCCTGGGAAAGTTCCTGGCAGCAGCTCTGCTCACTCTGGTACGGGAAGCCCCTAGTATCCCCAAAACACATCCCCAGGGCCACTCTTTTTAGCTGTTAGAGTGTTTGTTTTTAGAAACAGAGGAAGTGATATGAACTGGGACTTCATTCACTTGTTCATTCATTCATTCATTCAACAGATATTTATTGAATGCTTACTATGTGCCAGGCTCATTCTAGGCCCTTGGAATACCTCAGGGAACAAACGAAAAACCCTGCCCTCTTGCAGCTTGACATTGTAGACATTCTTGCAAGTCTTGAAGGATGAAAAGACAGAAAGGAAACTTTGGGCAGAAGCAATAACATGCTAAAGCTGAATGAGAGAACAGCCTGGTAGGTTACAGAAAATAGCTGCAGATTCTTCAGAAACGCTGGAACATAATACACAAGGTGAGGAACAGCTGGGAGTCTGCATAGATGGGACTGGTCCTGTCAAGAAGGCTCTGAGTGTTCCTGAGTCTGCCAAAGTTCTTACATATAATCATCAAATATTTTTTTGAAATGAAGTAAAAAGTTATGACATGTAGTTTGCATTTTATTTTGAGAAATAGAGTACCTTTTATAAAAACTATTAGTATATGAGAATTTGGTAGTTATTTGATGAATAAATAAATGAAGTTAGGAATGAGTAACATAAGGCATTAGAACAGAGTCAGATTTTCATTTTGCAAAGATAATTATTGTGTTGGTTTAGACTGTATATTCAGATGTGGGGGAAAAATAACCAGAAAGAATGTGGCCCCATAAAAAAGTAGCAAGAGCCCCAGAAAGGAATGATAAAGATGAGATTCGGTGCCCCTATAGTGTCCTCAGGGCTCCATTGAAGGGATTCCAAAGGAACGGTTCACTGGAACATATATGAACACTGCCCCTTGTAGTTGTGCAGTGACATAGCCTTCGAGTAGGCTATGACAAGAACAATGGGAATGAAAAGTGGGAGCAAGATAAAATATATCTGTATAATAAAAATGAATTGAACTTGCTGACTGCTTAGATTTTTTTGTTTGTGGCTAATGAGAGAAGTACTGAAAATTATAATTTTTCCTTAAATTTTATTTGAGTGACCTCGGTGTCCATTCTTAGGTTAACTATTAAACTATAGGCTACAAATAATGATTCTGAAAATTTTAAAAAAGCATTTTTCACTTGTTATTTACTAAAAGCCTAACAAACACAAAGTGTGTTGCTATATCTATAGATGCAAGTTGAATCCAATGCGCACTTCACTTTCTTCATGAAAAATTTGAACCTACTGTGATATCCCCCTGGCTGCTCCCACTGTCTCTCTTCACCTAGTCATCTGCTGCATTCAAGTTCTTCAACATACTACTTCATACTTTCTCATACATTGCTTTCTAAATGTTTCTCGCTGGCTACTATAAAGAAAGTACCTGATACTTATCATCGCCATGAGGGCAAGCTCCTCCTCGCAGGTTGGAGAAAGGTTAACATAAGGTGGGATAATGTAATAAAATTACTGTAATTAAATCTCATTAAAGTTTTGCAAAATCAAAGACTCCCTCCTAAGAAAAATCTTTAATGTTTTAAATTTAATATTTTTAGTCAAGTGATTTTTGAAAGGTCTTCATATAAAAATTAAAATATAAAAAATGTGTTAGAAAAGATAGTAAATGTCTTCTCATTTTAGCATTAGAATGATTAAAAGTCACTGATCTGTTTTTTGGGGGGCCATTTAATTTTTTCATCTCAAAAGTTTATTGCAAATTTGTAAGATTTCATGTTTCTCAGTTTCTATTTCTAATGTGTGGTTGTTATTTCTATATTTGTTAAAAATGTGTCTGCATTTTGCACATTTCTAAGATGATCTGCAGGTGTGAAGTTTCTCTTCAGATTTTTAAGTAACTTGGTTTTTAAAATTTATCTTTACATTAGAAACTCTAAGGTGCTGGGGGCTGATTTATTTTTCCGAAGACTGTTTTGATTTTTAATGGCTTATTTATTTTAAAAGTAAATTAAGAATGTTTACAAAAAGCCTTACTAACAAAAATGTGTTGCTGTTCTTCAGGTCATGATTTGGGACCTTCAGAAAGATAAAGAGACTGTAAACCAGGTGGCGCAATAAATTTGGTTAGAAATAAAAGAGGAGTGTTTATTTTCCAGCCATTACTGAGATTTCTTGGAAGAATAATTTTGGAGCAGACAAGGGTAAGGGAGCATATTTAATAATATTTGCTGTAAACTGACTTCATATATGAAATCTGTGTAGTGTTACTCTCAGGTTTAGGTTTTATCAAGGAGTCCCAGATAATAAGCAAAACCCTCTTCAAGGGAGCAGCACAGGTCAAGGATAGATCATGAACATAAAGGTCATCTGACTGCAACATCCGTCACACCAGACGCAGTGCAGTTGAGCTCTTTTTAGCTAGGTCTTCCTTCCTCACTAACCACTGTCTGTGGTCTTCTCCTGAAACTGAGCATGCAGTGAAGAAACACAGCCTAAAAGAAGAGGGTTACTATTTGGTCAAGAATATTTAAGTAGCTCTGCAATGCCATTAGGCAGAGTTAGACTCAAATTTTGATTTCATGCGCAGAATCATTCAGTTGGACTGATAAAGCAGAGGCAGAAATCAAGACAGCAAGAAAGGAATTGGGTGTTAAATAATGCATCTCAGTTTAGCCTCAGCCATGTTGACTTATGATATTAACCTTTCCGATCTCTACTTCCTTGTCCTGAAATCTGGCCAACCACTACAGTTCAGGAAAGAGGTCAAGACCAAAAAACATTGGCAAATGTTCATAATCTATTTATAAAAAATCAAAAAAGTCACTTCATGAACTTCATCTTTAATGGGACTTCTTTGTATTTATGGTGATTCTCTCATTTTATGGTGAACTCTTTAAGGATATCTAGAAAGGACTCATAACATAGGTAGTTTTTGTAAAAGTGATAGTCGTCATTTTTCTTTGATGAACTACATATGAATAAATCCATCTATCAATAGTACTAGTAGCTAATAGCATAGCTAGTTTGACCTTCTCAAATGAATTCATCTGTCTTGGCTAGAAAATGACTATGTATGCCGTATTTTAGGATTATGTTTTATAGCAATGATGTCACGTAGGTTACAAAGAAACACCTCTAGAATTGAGTCAGTTTTGTTTTCTCTGAGGTAGTAGAGGGTGACTGCTCAGAGCATGGCTTAGGAAGAGCAATGGCTGGTTAGAAGAACCACAACTGCTTGACCAATGAATTGAGGGGTAACGGTTTGAACTACTGATTAACCCATGGAATTTGACTTAGAAACAAATAGTGTAGGAAGTCAAAAGAGAATCCTTCCAAAGCTAGGTTCATCACCATTAATCAGATTCCCAAATAAATCAGGTTTTTAAAAATTAGTAATCACTAAACGTAATGTGTATGGGTGGTATAGGGTAATTTTTTATATGTGAGGGCCCATTTTTTTTCCTAAAGATTAAATAACTTTAATAAGTTATTAAAGATAATTTTTTTAAAAAACTTAACTTTTTTGTGAAATTAAATGCTTACATTTTATATTTATTTTGATGTTATTGTTGTTTTAGAAATCTAGGGTTACCTAAGTTCATGCTATAACTTTTATAACTTTTTTTTTCCAGTTCTAGGTCCCAAACTGCTTTAGAGAGGGCAGTAGGAATTTCTCATTTATTAATCAGTATCTAAATTATTACTTTCAAGAACAGACTCAAGAACAACTTTCAAGGAATATTTTGTCACCTCTTCTTAAAACACATTTAAAATTGATAACATGGAATTGCATACAGCACAAATGAGACTATGTGTTTAAGAATCAAGAAAGGCAAACAAGATTTTAAAATGAAAAGAGAGTCAGGAAGTACAAAATCTCTTATCTAAGGATAATTTGGTTACACAATGTGGACATAACCAGAAAGTTACATACTAAGCCGTACTGAAAATTGTTAGTGAGAACCTATTAGACATCTATCTCTGTGCCAGGTGTCATTCCTTCAGCAGCAGAAGCTGGTTGTTATGAACTATTGGCCCATAGCCTGTGGCAGTCTGAATAAATCAAGCAAGAGTAGAAGTCACCCAGAGATTTTTAGTTCAAACTTAAAATGTTGTCTGCAGCTACCAGAGACAAGATGTTTGCTGAAACCAAGGAATAAGCATAAGAGGATCAACAAGACTTGTCAGAAGTGTTCTGGAAATAATGCATGGGAGGGGGTGTAAATTAGGGAAATTTAATGTAGTGTTTTCTTTGAAAACAAAAATAATGCAAATACTGATAAAAGTTTATATTTAGCTATTTATATATGTTTCTTAAGTCTGTCATTTTGCTTTGGTTTTTGAAAGCAACTAGAAAATTTTCCACAAATGACTTTAATATTTATCACCGGAAGAGTTTATTCAGCTTTAACATTTATCATTCTATCTCCTTCCTGTTTGTTTTGTCATTTAGTGTTACCTCTTTAGGGACTTTTTTTTTTGTTTTTCGTTTTGATTTATCAACAACATGGGATAAGATTCTTTTCTCTGTGACCCTGTGAGATTGTTCATAGGATCAGGATACAGATATGTATCTACAAGAATAAAAACTTAGTTCTCTAGATTGACCTTAAGCAATCAATTTAATATTGTATCTTTCCCTGACCTTATGATTATTCAGGAACAAAATTAACTTTTTTCACTCAAGTTTGTAAGGCATTTGACATGTTGGTTTTGTTCTTTCTGGCATTTGAAGCCCGTGTTATCTGCCACTTCGTGGGAGCTGTCTCAGCAGTTAACTCTCATTTTAGGGAAAAAGAAAGAAATTGTGCAGTAATAATTTATTTTGTCACCACAGATAACAGATCATAAAACAGTAGTAGCTTCATAATGTACTAAAAAAGAATAGTTCTTAAAGATACTCATTTAAAAATAATACTAAAAAGAAAAAAGCAAGCTCTCTTAGTGATTTTGAAAATTACTTGCTCTTGTTTTGATGAGTTTAAAAAAATTATATTCTATCAAATAAGTATTTTATATCATTATTGTAGATAGTCTTTAAATTTTATTGAAATTCAAAATATATAAGAAGTTAAAATGAATTTTTTAAAATTTCGCCTTTGTAGCCTGTGCTCTGTTTTATTATGCCCTATAATAGAGTATAATGTGCATTACAAAATTAGCATTTAGTTCCCGAATCTGCCATTCATTGTGCGAATACACTTGATTCGAAAGCCCCTCGTCATGTTCCTTGTGTTCTAGTTTCTAGTTGACAAAACAGGAGGATAAACAACGTATTTATCCATAGGAGTTTTAATGAGATGAACACAGATCACTGCAGAATGCTTAAAGTAAGGCGTTTATATTTAAGAGCAGTGTAGTGAGGTGTTTAAAAACAAAGGTTTGGGACTACAATTAGACCTGTGTTTGTGACTGGATTCTGCTAAATATGAAGTATGTGGCCCTGAGGAAATTGTAACTTATCCTCTCTAAAACTAATTATTTATCTATAAAATTGGGATAACAACCATACCTACCATATCAAGTTGTTGTGAGGAGTATATGAAATAGGAGAGAGTATTTAACACATATTCTAGATCTCAAGACTCAACTGGCATTGACAACCATTTATTATTGTGTGATTAATAGCTGATGAATCTATTTGCATGAATCAAACCCATTTTCTTTAAGCTGAAAAGCAAGACTAATTCCAGTCTCAATCATGTTTCTTAGAATAAGGTGGTGTATCTAGAGGGCAGCTGGAAATGCAGTTTGGGATCTTTAATGATGAATCTTCACTAGACATTGCTTTTAGAGTCACCAGTCATTGTGTAGTAATTGAAGCTACACATATGGATGAAATCACCTAGTAAAATACAGAGAGAGAGAGAGAGAGAGAGAGAGAGAGAGAGAGAGAGAGAGATGGGATAAGAGAGTTGAGGCAAATCTACAAGAAATATACAAAGTAAAGATCTGCAAGAGGAAGAAGAAAATATACATTTTTTTCCTGAAATAAGACGAATGAAACTAGGGATTAGGTATACATATGGCCAAAATTTTAGCTAGGAAGTGAGTAAAGAATTGATGTGTTTAATAATCTCTACTTTCTCTGATGCAGGTTTTTGAGATAATTGGAAATAAAGTAAGAACAAAAGTAGGGGCAGGCAGTCAATGGACCAGCTTCAATGATGCATATAATTCATATAAAAATACAAGACAAAGTTAGCAAGAGACATGGAGATAATCAGGGAGGACTTTAGCTATTAAAATAATATTTATCTTCTATCATTGAGGGACATGATAAAATGAGAACGAAGGCTTCAGAATCTTAAATTGCTCATAGAGTGCAGGATAAACTGTAGGGGAAGAAACAGGAGTCCCAGTTAGTGGGCTATTTCAATTATGTGTTGTGGGAGCTACTTGTTCTGTTGGCTGTATTCCAAATGTTCTGACTCTTCTGGCCTTCCCTCTGCCTCTCTACCACCTTGGACCCCATCAATTATTCCCTTCATCACTTGGCTAGATACTCTCCGTTCTTCAATTCTTTACTTGGGTATCACCTTTTCAGGGTAGCTCTCTCTGACTCCCGGTCTGATCTTAATGTCCCTCTTCAATATTTCCAGAGCACGTTATCAAGAAGCTCATCACACTGCTTCAACAACTTGTCTAATATGCAAACTTCCTAAAGGTGGAAACCATGTCTCCTTATTCCCTGGCATCTAGTGCATAACCCGGAAAATTGTTAAAATTCAATGAAGGTGAATGAATGAACAAATACATGTATACAGGAGCTAACTAAATACTATTAATATAAATAACAAAATCAAACGACATAGCATATCTAATAGCAATGTGAAATAGCTATGTGAAAATGAGTCCTCTAAGAAAATGAAGGGTAATTAATGAACATTTTTTTGTAGTCAAGGTCAATAAATTTTTGCTAAGCCATTCTAGCCACAATTTGCATTCTAACAACAAGTGTGTTCCTCATGATAGCTTCCAAGTTATTCTGCAAAGCACTTAACAGATGCGTTAAGCCTTTCCTTGTCAGCTGAAAGCCAAGGGGTTAGAAGTAATGAAAGTGCTTTTCTTTTAATGTGTTCTTGAACATGCTTTTCTGTTACAGAATTGAATCGTCTGAACTTCCCTGCGACTAGTGATGTTTTACAGTATTTTTTTTACGTCACAGTAAAGGTAGTACCTTTTCTTTGGTGAGGTTATGCCTGTAGTCACACTGTGTCAGTGATTTTAAGAAATTGGTCTGCTAATAACTTGTCAGAGCTTAGATATGGTCTGCCAAAGATGATTAGGCAGAAAACTCTTGTGTCTTTTCTCTAGGCCTAGAAAAAAAATTAAATCTCCTAACTCTAAAAGCATTTTTCTACATCAGTGTTTTTCAAACCTTTTTAACATGTATCCATGTGATCATGACCTAGCCACTATACATATACAGGTGTAGTACTTTACTTCACTGCTCTTCTATTTTATTGATTTTTTAAAAGTCCACTCCAATCCATAAATTGATTTGTTTAAGTGTTAATGCTGGTCTCAGTCAGAGTTTGAGAAACATTGTTTTGATAATTGCCTTTGCTACAACATGGTGGAAGCAGTAAAATTATAGTCTACCTAGTAAACTCTGCTGTTTCACCATTATATCTGTTTTCACTATTTTTCCCTAATTTACTTAACCCAGCTGATCAACTCAGTTGAATTTTAGACTTGTCTCATCTGTGATTAATTTTACCTGAAACTAATGTAAAATAATATTGAATGTCAACTCTAACTGAAAAATAAAAATTAAATGAACAAACAAACAGACAAAAACAATTAGTGGGGTCAGAACATTCATAATGACAATTTTAGAGCTACTAGTCTTAACATACATGGTTACATTTCTGAGTACTTTGTTCAAATTCAAAGCAAATGTTTATTGTATTGAATCAACAAATGTCAGAAGAGAATTTATTATGAAAAGGTGCATCAGAAAAAAAAAACTTTTACCTATCAACTTTTTGTTTTGTTCTGTTTTGTTTTGTGTGTATTGGGGGAGGGAGTGATGGAGAGAAAGAAGGACCACAGATCATGTGAGCTTTGTCTTAGAATAAAAGATAAACTCTGGGATCTATAGAAGGTAAATGAGACTTTAATGTCACCTAGCTTAGCATTCTTGGACCTTGACCTTGATTTTTGACTCATTCATGCATTTATTTATTCAATAAGTGTTTTGTAGGACTTAACTGTCAAGTTCTATGCTAGGCAATTGGGTATTCAAAGATGAAATACAGATTCTGTCATAAATATGTTTATAATCAGGGAAGGAGAGAGATGTGGAAAAATTATGAAGTCATTGTTTTGAAAAATCAACCCATCCTCTAATCCTCTAAGTCCCATCTGAGTTAAACTGATATCTCAATTCAATAAACTATTACAAAAAATGTTTTAGTGATGTTAAAATTTCATTTGATAGAAAAATAAGTCTCTAGGAGTTGCATTATCTTTGTGGCAAAGGGTTGATTTGAATTTAAATTCTCCCCACTCCTGAACTACTACTCAAGGTTTCTTTCAAAACACTCCTTGATTTTAGGCCCTTGCCTCTTTGAAGGGACCTTTAGAGATTCTTCATAGTAACACTCTGTATATGTAAGAACACAATACCTTATTAAATCCCTTCTGCTGATATGTGTGCATATACTACTAGACACTTGGATTAGGATTTATCTTGTTTCCTCATTGTTAGATAATAGTAATGAGTAAAAGACTTAGAAAGCCAAGATGTAGATAACTTTAAGCATTATTCAGTACATATATGTTTTCCTCCTGTGGATAACTGGAGGAGATTATCTTGTGTCTGATATCACTTGCTAATAGTGACATAAAAATGCACGTCAGAAGAAAGAAAGCCAAATGTATGAATAACTCATATTTTCAAGAAAAAAAATATATAAATAGACCTCTTGCTGAGAAAAGATTTACATTTTACCTTATAAGTCATTTTAATGACTCATGTTTGAACTGAAGTGGGAGATATCTAAACTAATGACTAAAAATACATAGAAAGTTCCAGCCAGAACAGGAAAATTTAGCAAAGAAATGAATGGACAGTGAGAATAGGTATAAAGTATGGTCTGATTTTTACTTGCTTTTGAAGTTAAAACCAGCCAAATCAACCTACATTTGAGATTCTCAATGACTATGCTCAGTTTCCAATATCTACACCTCAGGCTCCACCCTGAGGCTGCTGTGTCCGGACAGAAAGCTGAGCTTGGTTGCACTGTTCCAATCCTGTGATTCTTAGCAGGCCACACTACCTTTCTCATCCTCAGGTTCCTCCTCTGCTGGGTGTGAGGTTTTAAAGCTTATCTCACAAGACTGTGTTGATGATTACATGAGATTGTATAAATTCTGGTGTGCAGTATGAACTTAATTGGCATTAAACTTAAATCTGAATTTATCCTTTCTATTCTCTCTTCACTGAATATATCATCTAGTCCCAAGACTTTACCTATCGTCTTTATACAAAATATTACCAAGTCCTTTCTCTACAGCCATAAATTCTTATCTCAGTTGTATTGCTTGATGAATATTTTCTCTTGGATAAAATACCCTTACTTTTAACTCAGCATGTTTAAATGATTATATTTACTCCCAAACCAGCTTGATGTCTCATAGTTCTTTTCTTTCTAAATGACAGAACTATCCTTTCAGTTGCCTAAGGTCAATATGCTGGTGTTACCTTTAATTTTATCCTTCCATTAATTTATTCTATACCTACTAACTTTCTGCACTGTCAGACCCTCTGTTAGGATTGACACACAGTTGTCAAGAACCCAGACATCCAGATTCCTCAAACACCACCTTCTTTATTCTTTTCCTCCGCTATGCCTCTATCAGCTCAACTTTCCTTTTGCCTTCCACCGGCATCACATAGTTCAAGCCCTCAAGTGCAGTAGTAGTTAAAATAAACCTTTCCATACTTCAGTGCATCTGCACACTCCTGTCAGACAAGTCCATCCAAGCCACATTCTTACACAAGACTTTTGAATTTTTCCTCTTGCCTCTAGCAGTGAGCGTGAACTCCTTAGCCCTCTATAATGAGCCAAAATCACCTTTCCAGTCTTATCTCCAACACAGATCTTTGTAATGGAGCCTTGTCTGGGATGCCACTTGGATCAAATCTCTTCCCTTGACTCCTAAACAGAGAAATGTTCTTTTCTCCATTCTTGAAAACTTTGCCCATCTTTAAGACAAGCTCTATTATCCTTTCTTCCCTAAAGCCTAATAGAGCATTCTGAGCACATTCGCTCATTTTGACCTACGCGTTATTTTATGGAAAAAGATGTCTCAGAATTTTCTCACTTATCAATTAGCACCTTTTAAAGTTCAAAGTCCATTTTTTTCTCAGCTTCACTGCAAATTTTTTATTAGACTGTTCATCTCTCTACATATATATATATATATGAATTTAAATATTTTATTATATTTATATTTAGTATATTTATTTATAAATATATATCTGTATTTTATACATGTTTCAATCAATCAATTGATCAATAGATAGAATGCAGATCATATTCTGCACATATAAAAAGTACAATATAATTCAGAAATTTTGTATTATATATTATGTTTACATGTAAATAACTACTTGTAAAATTTAAGTAAAAATGATTTGTCTCTATAACTTTCAACAATATACCACGAAAATAGCTGAAATATGCAGATAACAAGACTCTAAAAAACTCTATAATTCTATAATAAAAATGGTCCTAGGTCCTTGTAGTAGTTAGCTCAGTTCTTAAATTCACTGAAATTTCACACTGAGCTATTTTTCTTTCTGGTAGCTAGGTCGCAATCGATTTTTCTCAACACAAACAGCAGTGAATTAGGGAATTAATTAATGGAAACCTAAAATGCCTTCTCCTTCACTTCACTCCACTTACAGTGCCTGCTGGGCAGGTGGGGGCAGCACAGATAAGGAGGTTACTTCTCCTCAGGGTGTGTAGTATGTAACAAGTGTTGTAATTAACAAGCCTAAGGGGTTTGTATTGAGGAAAAGCTCAGTTATAACCTAACAACTAAAGAGTATTCAAAGAAATCAATTGCAGTTAATCCTTGTAACTGGCCAAAAAAAAAAAAAAATTTAAGAAGTACCAAATTCTTTAAAATTAAAAAAAATAGAAAACTACACTAGAGTCTGAAAAAAATGATGTCATAAAACTAATTTAGAGTTACAAATTTTTAATTTTACATGAGATAAATTATCCTCCGATACTTTCATACATTTCTCTGAAGTAGATTTGTTACTGAAAAAAATATTTTCATTGCAAAAATTTGTAAATTGAAATATATTTTAAAATACACTAAGGCACTACTAGAGGATGGTTTTGGTGGGGAGAGATATTTTAAAGTAAAACATTTTTTTTTTTTACATTTACATAATATGCCTTAATATATGAAGTGTATGAGTTTATGGTCACTTGTTCCTGCCATTCAGAATCAAAAAATATTCGCTTTTCAACTATTAAAATGTTTAAAACTGCTTTTGAAAACTTTTTAACATGCAAATTACCTGGTTGCACCCTCCTTTCTCTTCAACCATTGAAGATGTTAACTATCACTTCAGCCTGTGTCACCCCCCTCCCTAACTCAATTCTCTATTTATCTCACTTGCCTGCTTCTTTCTCATGCAAAATAATTTATGATTTGATTAATATATGTTTCCATCATCATATAGTTTAGTTTATTTTAGATGTGGATCATATTGCCCAGCAATGAGGGTCAAAGTTCATGCCAGTGGTTCCAGTCAAAGTCTGAAGTTCATGAATGAAAGAGGGAAAGGTAAAGATAAAGGACAGTTTCTCTTTTTTTCAGATCAAAACACCCTAAAGTTCTTTCCTACAGTGCTGCCTGACAATGAGACATTAGTTGAAGTCTAGTTAAAAGCACTAATTAGAAAATATATTTTAAAAAAGCTTTTAAAGATGGTTTTCAAAATCCTTTATGATCTGGCCTCTGTTCCTTTCTCACCATCATCTCTATGAAATGTGAGTCACCCTCACTTAATTTCCCCCCAGCACTACAAATCCATTCCGTTCTCTCTTCATTTGTGCTCTTTGCACATGTTTTTCATTTTCCCTCAGACTCTCTTCAATATTTTTTCATCTTTTTTTATTCATCTTCAGGAATCATCACGTTTGTCATCTCCACCAGAACATGGGTAAGGACTCTCCCCACCTACCTCCCACCTACCGTATTTTAATTGTTTATTTAATTGGTTAATCCTCCACCCATATCTGTCTTGAAAACCCAGAAACTGGACTGGCGCCTGACATTAAGAAAGCACTCTCAAGTACATCTCAAATGAAATAATAAATTAATTGTATGTGTGACTGACAAAAGTTGTAAATGAATGCATCTCTGAGTACACAGTGGATTATAGTGCACTTTACTCTTCACTATGATTGATCTTCCAGCCCCTGACCATACGTGCTTCTGTGTATAGACATGCTTTGAATACAGAAAGAAGAGTTGTTTGTTGGGCCTCATTATTTAAAACTTCCCTGTTGAGTGTCTGCCAGCCATTGTGGCTGTGAATTTAGTATAACGGAGGAATGTATAGACTAAGATGTCAGAAGACCCCAGGAGTTATGTTCTGCAGAGCTAGCCCAGTCGTATATGGAGGCCCTAGTCCTTCTGATTTCTGAAGAAAAGTCAGCTTTCTTTACTTCTTCCCTAAACAACAATTAGGTTTAGAGTATATCGCTATCCTTGCTTGATTATCTCGACAGTGAGGGCGAGGAGCTGAAGGAGAAGCTTATCTCTTTGTGTCTTTCAGACAGCCTTTTGTACAAGAGGTTTTTTTAATATTTCAGGGTATCAATGCATAATTTTCAAAAAAATAAAAACATGTTCTGTATTCCATATGGAATGAAGGTGTTGAGGATTTTATTCAACTCTTTAATTAGTCAGTGAACCGGGAAGATGGTAAAGCTGGATCCAAGAATATTTAAGGAAGAAGAGTTTGGATATATCCTCAGGAAATGCATTAAAAAAAAAAAAAAAACAGAATATGAGAATAAGATATGGGTTAGTTAAATACAAAACTGGTTCATGTCCTATAAGGCATCCTACAAGATGTCTGATCAGTGTTCCTCAAAACTGTCAAAGGTACTAAAAATAAGTCTAAGAAACTATTAGGGCCAAGAGGAGCCTAAAGATAAGTGGTGATTTAATGTAATGTGGCATCCTGGCTAGGATCCTGAAATTAAAAAAAGAATATTAGGCAAAAACTAAGGCAACCTAAATAAATTGTGGACTTCAGTTAAAAATACTATATCAATATTGCTATATTAATTGTAAAAAATGTACCATACTAATGTAATATATTAATAAAAGGGGAAATGGTGAAGAGGTATATGGGAACTCTCTGTACTAAAATTAAATTTTTCTGTTATTCTATAATTGTTTTAAAAATTAAAGTCTATTTTTAAAAAATAATAAAAGCCTATATACAGGCGCACACATTTTCCCTTTAGCCTTGGGCTCCAACATGGCTTGGCTGGCACTGGCTGATCCCCAAGTCATTCGACTGGAAGGTCTCAGTGTTCTCTAGGTTTATTTCATGATTGTAGGTGTGTTTCCACTGACTTTTGTTGAGATTTCTCCCCAGAACCAACCCTGAATGTAAAACTACAACAGCATGCCATGATTTTGAGCAGTAAAACCCTTCAATTAATGGATATTTTATAAAAGAATAAAACAATTAAAATAACATTAATCTACACAGGATACCCAATTTCAAATTTAGTAGCCATAAAATGATACTTTGAAAAAACTGTTAATTTTATTTTAAAATTAAAAGTAATTATGCTAAATTGAAAAAAATACCTTCAGAAAAATATCAATGACACAATGTTATGTATCTTTACAGTTATTTTTCCCTTTCTTGAAAATTATTTCTACTGAATTTACTCTTGATTTTAAAGAATCATATTCAGTGAGATGGCACTTTCTTTCTACATTTTCCTCATATAGAAATTGACATACTTTAGTGAATACTTCAGAAAAAAATCTTTGTACATTTTTCTAGTGTCTAATATGATAAATGCTCAATAAATATTTTGCATTTATTTTGTTTCTTATTAATTATTCTTGTCTGAATCTTAAGTCTTCACCTCCAAATGAGGATATTTTCATTTCTAATTTTTTTCACATTGAAACATGCAAATATTTCAGCCTAAGTATTTTTCGCAGGAATTGCCCTTAGGCCTCCATTCAGAGTACCTTTATTTAGCAAATATTTTCTCACTAAATGTTCTTGTCATTTCTTCTTTCCAAATATTTTATATGTACTTACAACCTATTCTTGTACTTCTCACATCTCACTTTTGGTAATATTCTTTTGATAATTTAAAAAATAGTCTTTCTACCATAATATAATTTGGAATTTGTTTGTCTTTGTAATCAGTGAAATATACCACATGGTATAGCAGACTTGAGCAAAATTGATTATAGGGGAAACTGAAATTTGGACCGAAACCTATTGAAAGAACTGTTGTAGGTGCCATAGGCATAAAAAACAAAAAAATAAAGGATTCTAAGCAGACAAGATCTTTGCAATCTGTGAGGTCAACCAAGAGTTGCTTCACCTAAAAAAAAAAAAAAAAGTACTGTTGCAACAGAAAAATTGAAGTTAATAAAATGATGCTTGCTACAACATGGATGAACTCTAGACCAAGTGAGGGAAGTCAAATAAAAAAGACCACATATTGTATGATTCCATTTACACAAAATGTCTATAGAGGCAGATGCACATAAAAAAATAAATAAATAAAGTTTAGTGATGACTGGGGCCAGGGGGTGGAAACAGGGCTTGACTGGAAATGAGTACAGATGATCTTTTTGGGGTGAAGAAAATGTTCTAAATCTGGATTATGGTAATGTTTGCATAACTCTGTAAACTTTCTAAAATTCACTGAATTACACAATTAAAAGGGTGAATGTTATGGTATCTAAATTATACCTCAATAAAGCTGTTTTAAGATGATGCTCGTGAAGAAGGTCTTGCAGGCAGCTTCACTCAGGCAGTTTGGCATCATCAAGATGAATCTCTGAGCTTGCAAATTATTATAGTTACTTTGCCACTGAATCTGCTCAGAATCAGTACTGAATTTCACAGGAAGCAAATTGCAATTCTAGTGTGTAGGAACAACTGTGTTCGGGCTCCTAATACATGATAGAAACTTGCAAAGTACTTTACAATGAATAAGCTCTACAGAGAATTTAAGAAATTAATTATTCTGAATCTTGTAATTACTTTCTTTTATTCAGCCATTCATTACCGCTTCACTTTTATCATTTCTGTTTGACAACTTTTAAAAAATAACCCCTTATCTTTCCTCTTTTCATAGATGAATGTCATGTAGAATTTCAGATGCCCCTTTTCTTTTCATTAATGCAAAGTTCCTTTCTTTTTATACATGAAACTACCGAGTTCAAGCAATTAGTGGGAAAAAAAAAGCTATGAAAAACTTTATATTTCCCACTGAACTGAAGCTCTTAACCTGTGAATAAATACATGTCATTGATGGGTTAGAAATCAATAAAGAAAATCCACAAGAAAAGCCTTTGTTGTAAGAACAGGCGCTCTTCAGTGACCCTTAATTTCTGGATATTTATGGAAAGTATTCATGAGTGTGAAACAAGGGCATTATTCACTTCTTTGAACTATCAGGAAAGGACCAGAAAGGAGCCAGTTAATAAAAAAAAATTAAAAGTCCATTGGTGAGAAATTGAACATATCAACCATGAAATTGTGTTAATTTGATAATTAAAGTGTCTTAGTTCAAATGTAGATCCTGGACACTTAACAAAATGGTGACAAAATAATTAGGAATGAAGGCATTTAATACACACATTAATAGGCAAATGGATAAAGTATAAAGCTCCCTTCAAGAAAATGCTTTTTGAACAGCACAGAGAAATTATGCATAAACCTTATATTATTTCATCATTCAAAGAGGATCTGGGAAGAAAGGCAAGCCTTTCTAGTTTAGCTGAGTTCTGAAGGGCACAATCAGAAACAGGAGGGATGAAAGATGAAAGGGGAGGAAAGAGGGATGTGGAAACTAACAAATGAAGAAGGATGAGCATGCGATCCTGCATCTTAGCCCCCTTCCTCTCACTTTTAATTTTCTCATTCTCTTTGCTATACTCTCTCTCCTCACCTTTATTCCTTCATATTTTCATCCCCTTTAAGATTTTCTTTAGTCTTTGTATATTTCATCTTCACTCTTTTCTTTCCTTTCTTCTCATAAAAACATTCATTAAGGCAAGAAAACTCTTGAGAAAAATGAAATTGAATGGTTTAATTTTTATACTGAATTCAAGAGGTGGAAATGAGGAAAGAAAACCAATGCATCATTTCTTTATAGCTCAGACGGGATGGCAACCTTAGGAGAAAATAGCAAACCAGGGGATAGAAACAGAGGGCTTTCATGAAAAAAGGTAATTCATTAAAATACCTATTGTTCTGAGGCTGGATGTGTGAACTGATATTTGTACAGTTTCAGCTGGGTAATTGGGTTCTCTTGCTTTGTCTCTTTCCCTTGAGGAGTTTAAATTTTTCCTTTTATAACTATAATACAGAGATGAGTCAGTGGCCCAGTTTTTTAAAAACTAAATTTTTTTAAACGTAGTTTACAGTATAGTTAGAAATGATATGGCCCCAATTCATGCCAGGGTTTTTTTTTTTTTTTTTTTTTTTGTGCATAAAGCATCCAGGGAATGCATTTAACTGCTAATTTTGAATAATGGGGGAGAAAAAGCTAACTATGTGCTATAATATTATATTACACATCAGAGCAATATTCATCAAGTCATTTCACTTATTGTCCCACAGCAATTCCTGTTATTCATTATTATTATATGGTATATTTATTATTACTTCTGTTTTTAGTATTATTATGTGTATGATGCAATTCAAGTTAAATCATTTTTGCAGGTCATTTATGTTATATATTTTTAGACCTGAAAAGATCAATTCCTTCATCTAGCGAAAGAGGAATGGAGGTGCAGAAAAATTAAGTACCTCACTCAAGTTACATTGCTAATTAGGAACAAACTTGAAAGTAGAATTCAGACCTCCTAACGTTCTCTGGCCACTAGATGAGACAAAATTTTACTTAGCACCACAATGATCCACCAGCACGGGAAAAGAGATATTTTACACGTTTGCATTATTTTTAACTAGGTCATGAAACAGAGAATTCTTGTTTACAAACTCTTTTGGTTGGCTTTGGCTAACACCAGAGATGTCATACAATTATAAATGTAACGTAGAGATAGCAATTCAAAGTCAGCCCTAGGCTATACTAAAGTACCCCCAGTATTTCAGGAATTGTAAAAATTTGTCAGGACAGCAATTAGATACTGGGTTAGAAATCTCAATTAGGTCCCATCACTCTTATCTTTTAGAGTAATTGCTGATTGTGACTAGTACTTGCTTCTTCATTTCATCTTCTTACTTCCTATTAGAATTCAGATTTACTTCAAAGTGGGGCACCCCAATAATTATTATTTATAGTTTCTAAAAATATAAGATTGAGTTCTCATATATTGTCCCATTAATACATAGACTTTGAGGCAGGCAGTGGGCATTTGTCTAACGCCTTGTTTATTGTCATGCCTGAATGTGGATGCAAATTATAAATATGGACAAAAAATAAAAAAAAGAGCAAATCCTTATTAATATGCTTCATAATTAATCTTCAATTTCAGAGGTGTTTTATTTCCATGATGCTTCCCAGACAAAACTCATGATATGTTACATTAAGATTGGTTTTCTAAGAAAACAGTTTTTACTACTTTCCTCTCATGGCTTCAGGCAAGTAATCTACCTTTCTGTGCCTCAGTTTCTTTTTCTATAAAATGAGGCTAATGATAGTATCTACCTCAAAGGCCAGTTGTGAGGATTAAATGAGTCAAAAGTCAAGGCTCTTTCAAGTAGTGACTAGTACATAATCAGTCCGCCAAAAAACAGATATTTGCTCTTTTTCCTTGGAAAAACAGTAAAGTTTATATTAACTATCACATAGCTTTTAGATTATCTTTTAGAGTAATTTTATGGTTAGCCATGGAAAATGAACAAACAATAGTGAAGGATTTGTATTGGTTGTAAGAAACTAGACAACCTTCCATATCCCCAGTTTTGCCGTGCTATATGTGAATTTTCAATCTTGTGTGCACAGAACTTCATCATCAGTAATGGAGGTACTTGAACTCAGATTTTGCTCTTTCATATTCAGCACTCAATTTTCGACTAGATTTATGACTCTTAATGTTTGAGACCAGTGTTCCTTAGAAATAGTTAACATTTGGGGGTTATCTTTATTATGGAAATTGATCCTCTCACTGTTTTATTCATTAATATTTTAATATGTTTATGATGAAACTCAACTCAAATCAATTTCTAAATCAAATCTGTCCTTCAGTAATTTGATTTGTTGGAACAGAGAACAAAAGCATTACCAACAGGGTACTTCGAATGAAATTATAATTAATTAGGCATATGAATGCACTAACTAATTTTAGATGAGTAATTAGATGACTAATTATGATGAAAACAGAACTGAGTACTTAATGAGATGACCATGGCCAATTCTACCCACAAAGAATTTTTTTTATTATTATTACTTTTGATTGTTTTTGATGATGCAGGTTAGTAACTTGTTGCATAAAAAAGATATGTAGAAGTGTGATCTGAGTCTGTTTTGACTTGTAATTTCCATTATACACCCACAATTAAGGCTTCTTTCCAAAACATGTGTTCCATGACTATACTTTGCAGATTTATTGATATTCCATCTCTCCTTTCACACCCTTCACACACACACACACATACCTTCCCACCACCACCTAAATCCTAAGATAATTGCTTTAAGTTACTGATTATAGCTATAATTTATTATTTCTGCTTAAGTTTTGGATCTACACAGTAATATATTAAACAAGAAGAGAAATAACATGTTGATTGGTCTATAGACAAATCTTAATTCACCCTGGAGAAATATCTGAACTGGCAGTTTCTTCTTTGAAAAGGCACTGCCTGCGACTAGCTCAGATCATAAGCAACCTTGAAGCATTCAGCAGTTCCGCTTCAGGCAGCTGGTTCTAACTAGCACCTATTTGGCAGAAAACTACACTCAGGATTTCTGGTTTTAAGTTTAAACCAATATTTCATAGCAATTGTGTTGTCAGAATTCAGGTCAGGAAGATGGCAGATGTTAATTTAAACCAAAAAAGCAAAACAAACTCTTTTCACTTTTTCTTTTTTTTATCATCATATTGGCAGCTCTGCAGAAATTATGAACATAAAATAAACTGTAAGTGGGTTAGAGACACACAGAGTGAAGGAAAACTTTCTTAAGGTATTTTGGTGTCTGGTAAATATCAAAGGGGTTCTAAAATCAGACAAATAATGTAATGGTGGGAAAAGTGACAGTCTTTGTATGTCAGAAAATAACATTTTTGATTTTCTCTATTCTAAAAAGCAAACTGACAATCATAATGATGTTAGCTTTTCTGAAACTGCTTTTCCTTATCTATATTATTCAATGAGACAGGCTGTAAGATAAATCCCTACAGAAAATATATTCATCCTGGTCTCTTCTTTTTTCCTAAACTTCAAAAAGGCTCCCTTTAAAGAAAGTGTCACATGTGCAAGAAAATGCATATTACCTGGAATCCAGGTAGAGCCAAATTTACTCTGGTTAAAATTCAAGATTCCTCATCCTTTCAGGGTAAATGCAAAATTGTGGAAAGAGCCTATGAATCTACATTAATATATGTAATATGGGCATTTGTGTATGTATATCTAGCTTTACATTTGCTCTTCTCTTCCACCTGTTTTTTTTTTTTTTTTTATGTTTTCATAAGGAAAAAAAAGACCTACCACTGAATACCTTCCTGATAAAAATTTCTGTCTATAAAAGGAATTATAAATCTACCATAAAATAATTTTTAATTAGCAATTCATAATTCTTCATATTCTTCAGGGAACTATATACTGAAATGATAATTTTTTTCACACTGAAGCAATTATTAAAAAATTATCTTTTGTATCCTTCAAATCAGTCACCAGTTATTTGACCAGTGTCTGAAGATTATCTAATGGAATTCTCTCTTTGATCAATATTTTGTTTCCATGAAACCAATAAATTATGTGCACCCCTGGTTCCTTTTATGGCTTCCTTGTTGACCAAACATTTTCAGAGACTGATCATCACCACCAAGTAGTTTTGAAGTTTGTTATGTGATAATCTTATCTGGTTTGTTATTTTATTTTGGTTATTTTTGCTGACCTTTTGCTTGCCTAAGAAAGCTTTCAGGAATGTGGGTTCTCTACTTGAGGATAATGAAACATTATTTACCTTCGATTAGGCACTTTGTTAGGTCTTGTTTAAGGGGACACATCATGCTTCCACATCCTGCCTAGAAAAGATCACTTCAGATACCACAGGTTGCACATTACCTGTTTCCAGGCACTTCGGGAAAATAGAGACGTTTTGCTTTTGCCAGTTTAACCCAAAGAGCAAAAATAGAAGCCCTTTTTGTAGTTGGTTTATTCCTCAATGAGAAAAAAAATAAAAGGAAGTTTAGAAAGAGAAATATAGATTCTACAAAAGCCCTTATGGAAAAATGTAGGCCAAATTTGTAAATTCACACAGGATCCTAAGAATTTTTCCAGCTTGTCCTTTTTTTTTCTGTTAACTTTTCCCCAAGTCAGCAAAAGGATGCACTCTCCTTTAGTTGCTAGAAACTTTAACAATTCTGCCCACTTCCAGAAGGTGAGACACTGTTTCCTTTCTGAACTGGAAAATTTATTAGAAAAACTGATACTGTGTCAGAGAAGGAATTCAAAATATTCATGTGCTTTTATTTTTTAAACATATAACTTCAAGAACCACCAGTTAGTACACTTTTACAATTTATAATATTCTGTCCACTATACCTGTGTCTGTGTAAGTGTTGCATATACTATGGAAGAAGGTAAGAGAATTTGACAATGATACTGTGTATGCACATGTGTTTATGTGTGCATGCCCCTGTTTATGTGTGCATATGTGTGTATGTGCACATGTATGTGTGTGTTCCCTGTTTGCTGAAAGCATATACTTTCTAAAATATATATAATTCAGTTCAGTGTCTTTTACCAAATCTAAAGCCAAAATACTTCTTTTAAATTTTGATGCCTGGTTTGATTCTTTCTATATCTGACTTCATGTGTTACTAATTATATAATTCTACTTAGTACTATATTTGAATTGAGAAATCTATTTCCCCAGCTTTTTGGTATAATGCACTATACATTTTGCAAATGTATATGCATCAAGCTCATATAACAGACTTTAAATTCTGGCCTTAAGCTAACTAAATGGGATGGCTATATTTGTTTGACCTTGTATATCTACTTTTTGGTCCTTTGTAGAAAGGACATGAATTTATATTGGCCACAGGAATGGTGTTCTGATAGTTATTCCTGTACATAGCATTCCACGATTTAGAATGCAAAGTTCGTCTTCACTGCAGTTGATTTATATGGACATCCACTGAACTCCATGTTCTAATGACGATGGAATTCCTTCAGCAAGTTACATTTCAACATACGTTCATAAAAGATGTAATTTTCAAGGAAACGAAAGAAGTCAGGATAAGGATATTATATTTTGTTTTTTACAAAAGTTTTCAGATATAGTTGGTCAGTGAATTCTATCACTTCTAAAATCATTTTTAAAAGATTAGAATGCCTTTATTATGTTTTATTACTTTATAGTTTGTGGGGATATGATAAAAAACCATTAAAACTACACATGGGTAATTCTGTCTGATAACTTATTAACTACTCCCCAATTAAGCTAACATAAACCTCAGAGGCTGTGAAGTAGAAAACAGGTGTTAGATTGCTTTAATCTTGCATGGAATCCAGAATTGTCACACTAATGTCAGGTGCATAATAGGTATTGACTGGTACTTGGGGAAGGGCGAGGATGGATATTACCCAAAATAAAGATGTCATCGTTCTCAAAAAATAAAATAAAGTCAATTCAGTAAATGTCTATACACTACTAACAATCCATGAATTGAAATGTCTAAGGTTCAAATGTTAATTCTAAACTAAATATGGAGAAATAGAGGAAAACAATTAGACTGGTTTCTGTTTTCCATTTATGGTTTCATATAGACCTTGACAAGGCACATCCTTTCACATCGCGTGTAACAGAAGAGGATTAGCATCATCACCGTAATTTTGTTTTAGCATACCCCGTCTCTGTCCATGCATGAGAGCCGTTAAGAAGGACTTGGTCCAAGGTCAAGTGGAAATTCATCTGTGGAGGTTCTTCCAAGAAGGTAATATTATGATTATTCCAAGATGGCTTACACTCCCTTATTGGCTTAGGAGAGCACATGCAGCTGTGTCACAGCTGGGACAGCACCTGGCTTCCCATTATCTAGAGCTGAGCCCACACACCACTCTGGAGCCTCTTACCCTTCCTAGTGGGTGAGATGGAAAGGAAAGCTGGAAACAAATCTTAGAAGTTGAACTCTCCTCCACACCAGGTGGCTACATAACAGATAACATCCTATGTAGATCTAAAGTATTCATTTTTCAACAGGAATTCTTCAAAGCAGCAATATGTAAAGTTGCTTCCAAAAGATTTTTTTAAAAAACCACCATATATAGTGAAAGTATTTAAAATAGTTAAAAATTATTGATTTATAAAAGTAAAATCTTACTCATAATCTTTGTCTGTTGAAATGTAGAATTAAATTCTGTATTTTAAAATACAATTTTTAACCATGTTTTCTAAAAGCAGATACAGTAAGATTATATGATTAAAAGATTCATTTATTAACCTGTATGTATTTAGCCAATTTGAAAGAATCTGAAGTACTAGGGCTACAGTGTCGAAATGAAAGGAATTAAGTAAATTCTGAAAACATAAATGAAGGAAAAGTTTGAGATCAATTTATTCCAGACCCGGAAATAAATAACACAGATGCATGTAAACTGAGCATCCCAGGAGGACCTGGAATGATGAAAAATAGGTAATTCTTTCCTTCAAAGAGGCAAACAGCCTGAATTGAGAGAAATTAATGTAGCTAAGTAACATAGTGGAAAGAAAGACACTAGTAGTCAGGAGAGTGTTGTCGGAGCTGAGGATAACAGTATCTGTGCTACTAAAAATGAATAACATTAAATAATAGTTAATAATTCAAATTGGAATATTGGCATTACTATACTATGTCTCTAAAATACAACCATAGTGCTGCCATTTACAATGGTGACATTTATTGAATTGTATGAAAATTCTATCACAAATCAACTGTGAGATAGCAGAACAGCTATTACTATACTCACTTTACAGGTATAAATACTTAGAAACCATAGAAACACGGCAGCTTGTAGTGCATAATTCCAGAGGACACCATTCATACTGTAGCCATCACATAACATTATTCAGATACCAGATGTGGTTAATGACAGCTGGATCCTTTTGGCCAAGTTTCACAACTTAGACATTAGAGTCATATGGGCATTTTTACTGGCCGAGTGGCCTTGGTCCTGATGTTTATTATCATTATTACCACTTATTTTCTTTGTGCCTTGGTTTCTTAATCTTCAAAATGGGATAGTAGTATTTCACGCGTGTGTTGGGAGGATTAATGAGATGTATATATAAAACACTTCATAAAAAATAGATATTCAATAGATAGTATGAATTAGATAAATTTTATTAAGAACTACTTTCTTTTGATTTCTAGGTGAGAACTCATTCCAGCACCTCAAGCTTCTTATTTTTTTTAACATGAATTGATTCCATATAGCTATATTATTTAAGTATATATTTTATGTGTAAATGCACAGTAATACACACACGTAATAAATATGATAAACTTACACACACTCACATATATATAACTTTTAAAAACATTTGCAAGTTTGCCCAGATGGAATGTTTGTGGTCATCTTTACTGAATAACAAAAACTTTGTTGTTGTAATAGCTTAAATATCATTCTATTTTTTGGAGTAGTCTAATTATGGGTTATATAAGTTAATTTTGTTAAATCATATTGAAAATAAAACTTGTAACAAGCACCTGAATTAGTATGTAAAAAAATTTTTCTTTCAGAACTATGTGACAATGGTTTTTGCTTTGTTTAGAAAATCCCTTCAAGTCTAATATACTTAAAGTAAAGATAATAAAATAAAAAGTAATAAAAAAGTTAACTTCCAATAGGCAAAGAAGAATGATTATTGGGGCAGGAGGGGGAAAGGAAGTTTTGTCTTTAAAATGTGGCTCTTAGCTTTGATAATATAAGTTTTCAATAAATAATCTTTTCCAAAAGCAGTTCAATCAGATGAAAAAGAACCCAAGATGTGTATGATTAAAAAGTATCAGCAGCCTAATCCATCAATGTGTATTCAGAATATTTCCAATACACCCATAAATAAATCCTTTCCAGACTTTCTGCAGTTTTCCTATTCTCAAAAGAGCACAGCATATTTTCATTCCTTCATTTTTTTCCCTCTTTATTCATGTCTTTGTTTAGTCAGTCAACAAATATTTATTAAGCAAATAGTAATAACAATATGCGCCAGGGACTGGAAAAGATACATTCTTGCTTTGACGAAATTTAACATACATGTAAGTTAAGAAAAAGAAATAGGTAAGAAACAAGGTACAACATGGAATCAAAAAGTCTCAAGAAGAGGGGAAGGCACTTCCAGCCATTGTCATCTAAGAAACCTGATGAAGAAGGAATAGTTAGACTAAGTGGGACAAGCAAAGATGGGTGATGGAGCATTCTAGGTACAGGAGAGCTTATGTTATACAAAGGGAACTATACTATGGGGAATATAAAATAGGATTATAAGCATTTTTGAGAACTGAATGTAGAAATATTTGTTACAAATCATTCATTTTGCCAATATTTTGGTGGTTCCATATATGTGTCAGGCACTGTTCTCTGCACTAACAGTACACCACTGAGTAAAACACACTCAAATCTTTGCCTTCATAGAATTTACATTCTGTGGTGGTGATAGGGAGGTAGACAACAAAATAAACACATAATATGTGTCATATATATATATATATATATATATATATATATATATATACAGTATATTATACAAGAGCTGAACATTTTAAATAGAATGTCAAGGATGGCCTCACTGAAGTGACCTTTGAGTAAAAACCAACCAGCAAGAGATGAAGTAGCAAGCCCTAAAGATAGATGAGGGAAGAACATTACAGTTGAAAAGAACAACAAGTGCAAAGGCCCTCATCTGAGAACATGCCTGGAGTATTGCAAGAGCAGGGGGAAGGCCAGTATAGCTGGAGGAGTGAACAAGAGCTGGAGAAGGGGACAAGGTCAGAAAGGTGGAGTCTTTGAAAACAGGACTTGAAGACACAGACCATTTTCAAAGCTCTGGCTCTTACCTGAATTGATATGGGAAGCCTCAGAGCAGTGAGCAGAGGAGACTTGATCTTCCTAGAGAATGAAAGGCTCATCTGGTTCATCTATTGAGTGTGTTTTCTAGAGGGAAAGGGTGGAAGCCAAATGAAGAGCCAGCAGACATTCAGAATGTCCAGCAAGTGATCATGATGGCTGGGACCAGAGTGGTATGAGCGGAGGTGAAAAAGAGTAGTCAAGTCCTAGATTCTTTGAAGGTAAAGTTGACAGGATATGCTGATGAAGAATGAGACAAATAGAGACATCACAGATACTCCAGAATGTTAGATCTAAGCAAATGAAAAGGAAGAGTTGTCATTAACTGGAATGGAATGTGGGAAGAGCAGATCTTAAAAGGGGAGTGGATCAAAAATGTGGCTATTTTGGCGCCTAGTTGGGTTCAATTTAGTCATTCATTATTTTTTCCATTATTTTTTAATTATGCTTAATAATTATGCTTTTTACACTGGAATAAAGTCACACAAACCTAAAAAATAAGACTAATTCATAAACTGAAAGTTAAGAGCATTAGTTCCTTAAATAACCCAATATTGTCAGTATTGATTATTGTATTTTTTGGTTGTTTTCTTTTTGGCATGTCGTAGAAGTGGTTAAAGTAGGTGGGCAATAGAGATGGGTGTATACATAAAGATAAACTGTTTCGGCAAAACAGGCTAAGGGAATTCCATGATGCTAAAGCTCCAAGAGGAGTTCACAAAGGGTCTAGTCAGACATTGAAATAGACAAAGTGCCCCATCAAGCTCCTATATATTTAAATCATCCCAAACTGAAGAAGGAAAAAGGAGAACTTTAAATGAGAAAAAAACTATTCATTCCTTTCTATCCCACACCCAAGAATATCTTAAGTACCAATTCCAATTCCAGTATTTCAAACTATGGCAATAGAGGTTATGATGGGTGGCCCTGAGATTTCATAACTTACCATATTACAATTAAGAGCTGTCCCATCATTATCAATAACTGAGAATAAGTGAAGTAATCTGCCAAATTCATAGGAATGTAAAGGCGAGACCTCTTATCATACTTCCTGTGCTAATGTGCACTAAATGATTTTAAAAGTCTTTTTTCAGTTCTATAAATGGTTAAGCATCTAATTTTTGGCCTATTATTTGGCTAGTGTTGAACTTAAGTGAATGTGTATGTATGCTCTTTAGAAGAAATCTTTATAATAGTGTTGCTCAAATTTTATTTTCACCTTGAACTGTGAAATTAAATTCTTTTAAAGTAAATTTATTGAGTGACATTGTTTAGTGAAATTATATAGTGTTCAATTGTACAATTCAATAACACATAATATATATATTGCATTATGTGCTCACCACCTAAAGTAAAAGTTCCCTGTGTCAGCATGTATTTGACCATCTTTCACCTATTACCTCCCCCCTTTCCCTCTGGTAATCACTAAATTGTTGTCTGTGTCTAAGATTTTTTGTTCATTTATCTTGTTCAATTTGTTGCTTTAAGTTTTACATTAAAAAACAAACAATTCAATTAAAAAATAGGACACCCAAAAATTTTAAAGATGCAACTAAAACTTTAATTTTGGAGAGTTTAATTATTAGTGCTATAGTAACTACTATCACCTATATCTCATGCACCCTCAGGTTTGTTCCATTAAACATCTAAAACAACACATTTAAAATATTGTATACCTCATTTCTCATTTAACATGCTATATTATTTTATTCCTTAAACTTTCATCTTTTTAATGGGAAACAATTACTTAATTCATAATCAACTTTCTGCATGTAGGGCTTTTTTCTAAATTAAAAATAGAAAATTACAAATTAAATACAGTTGGATGAAGGACTGCCTAGAGACCATTTGCCATTAATGGGTTTGACCTCAAGAAAAACAAAAGCAAAACGACTTTTAGTTCATTAATTGCAAATTGTTGATGCCAGCAGCAGCTTAACTTTACAAAGTTGTTTTAAAAGGAAGGAAGGAAGGAAGGAAGGAAGGAAGGAAGGAAGGAAGGAAGGAAGGAAGGAAGGAAGGAAGGAAGGAAGGGAGAAAAAGGAGAGGAAGAGAGGGAATAAAGGAAGGAAAGAAGAAAGAAAGGGAAGGAGAGAAAGAGGGAGGAGAATACAAAGAAAGAAAAAGAAACTAGAGAGAGAAAAATGGGAATCGAACAAATAGAATATTTTTTAGATCAAAATGGAGTGATGCTGTGGGTGAACAGGTAGTCCCAAGTTCAGGAATGCTTTCTTTCTTGCTTTTGTTTTTTGCTTGCTGTTGTACTGAATGTTTATATCTCCCCATCCCCACCTCCAAATCCATATGCTGAGGCACTACCCCAAAGTGGTTGTATTACGAAGTGGGGCCTTTGAGAGAGAATTCGGTTTAGAGGAGGTCATGTGGGTGAGGCTCCTATGATGGAAATAGTGCCCCTCTAAGAAGGGAAAGTGAGATCAGTGATCTCTCTCCACCATATGCAGGTATAGTGAGATGGTAGCCATCCACAAGCCTGGAAGAAAACTCTTACCAGAACCCAGCCATGCTGGCACCCTGATCTCAGAATTGCAACCTCTAGAACAGGGAGAAATAAATATGTGCCATTTGAGCCCCCAAGTTTATGATATTTTGTTACAGGGGCCTGAGCTGACTAATTTTTATTTCCTCCCTCTCCGTCCTCCAGGTTGCTGTCCCGGGCCCATCCCTACATATCTTACTTGGAGGTCCACTCCACTGTGCTCGGTGCTTGATGTGCTGTGTGTGGAGGTTAGAAGGGCTGCATCTTGATGTCAGAGTATCCAGACCAGGCACTGGGAGGAGTAAATTTTCCTTATTTTTGCTCGTACATCTGCTTATATAGCACAGAAAAGTATGACCAAGTAAGTTCTCATGCAAGGCAAGAAGGCCAAAGAGAACTTTCATTCAACATCTTTCCTGCAAATGCAAAAAAAAACAGGTGTTTAGTTTATCAATCTTTACAGTGGTCTTCTGAAATAAACCATAAAATAAATATTCTGCACATTCTGCATTGCTATTTGAAATATGTATTAATCATTTTTACCAAAAAAAAAAAAAAAAAAAAAAAAAAAAAACCCTTGCCATTCAATCTTTATTTTCACCATGAATTCTAATCTGAGAGCATGTAACTCTAAAGATTAACTTCCAAGTGCATTTTTAAATAAAGTAGCTCACAGTTTTATCCTTCAATATTTTGCTGCCAACCTGGGCAGCTTTAGTTGGGGAAATTTACATTTTAAACTACAGTAGTTGCAATCCAAACATATTGCTTGTGTTAAGCTAAATGAGAGTAATAGTGGAAAACAGACACATTCCTCTTCTAAAAATTTGGATGAATGTTATTACTATACTTGACACCATGAGAATATCATTATATGACAGTTGAATTTATCTGGTAGTTCTTAATATTAGAACATATGCTTTTTTTAAATTTAATATTTTTGAAAAAAATTGAAAACAGTTCATTGAATAATATAATTTACTCTATATTATAAATAACAAAGGTATGCTTAAAAGTTTCTTTAAATGTAAACAAATATACCCATTAGTCTCTTTTCATGTGAATAATTGTAAAGATCAGGGGCTGATCCAAGTTTTACTAAGCCTGAAACTTAACAATTTTTTAATATATTTTTTAACTAAAAAAAAAAAAAACTATAAATATCATATCACTTGGGCCCTTCCAGGATCTTGAATGGGGTTTCATGCAAGACGGATAACCTAAAATATTATCATAACCACACAGTGACTTGCATTGCTCTGGTATAAGTCATTGCCAAGGAAATGTAGCTGGCATGGTTGGGATCTGTTTTCCTTCAGTGTCAGCATTCTGATTCCACTGTCCACTCACACATCTCACAATGACAGAGGAGAGACTTATTAACTTCTGACTTCAATGTTACATGTTCACTACATGTCCCTCAGTCTCCCTTTGCAGTGCTCAAAGTTCAGTCTATTCATAGTTCAGTCACTGCTGTTGAATCTATTTTTCTATTCCTGTGATGGCATCTATCTATGCAAGCTTGTCCCATGGACACATTGCAGTTTACATTCTTCTTGACCACTCTGTCACATACAACACTGTTGATGACTTGCTCCCTTGAGGAAGCTTATTCTCTTTGTGTCTGTGTTTCCTCATTTTCCACCTATTTTTGTCTGTCTCCTTTGTTGGTATCACTTTCTCAATTTGTGCATTTTAAAGGCATGTTCTAATTTAATCCCATGACTTCTCATACAAACTTCCTGATCTATTTTCTACCCAGACCTCTTTTCTGAGCTCTAGATCCAACTACATAATTAGAATATTTTACTTACACATCACACAAATTTCTCAAGCTAGATGTTTCCAAATATGAACTGATCCAGTCTTCTCCTCATACCTAGTGATTAGCGCACTTCCATTGATACAGTTGGTCAAACCAGACCCAGAGAATCTATTCAACATCCCCTATCTTCATAGCACCCCTTGCCAATCAGTCACCAAGTGCATACTATGGATCCTACCTCCTAAATGTCCCTTGAAATTCATTCATATCTCTGTATCCTCATTATCTCACAGTAGTCTAGGTTTTGATTACCATGTTGATTGATTCTTTAAAATATAGCGTGTTATTTTTTTTTTTTTAACTTTATAAAATGCCCTTTGGCTGTTACCTAAATTTAAATGGAAATGGAAGGCTTTTCAAGGCCAAATGCCATCCCGTACATTCTTCTCCATTGCTCAAATATATTTTTCACTATAATTAGTTTTGGATTCTCAACAGATAAATTTATAAACTCCTAGACAGAAAATGACAATATTAAGGAAGAGATGGACTCTTTCAACATCCAAGGACCCAGCCTGGAAACTTACTGGCCTCTGAAACCTTTTTTAATTTTTTATTCCTATTACATTAGAAGTGGAGCCTTCCTCTGAATCAGGGCTCCATCTGCGATTTGGATCCCATTCATTCCTTTCTTTTCAGACACTTTATTTATTGTTCAGTATCTTCAACACTCCAACCCTTTCTCAATCAATAATTCTCCATAATTGTCTTTTCCACCCTTAAAACCACCCTTAGAACCGCTGGTTCTCTTTATGATTTCAATTCAAAATTCTCTTTAACTAGTGGAGCTTGCCACTTGACTATCTGCCAGTAAGTCTAACTTTAGTATCCTTAAATAAGCTCATCCCTTTCCACCAAATCCACTTTCTCTTGGTCCCATGGTGATAGGCACCACCACTTACCAAGATGTTCAAGAAAGAATTCTTTTGTTTTCCTCACCACCCTTCCTTTTCAAGTTTAATCAAACTCCCATCAATTACACCATCTAAATATTTTTTGAGCTTGTCTTTTATGTCCACTATCACTGCCCTAATGTTCACTATTACCTTTCACCAATATTCTAACAAACTGTTCCAAATTGTTATCTCTAGTCTTAGCATTGCTTGCTTCTAATACATTTTCCATATTGCAGTGGGATTCTTTATTGAGGGAAATCCACTCATGTCATTCTTCTGCTTAACACCTTACAATGGGGAAAAACCCAAAAACAAAAGACAAACAACAACAACAAAAAACCTTTAAAATGGCTCCTCATTGCTCTTAGAGTAAAATGCAAACTGCTTGACATGTCTAAAGAGGCCAGTAAAGTCTGCTTCCTGCCATCTCTCTCGCCTCTTTCCCCATCATTCAGTGGTCACACTGTGCGCTGCAGCAATGCTGACCTTTTTATGTATTTGAGATACTTCAGGTCATTCTGTCTGATGCACAGTTCTTCCCTGTGAGCTCTTCCTTATCTTTGAGGCTCAAGTTAGCAGTAAGTTATGATGAACTCTGATGTACGAGTTATAATACCTCTCTATAGACTCTTTTACAACCTCTATTGATGTTTATTACTATAGTATACTGCGTTCCCCACTTGTTTATTTGTAGGTTATAAGTGCTTTAAGGACAGGACCAATGATCATCTTGTTTAATTTGCATTTTTTGTGCTGGGTTCATTGCCTATCCTGTAGCAGATGAGCAAGTTATTTATGTCCGTGAACTCTAAAATGGGGATGATGATGATACTTACCTCCTTGGTTGTCATGGAAACTGAGTAAACTCTTACATGTTAAGAATTTGCAATAGTGCCTAGCACATACTATATGCTTGATAAACATTAGAGATTGAGATTTAATAAATGGGTAATTGCTCTGACTAAAGGAACTTCCTGCTCAATATTCCCCATATGGATAAGAAGCTATAAATATTGAATATTAGTATTTTTAACTTAACTAATATTTAATCAACTAGACTGCTTTATGAGAGGTGGTAAACTAGACAAATTGGAAGGTACAGAATGAGCAGCACAATGTCCCACTCACTCTAATATAATGTTGGAAATGTTAAGTATAAAAATAGTTATATGGTTTACTACAGAAAACTGTGGGAGGGAATACTTTTAGAAAAGGTCAGGTCAAGTATTGGTAATATATCTGAGAGTTTACCTCAAAATTTTATATTTGAGGAGAAAACAATGCCATTAAAATGGGTATCACTTCAAAAAGACAGAGTACAAGTTACTTTACAAATTCATCGGGATAATTGACTAGCATGTTAAATAATTAATGTTTTCATAGAAAGCATGCATTTCTAGATGGGCTACCTAGAGCATAAGTCACATCAAGGCTAAGAGAAAAGTCATACAGGATGAAATTTGAGGTTGTGTTCGTAAATTTATATTTTAAAAAAGATATAGTAGCTTTACACAAAGCTTTATCTCAGCAACTGTAATTAATGTTACATAATGAAAAGGACTGCAGCATGTATCAACTTGAATAATATCAGTTATAATACTTACAGTCCACATTGTAGAAACCAGCACTCGAGATTCACATCTGGGTTTACCATTTTTATTTTTGTGAGTTTAACTGTGAATTTAACTTAAAGAACTTCTGACACCTAATATCTCAGCTCTTCTTTATAAATGTGTCAGTGTGAAATACAGGGATAAACATGTTTGTATTTATTATTGTACTTTTCTTTAATACATTCTACACTTCACTATTTGGGATGGGCTTTTTTAGAGCATAAATACCTGAGGACAAAAACTAAATCCAGCCCTTATGTATAGCAATGTATACAGGAGAGCACTTAATTGATGTTGTTGATGATAATAATGGTTAACATTAGGGGTTTTAAACTCAGCACTTATTGACATTTTGGGCCCTATAATTCTTTGTTGTAGGGAGGCTGTCCCGTACTTTGCAGGATGTTAGCAGCATCTTTAACCTCTATCTTCTAGATGGCTAGTTATTCCCCTTCTCAATTGTGGCAACCAAAACTGTCTTCAAATATTGCCAAATAATTTTGGGGAAAAAATCACCCCAGTTGAGAACCACTGCTCTAGATAAATGTAGGCACAGTAGCTTGTTGTAAAGGCAAACATGGCAGAGAAAGGATGCAGGCACACATCACATTCTAGCAATGCAATCTTCATTTGCCAAGTCAGTGAAGTCAGAAAGAGGTATTTGAAAGCCATAGATTCTACCTAGAATCTGAAAAATTACTTATCAAATTCAAAATTATTAGACAGACTTTTATTTTCAAAACTTCTACCAGGAGACAATTGAGAATTCATGCCCCAGTGGTAGTAACCATAAGGGAGCCTTGTGAGGTCATAGGTAGAATAAGCTTTTCGTAAATCAAGTGTTATGCAACTGACTGCCAAACCAAAGGCAAATTGATCTTCAGCTGCATTAAGAGTTGCATAATTTAATAAATAATGAATTTAGTACTCTGTACTTTAAAATCATTTTTGGAATATCCCAAAACTACATTTTAAGAATATTTAGGTATGTAATGGAAATGTTCAAGGGCTTGTAAACTATTGAATAAATCATTTATCTCAATACAGAATAAACTGTCTTAGGATGTTTGAGATGCTTCAATAAAAATGCAACTCAAGCACATGGCTAAAGATCATTGATAAGGATATTATAGAAAAGGCTTACATTTCATATGAGCAATTAAACTTAAATATTGATGCTCCTTCTAATCTTGAGAGTTGTAATTCTTTAAACTAATAATTCATTTTTTCTCACTGGCCCTTTTAAGACTAGGGCCTGAAGAATGAGAGGGATAGGCCTTCTTAGCCTCCAGTAGAGAATGAATCATAACTGTACTTTGTATTTAGGTTTCATATGCATATGGATAACTCATTACTCCTTTACAATGTCTTCTCATGATCTTATTTTCTTAAGAAGAGGATAAATATCAAGCCACCTGGTTTATACTACTTCGCTTCTGCAGATATGAAGATTGTGTTTCTAGCCAAATAAATTATTAACAATTCTGCTCTAGTACCACATAGCTTCAATCTTTGTTACTAGTACATCATTATTTGTCCAGTGTGAGTTTATCTATGAGAAGGTCACAGCTGAGAGTGTTATGGGACAGAATTGAAGTTTCCTGACAATAAAGTTGCTCTACTTCAGGTGACTGTTGAAGACGTCCTCAATGAGAAATTCCAAAATTATCTCCTATCACTTATATTCTTTATTTCTTAAGTATACCTATGCATAAACAGGTTCTTCTAATTCATTTGTGATCTCGAAGTGTCTCAATGCCATAGGGTTAATGGGTCCCTGTTGTGTTATATAATTCCAGAATATGATGTTAAAATGTAAACGTTATTTTTTTGTGATTTAACCTGGCAATGGCTAACATGCAAAAGTCAATGTTTCTCGCAGAAAACACACAGAACTTTTATTTTTAAATACAACAATGTATCTACAATTAGACAACTTTCTAAATCTTTTGAAGTCTTCTTTTGTTTAAATATTACCTACACTCTTTTGTGTAATCCTAACCTTTAAATTGTAAATCAGGTTAATTCTCTACCAAGTAAAATATCAAGTTTCCTTTCAGTGCAAAGTCAAACACAATTTGAGGGCAAAATATTCTACAAATAAAATTATTTGATAAAGATATGCCACAAAGAGGTCCCCTCAGCTTTTTAGATAGTTTCATCATTGCTTTAATTCTCATTGGCCTTTCTCAGCAAGTTCCTTCACTTTGTCTTATATGAAAGGATTTCCTTGCTTGACTCAGTACTGTTGCTGAATTTAGTAGATTGTATTGAAGTTACAAGTTAGGGCATTCGTTTCTGTCTTCATCGCTAATTGTGAACCCTTTCATTTCTGTCTTAGACATTTCCCACCTGCGAAGTGAGTTCTCTGGTCCAAGAGAGGACATAATTAGGATCAATAAATATATATCTAAGAGTTTTCAAAGATACTAGACAAATTATGACAGATTTTTATATTGCTTCCACAACTTTACATGAGGCCCTAGAAATCTGATAGTTATGAGTGCAGGAGCTAATCAAAGCCTGTGAAATATTTTTTAAAACATGCTAGCATGCCCTTTTTCATTCTTTTAGGCAGTGAGAGAGATGTGTTAATGTTCCCTCCTATCTCTAGAATGCATGCATATGCGGTTGTAAATCTGCTTATAGGTCTGCGTTTTCTTAAGAAATGACCCTCTAAAGATGTTACTACCAGCCTGGATGTGAGGAAGAGATCTAGGAAATATATCCTTCTATGTTTATTACAGGATGTTAGCTGGACCTGATTTCAACCATCTACTTGCAGCATTCTCCAGGCCTCTTATTCATTCTTCAATCAATGTTCAGACCATTCAACAAGTTCCTACTGAGGATTATGTAGACACTTTCATACCCCAAGCCACACTTTCTCTGCCCGAATCTGACTTCAATTGCAGTTGGGTGGACAGATCCCTGCTTGCTGACAGCTTTCAACCCTAAGCCGCCCTGTGTGACTTTCATCTTTTTTGTCTATGGGCTTTCTCTAAAGCCCTGGAAGCTCACCCAGTCTGGGAATTTAAGAAGTGGTAGAGTATTGTACTCAGGGTAACCATTACTAGTGGGTAGAGGGTTGGGTAAATAAATGCTCCAGCCTCTCTTCCTGCAGAGGAGGGTTCTTAGCTACATACAGTGTAGTTTAGCAGAAGATCTCAAGAGGATTTGAACCCCAGTTGCTCACAGTGATAACCAGTTGAGTAACTCACCCTTTATTGGCTTTTTCCTTCCTTGTCTCACTCCCCCATGCCCTTAACTGGAATCTTTTTCCAAATAGACCACCTGCACCCAAGACCTTTTCCAGACTCTCTTTTTGGGTGACCCCAAAATAAGACAATTTCCCAAATCACTTCAGTTCAATCAACTTTTTTATTGACTAGTAATTCTATGCTAGGAAATATGCTAAGGTTTAAAGGTAAATAATGCAATAACACATTCTCCTGATCTCAAGGAGTAATAGCTTTATTTTTTTGAGGGAACGAAACAAATGGACACATCATCACAATAGAGTATTATGATTGCTATAATAACAGCATATCTGAAGATTTATGGGAGCTCAGTGAAGGAAACAACAAATTCTTTGTGGGGTGGGAGCAGTGGGACGGGAATCTATTTTGAAAAGCTTCCAGAAAAAGTGTTTAAACTGATGTTAAAGGCATCAAATAATAGTGTGCTGCCTGAAAAACAAAGGAAAAGCAGAAGTAATCTGAACTAAGATTAAAAGTGTGTAATATTTATTCCTTCAGTGTGAAGTACAGAGCACTTACCACATGATGTGTTTTCTGCTAGGTACTGGGAACATGTCAGTGAGGAAAACAACATTTCGTAAGAAATTTTGTCAGGACTTACCATTATAGTACTGCAAGTACTTCACTGACTTTCCACCATACTGTGAACATTTTGACAACAGGGACTACGTTTTGTTGTATTTTTTCCCCTTCTATTTTGAGAAGAATTTATCAAAACCTTCTATTTCTAAAGTTTTACTGTATTTATACATCATTTTTTAAGCAGCCCAATTTCGTGAGCCGTTTTGAAGAGTGACGACACAGAGATGAAGGGACTCGCAATGATGTATCTGAGAAGCTTAACATTTCTTGGTCTTCTTGGGGTCACATAATAAACTGAAATAAATTGAAATTTTATTGGTCAAAACTTCCCATCAGATTTTCAACTCATACTGTGCTCAGCCTTGAAATGAGAGAGCGTGTTAAACACCAGGCTGAATGAAGACTTTACCCACTGATAATCTCTCAGGAAATTTTGGTCTGTAAACCTGACCTGGAGTGATTTAGAAAACCAGCTATGAGACCTTCGTCTGGAAAACTCTGTCAATGCGATGGACTCAAAAGTGGAAACAAAGGTGAAAAGGGGCATGACTGGCTCCCAACTTAATGAGATACACAGGCATCCATGTCTGTAGGACAGATTTATTTCCTGCTAAAACATGTTATTTCCTGTCTCATAAACACAACATGAGTACACCTTTTCAAACACCTAAGGAGAGACAAAGGCAATGAGGCAGTGTTGCATAATCAACAGGACTAATTCACACTAGGTTCATTTTCATCTATGAAGGTCACATTTCTCTAAATTTAGCATCTACCTACCTCCCCCACTGCCCAGCTCCCAGTCTCTATTTTTAAATGATGATTCTAGTTTCTTAGCTCAGTAAATGGCCTTATTTTAAATATTCTTCTCATCTATTTTTTTTTTCTTCCTCTGGGGAGCAAAGTATTTCCTGACATCTGTTTTGAATTTGTTTTTCTTTTAATTTCTGTGTATGCCTCTTTTTCCTATCATCTGTACTGAATTGAAAATAGCATATTGGGCTGAAGGGTTTTTTACTCTTTCTAGAATAATATTATCTTTGACCTCAGGAAACTTCAAAAGGGCATGTGTGCTACCTGTACATGGATCATGTGGCCATTGTGATGCAGCCACCTTGGCGTAGTGGACTGACAGATACAAAGCTGTGTGTCCCTGAAATCTCCCACCAAGCTATTTTATGTCTGGAATACTGACTAAAACTGAACTATGGATAGTCTCTGTTATGGATTAAATATTTCTGTCCCCCCGAAATTCATATGGTGAAGCCCTAACCCACAGTGTTACGGTATTTGGAGATAGGGTCTTAGGGAGGCAATTAAGGTCAGGTGAGGTCAGACAGCAGAGCTCTCATGGACCAGAACCTGACTGTGCTGGCACTTTGATCTCCAGGAATATGAGAAAATCAATTTCAGTTATTTAAGACATGCAGTGTATAACATTTTGTTATAGCATCCCCAGCAGAGAAAGACAACTTTGTTGCAGAGATTGTCACTATTGCCCCTCTGTCCATGCCATAAACCTCTTCTAGAGATGCAATTGGGGACACTTCCTGCATCTGGGATCATACTGGTATATTCCTCCGGCAACTCTTGTCTCAGGCAAAAATTCTGCCTCTGTCATATACAATAATGCTATTTGGAGCATGTTTTTTCCATCTCCAGTGTAGACTTTTTGGAAAATAAATAAAAATAGAAATTAAATTATCTCTAATTGCACTATTCTAAGATAAATAACAAATAAGTCTTTCTAAGATTATGCCCTGTTCTTTTTATATTCATATCTATGCTTAAACTGAAGCATGTATATTCTAATGTTCGCATGTATAAGTATGCATATATTATTATTACATATTTGTGTGTATTATATATATGTGTATCTAATGGATATATATGTATATAATCTGAGTGATATTATATCTGCATGTGTACTACATGTGTGTGTGTGTGTGTGAGTGTGTGTGTGTGTGTATACACACATACCCATTATACCTACGATCCTATGATGTCAGCAAAAGATTCTGTCAATCTAGATTCTTTGTGATTCACAATCTGGAGAATAAGTAAACAGTTGGAAAGTGGAGAAAGGGAGTTCTTGACAAGTGTTGTAAATTAGATAATTTTCAATGTCATTTTAAAAATAAAGGTAAAAATCAGAATTCCTTTTTTTTTTGCTGCTTGGCAGCTGAACTCCTCTTTTGAGTGTCACTCTGTGCAAAGACTATGCCATGTGGTTCCCTGGCTTATATTTAGGATAGTATAAAGATATGTCACCAAATCATGCTGACGCAGCCAGTTTCAGCATGTGTCACTTTCCAAAGGACATCATAGTTTTATGCACTGAACATTGCTTTAAACAAAATATTTTATGAATAGGCACTTTTAAAATAGCAGAGCAGAATGTAAATATGAGCTATTGCTCTTAATAGTAATGGGAGAAAACTCAGAAATTAAAATGAAAAGTAGATAAAGGGAGAAAAGTATGATATTTAGCTCCTCCCACTGTCTCCACCAGGACTGTGACAAGAACTGCACTAAGTTAACAGATTGGCAAATGTGCTCATAAAAGACTCACGAGCAGCTCCAAAAGCAGCTGGGTTATGAGTCAGAGGGTGGCTCTGCCATCTCTGAGTGACCACTGGGAGTCCTTCCACATTCTCGTGTCTACTGGCCACTTGCCATCTGTATTTTGAGATGTTCACAAAAGAGTGGGAAAATATTTTCTTCTCAGGAAATAATTTCTCTAAGTGATTGACTTTTCTAAACAGTCCTTATTCTAGAATTCACATTTACTTAAACGGGCATCTCCTTTTTATAAAATGGAATATCTGGTCAGACTGTCCCACAAGTTCAATTCTCATGATCTTCCATGACCTTGGAAAGGAAAGAATGGGAATTAGAGTGCCTTGTTAGGATACGGTGTTTCTTAACTGTCGATTGTGAACTGCTAAAATTACTAAGATGAAGAAAATCTTGGAAAATAGCCTAAAGGTACTTATTCTGTGCTTTTTAAAATTCATTATATAGTGTTATGATAAAACGTTAAGACATAAAATAATGGATTTTAAACATCACGAGAGGTTTTTCATAATTACATGATTCTTTTTAAAAAATGCATACAGGTATTAGGTTTCTTTACAAGTTATCTGAAAAATAATTTCCTGAAGCTGACTAACTTTGCTGCATCAATTCTAAAGGTGGTAGGGTGTCCAGATTGGGTGAGGAAGGGAAAAAGGAGCATGAGAATAAGAGATCAAAGCAGGTACACCATAGAAGGAAATGCTTTTTCACTGTGGCTTTGAAAATCTCTTTTTAAAAGGATCCCCTCCCCACTTACTTTGGGGTTTGGCATATGGTGTGTGCTACAGATGGATGCGCAATAATACAGCTGTTAAGTATCTGGCACTCTTGCTCTGCTGTGCTCCCTGCCAGCTGGCCAGCAGCAGCCTGGGCTTGTAGAATGAGCTGATTCCTCCCAGCTGTTATGCAAGAGAAAGTAGAGAAATGTTGTTGTTCATCAATTTTCCATCTAAGCCATTTTAGCTTAAGCTAAACAACAACAATAACAAGCAGGTTTTATCCACATTACGTATACATAATAGTGACTGTAAGTTTCCACTTGGATAAGGTTAAGAGATGGCAGAAACACTCACTGCAGCCTGCTGTGAATAACCTATGAAAGGAGACATCTCAGTCCAGTGCAAGAGGATGTGTGTGTGTTCACTGTGCTGCCTGTGAACCACCAGCACCTGAAACCCACCACGTAGACAGACAGCCAGGAAGTTCACCTTGACGTGAGAGATCACCTTACCAAATAGCTTGTTTCTGGCAAAAATAAAATGTACCCAACAATATTCCCAGTAATAGTTAAAAAAAAATGCTCAGAATGTGAAGTGAAATCCAGAAAAGATTGCCCATTTCAAAAGACTGAAGGTGTTTAGAGAGCAAATCTTATCTGAAAGGCTAATGATGCAGGGAAAAGGAGGCTATGTGGCACAGGTTTCCAGGGAAGTTATCTGCCCGTTCTCTTAGAAAGTGCAAAGGTCAAACTGACTTTTAAAAATGTGGGATAATGTCACAACATTCTATATTTTCTCAATAAAGATGAATGTCTTTTGTTTGTAAATATTTTTTATGTTTTAAAATTATATTTTTCTTTTTAAGGATGATTTATTATCTAACTCTGAATGCATACCAGCAGAGAAAGTGGTGTGTTGTAGGGCCCCTTCCTGCTCTATCCAAAAAGTGGTTACCAGATACCATCTCCACTCCAGCCCTAAACCATTCATCATGGAGCATTTGTTCTTCTTGCTTTGCTGATCCTGGCATTTCTATGAAGCAGGGAAAAAAAAGGAAAAGGGAGAAGAATAATTGACTGGAAACTGGGATGTTTGCAAGATTCTTGGGAACAAGTCTGAGGTGTTGCCAAGGCCTATAGATGGACTGGCATCTTGGCTTCCGGGTAAGAGTAAAGGAATAAACACAGGAGAGTACATGGAGGTACTGCCTTTACCAGAAAGGCACAGGCCACCAAGCAAACATCACATTTGCTCCCTGTAAGTGCTTGCTGAGACATATACCATTTAAGGTCCTGAATTCAACGTGTGTGGCAAAACCTAAAAATCATTGTGTTTTGAGCAAGTTCACCTGACACAATAGATGACAACGTGACAAAGGCTGCCATTGTTAGAGAACCCTGCAGTTTTCCCACAGGACTCCATCCTTCCAACCCGCTTCGTAACTATGGTGTGATTCATTAGCCCTCAACTACTTGAGATATTACATGCCCTTTTATCTCTCCCCAACTGCACCAAAAAGCTATCAGAAAACTTAGATACGAATGGGGAGAAGGCATTGTTATCAGTAGTATAATTATTATAGAATGTGGAATGAAAAACAGATAAGAAACAAATATGTAATTTGCAAACATCCGGAGCTATTTGTTGAAAGGAAGGAGGAGAATAAATGAGTGAATGCTGATTTCCATCTTAATATCATAACCATGAAGTGTTTTAATTAAAGAATTGGAGGAAAGATAATTAATATTCTTAATATAGTATTTTTCTAATACAGCAAGGTAAAATGAAACAGAATTTCTCATGTAATATACACTGTATTTCTGCAATTCATCTAGGACTCATGGATGAAACACTTTCGAATACTTTTCATCTCCCCTGGCTGCCAATTTTATCACAAGTGGAAGCAGAGCTTTAAGAAATAACGGCATATTGGCTAATAAACACTGTCTGATTCAGTGATTTATTTTCTTCAGAAGTTATAGCTGTGTTCAAAATGATACCCAGTGAAGTGTCACACATTAATTTAAAAACATTTCAACAGGAAAATTTGTCTGTGAACTTTGTGATGCCACCACGTTACTGTAAAACACTCTCTCGTTTTTTTTTTCCTTCTCTATTGGCAGCAATAATAGCAATGACACACCTTATAAATGTTACTAAAAACTCAGCAAAACACATATGTTAACCACCTTCTGTGTGCAGAGTGCTGTACAAGGCAATATGACAAGGTAGAGATGGTGGTGGGAGGAAGACGAGAGGGAAAGGACAGAAAAATCAATTTTAAGGAGCAGAGTCTACTAATGATGATTTGAGAGAGCTAAATGCTTTCAATGCTCAAAGAACCTGTTGACTGAAGTGAAGGTTTTTTTGCGGGGAGAAGGTAGGGGCGTAACCTCCATTAAGTCTTTCAGACTAGACAGTTTTAGATGAAGAAGAGTAAAATTGTTAAAAAAATGAGTAGAGATAAGTTATGCCTGTTATGTCTCATGGCTAGTAAATTTATAAAAACTTTGGAAGAAATAGTCCTATCTGATTACTTTAGTGATTAGAAAAAAGTCATATATTCCAAAATAAAGATTAAAAAAATTGAGTTACTTGGTTTAAGATATTGTTTTTTATACAATGGTTAAATGCATACAGGTCATTGGACCAGATTATATTGATGGTATTTCGATTGCATTGATGTATTTAAGAATTATATAGATTATCAATTAATCTCCTGCTTTCACAAGTACAATGCTCCCTCCCTTAAGTTTTGTTTTGTTTTGTTTTTTTTCTCTGTCATTACTGCCCAAACCCAGGAACAACTTGCCATGCTCTTATTTAAGAATAGTAGTCCTGGAAATAAACTTTTAATGTGGGAAACACTGGAAATATAAGTAGAAGAGATATCCAAATAATCTCCAGGGCAGAAGGGAAATATGAGTTACAGATAGTGCCTGTTATCATGATACATTCACCTTCATTTCCAAACTTAATTTTTCTTACTTTGAAAACAAAGTTTTAGTGCTAACTAAAGCTTATCACTATTCACCAAACACATGGAGAACATCTCTAATCTCCATACTTTCACTCATACCAATTTCTTGCAATGTTCTAGGGTCACTGTGAGCACTGAATGTATTTGCACAAATATGGTTTTTTCCACAAGTCCTGATATTTAGCTATCAATTAAAATTGGCCTTTAGCAATAAATCTTTTGTGATCCAGTTCACAATCTAACTTTTCTATGTATCTTTTCTGAACAGTCTAAAATCTGTGGTATATTCATAGGAAAAGGGGATGGTCCTTCCAAATAATGGGTCTTATTTGATTGTCATCCTGTAAAAATGGTGCTTTTTTCCTCCTTTCCTGAGTATATGTAGCATAGTAACTAGTTCAAAAACCTCTCTTTAATAATACCTTAAGTGCTTTTCCAACTGAGTATCATATATGTCAACAAAATTGAGAATACTGGAACACTCTGATGAAGCATATTAAGCACTGTAGTAAAGAATAAATATATGTGAAACAAGTAATAAGAAATGGCCAGCCACTGATGAAATCCTCAGTCTTACGAATGTCTTTCCTCTTGTTTTGGTTCCACTATTAGTTCTCAGTAGTCTTGAGTCTTGGTCAAATTCCTTCACAAGGGTGGATGTGTTAATTGCAGAGAGCACTCAGTATGTCTTCCATCTCAAAGTTGTCTTCAAATTATATTGATTTCATCCGCTGACTTCTGTCATTTCAGCACTTTCTCCTTGTAATTGCTATTCCATACATCCTTTAAGTGCCAGAAAAACCAATCTTCTCTAATATTAATGCGCTCTGGAAAGATACTTGTTGTAAAAAATGATGAAAAAAATATATGAGAGAAATTTATAGAATTATCTGCTTTGGCCAGAGACAGAATAATTCCTGGATGGCGTATTAACTAAAAAGATGCCCTAATTAGAATCTTTCATACGATGATTGTTATGATTGTTTTCTGCATTCCTCCAAACTTTAACCCCTTTCTCTCACTGAGATATCTGGGGTTAAAGGAGATAATCTTGCTACTTCATTAGGATTTGTTTATGTATTTAACTATGTGAATCTCACTTAAATTTAGTAAAGGTTATCTTAAATATAATTTATTATCTATTCTTTTTTTTTTTCAACAAACATTTATTTGGCAACTACTCTGCATCAGGCAGTATCCCTGGTCCAGGGATGTAGTAATGAACAAAACAGACAAACATGTCCTAATAAAACTTTATTTAACTGGAGAGAATCATGCAATTAGATGAAAAGTAAATTCATAATATGTTATACTCCTAAATGCTCAGGACTAAAAATAAATATGAAATATTGAGATATGGGACATTTTAGATAGGATGGCCTGAGAAATGAAAGAAGATAAGAAAACAGGAGTCAAGGATGACACTGTGGCATTTGGCTTGAGCAACTGGATGAATAGAGTCCATTACATGAGAGGAGTTGGGTTGGCAGAAGGGTCAAATATCAAAAAATATTGGGAGGTTCTGGACCTATCACTTATTTTCAGTATGAAAGTCAAATGAGAATGTCAACAAGCTAGTGAGACTCTTGGTTCTAGAAGGAGACGTCTGGATAAAAAATATAAATCTGGGAAACAACCTCTAGCTGATGATTAAAATTGTGAGTCTGGATAAGATTACCCAGTACATGAGCAGAAAGAAGAGTGTAAGTTCTGAGCCTTGTAGAGGTCAGAGCAATAGAGAAACCTGCAGAGAAGCCTGGGGAGGAGCAACTGGGAACTTAAGAGGAAACCCAGACAATATGGCATCCTGAAAAGCAAGAAAAGAAAATGTCTTGAGGCAGAGTATCACCTCTATCAAATGCTACCGAGTGAAAAGTAACACAAGGAGTCAGAAATGATTACCAGATTTGCAACATGAAAGTCAATGATAACTTTGAGGTTGATTGTGGTGACAAGGGACCAAATTTTGATGGTCTCAGGGAAAAAGGGAAGAAATCAGCTGCTTAAGTACCAGGCTTTTTCCTCCAAACCTTTCTCTATTGAATGAATTGGCAATAAGAACTCTATTTACTAAAGAAATAAGTGGGTTGTTTTAGTGCAAAAATTTTTGAAAGACATAGGAACATTTGTTTAGTTGAGGTGTTACATGAGAAACTTGGCAAATGCTCATTTACAGCAAAACTAGTGGCAAAGTTCCTTCAGTAAGGATGTTCCAAAACAACCCTCAAATTAGCTTTCAATCCAAAAAAGTTGAGGTATTTTTTCTCCCTTGGAAATTGTAGTCTAGAGTATGATTACTAAGAAATCCTAGAAAACTGGCATTTTCTCTTTTTCTTCCATCCTTTCTTCTTTCCTCCCTCCCTCCTTCCCTCTCCCCTTCTTTCTTTCTTTCTTTCTTTCTTTCTTTCTTTCTTTCTTTCTTTCTTTCTTTCTTTCTTTCTTTCTTTCTTTCTTTCTTTCTTTCTTTCTTTCTTTCTTCTAGTTTCCATAGCCCTTCATGGAAAATATTTCTCAACCTGGGAGAAACTCAAATTTTCACTCTGGAAAAATAAAAACTCCATTACCCTCAAGCACTATAGAGGGAAAAGTTCAGAAACATATTTTTAAAGTAGTCAATACTGGGTTCAATTATTAGCTTTTGTGCTAAAAGGAACGTAACATACTATGGACTCTACACCTGGAAAGGTGGAATTACTAGAGAACTCTCATCTTTGCCATATTATACAATTAAAGGAATCATAGGGCATTAAATATATTCATAAAACCCCACTAATGATGGCCACCACTGGCTTTCTAATAATAACTCATCTCCTTTTCAGTGAATCAGAAGCATGTGGGAGCATGCCAGAGTGCATGGTAATCCATTTTCGACTGCTAGAAAGGTTCTTTTACGTGAGAGGAAGATGAAAACATGAGCTTTGCAGTAGAATTTCAATTCATTTAAGAAACCATAGATCTGATGGTGGTTAACTCCTGAAATGCCAACCACTGTTATTAGTAGTTACGCATCAAGAAGAAACAGGGTTCTCTATTCAATCATCATTTGAAATCCACATGGGCAACACCTTTATAATGTGGATTGTCATCCATCAGTTCGACTGTGATCAAGGAGCCCCAGTTCAACACTGAGTTTCTGAAGTCTAATATTTACCAAATGTGCAGCCTTGATCTCTTGCAATCCTCTTTACAAGTTAAATAATGGAGACCATTGGCTTACTCAAAGTACCGCAGTAACTTGTGATTACAATTGATACACATTTCCAAGACTCCACAATTTCCGTTGTTTTTGTCATTCTACAAAGCTGCGTCAAGCTCTAAATCTCTTTAAGCAAAGCTAAATCAGTTTGCTGATTTAACACTGTAGCACTTGCCTTAATTTCGGGGTGGGGGACACATTTTTAAAAGACATTTTAGGAGTAAAATTAGACTTCATAATTAACTAAAAGTGATCATCTCAAATTTGCAGTGTTATTATTTGAATTACAAAATTACTTCAAACTTTATTTACACTTTCAGAGATCATAGAAACTTCAATACTGACGTAGACTATGCATGTTTTTTCTTTAAAATGGTAATTTGCTTAATTGAAAAGATTATACTTCAGAACAGAACAACTAACTTTTCATTACTCAATGTAAGATTTCCAAATTTTTAGGGTTTCCAAATTTATTCATGCAGTATACTGAAAAGCTATTCACTGTTTATCTTGAAGTCAAATTTAACTGGGTGTCCTGTATTTTATCTGACAACCCAGAACAGCATCACAAAAACAAACAAAATACATGAACTGCACTTATGTGATTTCTTTCTGGAACAACATAAGGAAAATCTTTCTTTAAAGACAGCACTACTGTTTTTAAAACATGATGCAAAACTGTTTCCAAGCTGAATCCAGAATAGTAGTTAACTAGAGCAGTGGTTTGAACTGTGGCCTGGATCCGCATCATTAGTGTCACATGCACAGTGTTAGAAATACATACTGTCAGGCCCTCCTCCCCAGACCTACTGAATTAGAAACCCTGAGGGAGGGGCTCAGCAGCCAGTATTTCAACAACACTCAACACCCCCTCTCCAATTCTGATGCAGTTTGAAGTTTGAAACCCACTGAGTGAGATTGTTTTTACTTTCATTAACGTCTAAAACTAACTAGAGAATATTTATAAATTCAAGAACCTAGGTTTTGATTGCTGTTGATTTTTTGTTTGTTTGTTTTGTTTTGATTTTTTTACAGATTCAGAGAACTTGAGTCATCTCTTAATTGAATTATGAAGATGTAGGTATCAGAAGGGAAGAGGGCCAAAGAGAGAGTAAAATTTTCACATCCTATTTTGTATAGCCTTTCATTGAAAGGCTGGCCTAAAATAATTTCCTTAGCATCAAGATTATTTATTGACTACAACCTAAAGCCATTTAATCAAAGCTGCTTCACTGTAATGTCAATTTTGCAGATAGTGGGGACTCCTTATCTAAACAATGCTTTAGAATGGTTCCTAAGTAATATCAGGTAATGAACATTTGAAGCTGCTGGTGAAATGCTTGATGTAATGCTTTTGCTTTTCACACAGAAGTCTGGATCCAAGATGTAAACCAAGGGATGTTGTAACAAAGAACTTCTAAAGCATCAAATGATCTATGAACTACAGTCTTATGCTTAAGAACATTTCACTTTGGGAGAGTTTGGTTAGATACCATATTATTTTAATTAATTAACAGGGAATCAGATATCTATGGGCTCAACATATATATATTTCATGTATTCTAATAATTTAAATTAGAATTATATTACTTGATAACAAAATATATCATATAACTGGGATCAATGATTTTTTTGTATATCTTGTGTACACTGAATTTTGTCATGGTCTAAAGCTTTTGATCATATAAGCATATATTTTGTTTGTCTTTAGTAAATAAAGGAATAAATGTAAATTAGTTTTGATGCTATTAACCTTGATCATTTATTCCTTTTTCAGTTTTTTCTCTAGGCTGTAAATGAAAAAAATAAGTACTCTTTATATACAATGTAATTGTTACCCTTTCCAACATAACACTCTATTTTATTCAAAAAGGTCTGATTAAATGTTTTATTAAATATTTATAATTTTAAAGAGGCATAATGCATATAAAGACAAATAAATACAGATGTGTACAACTGTATTTACAATATGTATGTATAAATATATATATTACATAAATATCACATCTGTCAATATTTAAACAAGATTATAACCACTTAGATAATGTTGTAGTTCCCTACCCTAAGTATATATGATGGCCATATAGAGATGATCAGTAAACACACTGGCTGCCAACCTAGAAAGTCGTAAGAAAATGGATGAGTACCACAATGTTAGAAAAAGTTACTTATATTATCCCGATGACAAGCACACTCAAGGATGACTAATTCAAACACAACAAAAAATTTTTGTAAAACATAGTATGACAAACATTACCTATCACAATTTGAGTTAATAACCAACTTAAACACTTGAATTAAAACCCAGAGGATATGGTATTCATCCTTGACAAGTGGTTAAGTGCATGAATTAGAAAATAATCAGTTCTCCCAGAATTTGAAAATTTCTCCAGGACAAACTCAGTTCTAAACAAAATTCTGCAAATCTTACCTGGCTCTGTGCCTTTAAGAATGTGGATACATGATGAAACTTGGTCAGCAGGACAGATGACTAAGAAGATGACAATTAATTACCAAGGCCTAAAAGAAGCTAACCAGGTGCTGATGTATTTGCGTTAAGAGGCATTTGGGTTAATTTTACTGGGAAATTTGAAAAGTTTAAAACAGAACGGTGGCTATTATGCATGAATCTGTTAAAAAAAAAAATGGAAAGAAAGAAAGAAAACACTTCCTTTCAGTTATACACTGACTTTAGCTTAAAATAATGTGGAAAGTAATAAACTACATCTGTTTGAAAATACAATTCCCTTATTCTATCATTCCTCAAGGCAGAAACAGCTGTGACAAATGATTATCTTTGTGGTACTCAAGCATGAAGAGCCCAATGTTGTTTAGAAACCTTATTCCAGCTAACCTCAAGGAGAAGTCTCTAAATTCTCTTGATTATGAATACACTACTCTCTCTCTTTTAAAGCAGAGGAGGAGAAGGTATTCTCAAAGGTTTAAGTCATATTTATTTCTTACAACTTGTTTCTTTGTGTCCAAAGAATTTCATCTGTATGACAAATCACAAATTCATTAACATTTTTTATGGCTCAACAAATCAAGACATACTTTTGTAGGTAACATTAAAACAAAGGGATTGCTTTATTTTATTCAAGAAATTCTCCAGTATTTGCAAAAATTATAACACCTAAAAATGCTCTACTGAACAAATAAAACTAATATAAAACCAGAGAATCATAAAAATAAAATTGTTCCATATTAATCCTAATGTTTGATTCATATTTAAGTTCTTCTGTTGAAATATTCATGGTATAAATTGCTTTTCCCTGCTAAATTGAACTGAAAAGCACAAAATGCATTTCTTTGATGACACAGGGTTTCTATAGATTTTCTTGTAGCCCTATTTTTATAACCAGTGTTCACGGACTACTGTGATAGTTTGACTAAAAATGCTCACATGACTAAATTCTTCTATTTTACATGGCTAAATACATTCTGGGTGGTGAGTCATTTTAGCTTTTTTCAAGAGAGAACTGTTTGAGTATGAAGACTGAGCAGAAAATTGAATCTCAAGTTGTAAAATGTAGCATGAAATTAAGATGTAAAATCTTTCACAGCCTTTCTTTGAAATGGGAAGGGAAAACGTTCAACCAGACTGAGCTCCTCTCTTCTTAAAGTTTACATGTCAGAGTATCAAGAAAAAGATGTGTGTACAGGAGGAACAGCAGTGTTTGAGATGAGAAGGAAATCTGAGCCCATGGGCCTGAGCATTCCTAGGACCCCTGATATCCTGACCGGAACCAAATTTACATTACTGAAAATTCTGATTTCTTCAATTCACTAAGCCTGCTTTCAAGCAGTGATTCTGGTCAAGTAAATGACACAGGCATGGCTGGGATTGTAAATGCCCTTGAATGTTAGAGCCTATTAAGGATCATAACCTTGTGCTTAGAACACAGATGATCTCTGCCAAAAGAGACTTACTCAGTGCCCAGGATATTCAAGTGTGGAGAACATAATGTCCAGTGACAGAGAAAGTAGCAGGTGAGATGAACTCTACAGTAAGAATTTGGGAATGAACACTTAGATTGAGGCAAAGATAGTTTGAGCAATGACCTTTCTCACAAGTGTGTAGAAAAAGGGAGAAATAAGCCGGAGAAAGTCATTTTGGGTCTTTGTATGGATGATGACAAAAATCATTCAGAGAAATTTGTGTTATTTCATCGGAAATCACTGAGGAGGAAGAGAGGGTGTCTCAGTGGAGTGATGACACAGTGAAAGCTAGCTTGTCAACCAAGGAGAGAAGCTGAAAGAAGAATAAGAATTTGGGAGGCTAGCAAAATGTATCAGAGAAAAGACCATTGGTGCCTAATCCTCTGTAAATAACAAGTTCCAATTTTCTCCAATTTTTCCTCCTTACTATAAGGAGCTTACAAAATGACAATTTGGGTATCTGGTTAGTAACCAACTGCCATTTATCTATAAAGAGTGAGATGTCTTTGCAGGCTATATGTGAAATCTTAACTAGAATCCATTTTTCACGTGGGAAAGCTGAAGGTCAGGTGATTAAGAAAATCTGATTCCAGTCCTAATACATTTCCCACCATTCTGTGCTGCTACTGCTTTATTATAATATCTAATAACAATAATTAGTGTATTATTAGTACCTGTGTTGTCAGACCCTTGCTTCTCAAGTGTAAGAATCAACTGGAGATCTTGTTATAATGTGTTCAACCTGGGATCCAGACTAAAGTTCTGAATTTTTAAAGTTCCCAGGCATTGACAATGCTGATGGTCGACAGACCACACCTTGAGCACTGAAACACTAAAACACTTTCTTTTTGCATTAAGCATTATAGGCAAAGCAGTTGGAAATGGAGTAGAAAAAGATGTAATATTTGTAAAAGTAGCATCTTTATTAAAACAGTAATGCTTTACATTTATCTAGTGTGTTATAGTATATAAAGTTATTTTAGAAACATAGTTATGTGCCACTATGCAAATTATCTATGCATTTAACTGCTTCATCTAATACATATATATATATATATGTATATATATATATATAATTGAGATATTCACATATTTATTTTTCTCATAAATTTTTATTCAGGAGAGCATATGGCGACAATTAAAAAATTCAAAGAGATGACTGTCTGCAATGAAAAAGTTTATGCCCTTTTAGGTAATATAGAAAGTAAATAGAATTGCAACCCAATTGCCATGTTACCTTAAATCTGGACTTTAAAATATATATATATGAACTCTAGGCCCTTTGCTTATGTATATTAGCCAAAGCATATGGATTTTTCTGTAGACAACTTTCTTAGTGAAGAAAAGTAGGTTATAATAATAAATACTGAAATTTAGGGATTGTTTTCTCCTTCATATCATGTCAATGTCAGCTTATATCAATTATTTCCAGACAGAATTTCCTAAGAGTCACACCCAGATAACTAAGCATTAAAGAGAATTGGGAGTTTGTTTATGATTGTATGCCAGATTTATCTCCTGTAAAATGGATCAAAAAATACATAGTAAGAGTTTAACTAACCAACAAAAAAACTCAGTATACATTCAATTTCTTCCCTTAAAAAGTCAAGTCCACTTGGGGAATGAAGAAGCATGAAAAAGAATCAAATTTTCAAATATTTTTTTCTGGAACAAAGAATAATAAATTTGCATCTTCAGCCATCGCTACTTATTTCATGAAACATGGGCAGCATGGGTGGGCAACACATAGGGCTGGCCATGCAGACTTTGCCAGGCCAGGATACTTCAATGGAACATGAAACACATGTCTAGCCAGGGCTGGGATATTTGGTGATGAAGGGTTCCAGGATATTTAGAGTTTTATCTGTTTCCTTTATTCTCAAACCGTAGTAAATGGGATTTCAATTCACAAAGAACAGAATATCATCTTTAATTATTTAGAACATCATAAATGTAAATTTCAACATTATCCTTCCCTAATTTGACTGACTCTAACTTTACTGAAGATTAAGTAGAAAATAGGAATTAACTGAGTTCGTAGTACAAAATTTACTGAGAATAGATGAATAAGGAGTACACAGGTAAGTGGATACTATGCAGTTATGCACAGAACATAAATAGTTCTGCTCCCAAAACTTGTTTGGTTTTCTATAGGATAATTTTACTCATGATAAAACACTGAGAAGTCTACTTAGTTAAAAATTAACTGTATTAGAGTTCATCTGACTGAGTATTATAACCAGAGTGCAGTAGATAACACATTCAGATTTTGAACTTGAAATTCCAGAAGCAGGAGCCTGCAGTGCTGGACATACATAATCCCTCTCAGGTCTGAGACACTGATAGTGGTTTCTAAGGCAGAGGATGACATGAGGGAGTGATGAAAGTCTAAAGGCAGCAACAGAGAATTCAGGATGAGAGATGAAAATATTCTTGAATGACACTGAGGGGGAGGCATCTCTGATGGCCAGAATAGCTCAGTTATACTCTTGCAGAGTTTCTTTTTGGCTCAAATTAAAACCATAATGGAATGTGACTTCACACACACTAGGATTACTATAACCAAAATGACATACAATAGCAAGGATGCAGATATATCGGAACCCTCATACATTGCTGTTGGAAATGTAAAATGGTGAAGGCATTCTGAAAACAGTTTGGTAGTTCATGAAAATATTAAAGAGTTATATTGTCAAGCACTTCCACTTCCAGGTATATACCCAAGAGAAATGAAAATGTATGCTTACAAAAAAAATGTATACACATAGTCATAACAGCATTGTTCCTAATAGCCAAAAAGTAGAAACAACCCAAATGTCTATCAATTGATAAATAAGTAAAATGTGGCATATCCATACATGTTAATACCATTAGCCAATAAAAAGGAATAAAGTACTGTTACATGTTAGTCCATTGATGAACCTAAAAAACCTAATGCTAAATGAAAGAAGCCAGTCACAAAAGACTGCATGTCATATGATTAACTTATATGAAATATTCAGAATAAGTAAATTTCAATTGCGCTTAAAAATAGCATTTATGTAGTGTTTATTCATAAAACAGCCCATGACTATATCATTGAATGGTTAAAAAATGGTTTTTGAAGTCAGATAGATCTGGGTTCAAATCTTCTTTTGTCATTATCTACTGAGTGACCATACATAAGTGTGTCTGTGTGTATGTTTCATCTATAAATTGGGAATACAGATGGCTGCATCTCAGGATGTTCATAGGATTACATGTAATAATTACTATAAAATGGAAAGCAAGGAAAAATACTATTTGATAAAAAGTGGTTGTTATAGACATTAATTTTTAAGTTAGTAAGTGGTTATTTTTTACATTCTATAATTATAAACATCTCCATTTTTTATTTAAAAAAATTTCCCTAATTGAATCAACTTAACCTTCTAAAGATTCTAACTTGAAGAAAAGCCAGGTATACTGACTTTAGCTATGTCATCCAGACATGACAAGCATCCAACTGAGTTCTTCCCATGTTCTCCTTAACCCCTAAGTTAAGATTCCAATAGTTTCGCCTAGAGTTCCCCTGTTCCTTTTTCTTCAACCATTCCAGTAGTTCATTTTCATGTAAGTATACAGATACCTCTGTAAAACTACAAATAGCTAAGTATATACTGGCATAAACATTAGTTGTATTGGTAGAAATTGTATTGTTATGTATTTATTATATCTCTCTCAGCAAAGCACTGGATCCTCAATAACAGAGAGTATATTTTCTGACGCCATGAAACTTCTTACAGTAGAGACCTTAATATGAGAAGGTTTATTGCTGCCTAACAGTCTGGTTTGGGGGACAAGGCAGAGCTCATGAACTTTTTGGAGGACAGTGGCCAGACATACGTTGAGGTACAGTTCCTGCTAAAATAAGAGACTCTTGGACTTCATTCTAGATCAGTGAAACTTCACATTGAACTCATGTCAATGTGTCTAGACATTTTCAATTTTTGCCTTTTACATCACATGATTATACACATACACAAAATAATTTCTATTTTGTTATTTACCCATATCTTGTTCCTAAGAGCAAGTGAATGCATACAATAAAACAAACAAACAAAAGTTAATGTAGGTAATGAAGATAATCTAAAAAGAAAATGAAAAGTTGAAAAGTAAAATAGAATCTAGAGTAAAGTTAGATTGCAAAATGAGGCCATTGGTTCTTTTACACTTTGCTGGAGTTGGGTAACAAACCTAGATTTAAGTGTTTTAGCAGTCAGAAAGATAAGAAGAAATGAGAAAGAATGCAGGAATTACAGTGTTTCTAAGTTATAAACAAAGCAGGTGCTGCAAAGAATTATAAAACAACTCCTGCTAATACTAAAAACAGAAAGAAATTTCTCCTGTAGGTTTCATGTGATGAACATAATTGTATGAGAAACACCATGAATTAAAAAATGACATTCTCTCAAAATTGATCTTTATTAATTCATCTGAGAAATAACACAGCACATTAAACATGATGACCTAAAGAAAAAAAAAAAACATTCGTATTTATAGTCTTCTGCTTTTCTGATATATAATGATAAACCATTCACCTTTTTGACAATGTACATTACATTTTATGATATATGAATGAAAGACATCTTATGTGCAACAATAAATGCAATTGAATTATATTGTCCACATGCTACGTCCTTGCATTCTTCTTTTCATTATATCAAAAAAAGTGATTTTTAGAGGACTCAATCTTAATTTCGCTTTTTCTTAAGAATGTTTTATCCATCAATAAATATGATCTTTAAAATGCCTTTCATTGAAGGAAAGATTGCATTGATTTTTCTCTTTTAACATAAACTGTATTTATAATAGATATCATCAAGTTGACATTGTTCTTGCCTTACTGGATTCATGATAGTACAATAATAAAAGAATTCAGAGAACAGATTCTAAATTAATTGGCAATTTGAACTTTGAATGATCATTGCTTTGTGCCTGTTTGGGAAACATGATTGCTGGATTTAGAGATGGATAAAGACAAACTGCCCTGTTCTGACAAACCATTCTTCTGAGAAAATTGAACTGTTCTTTTTCCAACGGGGTAATGATACCTAATCCATCGAGATGTAAAAACTCTATAAAAAGGCCTCTTTACAGAGCATTCCGGTCAGCCGGTTAAAGAAAGTGAACAGTGTTCTTAATGGAAGATAAACGGTTGTCCTATAGGGTTTTATCTGTCATACTAATCTCAAAAAGCATCTCATATAAAACTAGAGTTAAAAAGACTGTCAAGGCAGGCTGCACCACTCTGTAAACGAAAACCTGGAGCTTAACGCCCAAGCCCCGCACATGTGAAATGTTTAAAATGTTTGGAAGAAAGCTTTTCCCTCCACATTAGTCTAGGCATACTCAGTGAACCTGATGTGAGATAATCCAAAACAATTCAGGTTCAACAAAGGTTGGGAAAATATTGTAGTAGACATAAAGCTTTGATGGAGAGCTTCTTTGATCTGAAGATTATAAAATACACAGTTTCTAATCTGACAAATTTTGAGCTGCAAAGCACAGTATCTAAACATTCCTCTTTTGTCATAACAGTTTAATCCCTTAAGAATGTGATTTAAACCACTAGGGAGCAAAGGTCACCATGCGATTTGTATGAAAGAGGAAAACTGCCTCAGACACCTTGATAGAAGTATGTGAGGGTCATTAAATTATATAACAGAATGCTGCTTATTATTGGCCCTGCCAGGTCACCTCCAGTTCAAGGCATGCCCAGTGCCCATTTCTCTTCAATGGGATTAGGTAAAAGATGAAACAGGGCCCTCTCTCTCTCTGTCTCTCTGTCTCTGTCTCTATCTCCATCTCTGTCTGTCTGTCTGTTTGTCTGTCTGTCTCTCTCTCTCTCTTCTCTCCCCCTCACCTTTATCTCTAACTTTCTATTTATTTTCTTCTAGTTAAAGATTTAAATTCCCTTGTAACACAAAACTAGTGTCTGTAGAGTCCCCAGTAGCTACAACTAAACTCTTAATAAAAATGCTAGAGTTGTAATTACGTGTTTTCCATACAAAGTAGGTTTTACCAAAATGCATACATAGTACTTTAACCAGTGATGCCCAAAGGTAAACCCAGGAATGGCCATCGGTACTGATAAAATGAATAGATTTGTTTTTCATGTGGGGCCAAGTAAAAACTTAAAATACGTGGTGTGACCAAATGTATGTCTTTGATCCCTCTGATGGAAAGAAGTTTTATGCCTGTGAACACCGAGATAAAAGCATATTAACCATTATTACCTTCTCAAACTACTAAGGTAGGTAGAACTGTTGTCCAGGTATACTAAATATATGACTGTCTCTTCATTGATCATTAGGCACTGGGTATCATTGATGCATCCTCATGTGGCAAATGCCCCTCTTTGATATTTTAATAGAAATATCAATAATGTGCTCACTTGATTGATAGAAGTGGTGTTGGATATTTAAACTTAAAGACATATATATATTACACCTCTACACTACCTATCACTTTTGCTCTGAAAATGGGGAGTGGGGGAGTGGAAACGTTTTCAACAGAGAGATTTAGAGTTTCATTCAGTAAATGTTGTTTCCACACCCCCTCAACTCCAGATGGTTTGGAAAGCCTAGAAAGCATGCATTCTATTTCTCCAAAAATGTAGAGTTAGGAAGAATCTTGCAACATTATCTGCTCCAAGTAGCCAGATTTATGTATGTAAATGTCTATATGCTCCAGGAAACAGATATTCTTTTCTTAAATATTTCCTAAGCAAATTAATCTATAAACTGAGCTTGCCAGATGACTAGTTCAGCATCTATTTTTCAGGAATAGTGCCAAAAGACACAGATACATAAAACCGAATCAGAGGACTTTGTACTTCAGGTTCTTATCGATGCATCCGTTTCAAGCCACATGAAATTACATGTAAATACACAGGCATCCTTGAAGGCCCAAGCCCTTCATTAGGTTGATCCAGAGAAATTCATGAAAACTAAAATGAGTTCTTTTCTAAATCCCATCCCCACAGTCAGTGTGGACACAGAGTTGTTTTCAGGGAGGAGCATCTGAGAGCATCCTAATAAAAGTTGGAAATGGTAAGATAAAGCCACAGTGTCACATGAGCCAAATAGAAGTAAAGCTGATCTCCAGCTCTGTGCAGTCATTCAGTTGATATTTATTAAATGTCCTGGGGCTCTTAGAGAAATAGTCTCTGCCCTCACAGAGTTCACAGTCCCTTTTCCTAGAACCTACGTGTCAGTTCTAGTTCTGATCGGCTGAGCCAATTCTTGCCAAGGGCCTGGTCTTCTCTATGGGCCATATGGATTTGTAATTCTGGTTGAAATGTTGGTAAGAATGACAAGTACTCTTCATTTTTTGTATTTTGTGGAAGGGTGCACAAAATTAGCATATCATTATTTGAATATAGTGTAGTGTTTATAGGAAAAAAAATAGAAATCGCATTTAGTGGAAATTTCCTATTAAAACTTAGATAACGTTCTCTTATCAGAACCAGATAGGCTCCCATAAGTAAATGGTTTTCTATCTTTATTCTACTAGTTAGGATAAAAATTGTCTTCCTGCTTCCTTCTTCTTAAATAATAATAATAATAATAATAATAATAATAATAATAATAATTGAAAAAAATAATTCAAATGCATGAAACTACCACCTTAATATGTCAGAAGATTTGGCTAAAATATTCATCAGCTATTATTTTTAAGAACTCATGGAGGACACTAGCGAAAGGCTTGAGTACTTAAAAAGGGCAAACGTAGTGTCTATATTTAAAAATGGGATGAACAATGACCCTGGAACTACAGGCAGCAGCTTATTTTTCTTACCTGGAAAAACTGGAACAAATCATCCAAAAATCAATTTGCAAGCACTAAGGAGAGTGCATAGTGCTAGATAATAATTCACTGACAGTTGTGAAGCAAAATGTTGTCAAAGTTTTATAATTTCTTCCTACAATGATAGCCTGGTAAATTAGAGGGTTAAAATGGCATCATATTTCTTCACTAATAAAGTTTATTGTCTCATAACGTTTCCATGTAATCTGAGTAAATATGAACGAGGACTGGAGGCCATAATAAAGTTACATGGGCATGGACATAACTGTGGTGTTTCAATGAATTATTAATCAATGGATAATTAAATTTCAATTTTATAACTTGATAAAGTGGAATTTCGTAAGAGATCCATTTGGAATCTAGTATGGTTTAATATTTTCATGTTTACCACATAGAAAATAGACTCTACACTTATTAAATAAACCAACAATAATCTAAGAGGTATAATTATCACCTTAAGCAATAGTATTAGAATTCAAAATAACACTAAAATAATAAACAGAGTAAAGTTTATCAGAGTAAGAAAAGAAATAAAGATATTTTTCTTGTCAAACATTAAGAAATCTATTTTTTTTTTAAAAAAGGATCATGAGAGAATTTCCAAGTATGAATTATTAAAAAAAAAAAAAAAGACCTAGGATTGAACTGGAATACATGTGGATAATTAGTTAATAAAATAATCATAGAAACAGATTTTTCTATGATCAAGCATTTTTATATGATCAAATTCATTATTTTACATTTAAAAATAATTATTTAACAAAAGGGACTTCCAGCAAAATTAAGTAGGATTGAAGTTAGCTAGCACCCGATTCAGAAGACATTTAACATCAGACTGTGAGCCCTTTGTGGGTGGGAAGTGGGTCTTACTCATCATGACAACCTCATCAGGGGACAGTCAGATAGTCAGTGGGCATGACAGGGTTGAACCAAAGGCCTTGCTCAGAGAGTTTATGCATATAAGGTGTTCTTCTCAATGTTATGAGGCTGATCCAGCACTGCTACCTGTCCTTTACTAAACAGATACTGAAATTGAGAGTAATCATTTAGAAACATTTAGAACATTTTACAGAGTAATTATACATTGTCGAATCCGGTAATAAAAAGTGAGGCTTGTATTTTGTACACCTTTTTTTTTTTTATCCATGTTCAGAGTACTTTGCTTCTTTTATATTTTACAAATATATGGTTTGTCATTAGTTGGAAATTTGAAAACCTGGCATCTCACCACAGACAGTTTGAGAAAAAATGATATAGAACACATAGAAAAGTTCAGAGTTATGAATCTGGTTCAAATGTAAGAAATAAGACCTATCAGTTTATTATAAATTTATAGCCATAAAATGATATCTTTAAATACCTTTGTTGTGTGATATAATCTTTCTAATCCCTTGGGGTGATTTTTAAAGTGTCTTCTTCTCTTCCAGAACACTTAAAGCAAGTATATTAATTTTAGTGTTAATGGTCACGCTAATAATGCTTTTCAAATTCTTCATTTTAATAGGTTATTTATTAAACTATCAAGCAGTTCTCATCCTGGAATTGTTTACTTCTAAGGTCAGTGCGGAATCAGTTGCTAGGTGCTATCTGTGATCAAAAGCCTTAAATCCACACAGAGTGCCTATTTATTTCCCCTTATCTATATTCCTATCACTCCATCACAAAACACAGTTAAAATGGTCTGACACAGGAACTAGAGTGATCCTTCACACCTTATTTCTCTAGGTTTAGGTCTGATTGGCATCCCCTTTTATCCATTGAAGAGGCATTTTTCATCAAAACCTACATCTTCTACAGGTCACTTTAAAATAATACATAATGAAAGGTTTTCCACATGCTAGAGATAATGAAAGAACTATATATATAAATATAAAACCCTCAAAGGTTAATAGCCTGATGAGCAAAAGTTCATCCCATCTTTTCCTTCTACCATTTTCATAACAATCTGTCTTTTGACATTCTTGGGGAATAACAAGGGGAGATATTAACAATAGTGAGTTAACATGAAAATTATATTGGTGTTGCTATTTGTGATATGTACACAGCAACCTAAAATGAACCACATAGATGGCCAGGCATTTGTCAATAGGACCCATTTTTAACACTGTTTTATAGATTCTGTCAAGGTGAGTCCCTTCTCTGCTAGAACCAGTCTTGATGAGTTTTTCATTTACCGCCCACAGAGCAATCGTATAGGTATGATCATCTGAAGAACAGAACACTGTCCTAAACAAGGATGCAGGACCTCATTCACATTGTACTCCTGTCTGACTACTTTGGAGGGGAACATTTTGTTCCTTCTCAAAGGCTCAAGACCAGAAGACATCAAAACCCTGCAGCCCAGTATCTAAGGACCCTGCCATTGTACAACCGTAGCACTCAGGTCTCTCCTGCCCAGTCCACCCAGATAACTGAAACCTGCTGTGCCCGCCAATCTCCTGGAATGCCCTCAGCTCTTATGTCATTACCAGCTTTTCTCCAACACCATCCTGTGAAGCCATTCTGGTCAGAGCCTGGGCAAGTCAAAGTCCCTTGTACACACTCTTATAAAGTTGTGCTTACATATTTCTGTAATATTTTTCACTTCTTGTTTACCTCCATGACCCCACAATAGACTCAGCTCCTTCACAGACTAGAGTAACATTCCTTGTTTTGATCTTAACAGTGCCTGACACAGAGCCAGATTCACAAATGCTGATGAGGGCATGTGCCTTCACTCTCTTTTTGAGCACAGTTTCTTAATTTCTGGGCCTAGACACATCAGATGGAGTTGCCCGTGAGCGGTCAACCTCTAAAGGAATTCCATCAGGGACCTGAAAGACAACTAATTACTCCACGTCTTATGTCTTTATCATCTTTTACCAAAATGTGTTACTGCTCCTTAGTTCTCTCCTTAGAACAATTACTTAAACCTTCACTTTGTAATCGTCTGTGCTAATATTTAATTCTCTTTGCTGATATCCTCTCACAAATGTCCTGTCTTCCCAGAGTTTTCATTGCCTCCTCTAAAGTACTTCCCCACATCATCTTTTTTCTGGCCGTATCCAGAAACTATGTCCCTCATAGCCTTCTTCAGAAGCTTTGTTCCAAAGCCTCAGCGTCAAGGAATCAACCAATGTAGTTAACTTTTTTCCTTGATATTGCTTCCATATTCTTTTTCCTTTACTTCTCATATAATATTTCTGTTCACTCAAACGTCCTGACAGCCCAACATGCCAGTGTCATCTCCACAGCTCTTGATTGGCTATCCAGTCACCGAAGGTTTTGTCATAAGTCTGACAGTGTCACACTATACCCCAACTTCCATCAGTATCATGAAGTTCTTCGATACTCACATGGAGTTTCTTACATGGTTACTTACAATGACCTTCGTCTCCTTTCAGATTTATTTATCACCCACAACCAGAGTTTGCAACATCTTATCACCAAGACCTTCTTCTCTCCATCATATTCTTAACTCAAGTATTTCAGTATTTGATCAAGAGCCTTCTTGTCAGTTAGCTTTCACTCCCTTGTACCCACTCTACCTTCTCCTAAGCCCCCATCCTCTGCATTCCTCCATTGTCTCATCATCTATTGGATTCTCTTGCCTTCACCTCCTTCTCCACCTAGTTAAATCTCTATGGGAAGTCACCTGAGCTACCTTCTCACCAGAACCATTGTTTTCTTGAACCTCTACTTATAGCCACATACCTTTCCAACAGAATTCCAACCCTAGTTCATCCAAAATCCTGAAGCAGAGAGCCTACAGCCAAGTGATCCATGATTTGAGAAACAAAAGTAACAATTTTAAGAAGGTTCCATCAATATGGCTTCAGATGCCCACCATGAATGTGCTAGCCATCTATTGTGTGTAGAATGCTGGGTAAAGCCGGACATACTAATCGCTTCTCATTAGTACTTTCATGCCCTTTTCTAGGCCTCTATTTCTTCAGCAAGATTATGTGGAGATTAAAACAGATGAATCATTTTACATCTATTCTTTCTCTCTCTACCTCCTCTTTTTGCAATAAAGCTCTTATTTTTAAATAAAATCTCATTAAGTAACCCTCAAGTATAAAAAAAATAAATGAAAGTGATAAAAAGGAACTTTAGGCCATATACATTTTAATTGTTTGGCAAAAACAAATGTTTAATTTTTATAGCCCCAGAAACACCTGTGTGTAGCCCCGGGCTATATAGAGCTCATTTTGAAAACTAGTATGTATACCTTTGGGCTACAAGCTCTATTATAAAATAAAAAAGGCAAATTGCATAGAAGTATATTTAGTATAGCTCCATTTATGCCTATGTATACATATTTATTCTTGAATAAATATAGAATATTTCAGGGAGAACAAATATAAAAATTAACATTGATTTCCTTCAAAGACTAGGACTAGCATATGAGGAAGAAATTTCATTCTTCAATACAATTGAATTTATCTTTTTACCATAAATATATGTTATTTTGATCATTTTAAATAAAAGAAAAGGAAATCACCAGAATTAAAGATTTTCGAAGTAACTTTCAGTTCTAAGGTTCTGTGATTTTGTTTTCTGTGACCTATGAGTCAATTTCTCTTTTTTTCTGGTGGTTGCACATATCAAAAACTACTTGTGAAAAGGGCTACTTTAAATACCAACAGAATTTGTTTCTAGAAAAGGATTGTCTTTCAGAACCTGTTATGGGTTGAATTGTGTCCCCCTGAGAAGATGTATTGAAGTTCTATCCTCCAGTATCTCAGAATGTGACCTGTTTTGAAAAATAGGGTCATTATAGATGTAAGTAGTTAGGTTAAAATGTGGTTCTACTGCATGCAGCAGGGCGGGTCCCTAATCCAATGTGACTGGTGTCCTTATAAGAAGAGGAGAGGAACACAGAGAAAAATTGACCATGTCAGGACACAAAGATAGAGGGAAAACACCATGTGAGGAAGGAGCAGAGATAGAGTGATGCAGCTACAACCCAGGGAATGCCAGGGTGTGCGACCATCTCCAGAAGTTGGGAAGAGGCAAAGAAGGATTCTACTCAGAGTTCTCAGAAGGAACCAACCCTGACAACACCTTGATTTGGAAGTAACCTTCAGAACTGTATGAAAATAAATTTTTGTTGTTTTACTCCATCCAGCATGTGGTACTTTGTTACAGCAACTCTAGGAAACTTATACACAAGCCTGCTCTCTCAGTAAGGCATAGCTCCGTACCTTTACTATTTCCCACTTGGCTGCCCACCCTGACCACATGCTGAACAATTATTGCAAGCCCTATAAAGAAGATATAGTAAGTGGTTATTTGTGTTCAGTGATCCTTGGACTCAAATTCAGGAAGAATTAAACTTGAAGATCAAATCATTCTATTTCCAAATTGAACCATGTGATGTATGATGGTATAACAACTACAAATGAAATGATATTCATCACATTGTTTTATTGGAGATTAGATAAATATATAGTGAGTTATTGATTAGATTTCCCCTCAATTGTCAGTAAAGAATGGAAATGAACTATGAATATTTTACATCAAGAAACTACCAATTTGGAAAGAGCCTCCCAAACCAAACACATAATGAGGGTTTGGAGTTATTCCTCATTAAGACAAACTGCATTAGATTTATTTCAATTTAAAAATGCTGTCCATGTAATTCTTAAGCAATGTTATTTTTCCACTATAATATATTTCCAGTATCAGACTATATTTTATTCCAATTTGTACTGAGTAAAATAACACGCTTCATATACGAGAGGAGAATTTTAAAGATAACTTCACGTGCAATATGACACCCACACAACTGACCTAGAAATATCTCTAAAGTTGTTACAATAGCTGTCTTTGAATTTAACCTCAAAAACAAAAACAAACAAACAAACAAAAACACTTCACTTCATAATTTCCTGTCCAAAAAAAATATATCTTGGCTTGGTTTCTGAATCCTATAATTAGCCAGTTTTCAGATATGAACTTTTTGTTTGTTTGTTTAAGGCTTTTCTTTCTAGGAAAATTTAAAACTTCTGCTGAATAGCATTTAAAATGTGAAAAAGCTTCCGACCCAAAAGTATTCAAAGTCAATGTATCTAATGAATTCCTACTGTATACAAACCATTTTTGTCTTCATGGATTTAGAAACTAAAGAAAAAATGAATATAATTTCTTATTTCATCAAAGTCCATCAGTTACACAGATGGAAGAGATAAATATATCAATAAGTACAAAGTAAATATATCCACTCCTGTTCTAGCAATGGACACATCCCTGAGATCCTGTTGCAATGTTCATACCAGGATTCAATTCTTCCTCTGGAACCATTAAATGGTTAGTCATCAGTTGTACATCAATCACAGTTAATACCTAGTGTTCCTTAAACCTTGCCTGATGTGGATGAAAATGCCAATCACACCCATGTTGAGAAACAGCATCACCTCCCATCCCCACATCTAAAACCTTCTTTTATTTTCATCTCCTCTTCTGACACATTTCTCCTGCAGTAGCTGAATGGGTTCAGTGAGCCTTGGTTTGAACTAGATTTCAAAAATTATCCACCACTATTTTTACTTACTTGTCGCTTTCTAGTGTCAATATGGATGGAGAGCTGAAAGGGGAAGAGAAGAAAATACGTATGTTCAGTAAAAAAATTGACACTAGAAAAGCAAATAAGAGGCAAATTGTAAAACTAATTAAATGTCAACTGAGAAAGAATCATATGAATAGATCTTTCTTTTAAAATAATTACAGATATCTAAGATATTTTTAACACTCTGAGGTATGCCACAATTTTTATAGTAGAATGTCACAAGCATACAAATGTCACAAAAAGATGATTTTGTTGCTAAAGTACAAGCAATATCATTCCCATAATAGAGTTTCTTAAACTTAATATAAACTTGAAAAAGAAAAAAAGAGAAACAAAACTTCTAAGGAAACTCTAGTGTTGACCAATCATTTTCATAATAAAGTTACTATAGTAGGCTGAAAAATGTATTCTTTCCCTCAAGGATATCCACATCCTATTTCCTGGAACCTGTTAATATTACCTTATATTATATTGTCTTCCAATTTTAAACTATAGATAATTTAGGAAAGCAAATGGAGATTGAAAATATCCATTTAAAAGGCATTCACTTCTGCATTATACCTTGGTTAGATAAATTCCAAAAATATATCATTCACTCTAACAAAATCAAAGGTAAACAAAGTCTTTATTTATGTAACTTTGTCAACATTGCATTTATATTACAAATAATATGTTAAAATTACATAAATCCAAGATATGTATTTTAAATAAAATAAGAATTTGTATAATTGTTGTTTAATAGTATATACTTAGACTTTTAAGATTTATATATGTGTTATTAAGATTCAAAAAGCTTGATTATGCTTTAAATATTTTTATTGTAAAATATAAACACAGAAAGCACATAAAGCATAAATGTATATTGTAGAATTATTTTTTCTATAAAATTATTTGTTAAAAATACATATATTTGGTCAAAATACAAGCTCACACACATAAAGCACGATGTATGATAGGTATGGCATTACAAATACATAGAAATATGATGGATTACTCAAAATATGTGCTAAGATCATAGACCATGCAAATACTAATGATGAAATCATTATCTTAATCACATGTGCATGCACACACACACACACACACACACACACACACACACACTTTCATTTAGATTGATTTTTCATACAAAATAAACCAAAAAGATTAAGAAGAAATTATAAGGTGTATGTCATTCTTGTTCATCTGCTTTTCTTAAGTAAAGCTTGTATATACAAAAAAACGAAATATTAAAGATTGATAAAGTTGGTTAAATTAAAATTAAAAATTCAAACAAGAAACTGTCAACAAACATAAATAAAGTGAAAAAATACCATAAACTGGAACAAAATATTTGCAATCTATATAATCATATACCAAAAAGAGATTAGAATATAGAATGTTATAAGTTAATGAAGAAATATCACAAAAGATCCAAAATGAGAGTGGAAAAAAGGGTGTGAATATTCTGCAATTCACAGGAAAGAATGTGAGAATAGCAAATAAACATATGAATATATTCCTGCAACATCATTAAGAATCAGAGAAGTGCAAATTAAACTGATGGTGAAATTCCATCTCAATTTATTAGACTGGAAAAGAACTTTAACAGTCTGTGTGTAACAATGAGGTGAAAGAGAACTGTCATATAATGCTACTGGGTGAACAATTCAGTAATATCTAGAAAAGATGAAAATGTGTATGACCTAAATTTAGATCACTTCTAGATAACAAAATTTCTCCACTCGAGGAAGTCTGCTGTAAGTACACGAGAATATTCATAAGGATTTTTGTTACAACAGTGTTTGTAACAGTGAAATAATGAGAGACTTGGAATAAAATCACTATCCCTTAGTAGAAGAATATATAAATAAATGGTTTATTCAGATGTTGGAATCCCATAAGATTTATTAAATGAAGTATAGCAACATGTATCAACATATGTTAATGACAGAAAGTCCAGTGCAAAAGAATATAGTGTGATACAATTTAAGTAAAAATTTAAACAGAACAATAATATAAATTGCTTATCAATATAAACATACATAGGAATACAAACATATGCACAATAATGATATACAGAACCTTAGCCTTTAGAAAAAAGAGAGGGCGGTATGGATGGAAGCCCAATTTTAGCTGTATCTCTCTCTCTCTCTTTTAAACAAAAAAGAGAACTCTGAAGCCAGCATAGCAAAATGTTAACATCTGTTAAATCTGGGTGGTCAATACATAGATATCTGTTATATTATTTTCATTGCTTTTTGGGATGTTTGAATTATTTTATATAAAAATAAAAATGTTTAAAGTCAAAATTGCCAATTTATTTATTTATTTTTAGTTAAATGATATTTTTTTATATCTTCAAATGCCTGATTTCATTACTTAATGCTTTTTAAATAATTTAAAATCTATCACACACCCCAAAAGTAAAAATACTGTATTTGCTTTATCTGTATACACTTATAGGGAAGGAGGGTGAATATCTGGCCATGTCCATGTGAGTGTGTTGCTTATGTGAAAGTTACAGCACATGAAAGATTTATAACTTTTGGCATTAAAGATAATTTTGATCACAGAACCCAGATTGGAAAGAAACAGAGACTAGAAGCGAAGAGATCAGTTTCAGTAGACTTAGGAAAGTTATGAAGTCTTAGCTGGGGGAATGCAAAATTAAAGATTAAAAAAAGAACTATTTTAATGGCAAATTCAACAAGATGTAACAATTAAATCAATATAGAGGGAAGTATAAAACATCAACTTAGGATTTTGTCTCAGAAGAGGTGACATAAGATGTGAGTAACATAACACTTTTAAATGGGGAAGGTAGTGAGTCCTGTTTTGAACTTGCTGGATTTCTTGTGTCTTATTTGAAAGCACAAAATGGTTTGTAAAGTAAGTAAGTGTCACCATAATGGCCTGGAATTTCAGTTGCTAGTGGGTCATAAATATGCTATCTTCCGAGAAAGCTGGAGGAGCCAGTTTAGAGACACAGGAGGTTAGCAACAGTAAGGAGGGCTCTTCTGCTTGATTTCACTTCTATTCACTTGTTTTCCTCTTTGTCCAGGAACTTTCCTTCCCCATATTACTGAATACATAATATATGTTTAATATTGACTATTCCATAACAGTGTAAAGGTCCTTACCACGTTTTTATTTAAAAAAAAATGAATCAAACTATATTCTTTACTTTAAAATATACTATACACAGTATAAAATGACATTTCTGTGGTTTGTCTTGCTTGCTTGGGTGTCTTGGTTGATTTCTTTTCTTGGGTTTATTGCCCTTTAAAAGTGAACTTAAACTTCCTTAAGTGTTTCTATATCATTACCATCAACATGGCATGTTTTCCCTGAGTCCAAGGAATTTCAATTGCCTCATGACATTCTTTTCTTTATCAAGAATGTCCAGAATGTTGCTATAAATCTCTTTTATATTACATTTGCTAAAATGGAGGGAAATTTTATTTCTACTATTGTTCTAGTTTTAAGTTTCCCCCTTCCTTATGCACAACTTTTAAAGACAAGAATAGGGAAAAGTTATTTAGACCCAGAATTATTTATTCAATAAGTATTCATGTCAGACATTAAGATATAGCAATAAATTTTAAAAGATTAAAAACTTGTGTCTTTATAGGATTTATATTTTTTGGTGTATAATGTATTAACAATATATAAGTGAAATATTGAGCAAACCATTAAACTAAAGCAAGAAAAGATAATAGGTATTCAGGAGAGTTTATAGTTTCAAATGGAGTTTGTCAGCGAAAGGCTCATTTAGAACATACGATTGAGCAAAGACTTCTAAGATGTGAGGAAGTTTACATACAGCTAATTAGGAGATGAGTGTTTCAGGCAGAAAGTAGCAGGAGCAAAGGCCCTGAGTTAGGGCTTCCTGGAGGATGGGAGGAAAAGCAGAGAGGCCATGTAGCTTGTTAGCAGGATGGCAGGGCAACCTTCAGCACTTTGTCTCCTTTGTAGTCAGAGGTAACGAACGGCCTCTTCATGCTTTCCTGCTATTGTTCAGAGACTTACCTGATCTCTTATGATATCTCCTAGACATAAAGTACATGTACACCTGCATGAAAATGCACACGCACGTGCGTGCACACACACACACACACGCACACACTTATCCCTGAGACAAACAACAATTTTTCAAAGACAGTAGAGCCCAACTCCATTTGTAGGAAAAATAACATTCCTCTAAGTACAGGAGATGAGAACTGCTGTGCCAGCCAATTTATATTTTAAGAAAAAAAAAAACACACGTAGAATATTAGTCTAAAGAAAGTTACCCCAGTACCTCCAGGTAGGTCCACATTTCATACTTGCTAGATTCCTAAGCTCTCTAAGTGTCTTCTCCCAGGATAAAGAGTGAGTACCCCAAACAAATTCCTGCTCCTACCTTAGAATGCAGAAAGTATTTACTAACATACTAATTAAGAAGATAGTTTTCTTCCATCCTGACCAATTTTAAGTTTTATTCTATAGCAAGTACTCTTTATATTAACAACCACACAAAAAAATTTAAACCTAATTACTTTATTCAGGATAATAATTTAAAGTGAATACAAATTGAGCCTTAACATTGGTGGAACCTAAGAATGTATTTGGATACTGAAAGAGAACTACCCTAGAGTTCAAACACTAAAGTGAACTTGAAGTGTATTATTTCAAACTTTGTATGAAAGATTTCAAAAGAGTCTCACTCAAGATTTTCTGCCTTCTTGAAATTCTCTTCACTTCTCACTGTTGATCATAATGGAGTGGTTCCTTCTGGGGCCTCTCATCTCCTGCACTTTCCTGCTTTCCTTCTTTTTGAGATAGGGTAAAAGATCGAAGATCCATGCCTCTCTATTCTTAGTGATACTTTCAGTTCTAATTCCTTAATGTCTTTTCTAATCCTACTTCTAATATCTTTTAAAAAGGTAATGAGTATAAAGGCTTTTAAATTTCCTACACAGTAAAAAACTCTGTTATTTTTCTGTACTCTTGGGAGGAAGGGAATGTTTCTGCTGAAAAGACTTTTATTACCTTCATATGAGTGAGAGATATTTGAAGGTACTAAAGGGACAACTTTTTAATATTATTATCAAGCTAACCCTGTCAGATCTGTGCATGTATTCCTTTTTACCTTTAAGAGAGCGCTTACTAATTGTCAGGCATTGCTGTGTGCACTGGTATGTAAGGAATTGTGACTTCCTCAAAAGGGTTTAGAATCTACTGGTGGAGAGATAGACATGTATGTAAATACATGTACCCTTGTCAAAAATATTTTGATAAAAATATGGAATATGGAATATGAGCAAAATCAGATACAGCTTTCAGACAAAGTCTACAGTCAGATGGAATGTCTGCGCTAAGATTTTTCAGGTAAGAGTGAAAAGGGCATCCAGGCAGATGGAAGAGTAAATGCACAGGCAGACATGTTGCCTGCCTAACATGGCCTCTCAGATAATTTCAGTGACCTGGTGGTGGCCGAAATAGGTGAGGAAGAGGTAGACAGAAACTGGCTACTTATCCAGATGGTGAAAAGCTTCGTAGGCTTACCTAAGTGCCCTGGAGTTTATCTACCTGACAAAAGAAAGCTCATAAAGAATTTTTAAATAAGGAAATATTATGAGTGAGGGTCATTTTGGATGGGATACTGTAAGGCATACCTTCTCTAACATACCAGTAGTCCAGCAAGCCTTTGCTACCTTTTCCCCAGATCATAGAACTCTCAAAGTCGACCTTGATTATTTTTTATTCTATTATCCACTCAATGTATACTTTTCAGAGAACTACTTTTTATTAAAACAAAACAAAATAAAATGGAACACACATTCTATTCTACTTAAATATCTTTTGGAAATTACTTGATAATAATTGACATGTAAGTATCTTATTCATATCTTGACAAGATGTAATTTCTTCTAGTGTTAATTAGGGGCACGTCCCATTTTTGCTTCTGGTTATAGGTTTTCATTCTTCCTTATAGGACTAGATGCTCACTCCACCCTAACCTGTGGTCAGTAAAAAGCATTTTATGGGTGCAACATGAATTGGAGGAAAGAGGAGAAGAGAAAGAGGAACGTGCTAATCATGTTTCTCCAGAAAAACGGAACGAACAGGATATGTAGATGCATAGAAAGTAATTTATTTTAAGGAATTAGTTTATGTGATTATGGAGTTGGCAAGTCAAACATATACTGGATGGGCCAGCAATTTGGGGACCCAAGGAAGACCTTAGTTACAGTCCAAGTCTAAAGGCCATCGAGTTAAAGAATTTCTCTCCAGCTTGAAGGAGGTCAGTCTTTTCTTCTATTCAGACATTCTACTGATCTGATGACCATATTTCATATGTGTCCTCAGCACTTCCACCCACATTATGGAAACCAATCTACTTTATTCCAAGTCCACTGGTTTAAATGCTAGTCTCATCCAAAAACACAGTCACAGAGACATCCAGAATGACATTTGAACATATAGCTGGGCACAGTGCCCAGTCAAGTTGATATATAAAATTAGCCATTATAAAAAAAGAAGATGAAAATGAAAGAGAGAGAAGAGGGTGGAATGTATCTATAAAAACTGTGTCCTGTTGCTGAGTGTGAGCTAGGCCTGGAAGTGCTGAGGACACATATGAAACATGGTTAATAAAAGTAAACTTTCTCCCTTCTTGATTCTCTGTAGATGCTGTAGAAATGTACTATTGCTAGACTAGTTTTCCACCGCATGTACAGAAATATTTTTATTGTGGCTTTTCATAACACATACTTTCTACTTTATGTCTATGCAAGATAAAATATTTTTGTTACCTTACCAGGTCATGAAAATTGTCATGGGAAGAATTCAGCTATGATACCCAGCCAGTCCTTGCTCTGGCATGGCCCATTTAGCTTTAAAATATTCTTTAAGCTATTTTTAGAACTTCTCCGAATATAAAAATTTGATCATACATTCCTTTATATTTATGCTCAATTTTCCACTTCATTCCCTCTCGCTTACTTTCCACTTCAAGTATTATCTCCTGTCAGATGTCTGTCATGTCTAAAGCTTGTCTCCCTTTGCCCTTCGAGGCGGTGAGGGAGCTCCCACTTAAAATCCACCTTAAACCATTCTCCTTTCTCCACATCAGGTTGACTGACCCATAAGAACTCAAATTTTTACAAAGAGGAGGAAGGTCCAGGTCTTAGTTTTGCGATTTCTATACTCTAGGGACTTCTTAGAATCAAGGTGATGACTGAAAGGTGAACCAAATGCCTACATTTTCGCAGAGCCAAAGGGACAATTTGGAATTTTTTCAAAAGAAAATTGGGGAAGTAATCGTTTATGTGAAAAGTTTTCTATTCCCAGATTGACACTTTATTAGGATGGGATGTCTTAAAGTAGCACATATGGGAGGTAAAAAAAAGTCTTTTGGAAACAGGAAGTTATTTAAGATAAGAAGTTAAATGAGGGCTCTTCCCGTAACCCCAGTCATAAGGTGCTTCCCACATGATTAAGACAGTGTTTAACCCTTGGAAAGATCAATAGTCCAGTGTTCTAAACTTGCTTTATTTTATTTTTTTAAACCCAAGGAGCAGATTTCACTTTTTCTTGATTCAAGATTATGTAATAGCCTATTAGCAAGAAAGATAATTCTTAGACAGATGAAGAATGAGATGGACTCAATTACTTATATAACATCATTTTTAGCTGATGAGAAAGGGCATTCTGCCAATTTGTACATGAGACTTTAGGGAAAATGATCTTTCTTACTCAATATAATCTTTTTCAAGATTCCTCGACTATGAGAAAAAGTTTCTGAAAGATTAAAATAAAAATAGAGACTTTTAAAAAAATATATAAAAAGTGATTTGATACCTGAATTGTTTTAAATCTCTCCTCCTTTGTTGTTCTGGAAAGCACTGAATGAATATATCCATCTATTGGGGGAAAAATGCCAAGAAATTGCTATTAAAATCCTGAAATCTAATTAAAAAAAGAATTAAGGGACTATAAAACTGTTTTGGTTTGCTCTCTTTGATGTCTGATGTTTCAGCTTGACTTCTTTAAGTGGGATTACATGTACTTTATTGATATTCAGAATATTTTTTGCTAAATTCACAAAAATCAAATGAAATCATCGAAATTCATGACATCTGACCCCACGATAATTGTGAGACCAATATAAAATGATCCTCAGGTGAAGAAATTAATGAAATGAATAACCATAAATGATAACTTACCTTCTGATAGATTTGCTGCCAGTGTTTTAAAGGTGACCCGCATACAGGTATAGGGTCATGTTTGGAAGAACCCTGGGGGTATTTCTTCATCACTCGATTTATCCAGTCAAGGCTAGTTATAATTTCCTTTGCATTTATTCTGTAGCTTCTTTATCTTCAGTTATCTCTGAACTGATGAACTGAAGAAACAGGAGATTCTCTTCATTGCATCAAAAGCAGCACCCAGTTCTACTGGCAAAAAGTGACATAAAATGATGAGATAATTTTTGCTAATTTTAATAGATCTTTGCTGGTAATAATCAAATCAATGCAATACATCCCCCTCTTTATACCCTCCCCCCTGCCATTTACTCATGTTTTTGAGTGAATAATAGGCTTAGTCTTTGACCTTGGGCAAGAAAGATCACTTCTCAGTTAATAAACAGCTATTGGTAGCAATTTCTCTTCATGAGAGGGAAAGTTCTTTTAAATCAATTGCAAAAGGGAAAATGTACCTTAGTATTGCAATTACCTGACTTCTTCTGATGATCACTTTTTGGCATATATCCATGTATTACAAATTCTTTTCTAAATTCATAACTCAGTTCCCATTTTCTCATTTTATGTAGCTAATATCCTCACAATATCTCAAGCACTCTTCACTCCCTCAGTCACTTCCAGGAAAAAAAGGGCAATTATGGGAAAAAAAAAGAGAAAGAGAGAGAAAGAGAGTATTCTTTAAGGAAACTAATCAGTTAGATAGTGAAGAGATTTAAAAGCAAATTTAAAGACTTAGAAAATAATAATAATAATAAAAAAGAAATCTTTAGAAATAAGTATTGCATTGAATATTGTTTTAAAGTGCTTAAATTGAATTAAGGAAATGGATTAATCAGTAAAGTGTATTAAACAGAACCAACTAACATGATTTCAAGTTTGAAGATGAATTAAAATAAAAGCTGCAAGGCCAATCTTTATTTGTTTGGAGAGTTTCAAACTAAGGAGAGGCAACTGTAAAAACATCTGCAGTCAGCTGGAACTACATTTCCATCACCACAGGGCAGCTGAGATTCATCCAACCATCTCTTCTAGGACATCAAAAAAAGATGAGCTTAATCGCTTTAGCCCTGGCTGGTTAAATAGTTAAGTGCAGGACTGTGTCTTACTGTGTCTGATGAAGAACAAATGATTTTGTGATGGAATTGAAGAAAAGCATCCTGATAGGACTTCCCTTCCCAACCCTTCCTGGTTGTGCAGCATGAAAGATGGTCAAAAAGATATTCCCATTCTCACTCTTCAGCCTCATGGCAAATAGGAAATGCTTTTATAAACTATGCATAAGAAACTTATTCTCCAGGTGAGGAGACATGCCATTTTGGGGAGAAATGAAGCTTCTAAATTGAAGTTAGGTAGTACTCTTTTGAATTTAAAACTGAGCAAAATATTGTCTCATGAGACAAGTTAGCCTCATCATAAATATAAAATTTACTGATCATACCTATTTTGTTAGAAATGAGTCCCTACTACCTTGTTGACCTTTTCTATTCCATTTATTCCTCAATGCTTTTGTAGTTGTAATTAGAATTGTGCATGGCTTCCTACATTTTCTTCCTCCCAGTTTTCTAATATAATATCCCTCCACAATTCCTTTCCTTATACAATGGCCAATTTTGAATAGGTAACTACATGAAACATGTCAAAAATTCGGAGCAGCCCTCACCACTGAAGTGCTATAAGAGAAAACACTTTACTTTGTGCCAGTTTATTTCCTCAAGCCTGTTACTCTCCAAAGATGTTTTTTTTTCACTTGTTTAATAATGGTGTTAGCTACTTCTTTATAAGAGGCAACATCCTATTTATTGTATGTGATTTGGAACTTTCTACCTACCTTGGTATAATTATTTCATACTAATGTTATCTTTTCTTGTTTTTTTTTTCCCTACTGACTACAATTACTTATTTCCATTATTTCATTCTACCAGTTTTTCTGTAAAAAGAAGAAAAGAACTATCATTCGTTCATTTTAGATCTTTTTCTCCTTATCACAGATGGAATGGAATATAAGAACTTACCTAATTTCCTTGGATACAAAAGTAGAGTTCATTGTGAAGAATTCTGAATTAATCCAAAAGAGAGAAAGAAGAATTTTCAATTTTTCATTAATAGGAGACAGAGTGTTTACATAAATAGCATCTCTAAAGCAAAAGATACCTGGACCCATGGATGATTTCAGGATCTCTGAAGTACCCAAAGTGGAAGGAAGAATCCATCAGTCATATACATTTGCTACAAAAACTTTTCATCAGATTCTCAAATGATCCAAAAAGATTAAAAGTAACTATAAGCGGATATTGATTCAATCTATTATTTCAAAGAAACACATTGAACACTGAACAGAATCTCGGAAAACATAATTATGTGAGTATATCCTATAATCCTCCATGACACAGACATACAGTCAGTTACATGCACAGGGATTGAATGGCAAATGTTCCTGGCATTGATTACCCATGAAAAAGTCACCAGAGTCCTATTTGCAGGATGATCCAATTGCTTCTTCAGAGAAGCAGGGAAGACACTTAGAAAGGTACATATCTCAGAACTATGAAATTTTAAAATTCTAGTCTCATGAACTAAGAGTAGGAAAAAACTGTCATAACATTCTTTAGGGACAAGAGAAGGGTGGACATATGGATATAGGGACTGCCCCTACGTGGACAATGAGCTAGAAGATATCTGAGGTGACTTGACCTTATCCTTGGATATTGATTCTCTTTACTCACAGATCACATGTTAGTTGCTCTCTAAGTCTCTTTATTCACTACTACGAGGACTTTTCCTAAGTTGTTTAGAAAATCTGAGAATTGTAAGAAAAGGAGTGTTATGACAGATATTAAAATTGTATTAACCGTGTAGTGATCTGATAATACATACTTTAATCAAAAAAATATTTGGAGAAAACCTTTCCCTTCTTGCCAATGAGGCAAGAGGAGAAGAAGGAGGAAAGGTAAGGAAAGGAGAGAAATGCAGTGGCGGGATTCTTTTCTGGATCTGAAATATCTGAGAGTAAAGCAAGTTACATTCAGACTCCAGGTAGCAGAGTAAAATATGATCTCCGCAATAAAATCACTGTGTGAAAAATATGAGGGAAAAATCCTAAGTAAGGAGAATGGCCAAAATATTCTCTGGGTGTAGTTTCAGAGCCAACCATAGTAAGGCTCAAATTTTTTTTTTTATTACTTTGACCATGGCCAAACAAGGGTTACAAATAGAAATAAAGGGAGGGAAATATGGATGGATATATAATCTTACTAGGCAAAATACATAGTTATAGAGACTCATATATTTTAATTTATTTACATGTGCATAAACAGTAATAAATAAGTGATTACATTTATAATTAGTCCTATTTCTAATTCAAATTTATAGAACATATGTGTGAATGAAGGAACTTGTTGATGGTAACTGAAGACTAATAATAGATCTGCATAGATTCTCAAAAAAGAAATTTGTCTTGCCTTCAAAGACAACAACCAGAAGACACAAAAGTAGAAAAGTCTGAATACAGACAAATTGGATTTCATTAAGTTAAAAGGAAGATAAAGAGAGAAAGCAAATAAAGTTTTTTTTCTCTTCAAAGATTTGTTGACACAGAATATTACTATGAATAGTGGTTTCCACAGGTATCATGTCACATAGATACAGTGACATGCTGATGTGGGGCAGCCACTATCTGATGAATTCAATGCTAATGACATCTTTCTCATTTTTATGCTCTAAGTGCTCCATAATATTGTGACTATTTTCCTGGACCTTTAGGTATAGATGAGTCCCAGAGTCAGTCACAGTTGACACATTTTTAAAGTTAGTGTATTATTTGTGACAGAATCCAAGCTTTTACTTACTACTTGTATTTGAAAGAATTATATTTGAGAAAGGATATATTATAGCTAAGAGAGAAATTTACTAATACATTACTGGTAACAATGTGACAGATAACCAGTTAACCACAAAAACAATTAAATTAGCAAGCTCGAGCTTTGGATTTCCCATTAGAACTATCTGTCATTTTTCAAAATGCATTCCTTAGATAAAATAATATTGATAGCAATAATAATAATGACAAGTGATTGTTAACAGCACCACTAGTGATAAAAACCAAAGAAAAACTCATAAGGACCCATTGATTTAGGATGTTGCACGATTTTTTGACCAAAGCTGGACACAGAAAGGAAGATGTCTACAAATCTACTTGGCAATCCTAGAGAGCTGTCTAGCCAGGAGATGATTACTGTTGGCCCTGGTGACCATACAAGAGGCTAGCTATGTCTCCTAGTGGGAGGGAAGACAGAAAGGCTCAGGGTCCTTATAAAACTAAAGGGAAACTTAGCAAGGAATTAGGAGGAGTCCATTTCATTCTTGCAAGGGGATTTTATCACAGCCTGAGATAATTCTTGGCATCATATTCTAACAGCAAACAAATTATATAAGTGTTGAAAGTTTTAGTTAAATTTATTTAAAGTTTTAATTTATTCAAAGTTTTAATTTGGTCTACTTTTAACATATTATTCTCAAGTAAAAGCCATCAGGTTCCTATGTATTAGTTCAAAGCACAATGTTGATTATTTGTCACCTCACAAAGTCTAGTATGAAAAATATTCTTACAACTGCAAATATATTAATCGAGTCTAACATACTCCCCCAAGGGTTCACCTTGTTGGCAGTGCTTTATTACCCATTCTCATAATACCTCTCTTGAATACCAAATAGTGAATGTGAGATCTTAATAATTTGGGGTGAGGGAAATGAGGCAGCAGTGCCTGAATATTTGGATAGAAATAACAAAGTCAAATCAGCTTGTTAAAGTGATGGGTTTATGACATAACTGTAGTTTGTTATTTTAAGTTAGTATGAGGGGCTGACTACCTCGGCTTCTTTAAGTTAGACAGTGAAAGTCAGAAACTCCTAATTGTAACTTTAATTATTAAATATTCGACACATATCAGACACAGTGACATTTTCCAGATGAGAAAATGAGAAATTTTCACTTTGTAGAATTAAATAAAAACTCAAACTTGGACCACTCTCATTCCCAAAATTTTTTCTTTTAACAACTGTGATATGAATCTTTAAGATTCACCATGTTTTTTGTTTTGGTTTGGTTTCATTAAATGGTCTAAAATTCTGCTATCAGCATTGTTATAGAAACCTCACAAAATTAGGTCTCCCTGGTTTAGACTGATATATAATTTTTCTATATAGTACTATCTGGGATAACCATGGAAAAAATATTATTTGTATTTTATTAATTTTGATGAGAAGATAAGATTTTTATAAAATACTAGAAGTACAATGGTGAGTACAACCTGAACTTTGCTCTTGTGAAGGTTTTGCAAAATGCTGGAGGAGACAGAAATGTGAACAAATTATTCTATTAATGCAAAAGGTTATCATGGAACTCTGTATATGCTCATAGAAAAACAAGTGGAAAACAAGGTAGAAAAATAGAACATAAATAGCAAGTGGGGGCCAGGTTAACTGCTTAAAGACGTTTGGGAAAACTTGATAGAAGAGTTAACATTTATACTGAATCTGGAAAAGACAAGAATGTTACCTTAGAAGGAATGTCAGATAGAAAACAGAAAACAGTCACTAAAAAAAAAGTGAAGATATGTAATAATATTATAGTTAAAACTTGAACATTTATTCTGAACTAGACGCCAGTTCTAAGGACTTTAAATATTGACCATTTAATCCTCTCAATAACTAAATAAGGTAAGTATTGTTTGTCCCATTTTACAGGTAAGAAAACTTGGAGAAATGTAACTTGCCCAAGTTTAAAAAACTTATAAGTGGTGAATGAGAAATTTAACCTAAGCTGATACTCTCCAGGGCCCATACAATGTGTTTAATGAGCTACAAATTGGTGTGACCAGAAATTAGATACATATGGAGAGAGGGTATGTCCAGATTCATAAAGAAATTGTATGATAATGCCTTGTTTCATCTTCCAAGCTAAGAATTTGGAACTTATCAAAATGTAGTTGATGGAGTACTATTAAAGAATTTTAAACCGAGATAATTAACCCCTTTCCTGTTTGCCTTGAGAATACGCTGTGGCACTTGCCACTGCAGCATTTACCCCAAGATAACTCGAGGATCACAGTCCTAACCTTACCTCCAGAGTTTGCCAGGAACTATCCCACTTTTATTATTATTTTTGCATTGCTCTAGTATATCGATAGTCTTTGGAAACAAATGATATCATTCTATTTATAGCATTCTGTTTTTAGTAGTTTGATCACTGAAAATGTCAAATCCTAGAAAACATAGCATTCCTATGTGTTATGGTAAATGAATGCTGGCAGAGTTACACTATTTTTTTTCCTAAAAGGGAAAAGGGTCAAATGTGTTTTAGAAAAATTACTCTGGCAACTTATGTAGATTGGATAAAAAGAGGGTGAGAAATTAGAGGGTAATTTCAATGGAAAAGTCAACAGGACGCTTATCTGAGAAAATCCCCTAAAATTCATCAAGCCAATTACTGCCTTCGTATACTGAATGAGGACCAAGAAGCCATAGCTTTAGAAGAGGACATTCTGTGGTTGTGTCACTTAGAATTCAGATGAGAGGTCTGGGCTGGAAATAGGACAGTCATAGAGGGTTGGTGATTGTGCTTATTAAGATCACCAAGTGAGAAGTGAGAAGAAATAAGGTTTATTTTTGTTCCTATTCCTCTGCTCACCTATTTTTATACTCTACTGTTTTCTCTCTCTCTCTTTCTCTTTCTCTCTCACTTTCTCTCTCCCTCTCTCTCTCTCCTCTCTTCAATTTTTAAGCATCCCCATTTATTTCCCAAAATAAAATAAACAAAAATCACTCTGACTCTGTATCGCTTTCTAGCTCCCACCCTTTTTAGCTTTCTTTCTCTTCTCAGCCAAGCTGCTTGAAAGTGATGAAAGTGACATATTCATTCCCTCCCTTCCCTTCCTCACCTCCCATGTATTTTTCTACCAAGTACCATCTGCTTTCTGCCTCCAGGACTCCACAGAAATGACTCTAGCAAAGGGTAGCAAAGATGTCTTTATCATCAGAGCTCCTAGGCACTTATCAGTCCTCATCTTTCCGGATCTCTCTAATCGCTCAGTATTTTAGAAGTTTCTTTGGCCAAATATCAAGGGGGAGTGCCTTCTTTTTTCCAAAGTACAAATGTATTAATTGGTTTTTTTTTTTTTAATTAAGGCAGTGATGAAGGGATTCTAAAACTCCCAAGAGAGACTTTGATTGTTTTTTAACCAACTCATTTATTTTGTGGAAATATTTAAACGCAGTTTTCTCCACTCTTTGCTGATGATATTGCTGTCATTGAACTATTTCATAATTTAGGCAGAGAAAAATCTGCCTAAGAAATTCATCCATAGTCAATCTCCACGGACATAGCCTCATAAGTGCTCTCCCCTCAGAAGGCCACAAGCATCCCTATTTCACTTTTGACATGATTCACAATGATGTAATGTGTTGCAACCTTTTTTTGTGTGTCCTCTGGGACCCTGAGAGGGGGTTTCCTCTATACTTTAACAGAAATAGTATGAAGAAACAACATGCAAAAAATTCTCAAGCCTAGACCAATAGATACAGATGGAAGAACATCCCTTCTTACAGTATAATTGATACGAATTGTCTATAGAGAATGTAATGGATCAAGCCTCATGACTCCATGCTTTTTTAGCCAGAGTTTATCAATTCCTGATGAAGTTTCCATTAAAAGACACATTATTCTGTGGAAAATGCCTCTCTGTGTGAAGATTTTATAAGGATTCACTGACACAATTTATATGACACTATTTTCTTATGGTTCTTCTTCTACATTATTTTTTCCATCTCTCCTCTCCATACCCTTAAAACTGGTGTTCTTTGGGGTTTTTCTTTTGGCCCACTGATCTCCTTTCTCTCATTTCCCTTGGTGATACTGACATTCTCAAGGTTTTGACACATCTACAGTCCGCAGATTCACAACTCCTTCTCTCCTGCTGTGTTCAGAGCCGTCTCCTTTGGAATATAGATATCTGGATGCACCACAAGGTCAGTACCTCAAACTCAACACATCCTCAGCTAAGTTTATGATCTACTCAATTTCAACAAAATTGATGATTCTTAATATTTTCCCAATCTTAAATATTATTACTATCAAAAAGTCAATCATCCAAGCCAGAAATTTTAGAATATACCTAGGTTACCCCCTCAAAATGAACACTCAGTGAACTATGCCCCGGATCCCCAGAGATCTTCCTTCCTCACAAGTGTAAATTCCCCACTCTTCCTTGGATCAACTTTTGATTTTCAAGTGAGATGTCCAGGAGAGGCCTTCAAGACCATTATCCTGTGTACTCCTCCAGAACAGTGAATGTTTTCTTAAGAATAGTCTACACAACATTGTTATGTCCTTATATCTGAAAACTTTCAAACATTATGTAAGAAAAATTTGAACAAAAATTATTGGATACAATACACATATTCTGTTGATATAGTCTAAAGCTTATAAAAGATTAAAACTGGTTTCAGAAGAAAGCAAGTAAAAAATATGACACCAGGAATATCCATTAGAGAATAAATACTGAAACCTGTAGTTAAACTAGTACTTTGTCTTCTACATGGCTCACTTGCTTCTACTATTAATCTGATCAAATCCGTAGATACAATATCAATTACTTTACCAGGAGGAAAATATTCTCCCAGCATGTATTCCATTTAACCAATACATCACCCTGAAGCAGAACCTCCCTGGGACATTTCCCGATATCTATTCATGTCAAATTAAACTATCTGGTTATCTTATTTTGATTCTTTGTAGTCACTATAAAAGAACCTCCTACTCCCCCCCCCCCACAAAAAAAAAAAAAACTGTGTAATTGAACAAACATTTAGGATGGTAGAAAGAAGAATTTGCCTCCCATCCAGGTGACTTGTTTTAGAGCTATAAATAGGGTTCAATTGCCTATGTAATATCTGTGACTTTCAGTTTCCAAATCAGTAAAACAGAAATTGTGTATGTCTGGAACTTATGCAGTCTGAGAACCTACTCACTATTTGGATAATTCCACCAGTTTTAAACTTTGGAAATAGTTTAAGGAAACTCAAACCTTATGAGAACTGCCTATTGTTGATGCAAATGAATATAATTTAGTTTTCAACTGATCAAAATCATTAATTTACTCATTAGATCTATAAATTGGCCATCAATTTCTCCAAGAGGAAATAATTCACACTGTATAATTATGACTCTGAAATAAAAATTGAGTTTTCTCTCCATAGATTCATTTGTTTTGACAACTCTGAGTTCCCTTGGTAAAGTCTCCATTAAATTTACATCTTTCTCTCCCTGTGACCTCTGAAATCTTCTAAGCTGGAGAAAAAGAAAAGAATAACAAACAAACAAAAAAACCCAAAGTGTCTTTTACATATAAATGCTTCTTAGGACTGTAGGTGTGGTTGTGAAACTGGCTTGTCTGTCAGTTATGGATTGCAGGAGGTTTTCTAATAGACAATGAGCTCCTTGGGGGAACCTGATTTCAGAGTGTAAATTAATAATCATTTTCCAAGGATAGCACCTGATTTTATATAAGTTATCCACTATATTGTGTATTATATTTCACAATAAACTAATCCAAAAAAAGCAAATTTACAAAACAAAACAAAAAAACATTTTTTTTTGTTTTAGTTTGTTGGTATACACAGAAGCAAATCAACAATTGTGGTGACTATTTTTTAAAAATACAAAGCACTCATATGTGTTGTCTAAGACAACTTGTTGACTTTTCAAATATTTCAAACTGAGAACTGATTCTATGTAGGGCAGGTATCTCTAAAATCCTAACTTGTTGGGATATATGCTGACGTTTGCTCAGAAAAGCTTAAGTGAGTGTTTAGTGAAACTCAAAATAGCAACACAAACCTTAACTTTTTTTTAAGAGCCCTTTAGGTCTTCTGGTTCATTTCAAATGGGTCCTCAGTATTTTTTATAACCTACATTTAGGGTGGCGGATAATGCACTGGTGATAAAGCTTTTTATTAATAAATAATTCAGTAGCCAGAGAGTGTAAAAACATCGTTTGTATTGTGGCTGAGTGCTTTGTTTTCTAATTATGAAGCCACTGGAAGACCTGACGCTCCAGGCTGAGTGATTTCACCAGGTTTGTTCTGTAGTTCCCCATTGTCGCCCTTGAAAAGAACGTTCCCACACAGCTGGCTCAAAAGACAATAAACATCGTAAGTAAAAAGAAATGACATAATATTCAGCACTGATAAGGGGAGCTTTTCCCAGGGGCTGCGTGGGACTGCCTGGGAGGGTCCTCGAGGCTGCAGTCTGCACTGGGTGCCTGGAAGGAAGTCTCCACACGGGAGGTTTACAGGGGCCTGGGGCAGACTCTGCACAAAGAGCCAGAAGTGGGCAGGTCCCTCCCGGCCTCTGTGAAAATCAATCCAAGGAAGTCTGATGCCATGGAGCAGTTTCCTGTCCGCTGTGTGGGAAATTTAACTGAGTGCAAACGGCCGGCAACAATGGGACAATATATTATAATAAACAGGAAAAATAGCATTGGCCACGGAAATCAATGGCTGGAGTTCATGAGGCATTCATAAGATTGACAAGTGAATAAATTAAAAGCAAAAGGTTAGGACACTGAAAGAGAAGTTAATTTTATGTCTGCCCTGGAGCTCCTTTTTTTCGGACTCAAATTAAGACTGTGTATAATAAAATGAACATAAAGTCTTAGATGTACAAAAAAAGGCTTCATTAAGACCTACATCACCAGAAAACCAGAGATTCTTTTATGAACTTCCCTATGCAGTGTAGTCATTGCTCATGGTGCATTAATAACCCCCTCGACAGCGTGACCAAAGACTTATTTAAATGAGTTTCTTGCTTTAAATAAACCTGCTCTCAGCAACCAACTGTTCATCCAGGAAGTGATGTGACACCCCAATACACTGAAGAAGTTTACTCAACCAGAACTGTGTGGAGATGTGTGCAACTCAGCTATTTAATTTAAAGAATCTGAAGAACAGCCACATGAGACTCCTCCAAACCCCTAAATAATTATAAACAGAATATAACCAACTCTAAAACAGACTTCCATTAAGTAAACAATAATCAATTTATTTCCATGACATAGTAGGTTCCCTTTTTAAAGTTTTAAAGTTTGTTGGGCTTTTTAAAAAAATAATAAAATGACTTTAATTAGAGTTCAACACTGAACTTTGGTTTTGCAATAAAGTGCTTGACACACCAAATTCTTTTTCCTAATTACTACTAAAGGCAGAGTGTTGTTCAGTAGACAAAGCAATAGGCTGAGAATTTTGAGACAATTAATTCTAATCCAGGCTTTGCAACTAACTTTCACTCCATCACAGTTCCTTTGACAATTAGACATTAATCTACTCCATAGTTTATGAGCATTTGTTTTAAGTTATTACAAAGTATGAAATAATCTGATGACTGCTGCTAGGGAGCCATTCTACATAATATTTAGAAGCTATATTTAAAGTGTGCCTTGCAAGTCTTGTTGGGATTTAAAAATATTTCCCTGTGTTATTTGTTTTACTCTTTGATTTTGGACTAAGATTCTTTCTTTAAATAGCAAGGATTGCTGATAGGGTCTAATATTTTGGAAAGTTATATGATTCACTCTTTAATCAATGTAATTAATCCAAGAATTTCTAGTCTCTTAAGAATAGTCTTCAGCACATTAAAGCGGAAAGATAATACCAGAGAGTTGAACTGGTTTTACTCTGAAATAAAATGTCCACTATATTTTTAGGATGCTATACAAAGGTTAAAAAATAATATTCTTCGATCTACTTATTATTTTAAAAATGGGAACAACCTTATTATTATTATTATTATTTTTAGATTTGCCCAGAAGGAGGGAAATTATTTGTTTAAAACTAATCTAACCTCATTCTTAAACATTCATTTCAGTTCAATGGCTGGTAAAATACAACTGAAGTAGCCAGCAGAGGGCAATATATAACAGTAGAAGTAGTCTTTGAAAGGTAAATCCTATTAGTTCTACCAGAAGGAAAAAAAAAAAAAAAATTATAGTTTTACATGAAGCAATTTCTGACCAAAGAAACACAAATTCTGGCATAAAAATATATGTTAAAATGCAGTAGGAGGATTTCAAAGCTTCCTGGAAAACCCACCGGGTTTTGCTGATATTCCTCAGGAAACCTAACCTTCACACTTGTGACTCCATTTTGTCTCTAAGCGAGCCAAAAATAGTAATTGACTTCTTCATCTCAGCTTTTTGTTTAATTTAGATTCGATCCCACTGAGCAGCAAAAAAGTCCATGACTATGTTCTGAAGAGAACCCAGAGTGCTTTCAATAAATGTTAACAAGCATTAGCAGGGGCCTGCTGCCAGAAGCCTAGCTGGCCAGCGTGAGGGATGCCGCCTTCTTCCCCACGCAGAGCTTTTGGCCTGACTTTACATCTTCGTCCCTGCATGAGGGAGTAACATGTTCCCTCCTCACAGTGTGCATTCTTCCTCATCTCTCTCCGCCTTTCTTCCTTCTCCACGTCTTAGGTCTCACATCTTCACTTGAGTACCCGGAATCACTAGAACATTTTGAGTGATGTGAAAAGATTCCAAGGAAAGCCCCAATCCTCAAGTTATATCTCCAGTTTGGTCCACTGGGTCTTGTACATCTTTTAATAGAGTCATTGAAATTAAAAATAGAATGCTTTCATTTGGAGCTCAGGCGTTGGCCCTCCTGTCTCTCCTCCTTCAATGTGTCCAAGGCCAGATTTTCGTGGGTTCCTCTCCCACACCAGCTCCACCCTTCCTTTGACCTCTCCCCACCTCCAACACAATCACCACCACCACCACTACTCCCTTTTTTCTTTTTAGAATCTTAAACCATGAAATTGAATTAATAATCATAGTGGTGTATTAGGCACTGGCTTTTCATCTGTTTTTCTGTGACCTATCCCCAGTATTCTAGCTGCTAACTCCCCTATTCATATATTTCATTTCTTATTGTTTACTTTTTTTTTTTTTTTGTCTTTTCCTTGGGAAAGCAAAGGGCAAAGGCAAAGGCTATTAAAATAAGGCTGGACACACTACTTAGGGTATGAAATAAAGTCAGCACAGGCATTATATAACTCCCAGAACTCCAGTCAATCAATTTCACTTGTGTGAGTAAGACCTCAGTAATTTGAGTAATGAGTGGGCTCACTTTTTAAAATTCATTGTATTATGAAAAGAAAAAAAATAGTTTCTAAGCAGCTGCATCTCCCACTGAAATCGACATGAACTCTAAGTGCTTAACTCAAAGGTGTTTCTTTCCTCTCTTAAGGGAATTTAACACTTTTCTCTTTAAAAATGGAATGTGAGTATACTGGATGGCACATTGGTTTGTACTGAAAGATGAAATGTACCCAGCATTTTCAAATATTTCCAATTAGAAAAGAATAAATGTAAGAATTCTTATTTTTAAAGAAATATACGTTGCTATTTTGGTTATTCATATTTAATTTTAAAGAGTGTTTTCAAAAGCTAATTAAGTGTCACAAGATCTCCAAGGAAATCCAGAATCTTTACATCTTCTATATCCCACTGTCCACTTCATATCTTGCCTGAACTTTACTCAGTTTTAGAAAGATTTCACTCTGAAAAAGGAGATTCCACAGGTTACCCCATGAACAGACTCTACCTTTGAAAGAAAATCCTCTGTTGACAATGACATTTCTTCTCTCTTTCCAAAATGAAGAGCCTAAATTCACATTCAACAGCAACCAATGTGATTTTGCAAATCATTACATCCCTTTATATCAACATTTCTACTCTGGTCAATATTCAGAGGCTTGATTATTATTATTTTTTTAATTTCAATATTTTGTTTTCATCCATATCAGGGAAAACATGCTACTTCTCAATATTGAGTCTGAGATTTATGGGGAGGGGCCTTAGGAAGTATCTGGCACTGACTCAGAGATTGAATTTAAGGCCCGTCTCTGAAGAAATTCCATCAACAAACTGTCTGGAAAGCCTTCATCTTTCATTTTCAAAATACCCCAGTGATGAAGAACTCATTATTTGGAAAAAGATCTGTTCTACTCTTAATACAATTTATTCTTATCTTAAACTTAGCTCATGATTTCTGTTCATTGATCCTAATTCTGACTTCTTGGCACATATTGGGGTGGGGGGAAGGAATCAAAACATTTTTATGCAATTGTATTTGAATAGATTTCTCATGTCCTCTTGAAAATTCTTTAGGCTAAACAGTGCTGGTATTTCTGTCATTCTTCATAAAGCATCATAGCAAACCCCTTCAGCATCCCAGTCTCATTTTTCAGAATGTATACTTGTAAAATGTAGCACTATAAATTGAACACAGTCTCTTGGGTATGTCCCAAACAGTGCCTGATGGGATGTCTTGTTTTGCTTTATCAGTATTCTCTAACTTTTGAGTGTACAAGAATTACCTAGGGAATTTATTAAAAATAGATGTTCTAAACCCTCTTCCCAGACATTCAATTTTCTAGGAGCCCAGAAGAAAAAAAAAAAGCCTAGGTTTTATGAAGAGGTTTTCTTCAGCCCACATATTGAGAAACATTTTCTTAGGGGATTGACTTTTTTAAAAATCTGGATGCAGATCTTATTTCTTTTGTTGACCATACTATAGGCTCACATTATATCACAATGAATCTAAACAATAGGTCTCACACAAATCCTTATCAGAGTCTCCCACCCTGTAATTAAGTTTTAAGGTTGAAATTCATGAAAATGTATTTTTCCCTATGTAGCATTACCAAATAAAACACAGGAAGCCCAGTTAAATTTTAATTTCAGATAAACAACAAATAATTTCTTAGTGGGACATAGTTACACTAAAAGGTTATTCATTTCTCAACTGAAATTCAAATTTAACTTGGTGTCCTATATTTTTATTTACTAAATCTAATAATCTTAACCTATTAAACTTGTTGTGATTAGATTTGATTTTTCTGTTTAAGCCTACTGTGATCATTTTGGATCCTAATTCTGCCTTCAAATATTTTTGATTCTCACAGATACTGTTCCTGTTTCTAACTGTCCAGTTATACTCATTCGATGAGCCTCATTCCCAGGTACAGGCTCAGAGTTGATGTTTGCTCACCCGTTGTAAAAAAAGATCTGGCACTGTATCTCACACAAGTGATTATGCACAAAGTTCCCATCTTTCTTCACTATCTCCAGCCTTCTCCAAAGTCCAAGATGATTAGCTTGTTTTTAGCTAGAGCATAAATAAAAGCACACACGGATTAGAATCTGAAGGCCTGAGTTCAAATATGGGCTTTTCCATTTATGACCTCTTCGACCTCAGGCAATTAATAGACTTCTCTGAACCCCAGTTTTTTTGCATTATAAAATGAGGATACTTAGGGTCATTATGGGAAGGTAATGAGATGATACAGAAAAAAGTCTCAAGCCTGTGCCTGACAATGCCTCAAAAATAACTCTTTATTCATGAATTTTTAACTCATGATGAGAGCTTCAAGTTTAAAATTGGCAGAAATAAGCAATAAGCACATATCTCCTGAAGTCATAAAAGTATATTAAAAAATAAACTCATAACTATAAAGAAAAAAAGAAATGTATGGTATCAGGTGGGTACTAGACTTACCAGCATGATCATTTCAAAACGTGTATAAAGACCTAATAACTATGTTGTACACCTGAAACTAATATAATAATATGTATCAACTGTAATCAGAAATACTTTTTAAAACGTTAATTAGATGTAGTCATCTTTTACAAAAATTGGAAAATAAAAAATAAGGAAAGTCATTATCAGATATATGTTACTAGAAGACATAAAGCCAAGCCTATGGTCATATGAAACAGAAATAAAGGAACACAGCCCAGAATACACTCCTCTGTGAAGAGGATGTGGGGAAGGTAGAGTGATTCTGTGTTTCTGCACCTAAAGGCTGTAAAACAATAGAAAATTGGCAGGTAAAGAAGAAAATGAACAAAACCAGTATAGCTAACAATAGGGAGACCACGTAAATATTTATTTTCACTGCAGATATTCCATGTACAGGTAACCAAGGATTTATTGCCAGTAAAAAATAGGAAAAACAATGTGGATGTTGGCATCCCAAAGTAAATCTCTATTCTGACATTTTCTGTGAGGTCGGGGGAGGAGCTTGAGGCGGGCCAGCAGCAGACTCTCTGCCCACTGGAAAGAGAAGCCAGCTAAGAAACAGGTTGTTACCATATTTAAAAGGTTTCCAGTTAGTCCGCCCCCACAGAAAGGAGAAGCCTGAAAGGGTGTATGTGGAGGCGAACTTTTTGCATTGTAGCAGAGAAAACTCCAACCAGCTCTACAATCTTCATTCTTACGGAGGAGCTAATAATCAAGAAAGAAACTTGTCAGTATGAAAAAGCAAAACAGAGAAAAACAAACAGAAAATCTGAACCCAGAAAAAAATGCATAATTAAGAGAATACAGAAACCTTAAAATATATAAAAGAAAATCTTTCATTGTTAAAATCAGAGAAATTTGAGAAGACATTCTATTTATAAAATAGAAACAGAATCCTATGAAAAAATTACAATGAAGACAGGTGAGAAATTTCATGTGATTGATCAAACAAACAAACAAACAAACACCTAATAAACAGAACAGAAAATAAAATCTAGGAAATCTTCCAGAATGGAAACAACATAAAGAAATAGAAAATAGAAAAGAACATAGGCAGCACAGAGGATAAATCCAGGAGATGTAATATTCAAATAATATATCTAATAAACTGAAGGGAAAAAAGGAAAAGGTTTTATAAAGACAAAGTAGAAAAAGAATTGACCAATTCTAAAAAAAGTCATCCGTATTTAGATCAAAAGAATCCAATGAATATAAAACAAAATGGATCCAAAAAGATTCATGCCTTTTCACAGCGAAATTAAAGAGTCTCAATGCTTCTGTAAGGGGTAGAAGTGGTAACCAATCAAAGAACAAAAATGAAGCTTCTATCAAATATCTTATCAGAAACATTGGTGAAAGGAGATAGTGGAAAAATGTCTTTAAAACCTAATGGAAAATTATTTGGGACTCAAATTATAAATCAAATGTGAGATGCTAAATACCTTTTCAAACATTCAGCGATCCATAAATTTTACTTCCATAGACCCTTCTCTGAAAAGTTTTGCCAGAAAAAGTAGGTGGGAAAAAAAAAAAAACACAAAAAGATAAATCTGTGAGATTCAGAAAACAATGGATTCAAACAAAGAGAAGGGAAAGTGAAGTCCTAGGATAGTAGCAAGACAAGTGCAGGGCAGATCTAGAAAGAAAATGGTCCACACTGGATCGTTAAGGAAAAGATGTATAATTACGAACTTCAGGACAAGGGAAAAACTCTGTAAGTTAATTGTGGTTCAATTAGAAAGCAAACTAGTTATAATAGCAAAGACTTGTGTAAAGCTTACTCTATCCTAAATACTTTTGGATCATTTTGTGTATTTCAATTAATTGCCCTTACAAATAAATGATAATTATCCATATTTTAGATATGAACTGAAGCATAAACAGTTTAAGTAACTTGCCAAAGTCCCAAAGCTAATGAGTGGCAAGTCTGGACCTTGGCCCTGGCAATATGCCTCTGGATTTTATGCCCTTAACCACTGTATTCTATAGCCTGTCTAAAATGGTTGATAACTTATGGATTTTTTAAACTAAGTGATTTTTTTTGAAGAATAGGAATATATTTAAAAGTCAGTGAAAAAGATTCTCCAGAGAAAAATACGATGGCAGAAGGTAGAGTCCAGAGGATAAATAAGGGGGAAGAGGGTTGCCTTATTATGTCAGGAGGAAAGGGAAATAGAATGAGCAGAACTGAAGGCAGATTTGTTTGTATGTTTTCCAGATGATGGTAGAATCTCCTTCTGATGGCTTGTTTTTCCTTTGTAAATTAGGAAATGAGTTCATTGACTAGGAGTGTACGAACAAAAATGTGCTCAGAGATTTATGCAAACTGAAAAGACTTTGAAATCATTCTTGTGCTGAGTGGACTAATGGTTGACTATAAGAATCCAGTAAAATTGGCAAGCAGCATTGCAGGTTAGTGATCATAAATTAAAGTAGATCCACTCTATCCTGATATGTGGCTTTCTCCAGAGGCACTCAGCTGCCAAGGTGCAAATGAAGAAGAAAAAGATAATCGGGTCTTCCTAAGGTGAGTTTTTTTGTCAGACCAGTTAGAAATTTTAAAAAAAAGAAGAAGAAGAAGAAGCAAGAGGGAGTTGGAAGAATGGTCAAAGATGCATTATTAAATGTAAGCTGGATGACCAGGGAAGTGGATGAAAAAGGCTGATGGGGGAAAGTTTGAAAGGTCGTTGGGTAGAAGTCTCAGCAAGGTGAAGAAATAGTATAATGGAAATTGCTTAATGAGTTAGCAGAAGATAGAGAAAAATCTATGGTCTAAAATTGCTGCTTTAATAAATGACTTCGGAGGTATTTATAATTATGTTTTATAGCAAGCTGGCCAATGTGACTATGGGAGTGATAAGCTGAAATGGGGCAGATTTCAACAGAAGTGAGAGAGTAAAGGATAGATAGGTACCCACAGGTGCAGAAGTCACCCACATTCATGACAGGCCTTGGGGGAAAAAAAAGACTTAAAACATATACAAAATCCATGATGTTTTTGAGATGAGAAAGTAATAACAATTAGGGAGAAAGATGGTGTTTCATATGAAATGTCTTAAACTTCAAAAACTCTGGGTTTGTTGTTGTTGCTTCATTTTCTTTTTCACATGGAATAGTGGAGAAGTTGTGATATAAAGACAACAATGGGGAGACAGGAGAAAGCCAATGCCTTGCTCTGTTTCTAAAGCACTTGAAGTGTGAGAATATATACAACAAATGTTGGGGTGCTGTAGGGGAGATTATGGTCTCAGATGAGAGCCAGGTAATAATGCAAGAAGCTAGAGAGAACTGGAAGAAGAGTTTGAGTACACAAGGTGCTTGCATTAAAAAAAGCTTTGGTTGGGGTGGATGGATGTTGAAAAACTGGGAATCAGGAAGTGGTCACAACTAAGGGAAGAAGAAAGACTACCAGGGTTTCACCCAAGGCATTGATGAAAGAAGACAAGAGACAGGCAGTGGGGTTTGGTTGCAACAGACTGATTTGGGTGGATGCTGGGCTCGGTATGTCTTTAAGTCATAGATTAAAAAAAATAGATATACTTCCACCTATTAGCACAACTATTAGCACAAGTTCCAAATTTATAGAGTATTAACTTGTAAGATTTTATAATAATCCAAGATAAAGTAAAATAATCATGGAGAAAAAAGACATAAGAAAAGTATCAGATAGAAAAACAGAAAGTCAATTGAAGAAATCAGTGACTCAGATTAGCCAAGTAAAAGGAAAGGAATGACATCGAAATATTAATATTTAAGAGAAGTGTGGAACATCTATTAAACTAAGAGCAGAAAGTATGTTATTACTTTAATGATGACAGGAAACTAATGGGAAAGTCAAAGGTAATGGTAAATGTATCAATCCTCCTTGTGTTCTAGGGGTATAAGAAATGATAACATATGACCGTGGTATTTTTATTTCATTTAAATTCTCATCAAATAGCATCAGTGATTTACATTTAATACAGTGACAAAGATAGTCATGGAAACAATGATTTGTTGCAAATGCATCTTACAAGGAAACTCAAATTAGAGGTGATTCAAAGATAACAAAGTCTAAAAAAATAAGACTTAAGAAACCAGGCAGGATGAAGGAGTTAAAAGCATTTCTGTGGAGAGGGTTTTTCGATAATAGCTCTATTTTATCAGCATTATGCTTAAGAAAATTAGCGAACATCCAAACATTAGTACCAGAAAAACAATCATCAGATGCAGCAGGAGCCATTGTGGTATTTGCAAAGACCCATAAATATCCCCAAGTGCTATTACTGTGACAGTGTAGGTGATGAGAGCAGGTTATTCTGACGAATAGATGCATATTCCAGACACTCTGAATCGGTTCCAGAATATATCATCAAGGGACACCAGATGACACTGGAGACAGGGGGCCTCTAAGCAATATAAAGCAAATCATAAGAAAGATGGAGTGTAATTAAAGATAACGGTCAGAGGTGTCAGAGGGCACAGAGGGGTTCAACAGGACCAGGGAAAGAGAGTAATGACAATACCGCTTTCGAGATGAGCATAGGTCACTGCAGACAATGCAAGGACACAGAGAAGAGCGAGACTCAAATTATGATGCATACTAAATCAATTTTGAGTTATGCAATAATGGAGATAAATGGCCTGAAACAAGATTTATGATCATCAGCAATGCTAACAACAAATTGTAGCAATTGTCAAGACTTTATCTTGAGGGAAAAAAGAATTCTTAAGTATACATTAAACCAAATCAGCAAAAAAAATTATACACACACACACACACACACACACGCACACACACATATACATACACACACACACACGATTTGGTTTAATGTATATATACAAACACACATGTGTATATATCTGTGTATATATAAATACGTGTGTATGTACATACTTATGTGTATCTATCTATATAGATAGATGGTAGATAGATAGATAGATAGATATAAGGATATATACATATACATATACATATACATATACATGTGTGTGTGTGTGTGTGTGTGTGTGTGTGTGTGTGTGTGGAGAGAGAGAGAGAGAGAGAGAGAGAGAGAGAGAGAGAGAGAGGGAGAGAGGGAGGAAACCTACTATTAAGTCCCCTTTAATGAACATTACTGAAGTCCAACTACATGCCAGACACTGGGCTGGGAATTGGGGAAACAAAGGCCAATAAGAGACATGGAGGAGCCCGCAGTATAGACAGGAAGAGGGACCAGGAAAACATTTAATTATTTTATAATATACAAGCAATTGTGTGTCTTAGTTACAGAGTATTCACATGTTATCATGGAAGGGTTATGTCTGGAGAGTTTTACCATGAATATTTTAAAAATGTTTACAGAAAGATAAAGCAAAGGTGCATTCCAACAGAAGAGAAGTCTAGGGCAAAAGAAGAGGGTCAAAAAAAAAAAAAAAAAGAAGAAGAGGGCCATGGAATGCCATGCTGTGATCAGGCCCTGTACAGCATTTGGTCTTGCTGGAGGAGAAAGTTCAAAGAGGCAGGAGTGAAGAAGATAAGATGAGAAAAGCAGGAAGTAGTAGATCATGGATGACCCTGTGTGCCCTGCAAGGAAGAGGGATTTTGTCTTCAGGAAGTGGAGTCAGTGAATTGGTTTAAGTCAGGACACATCATGGTGAGCTCTGGGTTTTAGCGGGATCATTTTAGCAGCAATGTAGCTGGCAGACTAGACAGAAGCAAGACTGAAGTTAGTGAGCTGCATCACCAGACAGGGATGGCAAAGCTCTGAAGTAAGAAGTGCCTCCAGAGCCCCTCTTCCATCATTGTAATAAGAATAGCTATGAACTATTAATTACTTCCCATATGCTAACTGCTCTGCCTGCATTCTCTCCTTTACTCTTTAAAATGGTCAAATGTCACTGTTTTACAGATGTGGAATTCTCCCAGAAGCTTAGAAAACGTAAGCAACATGCCAAACCCGTATCAATAGTAGCCCCAGAGTGGCTCTAAAACTAACCCTCTTTATACCACATACTTGAGATAATTTTTTCCCTGAAAAATCTGTAAAACCAAATAAATCTGAAAATATGTAAATAAATTTACTTTGGTGAGGAAATCAGCCCACGCCTATCCCCATAACTTCTATTTTGTGTTTTAGGCTAGACCACAAAGCATTTTTTCTGAAACGGTATCTCGAATTGACCCATTCTACAGCACATGGTAACTAGTTGTTGCACAGGCTTCTACTCTAGGCTGGAGCTTCCGAAGGGCAGGGTGTCCTATATCTCTCATCACCAGTTCTCAGCAAGTGCCCGACACACAGTAGACCCAATTATCAGTTGAAAGAATAAAGGAATCTTCTCTAAAAGGCTTTCTGACCCTGTAAAAGGATGTTTGTCATGGCCGTATGATAGCTAAGGGAGTGGTTTTAAGTCTAATGTTCCCTCATCAACTGTCAGGTTTCCCTGGAGGATCACAGAAGGTGCTATGTTCATTGGAGTGGCCTGACTACCAAGCTTTTAACTAGTGAGTAATAAAGAAATAAACTAGTACAGATCTTTACTCATTAATCTTTTATATCTAGTATAATCATTAAATAGACTCTAAATCAAAGAACACTACATAAACTGCATTTAAAGACTAAAATACTTTTAAATGTTTAAGTAAAAGGTTAATTTTTCAACCTTTGCTTACTCTAATATATAGTTTAATGTAATCATAGTGAGTTTTTTTTTATCCCTTCTTAGAAAACATCTTCCTACCCAGGTGCGAAGTTAGATTTTAGAGTCACATCTCCTTCAGGGCTCACATGCATTTTAGGAAGCAGAGCCATGAGACATTAGACAAACTTGTCATCTCAGGCCACTTCAGCTTCTTATGTCTGCCAAGATGTCCTCATCACCCATCCTAGATCCACTGAACAAGTGAGGCCACCTGTGCTAATTAAATGGTAGGTCTCTCAGCGGGCTTGTCCTTATCATTGTAGAATGTCTTTTCCTTCTGATCTCTTGGCTTCACTCTCTACTGGGGACTCAAGCTGGCAGGAAGCAATTAAGGTAACAAGAAACCACTCTGCTCTCTATCTCTGAATCTGGAAGACCCCTCTATACCTGACTGCCCTGAGGGATTTTCTGTACTTGCTGAATTTGTTTGTTTATTTGTTTTTCTTTTTGAGACAACTCTCTTAAAGTCTTTCTCTCTTTTCTGATCAAATCTTCATTTTACAAGCAATGACTTTTCTTATTAACTTCCTTACGATCATCAAGTTTTTACATACTCAGTGAAAAGGAATGTATCATATTACACTGACGCTTTTAAAACTAAACCTAAAAAGGATTTAAAGCACATATTTACATGGGTTGTTTCTTTAATTATCTGACCTATCTCTTGGATAAATAAGATTTCCATCTTTCACCCAATAATGTGATACATTTCAAATAAGTTCAACTACACTTCTATTTTTCAATTCAAAAAAAGCAGTTCACGCACCGACTACATTCTAAATATATTTTCATGACTGGTTGATAAAGTGAAATCAGTTTCTCCCAAATGAAAAGCCAAGTGTCCTAAAGTAGGAGACTGTCCTTACTAGAATGCTGCTGGCTCATCATGGGAACAATGAATATCAGTCTTTCCTAAGAATCTGCACCCTAAATAATGCAGCAAGTGCATAGTAAAAAATCACAGCTTTTCTTTTCTTCCTTCTTGTCTCTCTCCATGTACAAAATAGATGCTAGTGAAACCAAGATGATGGAAATAATATCTGATAGTAACAAAGAAACCTAATAGCAGAGAGAAACCTAAAGTCTTGCTGCCATCAGAACATTATTTATTACCTTTGCAGAGCACTCTTGACAATTCTATCTACAAAAGTGCTACAGCTTCTAATTGTCATCCTCTTAGGTCTTCTACCCCTTAGCCAGGACCCATTCCAAACACTATGGAATTTTGTGAGCAATGTTTATGGCCTATAGATTCTAAATTCCATAGACTTAATGATATCACACCACTTAGGAACACTTACTTTATACAACCGATCAAAAGAAAGCAGATCTACAGGACTTCCAGGAACACCAGATGTTCTGTCCTGGCCTGGCTAGGCCCCACTGCCAGGCTCTTTCATGCAGATTCTCTTTCTAGATGGCTTAGTGCTCTGAAAAATGCCTGATGAAACCACTTCCCCTCCATCTTACAGAGCAAAGAAGAATGAACATCCTCAGTAGCCATATTCGAATGACTACTGTGATACAACATTAAAAACACAGCATTTGCAATCAGAAAACATGCATTTTAACTTCAGTTCTTATATTCATCCCTGCTTGCATATTAGAATCATCAAGAAAATTCCAAAAAGAAATACCAACGCTAGGCCAGCCACCTCCAGAGACCTTGATTTCATTAATCTAAGGTGAGCCCTGGGCATGAGCATTTTTAAATGGCTTCCCCGATTGCTCTAATGTGAAATAGAAATAAAAATGACTAATTGCTCATTAAAAATAGACATATGCACACATGCACACACACACATATGTACATACATCTGTGAAACTTGATGAAAAGCGCCTCTTTGAGTCTCTGGTTTTTCATTTGCAAAAGAGAAGTTGTAACTTCTTAATTGATGCAATAAGGCATTAGGAAGATTAAACATGGTATATACTATATGAAAGCACTTTGTAAAATATACATCCCTAAATTTAAAATATTTTATAATAATAATAATAATTAAATATAATGTGCTTACTTATTAATCCCTGCTCATTTTTTAACAAGTTATTAAGAACTTTATGTCTCCCGCCTTATGAGTATATGTGTGCATGTGCATATGTGCGTGTGTGACTTTTAGAGACAAAACAGAAGTTTCAAATAATTCAGAAGCCTCTCAAAACCAGGCTATTTGGAAGAGCCTAGACTCCTGGGAAAGCTGGAGGTCAGGGAGCTAGGACACTTAAACACAACTTCTTCAAACACAGGAAGAGGGAGGCTGTGGAGCTCCGTGCCCAGACTTTGAAAGAAAGGATTTTGATTTGGAGGGAGGGCAATATAGTGAAGTAGTACCTCCAAAATCTGTCTTGGAGAGTCTTGGAGCAGTATTCCTGGCCACACAACTCAGCCCTGCAAAGAAGAGTTTCAACATATAGGACAGAAGTCAGGGAAAGTGACCCCTGAGAGTTATGGCCTCAGGTGCTTGCCCAGCTGGTCATTGAAGCAGCAAAATTCACTACTGCAAGAATGAAGCTCCACTTCATTGTAGTTAGAATTCATATTTCTATCAACTCAGAGGGATCCTGGAGCAGATTTTTTGAGTTATAGAAATGAAGAAATTTAATTATTTATTATGCAGTGCTGGTATTGTATAATAAAAATTCAAAGCTAATATTTATTTAACAAAAGTTTAACAGGACCCATCATGTACCTTATAGCTATATTAGAAATGATATTAGTTTATAGGGATAGGCTTTAAACTCAACAAAATAGGTTAGGAATAATGACGATAAAATTGGAAATAATATTAATACATATGTCCTTCCCACCTGTAAGGGTAAGGCTCAAATGAGATAGTTTATTTGAAAGTAAAAATCTATACTGTCATTAGAATGAATTAAAAAGTTGTGGCTATGCAATAGTCAGATACACACACATTAGTTGAGCAGAGTCAAATTTAATAACTTTTAAATTGCTATGGGTATGAGGAAACTTCAGAGTAATACTAAACAGTAAATGCTGCTTAGTATTAATTATTGATTTCAAACTAGGGATGAAATAGTCTAGGTAAGGGATGCAGGTTTAAATCAGAGCAGAGAACCAGGAAAGTGGCAAATTCAAATCAAAATGATATTAATCCCGCTTATAGGGTTTGTACTTGGAGCCCAGTTTGACCAAGACACTGTACAAGAAAGCTCTTGATTTGCCCTTCATACTCCAGCTGAAATCTCTGAATATCCAGATTCAGCCTATTAATGATGTAACTCAATTTACTTGGAATAGAAAACTATTTTCATAAAGGATAAACAGGTGGCTATAAATAACCAAGGGAGGTTTAGAAGTAAGTTTATTGATGACATAAATCAGATGTATAATATGAAGACTTTTGTGTTACATTTGGGAATAGAAATCTGTATATCTGCTATTTAGAGTATAATGTTTAAGAAAATTTAGCATTCTAAAGAATCCAAAAGATTACCTTGGGATCACAATTTTTGAAATGTAATTGAGTAACTAATTTAGACTTGGAATTTTAAGATAAAAATTAAAAGATAATTTACTAAGTCAAAATAATATTAGAATATGTAAACCAGATAAAGTCACCATGCTTTTTAGAATAAATATTAAATATGTCAATTTATGTTGTATTACTCTCTATGTCTTTGCCCCCATAGGGTATGAAAAATATTTGGCATTTAAAGATAAAAAATTTGAAGCATTTCTAATATCATATGGGGATATCCATACCTTTTCTCTGAGCATTTTTGCTACAGTCAACATATTTTATCTGTTCTAGAGTTTTAAACACAAAAGTGTTCAGAAATGTCATTAGACCAATTCTCTAACCATATAAACGAAGAAGCAGACAGAGAAGTTAAGTGATTTGCTCAAACTACAGAGCTATTTAGAAACAAAACCAGCAAGAGATTTCATGACCCTCCAGTTGAGTGTTTTCTCTGCAGTATCAACAGCTTGGCTTATTGCTTAATGGGATGATATTGTTCCCTGGGACATATCACTGATAGTATCTTAGTGTGAACACAATAGATAGTTCTTATTTTTTCCAGCCAAAGAAAAAGCATTTAAGTTATCCCAATCTTTACAGCTGAAAATATTTCTCTTCCTGGTTATGAAAATTCTCTCCTGTGTACATAACAAGAAGACTGCTACCCTAATCAAACTCCACCTGCTTCTTCCTAAAACTGTTGGAAAACCCCATTGGCCTGAACAATATATTGTTCTGGTTAAAGTTTACCCATCATTCAAAAATACTGACTTTCTCAATGTCCAATATGTTCAATTTTGTAACTGAAACGAATATCTTACTACATGTGAGATGTTTGCGAAGTGCTTAGAACACTGAATAATCCTCCTAGGGCCTATTGGAGAAGACTCTTATTCTATAAGAACACTAATCACTCTATTTCTGCTACAAGCACAAATCGAAGTCCTGTTCTAAAGTGTTAATATTTCTCTAGGGGTAGGTGGAGAACAGCTTACGCAGGGGAAGAAATCTGGCTCACTGTCGACAAAGCACTCACAGCTCTTTGGAAGAATGGTATTGTGTAAATGCAAAGCTATTATTATATAAAAGCATTCAGAGGATAATATTAGCCATAATTGTATTAAATATTAATATTAATGCAAATGGTGGCTAAGAGATTAAAGAACTGTAGAAGTCAATAATAAATGTAGCAAAAGGATACAAAATTTGTGCTTTTTTAACTATGCATACTACACAAACACAGCAAAACTGAGGACTGATAATGAATTGCTAGAAGTCATGTTGCTCATCTTTATTAATTCTTTCAGCTAAAAAAATTTAAAAAATTTTAAAAACCAAGTTTATCAAACTTTCTCAATCAGCATTGAAAATCAGATTTTAAACTGTTTATTTTATTTCTCTATATGATGGCTTTTTGATACAGCAGCTTGGCAAGACTAAGATAAGGTCCTCAGTTATTCAAACATAAATCTAGGGATTTTGTGGATGTGATTAGAATCGCTAATCAGTTGTCTTTAAGTTAATCAAAAGGGAGATTATCCTAGATTGGCCTGACCTTACTAGATGAGCCCTTTAAAAGAGGGCTTAGGGCTTCACTGATCCAGGAGACTCCACAATTTTGTTCAGACTTGTAACAGTCTGCTCACCATCTTCCCTTCCTGTCTTCAACCCTATGAACTTCAGGCTTGCTTAGATAGCTCCCAAAAAGATATAAGTCCACTTTTGCAATAAATGGAAATATCTATCTATTTTCTATTTCTATCTATATCTATTTCTCTCTGCCACCCCTCTTTCCCTCTCTTTCTCTTTCTCTCCTTTTTGTTGGTTCTGCTTCTCTGGTTGAACACTGAATAATAATTTGTTTAGGAAAATTGTATTTGGGTTGCTGGATTTTCATGGGTAGAAGAATGTAATCTAAGATATATGGATGCATTTTGCACACATAACATATAAAGAAAAATAATCGTTTAATTTTGCTACTATTGGAGGGGACATAATCTGTCATTGATTTTGAAGGCTATCACTATTCAAGATAGATGAGTTTTAAAATGTTTTTTAATTGGATTTCAAATGAAATTCTAAACACAACGAATCATTGGGTCCTAAAAACAAAGACTTCAATACATTGGTTTAAAGTTTCAGAAATAGTCTAGGGCACTGGGTATGGATTAAAGAAAAAAGGACTCGCAACATCTTCTATTCTTAAGGTCTTATTTCCTCCATCCATTACACAAAAATCACACATTAGCACACAAACATACATAAACACACACCCTACAGAGCAAAACAAAATGTAAGATTGGTCCTTATCCTGACAAGCCTTAGGAACAAGGAGAAAATTTTAAATAAATTAAACTATAATTTAGTTTAAAGTTAAACAAAATCATTAAAGTAATTTCACCTGGTGATAATAATTATCTTTTCCATTTCTCCTGAGCAGCTTTTTATGTCTTATGAGATATATATGTGTTATTAACCCCCTTTTGATAAGTAAAAAAAAAATTTTAAATAATATATCAAAAATTGGTTACAATAATAATGCTTTCTACCTCCATTCCTAGCTGAAACTGCCCAAACATTTCTCAAAATTAAAAAGTATCAAGAAAGTAAATTATAATACATTCATAAAATGAAAAATTATATTATGAGGCAATTACTGTAATGGGAAAAATGAGATAATCAATGAAAAAAGGATAAATAATTTAATTTATAATCTGATTCATAAAATATATAAGAAAAATTATTGGGGAAAATGTCCACTAATCTTAAACTGTATTTATCTCTGGATTGTGGTGTTATGGGAGAACTTTTTTTCCTAAATTTCTACAGCTATTATGTGTTTTTTGTACACTTAAGACTATTTACAAAAAAAATGAAATCAATTGTTTTAATTATTTCTTGTCTGTTAAATATTGGCAATACTTTGATATTAAAGCAGGGAAACAATTCTCCTGGAGGTATACACTTAAGCGGGGAATTGCATACATTTTGTAATGAGCTCTTAATGTTTCATACACAAATTTTTCCTGTTGTGAATCAGTCTTGGTGATGTTTAACTCTAGACTATGTGTCCTGACCATGTGGGGTCCTTCTGGATTGGTTTCCTATTTCCTCAGTCTTCCTGTGATTAAGTTTATCAACACAACTTGATTGGATAAGAAAAATCAAGATTATATTTAAGTCTTGGTAACACATGCACACACACATAGATACAAAAGCATAAAGATTTAATAAATCAAAATTTTTTGCTTTATTTTGTAGAGACCAAGTTTAAGTTCATTATTTTAGCCTGATTGGATCATCCATATGTTCTCAAATTTACGTGTTGATTTCAGTATTCTCACTACTTTTCTCCTGTAGGAACTATGGTTCCCTGGGTCAGAAAAGTTCTCTTTCACAAATTCTCTTTAGTCAAAATCATCTTTCTAATTTGAGCTGGCCATATGGATAGAAAGTATAAAAAAGAGAGTTCAAAACAAGGATATTTAAATCAAAATCTCAAAAACTAGCAACTATCCCCAATAATTTATGTATAAGAATAGACTGTTTGCTTTTCTTTCACATCTATGTTCCTTACATATGGAGAAGAGAGTAGAAGATCAGTGGGTTCAAACATTTTCTACTCTGTGCAGGATTTCAGAGCAGATTCTTTCGTTAGGCCTTCAGTTTATGAAACATCTAACTCTGTCAACACTTAAAAAAAATTATGGACCATAATCTTCCAACCATAGGCTCGCCTGGAGGAAATATTTGGCGTGCCTGCATAGCTCCATGGAGAATCATTCTGATTTGGATGAAGAGGAAATAAATTCTTCTTTCACCAAAACCACTAAAAGGTTTTTCTCTCCTTATTGATGACACATCAAAAACATATATTCAGATCAAATGACCAAAGGTATAATTTTTTCAAAATCAGATTCAACATATTGAATGTAGCCTATTATCTAGCATAATAATTTAAAAAATAAAGCCACACTGATAAAAAATATTTTAATAATGACAAAGAATTGATCATCTATGTTATAAATATGTAAGTATCATGTATCAAGGAACTTGATATAGGTTTTTAGAATATTGAAAGAATCGAATAATAGTGTTAAAAACAACAACAACAACAAAATAACTTGGAAATTACATAGAACACAAAATGGACTAGTTGAGTAAGGTTTGGGACTGTTTCAGTTCCTGTCAGGATAACAAACTAACAGGGGCTACCAGCTCTCTCCCTAGTACTCAACTCTGGAGATCCATAGAAGTCAGAAAAGATTGATGGATGTGAGAAACTGGCATTAAAGCCATTTGGCAGACCTAGGAAGGGAGAAGGTGATTATTTCCTGGAGTATGTGGGAAAATGGTGGCCCAGAACTGAAGTGAGCCAGGAGTATGAATGGGGATAGGTTGAGGGAGGGCATTTTCTTTGTGATATTTTCTTTCTCAATCATAGCCCAGGGCAGATTATTGTTGCTCATCAAGTTAAAAGCTTCTAATAGAGAAAACAAAGCAAATCAAAACAGAAAAACAGATCACCTACCATGGAATAAGAATCTGGTAGACATCAGACTTCTCATCAGCAAAGCAAGATGTAGAGGGCAAGAAAGTCATTATTTTCAATGTCAATAACATTGAAACTAGGGTTTTCCCACTTAATTATATTCTCAATCATATACAACTGCAGAATTTTTACTAGATAAAACTCTCTCAAAAGAAACAGCTCAGAAATAAGAAAAATACATTTAGGTTCTATGAAATATATATCATGTAAGTACAGATGAATAATTAAGTTATTATTGTTTGCCATTTAAGGAAAAGGCAAAAAAATCAACTTCATGGAAAAGGGTGAGTTTGAGAATGAAGTTGAAGAAGAGACCAAGTAAGGTTTTTATTTTGTTTTTTAATTGTGTTTGGTTCTGTTTTATTTATAGATAAAGATATAAATATTGATGTGTAAAAATTAATTAGGAAAACATAAATAATTATAGTCCTTTAAAAATTAGAAGTATCACAGGCATAAAATAAAACACATAATTTTAAAAACTAAAAAAAGATGATCTATTTTTTTGAAAGCAGAGAAAAAGAAACATTTTAAAATATGGTTTAAAAACACATAGAATAAAGGCACAATAAAACTGACTATAAGACTCATGGAAATATGTGAATGGGTTACACTCAGTGATCAAGACACTCTCAGCTTTGTATTTTCAAATGAAACAGATTGAGCAATACGTTGTCTACAAGAGATGCAGTTAAAACCAAGGAATCCAGAAAGCTTGTAAATCAAGGGATCAAGAAAGATGTACCAGACAAATGTAAAGCCAAAAGAAAGCCAAGATAGTGGTTTTATTATCACACAAATTAAAAATGTAAGGTAAAAATTTCATTGCTGACATTATATAATAAAATAAAAACAGATCTTAAGATTTTATTATTATAACATTAATTGAAATCAATATTGCCTCATAATATATAAGAAAACAATGAACAAAATTACAAGAAAAAGATAGTTCAAAAAAGGTAGTTAGTCTTGGTCATAAGGAAATGAAAGTATATTAAACTTCACTGAGATACTGTCCATTATTTATAAGCCCAGTAAAGATCCAAATATTTGACAAGATATTTTATTAGTGAGACCATGGGGATATATGTATGCTCATATATCGCTGGTGGGAATGCAAAATCATTCAACACTTGTGGAGAAGAATTTGGCTATATAGAGAAAAGTTCCATATGAATTAATTATTTGACCCTTAAAATCTATTTCAAAGACACACTGACAAAAATACAAAATGAAATTTACACAGGGTACTTTTTCAGCATTTATTCTAATAACCAAAGTTTGGGGGTAAAGTTGAGGAAAAAAACAGGCTAGGGTTTTGTCTTTGTTTGTTTTTTAATCATGTTTAGTTCTGTTTTGTTTAAGGATGTAGATACAAATATTATAAACTTAAAAATCAATGAAGAAAATATAAATACATATGGGCCTTTAAAAAATTAAGGATACTCAGAAATAAATACACAAAACATATACTTTTTAAAACCATAAAAAGAAAATATTGATTTATTTTTTTAAAACATTTAAAAACAAAAGATCAGAAACAACCCAAATGACCATCAACAGGAGACTAGTTAAAAATTTTTGATATATCCATAAGAAGGAATATATAAAACTAACTATAAAAAGCACTAAAGAGTAACTCTATGTAGTGATATGGATTTCTAGGCTACATTGTTAAAAGAAGAAAAATGGTTACTTTACTTAAACCCTTAAGTATAGGGGAGGGAAATATAATTTTTTTCAAAAGAAACACTACAAGAATAAATATGAGAAGAAGTAAATTTTCTAAGCAAAAAAATAGATAAGTTAAAATATTATAATATTAAATTTGAATAGGGAGTATCAGAACAATTTAATTATGTATTTTGCTTTAAAAACTATACATATTTTACAGATCAGAACCAATGAGCTAATTAACACTGCTAGCATCTAATCTGTGGTCTCTAAAAACAAATGCCATTAAAAGGAGCTTGGACACATAGCAATATAGCTGATGCCAAGTCTGAGGTAGAAAGTTCATAAATTAAATCTTTCTGGCATAAACTTCTTGTTATGCCAGAAACTAAGAAAGTTATCAAAGATTAGCATAATCCCATTACGAAGACACAGAAACTCACCTAAAGTGCTTTTGTTGGCCTCAGAGGGGAAAATCTGAGCATGAAAAAGAATAATGATGACAACAAATGGAAACACTTTAAGCATATAATAGTTCACAAGTTGTCGATATTAATATACACACATTGGTCACCATTGGAGGTTGCTAAGACACCAGCCCATGATTCTGAGAACTGATAAAAGCAAGGAAATCAAACATTCATCTTGAATGTCTTGTACCAACTCTATTTCAGGGTAAGAAAATGGTTGCTAAGGGATATTGCTTCTTTATGGAGGAATTCCAGCTAATAAATACAGAAGGAATGACAGAATTATAAAATCAGCATTTTGTCATTTCTAATGAAATAATAAATTTAGGCAACCCAAGATCTCCAACTTGAAGTTTAGAAAAATTAGAGATCAGTAACAAAAGAGAAACTAAAAATTCCATGTATTTGGAAACTAAATGGATTATTACTAAATGACTTTTTGGTTAAAGGGTGAATTACATGAGAAAACATGTAATATTTAAACTAAACAATAAAATATGACATATCAAAAAGTGTGCAATGCAGCTAAAACAACATATAGCTGAAGATGAATTATTTGGTGAATAAGAAACTTGAAAAATATATAAGCTAAGCATTGCACTTAAGCAGTTGAAAAAAAAAATCAAGAGAATAAACTCAAAGGAACAAGATGGAAAGAAGTACTATAGATATTAGCATAACTCAATGAAATAGGAAAGTAAAACAAAACCAACAATGGTAATGTTCCATGAATTAAGGAAGATGAATCACTCAACTCTCTGCATTTGGGGTCTAAATAAACAACAAAAGCATAAGCCAAATAGACAAAATATATAAAGCAACAAAGTTCAGACCAAGAAAGGGCCTTTAGATATAATATAGACCAGCAGTACCTTTCAAATTCTTTTTTTTTTTCAAGTACACAGTACATTGGTTAGACATTTATATAGTTTATAAAACAATCCCCTAATTGCTCTTTCTCTCCTTTGGTTTTCCACCTAGCCAATATATTATGCTAACTGCATTCTCAATGCCATACTCCCCATCCCCATAACCATCTATCAACTATAAATTTGTACTTCTTTAACCCTTCACCCTATTCTCCCAGCCCCAAAGTCCCCTCTCCTATGTCTGTAACCAAATTCAAGTTCTTGTTTTTAATAGTTTCCAGCTTTTTTTGAAATATACCGAAGGCAATGAATTAAGTGAACCGATAAGTCTGAGGAAACAGTGCCCACAAGAGTGCCCTCACTTCAGATATTGGCCACAAATTCAGGAACCACCTTCACTTCAGACCACAAATTCAAGGATCTCTTCTCTCGGGTTCAATAACTCACTAGAAAGACTTACAGAACTCAGGGAAGGCTTTTATACTCTCGGCCACATTAATTACAGGTAAAAAGATACAGAGGAAGAGACAAGTAGGGTGGAATCAGGATGCTTTACTATCTGGCATCCATGTGTGACAATTTGCACAGAGTATTGCTGACAGGAAAGCTCACCTAGACTTTTGATGTCCAAGGTTTTTGTAAGGGCTCAATCATATACTGCCTGCATGGTTGACCTTTATTTTCCAGCCCAATTTGGAGGTTTGTACCTTTTGTCTCCAGCTTCTCCCAAAGTTGAAATTAGTACATCATAGCCCCCATCATTGTTACATTGTCAGACTTTCCAGTGGCCAAAGTCCCAGGCAAACAAAGACACTTCTCTCAGGAAGACATTTCAGGTTCCTAGAGAGCACTTTCCAGCAGCTGAGTACAAAGGCCAAAGCTCTCTTTAGGTAATACAAATTCTTCAGTACATACTGATTAAGAACTTTGGGGCATCAGACAGAGAATCCATGTTTTTTAAAAGCTTCCTAAGTGATTCTGATAAGCCAGGCTTGGAAACCATTGACGAAGTTAAAACCTTTAGTGTTTATTTACAGATGAAAATTTTGAAGACCCAAGAAATTAAATCACTTGTTTATGTGGTAATGATCACACAGAGAGTAAGAAGGAAGCCAAGTATGGAATCTGGGAGCCTAACTGATCTATAGAGAGTCTGGATTAGTGCAAGGCACCCTCTCACCCACATTTCTCAGGCATTGTCTGCCGATGAATGATAAGCTGCGTTGCCCATGTATCTATGAACCTATTCACATATTGTTACAATTAAGAAAATATGAATTAATGTGAAAGCATTGCTGAATTCTTTATGGCCTTATAATTCAGAAGTTGTAAAGATTTCCAAGGTACATTCTGTAGGAAGACTGAGGAGTAATTCAATTAGCACCATTACTTGTTATACCAACAGACTCAAACTTGCCCTTACAAATCCCTGTGAGTCAAATTTAATTTCCCAAAAGTCAAAATTTGCAAATGTGGTAGGGCTATTACCAATTTAATAAAACAAAATGGAAGAATATTCCTGTGATCTAATTAGTATTTAAATAATTTACTATTCATTCAACTTCAATTTTATAGGAATCTTATGTACTATCTTTATTTCTGAGAGATCATCGTCCCGACTAAACTGTTATTCTTCCTTTTTATTCAGTTATGACTCATAGTAGTATTCAGTGTCACTGAAATATAAGAATCAGAAAAGAATCTATTTCTTATTCTGGGTTTTTTATATTACTAAGCCTTGATGCATAACTGTTAATTTTTTCTTTAATAATTGAAGTAAACCGCTCTACTAGCAATTGATTATTAATTACTGAAATTTCTGTGATTGCTGATGTGGAATTAATGATATGAATATAATTTGTCAAAATAATTGTTACAAGAAAGTAGGTGAACAAAATCTGAATTGTACTCAACTGAAACAAATACTTGAGTAGAAATTATTTTTATTTCAATCTTATTAAACCTAATCTCAATCCTGTTCACCAAGATGGTGATGCTTTATCATTATTCACTGTTCCCAGTTTTATGTGAAGATCTAAGGGCTTGTACAGTTCGAACATTTTAAGGGGGTTCTCTGGTCATCTGTCTAGTCTGGTCACTACTGATGGGTTCATCACCTAATGCAGCAGGATTCCTTGACTGCTGCTTCAGGGCCAAGCTTAGGTTCTGAGTCAAGGTTCAGTGGTAGATTCATCCTCTTGAGATGCCCAGTACATCTTTCTTTTCTAAGTCTCCCTTTCCCTACATTCTACAAGAGAGAAGAAGTGGTAGTCCAAATAGACTCATTCTTCCAGTCCTGCAAGTCCTTTAGCTCCCTTTGCTTTAGTTTCTTCTCCATACAAAGGCAGGATCTCTTTCCCCTTCCCTTCTGGAACAGACCAACTTCATCCTCAGAAAACATAGGCTTCAGAATACTAAACCAGCATTGGGGTACCCACAGGTGACTTCTGCTTCAGGCTTCATAACAGAAACATCAATGAGGCTTTCTTAGTGAAGGTGTCAAAGTTTCACATTAAGTTATCCTGTTACAGATGAATCCATAAGAAAATGATGATTTCGTATCGTCTTTTGAATCTACAGTAGCAGAAAGGATTTGGAAACAAATAAGGGGGGAAAGTTGTTGTTGGTATGAAATGACGCTGCCTTGCTACTGCTCCTCTGACTTCCTAGAAAATGGCTCAGTCAAGGTTATTTTCAGAAATCATTTAATCATCACAAGGCACATCACTTTCTGTTAATTCTTGGTGAGAAAAAGATTTAAGATGTGAGACTGTAGCCACTTATTTTAATCTTCTTGATAAAAAGGTTGAGAAAATATTGATATTCATTCATAATAGCTGCAAGAATTGAACATTTATTAGTTGAAGTTATTAACCTAATAGTAAAAATGTAGCATGACTAAACAGAAAGAACCAGTGTTCTTCTCTCTCTGAAGTAGTAGGAAACCATAAATATCTTCTGCTGTGGACAAATATTTATAAGTGACTATTGTTTATATCATTGACCATTATTCTGGCTAAACTGTCCTTGAACTTTAAGGGTTAACAGATTTCAGTGTAGTTGACAAATCCAGTCCACTACTAGAGCTAAGAATGGTTTTTACATTTTTTAAATTGTTTTTTAAAAGACAAAAGAAGAATAATATTTTGTGATGTGACTATTTATGGAATTCAAATTTCAGTGCACATGAATAAAGTTTTACAGGTATACATCCTTGCTCAATGATTTATATAGTGTCTATAAACTGTTTTTGCACTACAGTGATAGAGTTGAGTAGTTGCACCAGAGAAAGTGTGATCCACAAAGCCTAAAATATTTACTATCTAGTCTTTTCTTCAAAAAATGATTGTCAGCTCCTGCATTAGAATGTGTTTGTGCATGGGGGCAGAGAGAGGAGAGGTTTTTTTTTTTTTTAAAAAAAAATACATATTCCTTGGTTCTATTCCAAAGGTTCTGATTGTGTAGATTCTTGTAAGAGATCAGAAATCTGAACTTTTAATAAGCATCTTGAGTGCTTTTGTAACAAAAGTCCTAGGATCACTCTATGAGAAACATTTTAAAATTCAGGTGTGCATACATATTTCATCTGTGGATATTTCCTCCCAGAAAAATAATATTCCTTATATCATTAGGATATTTAGAGGAATAAGTAAATTTTAATAATAAACTATAAATGGATGTCAAAAATATTTATTCTTATTTGCTAATCCTAGAGGTGCCTTTGTTCCATTTTTAAAAAATAAATTTACTTCCTACATATACTTGGGAAACAAAAAAAAATCATTCTTTTCAAATAACATTTGTCAGAAATAATAATTCTCATCTTCCCAATCTAGCTCAAATGGAAAAGTTTGAACAAAAAGAGTATAACGAAGAATAAAATGTGAGGGAAGAGAAATATTTCCATAACAATGTGTGTAGAGACTAACTCCACCCAGGAGTCATACATGGCAAAAAAATACTGTACTTAAGGATACAAAAATGCTTTCTGCTTCGATTTTCAATTTTAAGACATTTTTAGGTTTTCACAACTTTTATTCAAAAATAAAGTTTATGAGACTATGCTACGAATGTTGGGGAGATGCATCACCAGGAAATTGTGATTTATCTGTACTTTTATTCAAAAATAAAGTTTATGAGATTATGCTACGAATGTTGGGGAGATGCATCACCAGGAAATTGTGATTTGTTTCTTAGCAGATAATAGGTGATGTATACAGAGCATGTATTCACAGACCACAAGGAAAAAGGAGTTGAACTGTCAGAATTACAAATTTTAAATTCAGCATAAAAGTCTCAATATAATTATGATAAATTTAAAAAAATTCTAATGAAATAAATATGAGAAATTTATGGAATATTAATGAATTGTGATTCAGTCAGTTAGATTGGGTTTTCCTGTTGATGGCCAATCGCAATTACTAGTTCATCTATCCTAACTCCCTTGGAACATTTTAATTTCTTGGATCTCAGTGCACAGAATGCAGATCATTATTGAGTGTGTTCTAGTCCAGTTGCTCTAAACAGCTAACCCTCCCCAAGCAGAAAGTTTATATAATATGAGCTTCTAGCCACATATAAATATATATAAAAGCTTAGTTTGCTGAACCATTTCTCAACGTCATTGACCACCCTGTTTCCTACCTATTTAGCATTTTGCCTCAGCCTTATTTCTTCAACTTCATTCAGATCGATCTTCTCTGGCCCCCATCCTTTTCTTTGCCTCTTGGCTCTAGTCTTCTGCCCCTTCAAGTCTTCATATTCAGAATAAATTCTTGTAATAACATCAACATTGTCTGTGCCAGGGCCCTAGATGCCTTTCTCATCAGTCTTGGTTTCCAGGTAAGGGCATTGAGGAGCCACTGTAACTGTACTTCTCAGCCTTTCAACTCAAGCACTTGTAACAGAAAAGCAGCGTGAAAGTAATTCTCAGGAGGTGCAGTATAAGCCTCAACTGGCCTGCAAGTGCCCTTCATACTGGCATATACGTTAGTATAGATTGACTGTGTGAGTGCTACCTATGTGGATGTGGTGTCATTTTGTAGTGGGAATCCTGCACATCTGTATGAGGTAATCTTGAATCTGACCCAAAGTAATAATAGAAACCATCCTTTACATATTTTGAAGCCACTTACTTTGAGTAAACAGAAAAAAAGAGGCTGGAACATTGATAACCTCTTGGCAAAGTATAAGAGTCAGTGTCCTTGGGATTGGTATCCTTAATGCCTCTTATTTCGAGAATAATGTCCACGTCTAGCTGGCATTTGATGCTGCAGTGGTTTAGCATGACATTTCGTCTTTCTCAGCCCTAGAGTCTGTGCTTTCTCTGAGTAACTGAATCTTACGGTGGCTCTCACTGATGTTTTGAATGACTGGTCTCAACTATATCTTGTCAAGAAGTCCATAGTCTTTGTCGGTGAACAGAGATGGCCCTCAGCAGAGTTCAGCTATCCCCCATGAGAGAATTTTGGGACTTTCTTTATTCTATCTCTGCCATCGAAACCAAAGTTGACACAGCAAATCTCAATTTCAAGATCTCTGTTGTGGGTTGAATTGTATTCCCCCCACTCAATAAGATACGTTAAAATCCTAACCCCAGTACCTCGAAATAGGACCTCACTTGGAAATAAGGTTGTTACGAATTTAATTAGTTAAGCCTAGATGAGATCATACTGGAGTAGAGTGGGCCCATAATCAAATATGACTGAGGTGCTCTCAGAAAAAGAAGAAGGAGACACAGAAAGAAGTTTACGCAAAATGAAGGCAGAGATTGGAGTGACATATGTGCAAGCCAAGGAATGTTGAGGATTGTTCGCAAACACCAGAAGCTAGAAGAGGCAAGTGAAGATTAACTTCTACAGGTTTCAGAGGGAGCATGTCCCTGCAAATACCTTTGTTTCAGACTTCTAGACTCCAGAACTGTGAGACAACATATTTCTATTGTTTTAAGCCACTCAATTTGTGATATTTTGTTACTGCAGCCCTGAGAATCTAATGCAATATCCATCTGCGATGTCACTTTGCTTTAATGTGAATGCCTTCCATGTTGGTGCCAGGCAGACAGATTTATAAGCAATTTCTGAGCCCCAAATCAGAAAGGAGCAGAAGTCCCTTTTCTTTGAAGGCCTCCCTTACTCAGCTAAAGCATGTCCCTCTCTCTGAGTTGACATCTTGAAAGAAGGAAGTTTGAGGCACATTTCTGATTGCATCACTTTTCTCTTCGATTCTTCTTTTATCAACAAATTGCTGGTCCCAAAAAGAGCTGCCATCCTGCCTTCCTCTATCCATGACTTCCCTTCCCAGTAAAGCCTAATATTATCAAAGCATGTCTGTCCTGGATTAGAGAGGAATCTTCTTTACACCACAGGCATCATGTGATTCAAGTTTTCAAATGTAACACTTGATAAGTTAAATGGGATCTTAAGGGAGTCAGAAATAAAAGACTGTTCTCAGAAGAAAATGTGTCCCCAGAAATAGATCAATAACCTATTAATAATCTAAATATAGATTAATAATTTCCTGGTCAAATTAATTATTTGACCAGGAAAATATGTAGCCTATATGAGAGTCCCTGCACATGGCTAAACCAACATACATCAAGGACAGTGACACTAGACTTACGAGGAGTTAGCTGTTTAATGTTTTAAATCTCTCCTATTATCCCAAGATTTTTAGTTAAGTCTGCTACATATAAAGCCTATGTTGGCTTTGGAGGGAAAAAATAGGGTCTGTGCTTTTTGCACACTTAAGTGGGACAGACTATCTTGAGAGGTTACAGAAACATGGAGAAACAGTTGTGGATGGTAGAGGGAAACTGCTGAGAATCCTAGAAGAGCAGTTTGAATAAAGACAATGAAGGAGAACTAAATCATTCTCTGGTACCCTCAGAAGTCCTAAGGGAAAGGGAGATTGACTTCTCCACTCCCACTGGGACACCAGATTTTCATTTTGCTTTGGGACCCCACAAATGATATAGCTGGACTTGTTAAATATGAAATTAAAGCTTATTGTATTCACTCTCTACTTCCAAAAAAAAAAAATGGGAGGTGAATCATGACAATGATCTAGGCTTGAGGAATAGTGTAGTGAGAGCTAAGGAGATTCTGATGATCTAGGAGAGTGGGGAATCTTTAAAGGATAATGACAGGAGATGTAGTAGGGAGAGGGGCTAGGAGACAAGTGGTGTGGAAATCCTCTTGAACACACTTTGGTTTGAAATGAGCTTTTGGGAAATAATAGTAATATTTTCTGTTTTCAGAGGTGAGAGTTATTCTCTCCATTATTGATTAGTATGAGATTCTTAAAGCACTATAGATAGGTAAACAGGTAAAGAGGCAATTGAGTTTTCACCATAGACTTATTGGGAATAAATGTTTATGTACTTAAAGAAGACATAAAAAATGTGTAGATGATCTCCATTTCCTCAAACAATAACCCATCACTCTTTCTACTGATTTTTCTATTTGCTTTGGCTTTCTCCTAATAAATAAATATGTAAAACTTTTATTACTAAAACATCTAAAGGTAAATTCAAAAATGCCAAAATTGGACTTCTGATTTCAATGTTGAGTACCAATGTGCATATACTTTATTGTTATAAGTATGTGTATGTGAGTGACTGACATAGAGACAGTCACTCCAGTTGTAGATCTACCTCATCCTAAGCCTTGTTCTCTGAATACTATTAGAGAACACATTTAAAAGTGTTATGTAGCCTTTCCTGAGGTGGAAAAGAGGACAGCTAAGTCATGAGCCAGTTTAAATAGAAAGTGTAGAGGATCCAAGAGAAATGCTTTTTTCTTCCCTTGCTGTCTCTCTTGCCACAGGGAACATGGGGCTGTTTCCTATGAAACTGGAATGGAATAAGTAAGTCAGAGAGAAAATGATCTTCCTTTGAGTCCTAATTTTTGGAATTTCTTGTCCTTAGGGACATAATTTCTAAATGATTTACTGGGCACTTATTTGGACAATGACCAAGCATGCCCAATTTTGTGAGAAAATAAAATCATCCCTATAAAACTAGAAAGCAGGAGAAAACTCTTTGATGATGTTACTTGGATAGAAACTAACATTCATTACTAAACCATTTTGCTTTAGTCGATTTCAGCTATTGATATGGGCATAGGATTTGTGAGTACTGTGACCATTCATCAGTGATAAAATGTTATCCTCTGTGACATTGGGCTATATATAAAAATGTATCTGACTCAAGTTATAGCAATGCCACATGTATTTTGTATACTTGTTCTATGCCTGTGCAACATCATGATTGAATTATTTGCCTTTTTCTTATCAATAATAAAAAAGTATTGCATGCTTATTATGTGCTCAGCTCTTTAAATAGACCATTCATTTAATTCTTATGACAACCCTATAAGATAGGTGCTATTGTGTGATGCATTTTATGAAAGAGGGAAGTGAGCTTACAAAGTGAAGTGAGAGAGGCAGTGTTAAATCTAAGCTTGTCTTCCAAGTGCATACTCTTCGTCAGGTTTATAACATAGGTGCAGCCAGAGAATGTCACAGAGCTCTAAAGAGACAATAAATGTAGGGATAAAATATATTCCAATAACTCTATTAAACTGTGTTCTGCATTTTTTCTATAGTAGTAAATTTTTTAAAAATTAAACTTAAAAGCTCAGTGTTTTCATTTGTTTCTTATCACAGACTCCCTTTTCTTCTTTATTCAACTATTGCCTTGCTACAAAATGTATTATAAGAAAGTTTTTTTTCTCCCCTTCAGGGCCCAGATACTAAACATTTATTACTGGGAAATTACCTTGATCTGGACATTTAGATTATGGTTAAAATTATATTACATTTAAAAATGGTATGAGTCACATGGAAAATTTTTTAGAAACCAAACCAAATTGTTTAACTTAAAGTGAGTTTATTTTTAATGGAAAAAAAAAAAAACACATATAATGTCTTTACTAATAAAAAAAACAAACAAACAAAAGCAGGTATTTAAAGGCTAATTAAAAAAAAAATGAAAAGTAGTTCTCTGATACAACCTCCCCCAGCAACTCTGCTTCCCAAAGACACCACTTTTACACATTCTGTTTCCTTAATTTTTTTGCTGGTTATCTTCTTATTACTAAATAATATGGTCACACTGCTATCTTGGATGATCAGATTTGAACTTAATCAGTTGATTTTCACCTGGTAAAAAAAATCTAAGAGAGGCCATTGAAGACATCAAGTAAGACCCAACCTGAGCCCTGTCCTGTGGGTATAGCCATTTATTGAAAATAGAAGTTAGTTCTGAAACTAGAGGGAAGAACATGTCTTCCGTAACCAACTGTTGTTTGTGTTGCCTTAAGAATGAAGAATGTGACCTTTGGCCTCTCAGAATAATGAGGTCCAGCTAGCAGTCCTTCAGGGAAGTTCGAGGCACAGACAAGCAAAGGATCCTTGTTGAAAAGGATTCTTTTTCTTTCTACTTTGTTTTAACTCATATCCTTTTGCTTGGCTGACTGGATAATCCAGGACTTTTTAAATTCCAGGGCATTGTATGTGCTGGCTAAGAAACCCCACACTAATGCAAAGGGTCCAGGAAGTTATCTCAAGGAACCAAATGTATTTTGTAAACAGGCAACTAGATTGAATATAAATACATGTGAGCTACACTTGTTTGTGTTTGCTAATAGTCTTCAGGATTTGGGCCAAGGTTTCAACTTAAACTTCAATACAGCTAAAATTAATATATGCTAGCAACAATCACACTTATTTTTCATTTACAAAGTGATAAACTTTTTAAAATAAAAGGCATTTTCTATGTGAACCTACTGAAGAGTAATGCTAAGCATCTCTAATAAGAGAGAGAGGAAAAAGAGTATGGCTTTGGAAATAGAAATAGACAAAGAGAAGTGAAGATGGATGAGAACTAAAATAGCTGTCTGCTGAGTAGTTCCCAGTACTTATTCTTGGAAACCTTGGGATTATTTATACAATCTTAAAATACTCTCAACAGATTCAAGACATGGCAAAGTCTAAATAGTTTTGATTTGAGTACCCATATAACAATGCGATGTTTTTTTTCTGGCATATTTTCTAATGCAGTTTAAGCAGGAAAAACAAAAATAAATGTATGAGATTATCTGTCTGTACACATTCAAGCAGATGTGGATTCAGTGGCCCAGGTCTAGTAAACCTTTGGGTCTGTTATCAGCCATATCATGTTTCATATTACAAGAATCTAGGGTTCCTGGCATTTCAAACAAGTCAGGGCATGAGAGTTGTGGACCCCAGAAGAAAGTGTCACTTGATATAAACCCCAAGAAAGAATTTATCTGCAGAAATGGACTCCCTGTGGTCAACCATGGGGCCAAATTTTATGAATAATAAGAGTCTAGTGGCCATTTGCTGACGGGGGGCTCCTCACATACTGCGTATACCAGGAAGAACCTCAGTCTGAACTCTCTTCTTCCCGCACTATGTCCCTGCTTGTTTACATTGTTAGAGTCAACCACTGCAGGGAAGCCCTGGTTTCATCTTCCACCAACAGACTGAGACCTGTCCTGTCCAATCTGAACTGAACAATTTGGAAACCTCATTTGCATAAAATTGGGAACTCAGGTGAGAACTTTCTTTAAAAAAGACTTCCTTTTGGTCTAGGTAGAACATAATACAGGTTGCTACCTGAACCTGTGTCTCTCAGTTGCAGTTTCTTTTGCTCAAATAAATTTTTTTTATTATTATTTATTACAGTCTAAAATTAGTTTTGGTTTTCAGAGTCCTGAAGGGGACTTTACTTCTGTTCTTTGTTTCCCTGACCCTGTCTGCAATAAAGTCCACATTGTCTAGTCCCAAACTGCTGTGTATAAATACCATTATCACAAAATCAGGAAAATCGGGCTTTTTAAAACATTTTCTGAACACCAATTCATTATATATTCTCCCACCAAAAAACAGACATTAGCAAATGTCTGTTGCTACACAATTGTGACTATATGTGCACGAACCTGTGATAGAATAGCCAACTAAGTTATCCTAGAGACGAGAACCAGTGATGAAAATAATTCAAAAAGAGGAATAAAAAGGGGTCACAGTTCAGGCAATGAAGACTTTGTTAAGCAGAAAATATAATAATTTTCAAATAGGTAATTGAATTTGGAAGACCATCTGTTTTTCTCAATCAGAATAAAATCTTCAACAATAATATGAATATTCTGATATAGAAAAAAACAATAATATGAAGATTATTGCCAGATGTTTTTGTATTTTTCCTTCCTTGACTTTTCGACACATGGCAGAGTATGGAGGAAATGGTATAGTAACCATCATAATATGCCATGAGTTGATTTCTATGTACTTAACAATGAATTCATTGATAGAAAAGTTTCTGTGTACATTATCAATAGTGCAGCTCTCATTGGTGTTATTACATGTTATCAATTCTAAGCTGAGCTTAGTTTAAGGCTAAGTCTGCTTAGCTGAGATACATCTTCTTTTGTTTCTCTAGTATGCTATCAGTGAGAGGAAGAAAAAATCAAGAGGAAGCATCAACACAGGTTTAAACCTCGTGGACACCTGTTGCAGGCTTAAAGAACTAGATCCTCTGAGTATGAAGACTTATATGCCAAAGACCTAAGAAACCCCAAAGACTCATCCTTGCTCTATCAAAGATGTGGCATGTCACTTGAGGTGTGCTGGCATCGTAGGAATCTCTATATTTTAAGTAGCAGTAGCCTACTTCAGAAGGAGGTTGGAGAGTTTTCTAATTAAAAGACAATCCCCCCAACAAAAAAATGTCTGTCTTCTTCTATTACAGACTTCCCACCACAGCTTGAGTATAGTAAGTCCTCCCTTAGTGTTGATAGGTTCTTGGAAATTGTAATTTTAAGTAAGGCAATGCATAAGAGAACCCATTTTACCATAAAATAATTGTTATAAACAAGAGTTAAATTTCTTTGGCATTTCTGGTCACAAAAACATTATCAAATTTCTAAATGAAGACTCCAAACCTAGAAGCATTTAATATAGTAAAGAAAATTGGATTTCTTGTGGAAAACTTTGCTTAAAGTCTTTTCTGTGCCCTTGAGGGTGGCGTGACCTTGAGAAAGTCACCTACCATTCAGAAACCTGGTGTCTCTTCTTCATAGTGAGAATAATACATCTATCCCACCCAACGTCTATAAACATTACATGAGCTAAAACAGGTAAAATAAAGGTGCATGGAGACCATTTTAAAAATCATGGGAACCTATATTAAGTTTTGAGATTCACACTTTCATTTGGAAAGTTTCTACACACTAAAAACAATTTAAATGATTCCACAAGAGAAAGAAAACAGAATGGGATTCAGTTGATTTACTAGATTCAATTTCCCGCAAACTAAACAACTATTTCTCTGAATACATGACTTCCTAACTAATTATTATGACAATGTTTAGACACACTCATGGAGGACCAAAAAATAGTAAATGTTTACCTTTAAACTTCAGAAACATGCTCTGACAGTATTTTTTTTTTATTTCAACATATTCTTGAATCCTTTCTTCTAACAGAAAGACTGACTTTTTAAAGAATTTACATGGTTCTATTTCTACTGTAGCATGCACATTTCAGCAAGTGGTTAATTTTGTTCATAATAATTATATTGCTTCTACAGGCATAGTCACACAGATGAGAATTGAAACAACTTGGGAGATAATTCAATATTAAAAATAATTACTCTTCCCTCCACTATTGAGCTACCTCAAATGATATTTTTTTCTTAATTATGTAATTAATTGCCTTAGTTCATTTCACTCTGATTGAAACACTGAGAAACACCACAGTCTCAGAGAGCTAAATGCTAATTTTCCATCTACCTAAAAACTAGAAGATAGACAAAATAAATAGCCTGTGACAAAATAACTGCATTGACAAGGTTTCTAATTATAACACATTTTTGCATGTAAACAAATATTCATGTATATGAGATTAATTATCAATAGTGACAGTGACAACTTCTCTTGAGAGAGTAGGGTACTTGATAGTGCTTCATGCTGTGGAACAGGTATTAAATAGTGCTCTGCCAGTAGAGGAGATTTAAGAAGTCATGTAATCATGGATATGATTATTTGATTACTCTAATATGTATAGTTTATGGTGGTCTGTAGATGATCTCACATACTTCCAAGATTTCAAATTTTGGCTATGAGGTCCTGACTCTCAAATCTATATCTCTAGATTAGATCACTATTCTGAGTTCCAATCAATAAATCTAAGTCTCTTGAGGACATTTTTCTTTGGATATGGGTAGTTGTATTAAAGCACATTTCCAAACTTCTAGTATAATGAAATTTTTAAAAGCATGAGTTCTAGAGCAGATTGTCTGTGTTCAAATTCTGACTCTCATACTTTGCAAGCTGTGTAACCTTGGTCTAATTACCTAGCCTCTCTGAGCCTTAGTTTATTTATCCATAAAATGAGTGAAACAATAGTATACTGTTGTATACTGTAAGAGAGTTATTTGTGGATTTAGTTAATTTCTGAAAAAGGCCTAGAATGCTGCATAACACATAATAAACTCTCAATAAATGTTATATTGTTTTGTGATTCTTCTTATTTTCTGTTTCAGTGCATGGTTCAAGGATTTGGCCAGTGATTTAAGCATAAACCTGAATCCAACTTTTGAACCAACCATTTACAAGCTTAGTGACCTTAAACAAGTGACATAATCTCCTTGAGAGCCTCCATTTCCTCATTTGGAAAAATGAGTATTACAGAGATTTCTAATATATATTTAATGAAACAACCCAAGAAGAATGTATAGGGCAGGGTCTGGCATATGGCAAGCACTAAGTAAAGATAAGCAATGGCTATTATCTTGGACTCTTCCTCTTTTTTATCTCCCATTTCTAATTTCTACCAAGTTTTGTTGTTTTTTGCCCTTAAAAAAATACTCTCAAATATTTCCCCTCCTCCTTATACTGTTTTATCTTCTTTCACCATTCATCTCCTAACTGCTCCTTTTATACCCAGCCTCTAGCTCTCGAATCCATCTTCACGCTCCACTAGAATGAGCTTATGGGACATCTCTGTGTCCAGTCTTCCAGTTTTTCCTCTCACATTGTTAAAATAACAGCTCAGGAGAGATCCACACCTGGTGCTCTGCTCCATGCTTACCTGTCCATCCAATGGTCCAGCTTCCACGTGGAAACTTACTTCAGCCATTCCAAACAATTGCAGCCCCTGACTATCCTCCAGACCGCTCAGTGCTATCACACCCACCCTCCCGCTTGTTCCCCAGGAATGAAAATTCACATATTCTTTCGAGTTTGCAAAGGGATGTTGTGGGCAGTGATTGGGAAGTTTGGGATTTTGCATTTGCTTCTCACTGCCATAAGGAGAAACACCTTTTCTCTCCTATGTTTCATATCCTTTTCCCTGAGTGACTTGACAGACAAAACCAAGCTCATTCTTTCCCCATGTTCCAGCTGAGTGAGTGATTCTTCCATTTTCAGAAACAGCAGTCACTTTGTGGTCCCTATCTTTCAGTGTAGGTGTCCCCAGTCATCCCACTTACCTGTCTCTCCTCTCTAGACTCTAAAGGCAGAGGCCATGTCCTGTTCATTTTTGTATTGTCAGAACCCAGTGTAGTTTCAAACCCACGTTAAAATACTAAATTGACATTTGGCAAAGGTAGTAAGTGTCCATACTAAATGATGTTTCACAGGGAAAGCAATCTAGATATCTGACTAAGCTTTTCCTTGAATTTATTTCAGATTCTATATGATACATCCTGACCCGTAATAGAGACTATAAGATATGGTCATAGATATTGTACATGCTGTATGGCCACACTAATGTCGCTTTGTGACATATTGGCAGATGGCTAAAAGATACATTGGAGCAAAAATGTTAAACAGTTGTGAGAAATAACTCAGTCTTCCAGAACACAAGGACTTTAAGGTACAGTAGTTTCTTTGAAGACATGTTGGGTTCTTTTCCAAAAAGATTAAATTCAGCTCCTTCCATTTCAGTCTCTGTTGATACTCCTGAGACTTGTTGCACTCTTTGTTACCCAGAACTGTACTCTTTCGAAGGAAACATGCCAAAAAAAAAAAAAAAAACTTTTTATATTTGTTTTTGTGGTTTTGTTTTGGAAAGATTTTTAGTGGTTTTATTTATTATTTTTTTTTTACCTTTTGTCAACATTTAAGTTACAATAGCCACAACAGTGGCCAAGCTGATAAGAGAGGGAAACCTTATAAAAGTACAAACCTTGAGCAAGAAAGGAAATTACCAAATAAAGAATTTTCATTCTCCTAAAATTAAAAACGGCCTGAAATTAAAGCATGACTAGAAGCCTCCTCTGGTTGTTTTAATTGACTTTTAAAGACAGTAAAGCGACAATCCTGTAAATAGAGCCAAACAACTACCATTCCTCACCCCGTTTCTCCACCAGGAGGAGCATCTTGGTCCCAAGGATGCCTTCAACCAGTAGGCTCAAGAACTGTTTTCTTAAGTCTAGATTGTTCTTCCACAGTTCTCTGGTCTTTTTAAAAGAGTCACCAAGAAAATCAAGCTTTCTAGTGCAATGCTTTAAAAAAAAAAAAAGTACAGGCTAAGCTTTGATAAACAGATTTTTGGCATCTGTTGAATGGAAAGTCTTCAGACTTTTTTTTTTTTTTCTTATTTGGAGCTGGTAGGGTGAGGACAAGGGACACAGGGAAATAGAGGTGAGTGATGGAGCAGATGTAGATACTTTGACCAATTAGCTCTGTCTTTCTGGGACTCCTGGTTTGATAGCTGGAGTGGAAAGAATTACAGGGGCAGCATTCCAAGCTCTCTTTCCTTTAAGCAAAGAGAGTAGTTAGCCCTGGAGTGTCTGCATGGCCCAACACAATTCCCTTAATCAAAGCCTCTTGCCTTTAAGAGTTTTGACCTTTCATTTCTTTCTTAGATTAATTTGATGATAAAGTCAAAATTCAAGGGAATACAGAGTATTTCTGCAAAACTCAATTGATCTAAGTAATTAGGAAGATGTGCATATCAAACTTCACCTTCTTTTTTCTACTTTTCACTCCCTTCAAACCCAACTGACAATGAAGTCATGGCCAACGTCGTCAGCTGAACTCCTGTAATAATATTATCTGGACTTTTCATTAAAGGGTATATTCTTGATTTTCAGTTATTGTAGTTGCTTGATACTTATCCAGTGTATAAATAAATTATATCACAACAGAATAAGGAAATGGAAGACACCTCAACTTAATTCATCAGGTTTAGCTTAATAACCATGGAAGTTTGGATTTCTTAAGTGTCTTTTCAAGTAACCAAAACAAGAGACTTGTATTAGTCATCTCAGGCTGCTGTAACAAATGATCGACTGGGGTTTTAAACAACAGACAATTATTTCTCACAGTTCTGGAGCCTGGGAAGTCCAAGATTAAGGTACCAACAAATTTGGTTCACAGTGAGGATGCTCTTCCTGTTTTGCAGATGGCAGTCTTCTCACTGTGCATACATGGTAGAGGGAGAGAGAGAGAGAGTTCTGGTGTCTCCTCTTCTTCTAAGGGTACTAACCCCATCATGGAAGCTCCACCCTCACGACCCCATCTAAACCTAATTAATTCCCAAAATCCCCACCTACAAATGCCATCACCTTGGGGGTTAGGGGTTCAGCTTGCAAATTTTGGGAGACACAAACATTCAGTTTATAACAGAAATCATAATCAGTTTACTGAAATCCCTTTTAAATGAGCTATTAGTAGAAATATGCTGATCCATTTCCACAAAGACAAGACTGTGTGAGGTGCTATTTTAGTAAATGAGCCTCCCAACTCTGTTTCCTGCTAAACCCTAAAGACAATATGTCTAAAGCTTGTGGCTCTTTCCATAACAGTTTTTTTGTTTCTTTTTTTTTTTTTTTTATCTCTAATAGAGTTCTTTAAAAGTAGATTTAATTATATCTTTGCAGATCAATCCCCCACACCAGAGACAGGATTGTCTAGAAGCTAGAACTCTTTATATTTCACCTCATCTGTAATCACAGACTGTAATGCTAGCCAGAAGAAATAGCTATAAATTCTCAGGCAAATAAACTGGCCAGGAATATGCCTCCAATGACTAGGCTGCACTCTGAATTATGGCGATAAGGAAATTATTATCTTCTCTACTTTCTTATGTACAAACTTGTTTGCCAGAAAAGTATCTGGATCATATGTGAACAATTCAATATTTTATAGTCTTTTTTTTTCCTGATAGCCATATTCTAAAGCAATTGATAAAAGTCTTACTGTTCAACTACCTGCAGTAAAATTGAAGGGTGGAATATTTGCAGAGAAACTATGTAAAATCCTGCTGATTAGGAGAAAATTTCATTTTGCAAGGACATTGTATACTGCGACTCCATGTTGTCTCCCCACACTGTGTTACTGAGTGACAAGATAAGACAGGACAGGAAGCAAAAGCTTTTAAAAGGATTTTGTCAGGCCCTGGGAAGAGCTTAAGGCCCCTAAAACTAGCAAGAATATGTCAAGTTCTATTTGGGGTAATTGGGGTAAACATCCAATTAAAGGATTTCCCACCAGAAATGAGGAAGCCAACACATTACAGAACATTTTTCTAAGTCCCAGTGTACCAGTATCAAAAAAGCAATCCCTGGAGAAGGTGGACTATACATCTACAGAGGCTAAATAAACACCAGGTTCCAAAGTCATGGTGATAACGACTGAGTTTAGAGCAAACAGGTCCTTACATTTATCAAGCTATTTTTTTTTAAGTATTTACCTTTACATATTAAAGCATTACTCTGTTAAGAAACTGATTCTGCACAAATGGTGCTAATTAGTAAAGATTTTAAATATTGTTTAAAAGTAACATTTGGTGAATCAGCTAATAAATGTCCTAAACTATTTATGACTAGCATGTTAGCTTAACTGGAAGTACTGGAAGTACTGGGTTATTTTAATAGATACAATTAATGTGGCAGCTATGGAAATTGCCAACATAGCCCACCCCCAAAAACAAACAAACAAACAAACAAACAAACACCTTCTAGAGAGTATGCCTTGCAAATAAAATCTTATGTTAACTGACAAAATCACAAGCAATAAGTAGAGCAAAACAAGAATGAACGTTGAACAGTAACATTCATGCATGAATTTAAGGCATTTAGAATCATATTTATACGAGAGAATATGATAGTAAAGAAAATCATGTTTCCATAATTAAATTGTTATCCTTTGAACATGTTATTTGGAGGTTTTAAACATAAAGTCATATTTTAAATATACTTTTTAAGTGATCTATAATTACATAGGAGAACAAAGCATTGCAACGAAATAACATCCTGTCTTAGAAACAAAATGTCTGCTGCATCTCTGCTTAGAACATGAAATAATTAATACTTATGACCTCAATTTTGCGAAGTATTATTATTTCTATTTTGCCTATAGGGAAGGAGTGTTTTGTGAAAACTCATTTATAACACTGCAAGTGGTTGCATATTACTGAAACTGAGTAAGAAGTAGCTTGCCTAAAGCCACTGATAATAACAGTTCCAGAAAGAGGAATTCAGGCATACTAGACTACTAATTTTTAAAATTTATTTGGATAATATTTATAATAAATTAAAACATATGTTATTTTAATTTAATTAAGATTACCTATAGCCAAACATTTGCAATCAAATTTGAACTACTGTCCAACTATAAATATATGTAATTGATTGGGACAAAAAAAATGAGACAAAAAATTTATAAGTGCAATATTCTTCAAAGTTTATATTTTTAGATGCCATATTTATGGAAAAGATAAAGACCAGGTTATGAATGAGCTTGAAGTGAAAACTAACTGTTATGAGTCTTGATGTTAATTAAGATCAAGATGACTTTAAACTTGTATAAGACTCTTATAAATGTATTTAGCAAATTTAAATTTATTAAATTGATTATATTAATCACTAAACTTCTTCCTAAAGCTTATATTCTCTATCTCACTTTGTGTGAAATACTCACCTCTCAAGCAGTAAACCCAGACTAATCTTCAACTTCTTCTCCTCAATTTCCATATCTTACCTTCAAATTATTTGTCATACTCATCCTTTCCTTTACATTCCCATCACTACTCTACTTCTAGCTCTCATCCTATTAATCACTGAATTAGCATACTTACTGCACCTCTGCCTCCAGTTTTGCCCTCTTTCATTCCATCTTCCTCAAAACCACAGTCCATTAATTCAGAGCAAGGGGAGGCTGTTGGGTAGTCACAGAGGAAACTGGCTGTATGTGTCCACAGGGATACGGTGTTGATGAGAGATCTCTCTAAAACTTTTAACACTTTTCAATCACTTATAGAATAAGATCCTAATTCCTTGACATCTGTATGAAACTTTTCAGACCAGATCCATGTGCTTTATTTCAGAGCAGTCCTTGTTTCCAGTTCGGTTCTGCCAATATGGAGTACAGGCAGACTGGAGGAAGGGAAGAGAGTGGTGTCAGAGCACCTCCTACCCCAGCTCCCTCCCTGCATTCTCACCTCATCTTTCTCAACAAAATCCACTTCTCTTGTGAGGGTACCCTTTCCAAAGAGCACTGTCTCCACAATATGGCGGCCCTTCATGCCTGGGGGCAGTAGCACCTTCCTCCTTCTTGGGGGTCTATATTACCTCTGTGGTTTTCCTATACTCTTCCCACATCTTCTCATATATTCTTTTTATTAAACTGCCAAACCTGGTATCCTGGTGCATAGCTGAAGATTCACTGCCAAAGCTGGCCTCCTGGTCACTCCCTTTTCTACATCTAATGTTGACTAATCCTCTTTTCTTCTTCTCCCCAATGCCTTTTCTTCATGTTAAAAGGGACTCTCTTTACATGCTCAGTGTATTGCATAAATAAGTTTCTATAGAGAAACATTATTTCTCCATTTCTAAGCTTTAAGTTGTCTATGATTAATGTACATATGTGATATCTCTTCCCTGTAAAATTCCAGAAAGTCTATTATTTGTGAAATCTTGAAATCTATACTCAGACATTTGAAGTCCTAATTCAAGAAACCCTCCACTTTCTCACTGGTGTGTCACTTTGGGCAATTTATCTCATTAACTCAGTTTCCTTGTTAGCAAACTGAGAGTATAGTAGTACTTTTTCTCCTGGAATTGATATGAGAATTAAATGAGATAACATATTAATTTCTTAGGCCAAGCTCCTTTAAGTTTGGGCTCTCAATATTTTTATTAAATATTATTTTCTTTTTTTCTACATAGGTAAAAGAGGAATCCATATTTTTTCTAATAGAGACTAATCATATTATTCTATTCCATTCTAATCATTGATACCAGATTATAGATCCATGTATCTGATACATGACCATTAAAATGTGGGCTACAAAATTTTAGGAAGTGCCTCACTCAAATATACTACTGTTAAAATACCCGCAACAAGATAACTCTTGTTGCACACCTGCCAGGTGTTGGCCCCTCTTGGTTCATCATTTCACTAAATCCTCACTAAATCTGTTTACCGATCAAGAAACTGAGTGTTGGGATAAGTAATTTACCCAAGGTCATAAACTGGTGAGGGGCTTAGTTTAGAGCTAAACTTTTTCTGACTTCAAAGACATCTTTCTACTACATGGTTTCCCAAATGAGCATCTACAACTTGCAAAACGCTTTCATGCAAACTTCCTCATAAAGCTTATATTCTCTTTTATAACGTTTGAGCTACTGCCTAAACAAAGCATTAACAAGTTAAGAATTAGCTCTGCCAAGATGAATCTGAATAGGTAATATGAGAGCTGTATTTAAGAACCATAAATATGACATTTTCAACTGTCATATAAGTAATTTGTTGTTTTATCCAAGTGTTCTGGAAGGAGCTAAAATAATTTTGTCCCTACATATATGACTCTGTCTTCTTGGAGTTGATCTCTTGCATTCTACTGTCATCTAAAATCTTCGGAGTCTGTTCATCTCTGACTGCGGCATCCTAAATTAAAAATGCAATAATCGTCTCCCTTTGACTTAAATTTGTCTAATACCTTTTTTTTTTTTTTTTTTTTTTTTTTTACTGATTGTGTTTGGAAACTTCATAAGGGAGATCTTTGCTCTCAAATGGCAGAGCGAGAGTCAGAATTTTACCCGCACTTCTTCACTATAAAAGAATTTAAGCCCTGCCTTTGCAGCTCCTCCGCGCCTCTCCGATGCCTTTGATGCCCGTTAGCATGCCAGCGGGGCACATCGCTTCATGAGTCTGCTCAGACAATTTAATTTACTAAGACAAAGGTTACCTAAGGAACGTTACTCCTCTTCCTCTGCATAAAGCAAAAGGATTTTGTGTCACCGCTGCTCAGAGGAAGAAAACAAAAACCAGAAAGTCTGCCAGACATATCGCATCGTGGTCCGGCAGGCAGGCGTTTCAAGTGAGCATTGAAGGGAAATAGGACTGGACACACACTGGTCATACACAACAAGCCTTAGTGCCTCAGCCTTCAAAGGAGAGCCAGCTCTGCCCTGTCCCGGGCCTCCTTTCTGCTGGTTCTCTTGACTCTTGTTTCTAATTTAAGCTTTCTTTTCACTTTTCTCTCCTTTTCATCTTTCTTCCTCTCCCCGCCCCCCATTTTCCACTTTGTTTTCAAACATAAATAATGCATTGTTTAGTCACGTTTAAAGGATAATCAAAGAAAAAATATATAAGTTGAAAGAAATAACCCTTTTATGTTGCCTTCTGATTTTTAATCCATAGATATATATCAGTTTTATATTTTTATTGGGCCCTGTATCTGTAAAATTTCAATAAAATTGTGTTCTACTTTTTCCCTTAACATTCCTTTGCGAACACTTTTCCCTTTCCCATAAGGTTATTATAATGAATGTTTTAATAATTAGGTAATATTCTATTATATCAGTATGCTTCTTTTTCTTGCCTTCTTCATTTTTGCATACTCAAGATCCTCTGCTTTAATTCACTCTGCTACAGCTGAGCATTACAGTTGTCTTAGTAACAGGTGGTCGAAAATTCTAATGTAATTTTCATGTAGCTGTGTGTTATAGCTGAGTTTAAGTAACTTTGAATGAAATCCATCTATTTCTATTCATGGCATTTTAAGAAGTGTCAGTGGTATATGGTAAACACAAAGCCAGTACTTTCTCCACCTTGAACACTATTTGAGAGCCCACAGATTACTATTTTCATCCACAAACCTGTTCCAGGAAGAGATTGATAAGGCTTATGATTCATTATACCTTGTCTGAGATACATGTGTTGCATCAGTTATTTTTACAGCCCTTGGCATTTCTCAAACCTCTTCACTTTCAGAACTCTCAAGGTATAATTCAACTGAAATGTTTCAGTTTCTAATTCTCAAGTAATTTTCTTGGTTAAGTGTAACTGTACTTATATTTATTTGTCCAACTTGTCTAGAAACAGGCAAAGAAGAATAAACTGAGCCTTGTGATAAACATTTTATCTCCTCCAGTCCAATATTTCCTGTGCTTCCATGTGCCAGGCCATGCTAACTAATAATGTTCTCAAGTTTCAGCTGATATTATGAAAAATCAAGACAAAAGTTGTTCCATTCTTATGGCAATGAAATATAAACTGCCCAAACAGCAGTGGCATTGCAGATAAAGCCCTATAATTTCTAACCCATGAAGGCAGGTTCCTATCTGGAAGATGTATGTAGGGGGCGGGGGGAGGGGTTGGCGATCAGAGGCGGTCTAACTCATACACCAAGTTTAGAATTTATTTATTTCTTTGTTTTGTTTTGTTTTCCAATACTACCCCTCAATCCTGCATTAATCACATTAAGTAACTTCTTACAACTCCCACCTCAAAGTGAAAAATAGATACAGTAATATAAGCAACCACAAACAGAAGTTACATTAAATAAATTCCATTTCCCCATTTAACTGCTGTGAAGCATAAGCTTTATTAGATAATAAATGAATGAGGATACTTTTCAAGGTAAAATTATTAATTTCATGTAAAAATAAAGTGAACATACGTAAAGATTTTATTTAACTCATTAATAAAAGGAACAAATAAGTTGTTAAAATCAGTTCAAAAAGAATTTAATTTAAAGATTAGACATAGATATAGGCAATCACCAGTGCTAAAGTGAATTTGCAGATCGATGCCAAACTGATTAATATTTAGTAGGAAAATAAAATTTAGTGTTTTGGGTCATCTTTGCCATAAGGTAGAAATCAGTTTATACATACTAGACAAAATTCATTTGCTTTGCTATAAACAAGAATTATTTGCATTAATATCAGTTTTCTACAACTTAATTTCCTCCCCTAAAGAGTTATAAAAAAGGTGAAATCAGAGAAGAAACAAAGTGATATATTTTCCTGCCTGGTACATAGCTTTTTAGAAATGTTTGCTAATAAAACGATCGCCTCTAACTATTTCTATACCTCTGGCCCCTAATATCAAAACACCTCCCCCCAAGTCACCCCACACCAATTTTTAAGAGTCACAGATGACTGTACAACTTGCTAGGTACACAATTCTTGCTTCTACCATTATTTTACTTTTGCAACTATTAGGCAATATTGTGCCATCAAATGATGGACAAGCATCAAACAGACCAGCTTCACCACTTACAAGCTATGAGACTTTGGGAAAATTATGAAAACTTTTAGGCCTTTTTATTTTGGGGGGGGTAAAATATGGACAGTAATCAAAACAACATCATGGAGTTGATTGAAGAATTTAATGAGATAATATATGTAAAAAGCTTAGTACAATGTCTCATATTTAGACCCAAGAAATGTAATCTATTGTGTTATTATTCAGGTCAAAAATAATGAATAATGTTAAATTTTCATAATTATCAATAATTAAATATCACTTTTTATTTTTGAGAAATTTAAGGAATAGAACGTTAAATACAAAGTTGTGACTATCTGCCTTAATACATTTTCTCACATAAATGTACCAAATGTTTCATTTAAAACTATAAAACTGTCCCAAACTAGTCATCTCACACAGTGAGAAAAACAGACCAATGTTTCAGAAATACCAAAAACAATGTGATTAAATGAGAATTTCACCAATAAAACAGCTGAGTACTTTTCTGGTATAGGGGTTCAGAACAGGCCTCCCCAAAATGTACCACACCGGCATGTAAATTATTTTGCCTTAAATTGCCTTTAATCTAAAGTCAGTCGAGACCCTGCAGGCTCACAGGAAACTTTTACCTCTTCCTTAAATAATTTAAATTAGGGGCCTTGCCTATAATAGGTGTCACCACCAAAAATAACTTTTTTTGACCTATCTATAAGATGGGGCAAACTACTAATTGCTGAATATCTACTTACCTTATCATCCTGCAGTGACCTTTCTCCACTCTGAAGCCTCAAAGTGCCTTACCTCATCCTTAGCTCAGAATGTCACATATACGTCTTTTTTTCTTTCTGTCTTTGAACCTCTCATGTATGTGGGGTCTCTGAGTCTGTCATATGTGTGGGGTTCCCCTGCTAACATACGTAATTAAATTTACTTGTTTTCTCTTATTACTCTCTCTCGTCAATTTAATTATTAAACCAGCCAAAACAACCTCGAGAAAAGTTTCTTCCTCTTCTACACTTGCTTAAAAACACCTGTTTTCTTGAGCATTTCATTTTTTAACTTCTTTTCTGGTGGGGGACAATGTGAACATATGCTCTCTTTGCTTTAGTCAGAATGGACTATTTATTTTTTCCTAGATTTTAAGGGTGCTACTGTTTAGATTGAAGTGAAGGGAGGAGAAGGGAAAGTAGATAAAATGAGAAGATATTCAAACCAGCAACTGAGCTTTAGAAAACTATTGCAGGCATTGAGCAAAGAAATGGAAGAAAAGGAGGGAAAGGATATGCAGTGGTGGTGGGGGGTGGAATTCTTGGAAATTTTATAGGAGAAAGAGGCTTGACTTAGTAAAATGTACGGTCCTCACATCATTACATGTATGCACATACACACACTTGCATTCTCTCTCACACACTCTCGCATTCTCTCTCTCCCTCTCTCTCTCTCTCTCTCTCTCTCTCTCACACACACACACACACACACACACACACACACACACACACACACACACACAGAGTTAGGCTGAGTATTTCCAGGGTCCTTTCTAAAATGAACTAACATGAACTAATCTCCTGAAACAGGTCCGCTGAAGCCCAGACCCCCACTCCTTGAAACCTGAGTAGGCCTTGTGGCAGAGCCCAAGGGTGAAATCCTAGCAAACTAATCAGCTGCACTGATCTTACCCTGCGAAATTCTGTGTTTGCTAAACACCTTTAGCCTGTATACAAGGGGCTGAAAGGGAATGCCTTCTCATTTTCAACCTTCTGGGGCTGATGTTCTGCATCAGTCAATGCTGTCATCATGGATCCGACATTCTCCCTTTTAAATCTACACGAGTTTCCTTTTTCATGATGTGAGCAAATTGAACTCTGTGTGCTAATGATTTGCAAAATGTACCATGCTACAGAGAGAGCTTTCTGATGAGTCTGGTCCTGTTATAATCATTGGTTTTGCCGGAGTAATTCAGGAAATGTTCTCAGCGCAAAACTAATTCCCACACGCACGGTGAAACACAGGAGGATTTTGCAGATAGATATTTAATATACAAATAGTCAAGAGGAGGCTTTCAATTGAGTTTTATTTTGAGGATCCAGCTAGTTAATATGTGAGGACCGTTGCCAAGAAACATGGTAAGATTATTTCTCTCTCCAGAAATGCCTAAGATAATAGTCTTGTAAAGGTAAGAAGGTACTTGAAACCAGATCCGCCTGCATGCCAAGTCCTTTAGGTAGTCTGAGAGGTTTGTGATAATGAAATCCTCCTTTGTCATTTACATTTCTTTAGTGGTTATTTATGCAAATGATCAGATTTTTCGCTACCTAGAAGCAGATTCAGGGATGAATGAATCCCTTCCTCCTAATGAAAACATTTCAGCCCTCCTAGCCAGGAAGTCTCCAAAAGAATATTTGTTTGGATAATTATAAAACTACTTTGATATCCTACTATACTGAGCTTTGGAAAATAAATAACTATATTTGTGACTGTAGCAGAACTGAGCCTTCAGTAATCACATTTCCACTTAAACAAAGAAGCAAAGTATAATCCAGTATTTTAAAAAATCATTATGTGAACCTAATACCACTCAGTGGATTTAAAAATTAAAAGTCCCCAGTGTTTCTTCCAAATGTAGCTCTAAAGTTAACAGGGACATCTTAAAAGGGGCGGGAGGCCGGGAGGGGGCGGGGCGGGGGGAAGCTAATGCAACTCTCTGTAATTCATTTACTTGAAATGTAGTCCTGGCTTGATTTCTGCTCAGAGAAAAGGTTGTATAGCAGCTTGAGATCCCTCTCATTGTCAGAGATTCCTGTCTCCAGTTTGGTGGGGAACATGATGGAACCATCCAATACAGAGAAAGCAGACTTATGGAGACCCATCATCGGATGTACTAGAAAATCGGCAAAAAAAAAAAAAAAAAAAAAAAAAAATTGTAATGGCTTCTGGCTTACTCTCGACCATGCAAGAAAAAAATACGGTTTCTAATTTGATAAAGTGTCAAAATTACATTTGTTGTCATTTAAAGATCAAAGTTGTTTCATGCCATTTTAAATAATCATTTAAATACATATGGATGATGGGGAAAAAAATTTACTTCTGCTTTTTCATTTTAATAGGTTGCTCCAGGCAAGCCTAAGGAAAGGTTTGCTTGATTCTCATACAAGGATTTCTTTCATTTAACAATTTGAAAATGCCCCCAAGACTTTTGTAGCTATCTAAATTTAAGATGGCTTTGTAAAAATTTCAACTTCATCACTGGATTTTTAAAGGATAGTGCAAAAAATTTATTGCATTTAATTTCATTAAAAATATGCGTTTTGTTTGAAAAGATAGTTCTGAGTTCTTATGTATATCACAAGGTACAGATAGAAGCAAGCCAGAAACTCAGTGTTTGAATTCAGTTTGAACACAGCTATAAGCACTAACCGTGGACAAGGAGGGTCCCAAGGGAATCTTGCCATTTTCTAGGTCTGTAACCTAGGGCAAGTTGTTTAGCTTCTGAGTTTCAGTTCTTTCCTATAAAACATTGGATTTATGAAACCGGTCTAGTGAGAATTAAATGAAATAATCAATCAATAAAACAGTCAATCAAAAGTTGTTGAGTGTTTGTTATCAGATACTGTGTCTGAAATATAGCTCTAAAAAAAAAATCTATTATTAGAAGGATAGATTAATTTTTTCCCCATCTACTTTTGTATCAATACATGGCCATCCACCATTAATAAACAACAACCTGGCACAGAAGATAATCTAATTTCATTAATTTGAGAAAATTAATTTAATTTTACTTTTAAAAAAGAAAGGCAGCAAAATTTTTTCTTTTTAATTTTATACATGAAAATAGTGGAGCCAAAAGTTTAAGTACTTTTTACAAGATAATAAGAATAAGAGCAAGCACATAACTTACAGGCTTGATGTACAATCACCATTTTGGAAAAAGCTTAATTTACTTTTACTTTACTATATGCAAAGTAATGTATAGAAATAATATAATGGTTAAGCAAACAAACAAAAGGTTAATGCAAAAATAAGATTTAATTTATTAAATATTTCAGTAATTAATAAAGTAATATTTCTTATTTGTATGATTTATAGATAAAAATCTGTTTCAATTTCCACACCAATAGTGTATGAGAGTGACTATTTATCCTGCAAACTTTAATAATATTGAAATTTTAATAATGCAATAGTTACAATTTTGAGTTTCATTATTGTTTTAATTATCATTTCTCTTTTCGTGTGTTAATTAATAATTTGTTTCTTCTTCAATATATTGTCCTCTGCATATCCCTTAAAATTTGTTTCTATAGTGTTGGTAATCTTTTTACAAAATTGATTTGTAGGAATTCTTCAAATATTAAAGATATTAATTTTGTGGATATAATTTGCATATATTTTTACCAATTTTGACATTTATCATTTAATTATTGTTATCTTTCATGTATTTTTTAGAAGGTTTAACTTTCTATATAAAACTCTATTTATCTTCTCTAGTACAAATTCTAAGATTTATATTTTTCTTAAGAAGGCCTTTTTCATCTCAAGTTTATAAATATAACATTCTGTTTTTTTGTTTTTTGTTTTTTTTGTTAACCTTATTGTTTTTGGTTTTTTGGTTTTTTTTTTTTAGATCTAGATGTTTAGTCATTTTCCCCACTGAATAGAGTTCTCTCTGCACTGAGTTGAAATGCCAATTGGAGAGTCACTCATTGTGGTAGAGTGATTTCATTGTCCTTCTGTATCCAGATCTTTCACCTCTAATTAAGAGCCAAACTCTTTCTCCACCTTTCACCTGGGCTCAACTCACCTTGTTGCTTTGGCCAGAGGAATGCAGCTAAAGCGATGTGTGCCAGTCCCAAGAGGCCACCTTCTATTTACTCAACACTCTTGGATGAATCTGTTAGAGGCTGAGAGACCATGCAGAGAAGAGCTCACATTCTCCAGCCTAGATCACGCTGAACCAGTTTACAGACACCCACCTTCAAAAGTGCATGAGAGCTCAACTCAGTCCAAAAGAACTACCCAGTTGGCTTGTAGATTCATGAATAATAACAAATGCTTATAAATTCAACCACTGAGATTTTATTAGAGGACTGATATATACACTCAATTCTCATACCTGCGTACATACAATTTTTCTGGATTTTATTGTACTCTGTAGGTCCTTGGCATGTTCCTTCAGCTTACATTTCCATATTACCACTTGAATGGGGATTTTCTGCCAAATTCTTAGGCACATATGGTGTGGGATGTAGTGAGAAACAGTTCTCTGTTTGGTATGTCACATATTCTTCCACATCTCCTAAATATTTCTGGGAAGAGCTTTTTATTTATTTTTATTTATTTATTTTCTTTCAGTAAATATCTATTTAACACCTACTACATGCATGGTTCTGTATTAAGTTCTATAGCAAATCAAAGGATGAGCATGAAATAGCATAGTGGGATGGCAGAAGTTCTCACAGTGCTTCACATACTGAATAACTTTTCACTAAAGGAAATTAAAAAAAAAAATTTCTTCCTTTCCAAAGCAAAGCAAAAATCCCTCTGATAACTAGAAGCAGAGTAGCACTCTCTCTGGCCCAAGAAGGTGTGGTTGGAATAAAAGTAGAAGGAAAAGAAAAAGACAAGAGGAAATAAGGTCTCATAATCTACAAAATGACTCCATAAGGTAAGTCTGGTTTTTTTTGTTGTTGTTTGTTTGTTTTTTATAAATATGGAAACTGAGTATCCCTATATAAACAGACTTTTATGTTTTGCCAAAATTTTCTGATAAACAGAAATATGTGTTCCCTGAGACTGTAGCATTTTAGATGGTCCAGTGGCTGAAATGTGCTCTATTTCCAAACTCAAATTTTTATTCTCATTCCTTTTTCCATCTTATACAATAAAGTCAGACAAACTGTACTATATCTCACTTTATGTATTAATAAAATTGCAGCATGTAGTGAGGTTTAATTAGATAATAAAGCACATTGAGGCCCCCTCCTTGATAAGTCTGTGTAAGTGAAGAATATTACTAATTTAGTAATCATCATATGCACTGGAAAACTTTTCCCTAAAATGTTCAGACACACATTGGAAAGCCCAGACAATCACATCGGCTTTGGGTTTCGTGAAAAGTAAGAACTAATGAGGACCTTCATTTTGGGATGGATGAACTATGTCGTGCTCACTTGCTTTTTAAAATTTCTATTTATACTTTCTCCTCATTTAAATGTTTAAATAGGGAGGAACACTTCCACACATTATAATTAAATGCAAGTACAAATTCTTCTCCTCAAAAGAGTCATTTTCCATTCAGTTTATACAAAGTTTTGTTTTGTCCTCGAATGAATCAATATGAAAATTAAGCTGGTTGTCTGAAAGCCTTAAAAAGAAGTATAGCTTTCATAATACAAGGAAGATTAAAATGAATTAAAAGTATCAAAGCACATCCTTTTAGAATAATTGCCTGCTATATTCTTGCAACCCTTAAAGGTAGCTTTCCCAGAGAAAAGAAAAATGAACAAAGGAGACCTTTCGTTCCAGTTTATCTTCTTTAGAAGCTGGAACCTTTTTCACAGTTGAAGCATAATTTTTCACTTTCAATTGGTGAATGTGTAATGATAAGGACAAAAAGAACCCTTGTTCTGATTAGTGATGGGGGGGACCCGTAAGAGATGGAAAGTTTGGAGGTAGAGAACAAATAAAAGATGTCAAGTTTACATGTTTCTTGGAATTTTCTCCAGACATTCTAAGCCTTTCAGAGCTGCAGAACTTGGCAGGAAATCTTGTACATAAGAATGTACTGAAGTTAGGGAATTCTTGTTTTACCTGTTCAATTCCTGCTCCGGTCTGTGTGCCAAAATTCATGTGCAATCTGTGTATGTGTGTGAGTATCTACGATAAAGGGAATGAAGACTATTCCTTTTGTGCTGAAAGCTTTATCTGCTGTAAAATATAGCAAACCTTCCACTTCAGTATTGGCTTGAGACCTTGGGCTAGAATGAGATGATGAGATGCGGAAGCTTTTTATCCTGGTATTTTTTTTTTTCTGTGAAACACTCATACACCTTCTTCCAGACATTGAAGTTAAAGATATCTCAACATTAAATAGACCCTTGTCTCCCACCTTGAAAAAGTATAAGTTCAAATTGAACTGAAACTGGGATGGTTCATATTTTACCAAAATATTTTGTTTGTTTTGTGCATTGATGTTTAGTTTTGACATGAATGTGTCTAACTCATTCTTTTTGTTAAAAGGAGAACTGATAATTCCAGGGTTTTCTGTGTATAAATTTCACAGACACACAGATGGAGTCTTAGTTATTGTGGTGTCCAGAAGCTAATATGTATGAATCTGTCCACCAGCATTTAAAGGGGAGTGTTTTTTACTTATCTAATTGCAGGCGAGAGAAGAATGGAAATCACCAAATCATTGGGATAGGAAATTATGGGGCCACTAACTGAGACAACAACATTTTGGTTTATTTTCAAGTGAACTAGAAAGTTGAAGTAGAACCCAGTGAATTTAGATTATGTCAAAAAGAAATTATAAACAAAAAGAAGTACATAGATAATATTTTTTTCTCTGCAATAATATGTTTCCACAGATTCTATTACCCCAAATGTTCACATCATTGTCCCATGTAAATAATCACACATGCATTTTATGAAATATATAGTAATGATTTTATTGATGACTTCACATCTATTGTTTTTGCCCAAGGAATCAAAGGGTTTCCTTAACAAGTAGGTTTACACAGCCAAGGAAAGCCAAAGAAAGCCAACTCATTGATGCACGTGAAGGCAATACACCAAGTACGCATACCCAAGGAAGAAAAGATGTAAGCACTCTCCTTTCATTCTGGATATTCACATCTGATTCAACTGGAGAGTCTCTTGTTGACAACTGTGTCCAGCAAAGCATCCTCCCCTTAGCTATTTCTGAAGTATGGTGCAGCTCTATTACAATTTCTAGGAAGTGACGTCTTCTGACCCCATCTCTGATCAACCACTTGACACACTAACATCTAGACCTTTTGCTCACTCCAAAAGAAATCCACTTTTACACACACGAGGGAGTTCTTCATTTTGTGTTTAACCTCACGATCCTTCTTGGTGAAGTCTGCCAGAGTTAGTTGACTCTCTCCATTTCATTTCATTATTGCAAAGTCCAAAAAGATACGAAAGATTATCTTCATTTTACAGAAGAGGAAACTGAGGCACAAAGAGGTTAGGTAACTTTCTCCAGGTCACACACATGAGAAATGTCAGGACCAGAATTAGATCTCTAGTCACTTAACTCCAAGGATTTAAGTGACTAGATAAAGCTCCCTCTAGATTTCTTTACTCACTTTTAATAAGAATCAGGTTGATTATGATCCCTTGGGATGTTAAAGATATACATTCAAGAAATAATTTAGGTTCCAAGATCATCAGAAAGTGAAAGACACAATTGAGATACAAACTTACCTAGAATAGCATAAATTTGAGCAAAGAAACTATGCATGTACTGATGTGGCATTTTGAGAATGCAGCATGGAAGAGCATATACATTTATGAAGAAGGGAGGCATTTCCTGTGTCATTCAATGGTGTGCTAGTAAAAGCTTAATATCTATCTCCCCAGAAGACATTTACTAGAGCCCTGATTTGTAGCATTTGCCTAATTTTCACGGTGAGAAGTTTCCACATTGTAGATGTTGAGTGGTGTGCAGGTCTGAGCACACCACTGAATTGTCATTATGATAGCTATGGCATCCTATTTTTTTTTAAAGAGGAAGAGAGAATGAAAACAAAGTGGGAAGACTTCATAACATGCCTTATAGCAATGGCAGTAATATTTTTGCAAACATAAAAAAGATAATCTATAAAGATAGCTCATTTTTTGTGGGACTGATCCACATTACCAGTCAATTCTCTATAGAGGACTAAGTCACTCATAACAGTTTTGAAACTTGATTTTTTTTCTTGCTTACCTTGTGAACTGTTCATGTTTACACAGAAAGAAGTGAAACCACACTGCAATGTCACAGGGCACAGAAAGGAGGAATCCAAACAAGAGGACTCAGACATGTCAAATACATTTGAAGATTTTCTGAAGAAGTTACAAATGTAAAAAATAAAAATAATAAAAAAATAATAAAAAGGGATTTAAATAAGTTACTCATACAGAAGGGAAGATATCTCCATGGAGAAAACAGCATAGATGTTGGTGGAAAATACCAATTTTAAATGTAAAAAATAAAAAAAATAAAAAAATAATAAAAAGGGATTTAAATAAGTTACTCATACAGAAGGGAAGATATCTCCATGGAGAAAACAGCATAGATGTTGGTGGAAAATACCAATTTTATATTGTTTATTTTTATTATTGTGTTGAGACATAGGGATTATTCCAATGCAAATCTTCCTAGAGATGAAAGTGAGTGCATTGAATACGAAGATAAGAAGATTTCCTGGTGTCTACTGATCCAGACAGAAAGCCTGGTCAGCCAGGTGAGGTTTAGTGGGCAAAAGAAGTATTTGACTATTATCACACACACCTCCTCTATTCTCAAATGCAATACACACACAAGAGACTTACATCTATTCTCTCAATCAATTAGATTATTGTTATTCATTCAAAAATATTTAATAAATTTACATGAGCTGCTAAACATTTTTTTTGAGAGACTGAAAATGTGGTACAGTAGGTATGTCCCAAGACCCCAAGTGAATGTCTTAAACTGTAGATAGTGTCTAACTCTATATGTCCTATATTTTTTTCCTATACATACATACCTTTTCACTTAAAGGAAGCACTTTATGGTTTCTCTTTGGCATATCTTAATTATCAGACTTGGGGCTATTATGAAGTAAAATAAGGGTTACTTGAACATAAGCACTGAAATACTGTAGCAGTTGATCTGATAACCTAAGCAGCTTCTAGTGACTAATAGGAAGGGGAGCATATACTGGATGAATAAACTGGACAAAAGGATGATTCACATCCTGGGCTGTATGGAGTAGGATGGCATGAGATTTCATCATGTTACTCAAAACTATGTGAAATCTAAAATTTATGAATTGTTTATTTCTGGAATTTTCCATTTAGTATTTTTAGATTGTGGTCAACCTTGGGTAACTGAAATCATGGAAAACAAAACTGGGGATAATGGCGACTACTGTATTAAATATTTTCTGCTGTCATGGATCTTATATGCTGGTATTCATGTCATTCTTTCTTCACGTCTTTGATGAATGCTGTGGATGAAGAGAGGAAAATGCATGATGATGAGTGATGAACTATCTAACATAGCCTGGGAGCACAGGGCAAGGTTTCCCTAAAGGAGCTCCCTGAGAAAGTTCCCTAAGAAGTAAAAGATGCACAGGAATTATCTAAATGAAGTGCAACACTGAGGAAAAAGCATTTCAAGTGTAGGGAACCACAGGCTTGTAGGTTCTGAGGCAGAAGGAGTCAGGAGAACTAAAGGAAGGTCAGTGGGTTGGGAGCTTTGAAAGCCTGAAGAACTAGGTAGGAACCACCTCCTAAGGACTCTTGCAGGCTAAGTCCAAGTATTTGTACTTTAGTAAAAGCAATAGGAGGCCATTGAAGGGCGAAGCAGAGTATGAGATAATCATACTTACAATGAAAGTAAAAGCAGAAACTGCTTAGTTTAGTCTATAAACCTTCTGACTCTGAGCTGCAGAGTGGTTAAGCCAGTTAATATTGAAGGCACATAACAGTAGCATTTTGGTGGGCAGTTAACTACTTTTATTAGAGGTTGGAATAGACAGGGAACTAGCATACTTTATGAAAAACCAACTATTAGTGTAAGTACTAAATGAGAGTTATTGTTTCCCAACTGAAAACCTGTAATATTGTCTTCATTTTCTAATTTTTTTAAATTAAGTTTGTGTTTTATTTTTAAAGAGAAGTCCAGATTTGTAAGGCCTCATTAAGTCATTCCAAAACTGCAAATGGAAAGAAATGAATTTGCTTAATTCCTTTGCAGCACATAAAATTTACAACTCCTATATGTATGTATTTTCCTAGCCGACAAGTCTTATTTTAATATCTATTATTTAAAGAGGAGTGGTCTTTGTTTATCAAATGGCAAATTGAGCTTATAGTGAGGTCTTTCCCCAAATCTCATGGCAATGACGAAGACATAGAAAAATAAGAGAGAAAGAAAGAGAGAAAGAAAGAGAGAAAGAAAGAAAGAAAGAGAGAAAGAAAGAAAGAAAGAAAGAGAAAGAAAGAAAGAAAGAAAGAAAGAAAGAAAGAAAGAAAGAAAGAAAGAAAGAAAGAAAGAAAGAAAGAAAGAGAAAGAAAGAAAGAAAGAAAGAAAGAAAGAAAGAAAGAAAGAAAGAAAGAAAGAAAGAAATGAACAAAACCCTTGTATTAGTCAATTTTGTATATTATACAATCTTCAGAGCTTTATTTGTAATACTCGTACTAGGTTGAATAGTCCCACCCTCCCCGACCCCACAGAAAAGAATGTCGTCCTTCCCAGAATCTCAGAATGTGACCTTATTTGGAAATGGGGTTGTTGCAAATGCTATTAGTTAAGATGAAGTCATGCTAGAATGGGCCCTTAATCTAATATGATTGGTGTTCTTAGAAGAAAAGGAGAGGATATACAGAGAAGACACATAAGGAGAAGGCCCTAGCAAGATTCAGTCAAAGACTGAAGCGATGTATTTACAAGCCAAGAAACATCAAGCATTGCAGCAACCCTCAGAGGGTAGTAGGAGGCAAGAAAGGATCCTTCCCTAGAGCCTTCAGAGAGAGAGAATACAACACTGTCAACACCTTGATTTTAGATTTCTGACCTCCAGAATTATGATAAAAAAACATTTCTCTTGTTTTAAGCCACACATTATGGGTCTTTTGTTATGGGAGCCCTAGGAAACTATCACAATACTGAATGAAGAAATGACCTAAATGTATATCAGTGGGGATTGGTTAGTAATTATAATAAATCTATATCGTAGAGCACTATGAAGCCAGTAGAAAGAATTAAGCATGCCTATAAGAATGAATGTGAAAATAAGCCTGCAATACAGTAGGTGCAAATATCTGGTTATATCTGTAACAATATATATGATATACTTTTATTCTAAGACTAAATATATATGTGGAAGAGGCAGGAAAAAACATAACTCGCATTTTAGCAATGTATATTACTAGGAGATCATCCCTTCACTTACTATTATATAGGCTCTGTATTGTTTATAGTTTTTAATGAGAATATATTACAAATTCAATAAGAACAATTAAGGTATTTCAATTTTGGAAAAAAGCATACTTAAAAAACAAAAGAACCACCTAAAGAAATATTAGTCAGTAGGTCAGTATCAAAGTGGTGCCATTGAATATGTTTCTCCTCTGAATAAATCACCATTCTCTCAGAATATTTTAATTATAGACATTTTTTTATCTTACCTTTGAGTCAAAGCAAAGAAATTAGTGGTAATTTCCACCTAATATAGATATTGCTTAAAGGACAAATGAGATAAAAATAAAAACTACAAAAGTCTGATATTCTCCAAAGAATTTCCCCATTATAACTGTCCATTTCTAATTTGTCTCAGGGCTCAGGTGTTAGTAGGAAGATAGATTTGGGGAATGGTTTAGGTTGGGGACTGATAAACACATGTCGCGCCACTGTCACCTTAGACTCCAGTTTTTATGTGATCAACACTATAAATAATGGAGAAATTATGTAATCTCTTTTTGTTAAATGTATTTACATATAATAGAATAACAATGGGACAGTAATTGATCTATGAAGTAAAATGCAATTGAGAAACATTTTCAGTGTATTAACTAAACAGTGAAGGGCATCATTCATCTGGAAGTTAAAAGAAGATAAATCCGTCTTGGGCAAAGGTATGTAGGAGAGGCTATTGAATGACCATGGGTCTAGGCAAGCATGAGAAAGACTATAGAACTCCAATTTAACCACCAATTCAGATATTGCTCAGAGAAAGACAGGACTTTAACTACAACATTTTTGGAAACCCAAGATCAACCTGTTATCCTAAAATTGATGGTTTATTTGGACACTTAATTTTTGTAACAAGGGTCAGGTATCTTTACATACAGTGTGGATTTCTATACAGAGTAGTAAAGGGGATAAAAGGCTATTACCCAAGATGCTCGCTTTGTCTCAAGAGCAATTTCAACAATGATCACTAATGTCTCAGAGGAAATAGGGACTCATAACCAAATCCAGGAACCCCTACATGGCCGCAGGAGTAGCAACTGTGTGCGAGGAGAAATGGGACACAGAGATTTATAAGTTGCTGCCCATGACATATCCACATATCGGCAGCCCCACTATAGCCCACTAACAGTTTTCACTCATCTCAGCTGGCATGGGTGAAATATCACAGCAATTATAAAACTCAGGATGCCGCGTAGGCGAACTTTAGGAATGGCTCTGGTAAATTGCCTCCATTTTTCAGCTCACAGTGAGAAGAAAGGCAGAAACAGAGAGTGGTAAAAAAGAAAGCAAATGAGCATGCCTAATACAGGCTGTATATTCTGCATATGTACATTTATAAATATATTAAGCTTCCCTTTTGTGCCTTGGAGAGAAAAGAGCCGCAATCAGCAATTCAGGGACGATCGAATAGATTAACGTGAACATCTTATATGTCTCGGAGGAGCCAGCACTAACATCTTTATTCCTGCTCAGCTACCTTCCACTCCACACTGTGTGAGAGAATATATTTTATTAAAATCATTTCTTTTACCTGAAGTTCCTGTCAACTGACAGAACGAAAAGAAAAGAAACTGAGCTTGTTCTTTGTGTGCCAAAAAATAAGCTAATTAAGAAAATACTATTTTTTTTTAATAGGGAGAAAGAGAAAAGAAATGAGCTTAGATTTTCCCCTTGTGGACTTCAGCAGCATTTCTACCATCCTTTAGTAGTCAATACAAGTTTGCTCATCAAAAATAAACTTTGTGCTAAAAATAAGCAATTTGGGTTTTTAAACATCTCTCTCCAAAATACACAGAGCCTCTTATTTGAAAACTTTTTCATCACTTGATTGATCATTTTATTACTTGGTCTTATTTTTTTACTAGATAGTACAGATTTTAGAATGTATTTTATTGACAAAAGAGTTGGACAATGCAATTTAATCTAACTTGACCCAATGTATTTTGATGTTTGCACTATAGTTGCCATATTTTAAAATGTTGCCTGGGTTTTCTATAGACCCACTGAAGTCTAAATTTTAAAAATAAATACATACATGCCTCAATAAAGTTAAATTGATTCTGCTTTGTAGCTGAACTCTGTTCAATATCAATAAGGAACAGGACAATAAAAGACATTTAATTTATTTTACTTTTTAAATTTTTTTCTATTGGAATTTTCTTTTAGAGTTTTCTTTCAATTTCTGGACATCAGAATATGGCCATACATTATAATTTCAAAGTTTACTATTTTAACTAGTGTTTACTGTCAGTCATCAAAAGAATAAACGCAGAAACATTAAATTTTCTAATGACCACAAATACTTTAAAAGAGAAAGTATTACCTTATAAACCAAAAATTTGTGACATTTCCCCTTAATTCTCTTAACCAAAATTGAGTCCCTCGAAAGAGATACAGCTAGTAGGAATTTTCATAACTGTTCTTTCTGAAGCAGAGTCAGTTTGGTGTTACTAGAGGAAAGCTTACCACACATTGCACATCTGGGCCTTTTGAGCAATCAATTTAAAGAAGTGGTTGAACAGATTGCCATCAAATTTCATGACAATTGGTTTTCCTAGGTTATTTTTTCTCACTTACAAAACAAGGGGTTTCTTTGAGAAGGAGCAATTCTAAATGTCCTTGCCTCTGCCAATGTGAGTGATAGTCTAGTACATGCCAAGTCCAACAGGAAGGCCACAGAGTATGCTTTTCCATAGATGTGATGCCCAAGGCCTGATGATTTCACGTCATGTTCCCAGAGCAAAGAAAATGCAGAAAGGGGATCTGAATGCAGCTCTCCATAACCTCAAAGACTCTGAGCTTAGTTTTGTGCTAGACTCTGTTGCCTCATCATGGACTCTTGAGTCCAATTACTCTGAGTCATTTTTATAGTCCTTCCTTCTTTATTTCTGGGGTGTCTTCATTGGATACTGGGTATTTTCATTTGTTCGGTCTTCCATCTATCTCACAATTATAAGACTTCAAATACATGACTTAAACCACACAAGCCCCCAGAACTGTGAGAAATAAATTTATGTTTTTTTATGAGCCACCCAGTCTACGGTATTCTGTTATAACAGCCCTGACTAACACAATGACCCATACCACTACGTACATACTATATTAGGTTCCTAGAGCTGCCATAACGCATTACCACAAAGTGGGTGGCTTAAAAGAACAGAAGTGGGTTTCCTCATAGTTCAGAGAGCCAGAATTCTGAAATCAAAGTATCCACAGGAATGGTTCCTTCTGGAGGCTCTGAAAGAGAATTTATACCATCTCTCTTTCCAGCTTCTAGTTGTTGCAGGCAATTCTTGTCATTCTTTGGCTTATAGACACATCACCCCAACCTTTGTCTCCATCTTCACATGGCCTTTTTCCTGTGTCTGTGTCCCTTCTTCTTTTAAAAACACCAGTCATTGGATTTAGGATTCACCCTAAATCCAGGATGATCTCATTTTCAAATTCTTTATTTAATTACATCCACAAAGACCCTATTTTCAAATAAGATACTTTCTGAAGTTCAAAGTGGACATGAACTGTTAGGAGAAAATATTCAACATTCTACATACACACATACTCATAAGTCAAAGTTCTTCTGGAAACAAGATACATAGATAAAAAATATAGATAGATATAGATGTAGAGATATAGGTATAGATACATAGAGAGTATATATTTTTGTATATACATCATCTATACGTACATATAATTTATATATGAAGAGATTTAGTATTTGGTACTGGTTCATGCAATTACCGAGACTGAGAAGTCTCAGCAACTGCTCTGTGCAAGCTAGAGATCCAGGAAAGCCAATGCCACAGTTATGGACCCTGAGGACCTTAAACTGGTATAATCCAGTCTGGGCCTGAAGGCCTGAGAACCAGGAGTGTGGAGGGCAGGAGAAGATTGATGCCTGGCTAAGGAGTCAAGCAGAGAATGAATCCAACTTCCCTCCACGTTTGTATTCTATTCAGGCTTTTGATGGATTGAAGGATGCCACCCACACTGGAGGATGCAGTCTGCCTTATTCAGTCCACTAATTCAAATGCTAGTGTCTTCTAGAAACATGCTCACAGATGCACCCAGAAATAATGTTTAACCAGCTCTCCTGGGCCTCCCTTGGTCTCATCAAGTTGAGATAAAATTAACCATCACATGCATTAAATATATTTCCAATGTTGCAGGTGTGAGGGGATTGGAAATCTATCTTTTTTTGTTTCTATTTTAAGACATCTTTCTAGCATAGTGAATTTTAAAAATCTCAAATACATTAAGTTTGAAGAAAAAACTTCAGCTATTACATTTTAATGTGTTTTATTTTATATAGTATTATTTTATTCCTTAATTACACTATTTTCAGAATCTTATTTGGAATAAAGCAAGTAGAATTAAAAAGAGAGTCATAGAATAAGTGGATGGTCCTGCTTATTGATTAAAACATAAAATTGTCTATTAATAAGAAGGCAGTAGTCTTATCAATTTCAAAAAATACATTATTATTTGAAGCACACACAAATTTGAAAAGCGCTTTAAAAGTAGTTTAATATGTCATTGACCTTCTACTATAATAGAATCTGTACGCAAGATATGGATTCTGCCAACTGCTACACAAATATACTCTAAGTTATTAGTAATCCATGATTAGCTTTGTGAGATAATTTTAGAGCAACGATTTTCAAAGGGGAGTGATTTTGCACCCCAGGGGACATGAGGCAATGTCTGAAGACATTTCTTGGTTGTCACAACTCAGGGGAGAAGGCTGCTTGCTGCTGGCATCTAGTGGGTAGAGTGCAGGTATGCTCTAAACATCCTACAACGCGCAGGACAGCTCACCACAAAGAACTGTCCTGCCCAAAATGTCAATAGTTCGGAGTTTGAGAAACTGTTTTAGAGCTGTATGAAGGGTTTGTGCTGTTCCAACTTTCTCTTTATTTCTTCTATGACCAGTAATATCTAACATTGAGATCTCTGGCTTTAGAGTTCCATGGCTTCACTGGTTTTTATTCGAGACAAGAAAACAAATACACAGGATACATAGTGATTACAATTTTTAAATAATCAGAACACTTAATAGGTACAGCAGAACATTCTGCGCTGTTCATTACCAAGTGTCTCCCAGGAATTATAGTCTAAGAAAAAATCATATATACATGCTCAGAAGTAAATGAGATCATCACATCAAACTTTATGAAGTCCACCTCCACTCCCTCCTTTCCCCGTTATTAGAATGTAACCTGAGGTTTAGAATGAAACCTAACGTAGACTCAGGGTCTACTCTTTTCTCCCTTCTTGCCTAAGCGCAAGTGACATCAGTTGAATAATGAGGACAATAGTAGTACTTAGCCAAAATATTAAAATTTATGTTTGTTTTCATTTTGATCAATTACAGTGTACTATCCCCTCCACCAACGTCTTCTCCCCATGCAGGGTGGCCACCTTACCAAACTCCATAGCCCTGGGCCTCTATAGTTTCCCTTCATGGATCGGAGTAATAAATTAAGAAAAAAAAAGATTACAAAATGCTTTTTTAGTGTGTGCACACATACATGTGAGTGTATGTGTGAGCATATGTGTGTATAATTATATTCAATGTCTTATTAACCACCTTGTGAATCAGACAGGTAAAGAACTGAGAATTGAGTTTTGTTGATAAGAAAATCGGGACTCATAGTGTTAAATCAACCTGTCCTGAATTGCTTAGGCAGCCCTGAACTTCTACTTCATAACTCCTAGTCCAGGACTTGTTCTTGACCCAGTAACCTCGTAAACCTTCTTGGGCTGAAAATCTATGTGATGTAAGGCAGTGATTTATTCAAATTATCTGTAAAGCTATGTCTGTCCAATAAATTTTGACACACCAAGTTCAAGTAAATTCATATCCACTTGGAAGCTGTTTACCCAACAGAGCCAAAAGCTTAAAAATATCAGAAGGTAGAGTGTCTTGCTATAATCTAATTACTGTTTGTTTTACACTTCATGGTGCATTTGAGTAATGACCTTGAGAATTTCAGCATCTTTTTTTGATCATTTTTTCTTTTGCGGTTTCAAACCTACCTCTGAGACTAGTGTTATTAATTGCGTATTGTTTTATGTTTCTAATGTTTCATTTCACTGACTCTTCTTTTTTTCTCTCTTAGTTTGCAGAGCCCTGTTGTTTTCAATATGTAACCATTTCTTCATAGGGATCTTTTTAATCCAGCTTAATCTTTGGATATGAACTGAAGTTGGTCAAATTGTTTGCTACAGTCTTGTCAGCATTTCTGCATTCAGAAGTGTTTGTTGACTCAGTTGCAGGAATATAGATTTTTTTCCCACACAGTCTATCCGATACTTCCAAGTCCCAGTCTGCACCAGCTTCTATTGTGTTAAGCAAATAACCATGCTGCACTGAAATTCCACTCATTGTTAATGCTAAAGCAACAGGATTTTCTTCAGTTCACCGCCAGCCAAACCTGTTGTTATCAAAAAACACTCTCCAGATGAAAACTGAAAATCATATGACCCAGAAAAAAGATTAGCCTTCAGGAAGTCTTTGGGTTTTGCTATTTTTGTCAAGACATCCCCAGAGGGAATGGAAAATAATAAAGCAAAACCTATTTGTGGAATGGAGCCCATTTCAAAATAGTCTATGAACTTTCAAATTTGCAAGACAGGGCTTCTCAACATAAGAGCCACAAAACTGGGCTTTAGTAAACCTAAAGGGACCAGAAGCAATTCAAAACAAGGATTTAGTAACTTTTAATTGCTTCATTTTCAATTCAAAGGGGAGCATAAGTATTGATATTAAGCTATAGCTCAATTGCACACACCAATCAGCTAGTTTGCTGTGACACACAAATCCTCAGAGATTCATCATTAACCAGGATTTCTGTCATTTCAGATGAATTTTCCACCTTACTGGAAACAGCATGTTGTACTTCCCTGATCTTCACTATTTCTATGCTTCTGTCTGGGGAGACTGATTTACATTATAGTGTTCCGAAAAAAGCCTGGTTAGGAAACAAACCCAGTATCTTTTATATTTGAAAGGGCATTGTATAAAAAGTTTGTTCTAAAGGCATATGCTATTTGTTTACCAAAAAGAATACAAAGGTTTTAGAATCCAAAACTGGAACTTAAGTAAAAGTAAATTCTGACACACAAAATTAGAAAATTGATAAATAAAACTGGCTACCGAATTGTCAAGATTTACATTCTGGCACCAGCTGCAAGGAAGCCATGCTGATTCCAGAGATTCTCAGGTCTCCCAACTAGAGAGCTTTATTAAAACAGAAGCAAGTCTGTGCTTTTTTGGTCTATGACAGCTCCTGGTACTTCATGGACAGAGAACGCAGGCAGCACTAACACCTTTCATTTAGAATCATGGGGAATAACCAAAGTATTCCATATTGGTCTGTTTGTATATTAATTATCTATTGATGCATAATAAATGACCCTAGAATTTGAACTAATAACAACCACTTGTTACCCCACTGTGGTAGCCAACTTCCAAGATGGTCCACAGGGATTCTCTCTGCCTGGTTTTAATGTCCTTGTATAGTTTACTCCTATACTAAATGGGACGCACCTGTGTAACCAATACGAAATTGTGGAAAAGACGATCTGTGACTTCCAAGGCCAGCTGATAAAGGACACTGTGGTTCTCACATTGGCCCATTTCTTGAATCACTTGAATTGAGGGAAGCCAACTGCCATGTTGTGAGGATACTCAAGCAGCCTGTGGAGAGGTCCATAGGAGGGGAAACTGAGACTTTTCATCAATGGCGGTGGGGAACTGAGGCATCCTTAATAGTTACACAAGAGAGCATGTTGGAAGTGGATCCTCCAGCCCAGTCAAGCCTTCAGATGGTACAGCCCCAGCCAACACCGTGACTGCAACCTCATACGAGACCTTGAGCCAGAAACAGCCAGCTAACCTACTTATGAATTCCTGCTTCACAAAAACTGGGAATATAAAATTTTGATTCTTGAAGTCACTAAATATGGGAGTAATTTGTTATGCATCAATAAATAACTACTACTGTAGGCTGAGAATTTGGAATTGGCTTATTCTAGGAATTTCGGCTAAGAGTTTCTTGCAAGGTTACAATCAAAATGTTAGCCAGTGATGTGGTTATTTGTAGCCCTAGGTCTGAAGGATGTGTTTCCAAGATGGCTCACTTATACGGTTGGTGAGGTGCTGCTGGCAGGAAGCCTCGGTTTTTCTTCCTCTCTACAGTCTGCTGAGTGTCTTCATAATGCCTGGATTCCCACAGAGCAAATGGTCCACAAAAAAGACCAGGGAGAAAGTAATAATGCCTTTATGACCTAGCATCAACAAATACATATTGTCACTTCTGGGACAATCTATTTGTTAGAACTAAGTAGCTAGGTCTGAGCCATATTTAGGGAAGAACATTCAGGCTTTAGCTTTTGAAAGGAGAAATCTCAAAGACTTTTTGGATGTCTTATAAAACCCCCAGAGTCTGCCCTAGGACTACAGATTATTAACCTTTCTTTCACATGTAAAATATACACACCTCCTCCAAAACCCCCCACAAATCTCATTTATTACAGCAGCAACTGAGACTCAAGTTGGAGGATCTTGGCAGAGATCAAATCCTGCTGCAAATGAAGCTTCTCAGATGCGGTTCCTTGAATACAGCTCCTTCCTCTCTGAAGCCCTGTCAGCTGAAGAGATAGCTACTGTGCCACACACCTGTATGTAATGGTGAGATGAGCTTAAATATCCAATGTAAACACTCCTTTTTTTAAAATGGTAAAATGGAAGGCACACAGGAGTCACTGGTTTATGGCAATTCTAAAATCTAGCAGAGCTAGACTGTTGATAGTTCCTTGATTAAGAGTCAAAGCTTGAGAATAATTTTTCATAGACCTTGGCTTTATCCTCTAAATTGTTAGTTTTTCCCTTTGAATAATTCTTTCTTTTCTGTAAAAGGCAGCTTGTGTTTTTAGCGGAATAGTTTTCTTCTTACCTGTAGAAACTTTGGGTTCTGAAAGCCTATTTTCAAGTCTAATATTTCTGTTTCTTATAGTTTAAACAATGTTTTTGCCAAGAAAATTCCCTTTGTAAACTTTGTGGGTCTCCTGTCATTCCTGTTGGTATTCCTTCCATTAGACAAAAGGCACAACCTCAAACGTGTTTGAGATAAGCCTTTCTCTACTTTGAGCTTCTTCTGAGACTGTTGAGGGACAACACTTTTAAGCTTTTCAGAAAATTAGTTTCTGAATGGTCCTCTAAGGCAGGGGACCCCAACCCCTGGGCCACTGACTGGTATTGATCCATGGCCTATTAGGAACTGGGTGCACAGCAGGAAGTGAGCGGCAGGCAAGTGAGCAAATCTTTATCTGTATCTACAGCTGCACCCCAGCACTAGCATCACCACTTCAGCTCCACCTCAGATCATCGGGCATTAGATTTTCACAGGGACACCTGTCCTTGGTGCTAAAAAGGTTGGAGACCACTGCTCTAAGGTACATATTAGATATTTCTGAAGTCTTAACAAATGAATTTACAGCTACACCCTTGGCTACCTGTTCACATCATGTTTTCCTGACAGTGCTCTAGATTTGATCTTTGCCCTGAAGCCATTTTTAACTCCATCATTTGCTATCTAGAAAGTTTGGAATTTTCAAACTAAAAATTCCTGTCTCCTTTGCATTTCATAGACCTTCTTTTAGTTTATCTTGTTTCTGTAGCATTTTGCTATAATCAGCAAGTAGAAGCCAGGTGATCCAGTGTGCCTAGAGATCTTATAGCTAGTTCCTCCAATTCATTTGTTCCATTTTCTACTTTACACATTACTTTCACAGTGTTACTGAAGTTTATGCCTCTACAAAACTAGAAACCATTACCTCCAGTTTCTAATAACATTTTTCTCACTTTCTTATAAGCCCTCACTTGCTCTCTTGTCAAAAGCCATCAGGCTTATATTAACATTCCTTTTAGAGCACTTTAAACTTTCACTAAAACTCTCCTTGAAGTCTTTTCAGCTTCCACCCACTGAATAATTCCAAAGCCAAGCTACAATTTTATTTTTTTGTAGTAACTAAAGTGGTAGTAACCCATTTCCAGATACCAAATTCAATATTACTTTAACTGTAGCTAGATAACAAAACACTCCAAAACTTAATGGCTTAAAATAAAAATGATTATCTATTGTCTTATATTTTTTTTAGATCAGGATTTGGAGAGTTCTATAGATGTTTAGGTTCTGGATCAGCTCAGCCAGGGTCTCTCATGTAGCCATAACCAAGATATGAGTCAGGGCTGCCATCTGAGGGCTTGACTGGGGCTGGAGAATCTACTTCTAAGATGACTCACATGGCTGGCAAGTTGGTGCTGGTGGTTGGCAAAGGATCTCAGGTCCACCCTGCAATAGACTCTCCAAAAGCAAAGAAGTTACCCTTGTGACCTGGCTAATGATTCAAGAGATCAAGGCAGAAGCAATGCTGTCTTTTATGGCCTAGCTTCAGAAATTGCTCACAATCACTTCTGTCATATTCTGTGTGTTAGAATCAAATCACTAAGTCGGGTCCATATTCAAGGGCGAAGAGTTAGTCTCCACCTTTTGAAGGAGTGCCAAAGACCTTGAGGATGTATTTTAAAAGTACCACAGTATGCTTCCAAAATTCCAAGTAAATTAGGATTCCTGAGATACCTCTGGAACAGCCCAGAAATCCTCCAACATCTTCACAATGGACAGGATCAGTATCTTTAGATAAAACTAAACACTAAGCCTATTTCAGTTCCAAGTTAATTTAAAGGGTAAGTCAGTGGAGTCAGGGCTTGTAGAATCAGCCTGGAAATTCAGTCATAGAAATTGGTTTTGCCTTACCAGTCTTGCAGCAAATGATCAAGGCAGGTGTCTTATTCAGGAAGAGCCAAGAGTGCTTATTTACCTACCCGGTGACCTGGTCTCACAGGCACTAAGAAAGAATGCTGACCCATGAAGGAAAGTAAAATGGTTTGTCAGAGCTAATGAAATAAAATCATTTCCATGGCTGGAGAAGAAAAAGAAGTAGATATGGTTTTTTGGGGAAAGATCAATATTTAAAGCTCTCTGTATAATACCAGTTAGTTTAAATATTGTGCTTTATATTTTCACACAAAATCTTATGCAATATTTCTTTTGATACAATCATGGTGGATTACTGGGTAATTTGATATTTGGGTAATATGCTTGTATGAGTCAGAAGGAAAGAAGTTGGAGTTCATAAATATTTTATGAAATATTCACAATAAATATAAACATCAAAAACATCTATAAATAGGGCAAAATACATATACATTTGATATATAATAGCTATCTTAATTCTATACACATTGAGTGTGGTCTTCAAGGAATCTGAAATCTCATGAAGAAATCGGTACTATGTATAGCTGTCTGTAATACATAGCTAATTATCATCATATTCATAACAGAGGAACAAATAAAGTAGAGAAATATTCATTTGACCAATAAGATAGGGATATTTCTCAGAAACCTCAATCTTGGATGATGAACAAATTTTTGTTTAAGAAGAGAAGAGAGAGGAGGACAATCTAGGCAAAGGAAACAAATTGAGCAAAAGAGTTGGAGGTAGATGTAAACACAGGTGCATTTTAGAAAGCTCAAAGACCCATAGGACTGGGATGAAAAATAGATGAGGCAGGTAAAGAGTGGTGAGGGATGAGGTCTGAGTTAGGTTAGGACTAGATTGGGGGGGGGGGCTTAGGGTGAGTTCTGAACCCCTGACTAACCAATCCAGACTCTGTTAAAGGCAAAAGGAAACAGTGGCAGATTTCTGAGGAGGGAAATGATACAATCAGGTTTGTTTCATGAACCATTATTGGGTTTTTTTCTCCATTTTAATGTGGACCTTTGTTGATATTTGAAGCAAATTAACATCTCCTGGACTTGCTGTAAGAACTTAGTATATTAATATGGGAGAATAAAAGGATAAGCAAAGGGCTAGAATAGCTTTGGTCAAACATAATGAAGAAAATATTTAGAAATGCTTACAAGTGTAAGAATTCTTTAAACCTCTCCTTTAGCTCTAACAACAACAACAAAGAATCATGGCTTATTCTCTAAATCCCCACATAGTGTATGTCAAGAAGAAAGGAATCATGCATGGCTTCACATTCTAAAACAATAGTAGAATTTTTAAAAAGATCTTTCATGATACCTCTTTAGACTCATTGCCCCTTTTCAGAGATTTACAGAGGTGTTTACATACCTTATTAAACAAAAATACATCAGAAAAACCAAAAGTAATTTTTCTCATTTTCTCCTTTGATCTTCATTTTTCCCCTGGATCAGGCCCCACGTACAGCAGGTTTTTCAAGTTTTCCAAAAGGGCCAGAACATTCATGCCTTGTGTGGGATGGGGCGAAGACATGGACCATCCTAACTGCAGCAGTGCTTTTTTAGTTTCCAAGATGCTAGAGCTCATAAAAGGTAGGTAAACAACCTCTTCCTTTGCATGTTGTCCTTTTACATTTTATTTTTATAATAGGACATAAATTAAAAAAAAAATTATCAAAAAAACACAGTCTTTAAGTAGTTTCACTGAAGTTCAATTAAAATATGAAGCAGAAAACTCTAGAATCTAACTCATTTTTCAACCAGTGTCTCCATGGTATTTGTTGTTGAATGATTAATGGTTGGGGTGTGGGGAGGTGATACAGAAGTGCTCTGAGGTGAAAGACAATGCAGCTAAAATAAGCAGAAGAATGAAGAGGGCAGAATCAGATCATTCTGGAAAGCAAGCTACCATCCTAGAAAAGGAAAAAAAAAATTAAAAGGCAAAAAAGATCATTAGTTTAAGGAATGTAGCCAAACGCTGGATGTAATAAAGCCCCTATTGATTACTAGTAAGATGTGAAATGAGAGCATTACCCATTTGTTTTTTTAATTACTGTTGTAACACACTTTGGTCAAAATGGAAATTGGGAAATAAAATGTAAAATTTAGAAATAAAACAGGGAAAGCATAATAATAAATTACCCTTATCTCTAAACACTGCCATCTGTTTTTCAATCAAATTTATATACAAATCATTCATGTGGTGTTTAAAATGTAATGAAAAAATTCTCTCTGCATTCACTACATCAAGTGTTAGTTAATTATGTTAGTACCAAAAATAAGACTTTTAAGAATAAATATTACTGTGGGTTAAATTTAAACTATTAAATCTTTAGAGAAATAAAAATTTAGCTTTTGAAATCAATTCCTTTGCCACTTCATAAAACTACATTCTTGTGCTCTTACAAATAAATGTGAGTTAAGAGTTCTACAGAAGAAAAATTAGTGTTCTAGAAACTTGATGGAATTCTCCTTGCTTCTCCTGTAGCTGGGTGGGAGATGGCTGCTGAAAGATGAGTTTACAAATAGGGAGAAAATAGGCCAAGAAAATCAAGGAATATAAAGCACACATTTTTTCTGGCCTCTGATCTGTGTTGATTACTGGAACAAAAGGGACCTATAAAAACATAGGATCTTTTTTTTTCTTCCCCTAGAGGATTTCATAAGAGAACAAAAAGAGACAAAGGTAACTGTGCTATAGGAGCTTCTGATTACTTCCTGTTATCCAGTCTGGGGGACTCCTTCCTTATCTCTGGTAGAGCTGTCTCTTTGGGGATTACATCAACCTTTTTATACTGTCTTCAGTAAGGCATTTAGCTAATTTCTTCATTGGTAATCCCCAGCTTTCCAGAATGAAGTGGAAGAAAAATATCTAACAGCCACTGAGCTCTGTCTCTGGCCCACCTGTAAACTGTCACTAAGTGACACTTCGGTCTCTCACACTTTAGTGTCCTATATATTCTGGAATGTATTTTCGACTTCTGGGCCGAGGGAGCCGGCTGGCATCTGAGCTTCCACATCTTTGCCACTATACGCCTAAAATGTGAGTTCTCTCACCGAAAAAAAAAAAAAAAAAAAAAAAAAACAGATGGTGGTGTTTCAAGCCACCGCTTTCAGTGGAAAAGTAGATGTGAAACTAAATGAGGAAGAGAGCCTGGGGGAAACTGCAGGGTGTGAGAGGGACTGTTAGTTCCAGCTCAAAAAAAAAAAAAAAAAAAGAGTGAAAATAGGTTTATGCAGGAAATTTTCTGTAAGCCAGCTAACAGGAGAAAATAAAAATTATATAAGATGTATTGCAAATATTTTTCAGTCCAAAAAGAGAACAATAGTACTGTTTACCTTCTGAAGTGTGTCCCTTTTGCAAGCCACTAGATATCAGGGTCATCTTCATCAAACCAGAGACCAGCGAGATTCAGCTATTGAATCTGGACTGCATACTTTCTCCCAGAACGTTCTGCCCACTTCCTGGTGGCATAGTACAAAGTACATGAACTTATTAAAAATATAGTTGATAATTACATTGGTAAACAAAATTGTTGGAGGTATCCTCCAAGCCTGAGCTATGGAGACTGGCTAGAGACTCATTTTATATTTTATTGGATTTTTAAAGCAGCTTAGAGAACAGAAATAGTGCCTATCATTTACTTTAATAGAAAAGGCAGAATGTGGAGGGGGTGGGGAGATGATGTAATTTGAATATGTTACTGCAAAATAATATATTACTGAAAAAATAGCAATATCATATGATATAACCAAATATTTGCTTTAAAATAGATAAGGACATGATTAACGCAATTCTAGGGCTTGGGAACATCTAAGGAAGTACTATAAACGCCTTTATAGTACAGGTATGTTTCATTGGACATGACTGTCCTATTTGGTGATGTCGTCCCTGGAAAAATGCTCTTGGAGTTAGAGTGCAAGATAAGCTGCAATGTCTTAAAGGGAAATTTGTAGTTAATTGTTGAAATTCAAATGTTATACATGTCATCCAGATTTCCCCTAGAAAGTTTTTTCCAGAATTACTGGCATAAGATAAAATTCATGCAAATACTGGGGAGCTACTTGATAAAAACAACAGTAGGGTACCTAAAAAGACTGGTTTCTGGTGTGAATCTTTCCTCTGTGTATTTGAGAAACACACATAGTTGCGTTTATAACCAGAAATGAAGAAGGTGAAGTACTCAAGCAACAATGAGCCCAAATACGTGTTTGCAATTTTAAGTACAGCACTGAAAAAAAAAAAAAAAGAGGACTGTAGCGTGGCCTTATTTCAATAGATTCATTCTATACATGCAAGATGTTCTCAAAAAGAGCAACAAACTGAGGATATACTTAGAATATAATATAAAGTTAAAAATTATTGAAAAGTCATAAATGCAAGGATGTTTCATAAGAGTGGTAAACTCTCCCTTAATCGTACCATTATTTAGTCTTAACACCAAGAAGGGAAAAAAAGTCAAGTTCACACAAATACAAATATCCAGGCACCTTCTCTTAATCTCCCCCATGGTAACCTTTAGACAGAATAAAACTGTAAACATCATCCACTGATGTTAGCAGCAACTATTCTAGAATAGACACATTTGTGTTTTAATGGTCACGTTTTAAGAGCAACCTCATCTCCTACCTTCACTTTCTCGGTCTCTTTCTTCAACATTTCAAGCACATTCCCCACACAGGAACTTTGCACACACCATTTCTGCTGAATAGAACACTCTCTTCTCCAGACACCTGCATAACTGACTCCCTCAACTCCTCATGTCCTGCATTCATCTTTGATTAGAGGTTTCCCTGGGTCACTCAATAAATCATAACTACTCCCACTCCCCATAACCCCTGTTTTCTCTTAATGTGCTTTATGTTTCTCCAAATGTTTGTTACCGTCTGGCAGACTAGGTATTTTTATTTGTTTATCATTTGTCCCTACCCACTAAAATGTAAACTTAATGAGGAATGTTTTTCTTCTGTTGTTGTTCAGTGCTGCATTCCCAGTTCCTGGAATACTTTCTTGCACATAGCAGGTGCCCAATAGATATTTGCTGAACAATTAAATGAAAATATTATAGTGAAAGCTCCACTTAGCTTCATGTTTTCTACCCCTCCTTGCACAGCTGGGAATGTGGTCATCTTTCTAGAGCACATGCATGAACATGTCACTTTTTTGTTTTAAAATCTTCAATGGCAAACAGAGTAAGATAAAGCGTACACTCCTTAAATTTGTTTACAAAGTAATCCTCTTTGGCATAATTCCAGATTTATTTCTCACTACTGTATCCATCATGTGCTAGAAGCATGAATTTTAGAACTAAATTACTTGATTCAAACTTTGCTTTATCACTTATTACCTGTGTGTACTTAGCATGTGTTTTTTTTCTTATTTGTAAAATGATGATAATAGTACCCACCTTGTAGATCATTTTTGAGAAATGACTACATTATTGCATGTAAAGTGCTTATGGAAAAAAAGAAAAACAATTGAATATTCATCTACAGTATGATTTAAGCAAGCCCGTCCCTAGGGATTTATCAAAGAGAAATAAAAATATACAGTTCACAAAAAAGGCTGGTACCAAATGTGTGTAACAGCTTTACTCATGATAACCCCAAAATGGCAAGAGCCCACACAGCTGTCAGTAGGAGAGTAGATAAATAACCTGTGATATACGCATGCAATGGAATATTAGTGACCAATAAAAAGGAATGAACTATTGATACAGGCAACGGCATAGATGAATTCCAAAGGCATTATATGCTAAAAAGAAAACATACCATATCAATATAAACTTCTAGAGGAGGAAAAATATCATCAGTGGTGGAAGAAAATGTCTGTGGGAAAGTGAGGTGAGTACTGACCGGGAAGAGTCATGAGGGATCATTTTGGGGTGATGTTTTGCATCTTGAGAAGGCATTGGGTGACAGAAGTGTAAAGTCTTTATCAAAATTCAGAGAATTTACACTTAAAATTTGTGCATTTCATTTTATGTGAATTTTACATAAAAGCATATAAATAAATATTAAAGTCTAACCAATACTTTGCATGCTTCAGTATTTAGAAGGAATTGTACTATCTGCAATTTACTTGTAATGTATCAAAACCAAACAATGATAGCTGCAATTTACTTTGAAATGCATTGAAACCATAGGATGATTAGTTGGTGAATAGAAATTTGGGAAAATGGATAGACACATGATAAAGAAACTTTAGTTAAATGTTAATAATAGAATACAAATGGTGAGTATATGAATTTTCGCCTAAAAATGCCTTCAACTTTGCTGTATCTGAACATTTTTATAATAAAGTGTTGGAGAAAAAGTACAAAAGATGTCTAGCAAAAATATTAATTTAGATTATTATTATGCAAAATGATTTCACACTTGTATTTTTTTCATAAAAGTAAGTTGAACAAGTTTGCTTTAGTTCTTTGAAACTTGATATTATATATTACCTGACAATTATTGACAGATTTATCCTACACTAGCACTAACCATATTTTTCTTTATTGACCATTTTTATAGATCAAAAGTTAAATGAGCCCAGTTTTTTGCAATTAATTTTTATAGCATCATTGATTAGATTTTCCCAAATTTATTTCTCATTTATACCCTAGAAAGTAATCCCATTAAATATAGTAGTGTAACATTTTAACCAGACTGCCTTAGCTTCCCATTGAAGATTTACGTAGGTCTGAAAAAAGAGCTATTTCTGCCTAATAATCTGTATGTAAAAGCAACAAAAATATAGAAGATAGGAATCATTAACCTATAAAATGTTATATATCTCCTAAGAGTTGTCTAAGTAATCGAAGATTTTCTGGTAAAGGTCATCATACATTGCTGTGACTCTAGTTAACTAAACACTGAAAATATATGTTTCCCTTGAATTTAGCATTACCTCTGTACAGCTGAGATAATAAACAATTTGGTATGGTCCATTCAAATATACAGCCTAATTATCTAATTTGATCAGTAAATAAAATAAAGCAATCGTCTACAGCCTAAGGCACCAGAGAGACTCTCTAGGAAGTTATAGAAGATATAGACAAAGCCCTTAACCTTGGAGAGTTTTCCATCAATGACAGATAAAGTCACTGTGCGAAAACTAAGAGGAAAGTCCTACATAAAAGGAACATTCTGCCTTCTTGAGAGACAATGTAAAGATACAATGAAAAACTAAGCAGAATATGGTGTCACGAGAAAATAGAATGCATTTAAAGATAACGAATTCTAAGGTACCTCTTCCTTGTGATACCAATTGTAAGTTACAAATATAATTTCAGGTTGTTAATGAATACTTTATAGATCAATGATTTCAGTATAATGGTATGATAATGAATTTAGAGAAAGGTAAATATTTTCTAATGTTACATTCAATGATGACTAACATTTATTGAACTTTTTTTTTTTTAGGTACTCTGTTAGTTTTGTGCTAGTAGTAGAATTCTAATGATATTATGAGGTAGGGATTAAGTCATCTGCTCAAATCAATATGACTAGTAAGAGAGAGAGATTAGAATTGGTGAATGTATGATTCCCTAGTCCTTAAATTGAACCCCTCCTTAACCAGTCTTTCTACTATGCTAGAATAGCAGCACTTGCCACAGAAACAAGTCTTAAAGTCAGGATTGGGTTAAATAAAGAATTTATGCAATATTTTTTCTAGGTATTGTTATATATTCTAGAATAAGTAATCTAGACTAGAATCAAAGAATTTTAGATCTCATGGTGTCATGAGAAAAACTGAAAGAAAAGTATTTTGAAGAATTTTTTAAAATGTAAGCTAAATATTCTTTTGGCAAACCTTCCTTATTTAATTCAGAAGTCAAGAAAGAAGCAATGTCATCACAAAACATCATCCAGTTCTCTCCCCTCCATATAAATAAGAGCTAATTCTTATTGAGTGCTTGCTGTATACCAGACCATTCTATGTACCATTTAATACTCCACATTTTGTAGATAAAGAAAATGAGGCATAAACAGATTAGGAGAATTGCCCAAGGTCAGTCAGTTGGTTTACACCCAGGTACTATCTATTCCTGAGGTCACATTCACGTCAGCTCAAATACACTGCCTTGTCCCCCAAATGCACAGTATGTACTTTTTGACTTTTCTAATTCCTCTGTGTGCAGGCAGACTTTCCTTAAAATAATATGTGATATACCTATTAACCAGCTCTAACTTCATTTTTTATTCTTAAATCTCTTGGGAAAGACTATTCTACTCCCAGATATGTATTTCTGATGTAATTATTTACCTCCTTTCTTTATGTTTCAGGATGAAATGGGAAAAGGAAGTCTATATCTATCTCTCTAACTATCTCTGTCCATCTCTGTCTCTGTCTCTGTCTGTCTCTATCTCTATCTCTATTTCTATCTATATATGTCCATTCATAGCTCTTCTTTTTTCCTGTATGGAGAATTTGTTGTAGAGAGATTATTCTTAGCTGTAGACATCCAAATGCAACAGATTTTGATACAGAACAATGTATACAAGGGTTATTTCATCCTTGACAACAATTAAAATCTTTTTGATCTCTCTTTCTATATATCGATCTGTATAAATATATAGATATATGCCTATGCTACATATATTATGTATACATATATAAGAATAACAGATATAAATGTCTATGTACCTGTATATATATACATATGTATTAAATGATAGACAATGGATGGATGGATGGAAGGACAGATAAATAAATGATAAGTAGATGACAGAGGTAGGGATATTTTTAAGGATAGGTAGGGAAATTTAATGCTCATTTCCTATAATAAACCATTTTTCCTTCCAAATTAACTGATTTTTATCTTAACCATTAGAAGTGCAGACATGTGTTCATTGTAGCATCAAACTTGGAGATTTCATATATATCTTTGGTGGTCCCAGGCTATGATCTACTGTGTGCAACCTGAGTGGCATAAGCCAGATTTCAACTTTTAATGATTTTTAGAGCCACCACTTAAGGGTTCTTCTGAGCAGCATCCTTGCATTATAAAAACTAGGCTGTAATTTTTATAATTCCAACTCAGAAGCATATAGATGCTGTTTATGCATGCATCTATATACAAAAATAATAATTTATAAAACTCTATACTATAGCATTCTCTGTATAACTGTCTAATCCATAGAGTTCTATATTTAATAATTTAACAGAAATGCTTTAAATTTACCTTTAAATTTTTTTCTGGATAAAGAAGCACCAAATAAATAGATCTTTAAAATCTTTAGAAAGAAATCACAGGAAAATAATTATAATCTATAATTCAGAGTTTTGTTTTTCACAAAGATAATAAATTAAACATTCTCTTTTGAGATTTCTTTATTGTGCAAAATGAGACTGATTAGGTCAAACTGTTCTTTCAACCACTCTTACATGCCAGGCATGGATATTAACATTTCCAAAGAGAAATGGAAAATGTTCCAGGGTTTGAAACAGGACGAGGGGTAATCAACCTAAAATTAAACATTGATAGTGCTGTCTTCCCTCCCTTGATTCCTTCAAGATTTTCTTCTATGAAGCAGTGGTGAGCTGAAGGAAAGGAAAGTAATATATATTTATAAGCGTTTTTTAAAAATTTAGCCTGAATATCATATTGAAGAAAGAAATGGCAGGATACCCCTGGCCAAGGCATTCTCAGGAATAGTGTTTCGATGTGTTTCCTCTTCACATCACAAACTCTTTGCAACATGACTTCAGTATTTTATTTTTTTTACTCAATTTTACTCTCTATAGGCTCTACTTTATTCTGAATCCTTCTGTGGATCACGAGAGAGCCAAAATTTTTAATTAGACTCTTCCTTTCATGCCTACATCCTTGCTTCTTCTCCAAGTGTTATGTTGAGGGAAGAATGCCCTAATTTCAGTCATTTGACACATTTTATGTCTACCAACGCACTGTAATATATAAGACATTCTTATGGCCACATACACACAGAAGCCTGTTATAAAGTACATTTCCAGCACATATTGCTTAAAATATTTTTTATCATATTTTAGTACCCCCCCCCAATTTTCCTTCCTGTTTAGATCCCAGTTAGCCAGACCCTATGCTGTTGTTAGCAGCATTTGTTGAATAGCACACACATTCAATAATAAATATAAATAATGCCGGTAACTGACCTTTGTTCCAGAGACAGACCCTTGTGTTACATGGATATTTGCCCACCAGGGCTTACTGAGGGACATTCTCCCTTACTTGGTCTTCTGCTTCAGATTCAGGGTTCCCTTGTCGATGCCTTTGTAAACATCGGATCATAACAACAAGAGAAGAAAATCATGAGCCCTTCACGTCTCCCAGACTATAGAAGCTCGTTCTCAGAGGGGAAAAAAAGTATTAATGGATCTTGGTTAAAATAAAAGTTTGTGTGTGCTGAAAGTGGTGTCTCAATGAAGCTCCATGAGTGAGATGCAGAGACACAATCACCACACATCTGACATCTGATTTAACTTCCTCAGAGCATTTCACTTCTTGAAAAGGAAGGTTCTTTACTTAGAATATGCATCAATGTTTCTAAAAATTGAAAGAGTAATTGAAAAAAAATGGTATTTAATAATTCAATACTATTTCAAGAGGAACATGAAAGAATTCCTTCTTTAGGGTCATGATGGGATAAGGCTAACAAGAAGAGAGTCATGGGATAATTCTACTGCATGGCTATAGAATTGCTCTTTTATTCAATTTAAGTAATAATGTGACAATTAAATTTGCATTAAATATATTTACTCGTAGAATATAGATTTACACTAGTTCATTATCTTTAATTTAGATTTAATTGAATGTTTGTAGATATTCAGGAGTTACTATCTTTTATAGTTTTTAAATACAAGTTTTTATAATCAAAGCCCTGATGTATTCTAAACATTTTTTTTTTTTTTTAGGTTGACATATACAATTGAACTTTTTGAAATAAAAACATTTTGCTAAGTTATTTCAGAAACTCGGTGGATTAAATTTTTCTTTGAAATGTAGACATCATGATAATACAATTAATTTTAAAAATGAAAAAAAAATTTTTTTTGTGCATACTGTCTAATTAAGAATTGTGGAAGTGGAACATCCTCACTAAGAATTTTTTAAAATGCAATTATAATGAAAAAAATAATATTGTCAACTAACGGACTCAAATATTGAAAAAGTGTGACATGTCCAGCACTGGCCCAGAGCAGAGTTCACTAACCCTGCTGGTGGAATTGCAAATTGCCATACACTCACTAATGTAGGAAAAGTCTTTAAAATATGCATACCCTCTGATGAAATAATTATATTTAGAAATTGTATGAATGGAAATAACCAGAAATGTTAGAAAGTTGTACAGAAAAAGACATTTGTGCCAAGTCATTTATAATAGCAAAAGTTGATAAACAGCATAAATATTCAAAAAGGAATATCATAAGGAAATAACTACAAAAAAAACACTAGGTAGTCATTTTAAATATAGATGTAGAGAAATATTTGTTGGCATAGAAAGAGACTCATGATAGGTTGCTAAGCAAAAGAAGCAGCCTATATAGAGCATAATGCTAATCTTTATTAACTTACATGTATTATCATAAATGTATGGAAGTAAAGTAAGAATAGATATACCCCAAAATGTTAGTGTTGCTTTCATTTGACTTATGAGGCAACAGAAGATTCAATTTGGTTTCTCTTTTTTATTATCATTGCCCTTCTTTTTTAACTTTTTAAATATATTTTCATCAGAGAACATCTGCTATTTTCATAGAGTTGAGTTTAGTATCCTTTAATCAGAAAAATGCTTAATAGAGATTACTTAGTTTTTCCCCATTATTTTCTTTATTGCATTAAAGAAAAAAGGTGGGAATGATATCCTTTTCTATCCTCTTTTCCCTCCGACCCACACAGCCCTGCACAGAAGGATTAGCAAATTCACCTGGTCATATTCCATGACCAATTGCATCATGAGTGAGGTTGTTGTACATCCAAACATCACACTCATAAGCGGTGTCTGTTTTTAATTCTTCCTACTTCTTTTTGGCCGAAATGGTTCACTGAACTAAGGCTCCCACCTGTGCTTAAAGCCAACTTGCTTTCTGTCCTCATGTTTTATTGTTTGTGTTTAGATTCTTTCATCTCCTCTGTTCTTTGAATAAGTCAGCCTGGGGGGTAGAATGGTGAGATTCCAAAACCAGATTTGGGTTTAGCGAAGTGAAGAGGAGATTATGGCTTTAAATTAGGCAACATTCTCCAGTTCTGTTTACCAAAGTGCTCTGCAGATTTTGTGCACAAGCCCAACCAATAATAGAATGGTTTATTGAGATTTTTCCCCCTCCCATTATCGTTTCTGCCTGTAATTCCATTGGGAGCCTCCTAAGAAGGAGTCATTGGGATTTGAGACAGGAATCAGGCATTCCTCAGTGCTCTAAGCAAATGGCATTGAATAAGATTTTGCTGCAACCAGGACTGGCATCATGAGCCCTTGATCTGGACTGCACTACAGGCCCCACTCCTAGAATGGCCCTGATCTTGATTAATTCTCTGCTGTTGCCATCCTGAAATCTTTAATAATTTTTGAACAAAAGGCACTGAGCCCCATAAATTATGTAACTTATTCTAGCCCAGCCCCAAACACTGAATGTCCTTTCCGATAAATGTGGCAAAGTCAAAATTCACATATAGATAGATAGGTTCATTTTACATATTGGAGAAAAGAACATAGGCATATCTCTTTCTTTTAGATTGCCTGTCAATACAAATAAGAAGAATGGTCTTTCTCAGAAAGCCTCCTGAGTCCTTACCTTTTACTCCTAACTATAGATTTACATTTGAGAATTATTTTCAGAAATGAGGTAAAAGCTCTGGGTTCTTTGTGCTATTATTGGAGGAATGGAATAGAAGAGTTATAAAACAGTGGAAAACCAAAGATAATCCATGATCTCAAGACTCTAGTTTTGTAAGTATTTTCACTTATTTATAACAAAGTGACTAATTTTGGGGGGAGGGGCGTTTCTAAACTTATGTCAAGATTAAATTCAGATGTAAATAGAAGAGCAAAGTTTGCATGATGAGCCCAAGGAGGCTATCTTGGATCTTAACCAGTCATTGATTGGTGGGCAGGTCAGCTAGTGAATCGAATTATGACATCATAAAATGTTCCCAGTATTAATTCTGTGTAATGCCATTTGTATGAAAAATAACATCACTCTCGTCCTTCCCTGGGATTTAGTTCAGAAGCCTATGCTCATGGCTTTTCTAATCAATGTCAAATTTCCTTTGGGACAAGGTCAAGAATAGCTTTTTTAACTGAAACAATAACTAGAGATCATAATTAAATTATTCCTATCCACAGCCAGCATAAATTTATGTTTACTTCATCTCTTTCAATCCAGTGCCCTGCCAAAAAATTTATGCTAAATGCATGTAATATTCCAATCTGTTTAAAAGATTTGGTGTAAAATGAAAGAATAGAGTGTATTATAAATAACTGTCTGTTGACAGGCTCCAGGGGCATACTATATTTCTTTTAAATTCATCATATTAAAACAGATATTGTTCTCATATGCTAATACATGCTCTAATTTGTTTACAACTAAATGGGTCAATGGACCATTAATTCAGTTGCAAAACTGTCATCTCTGGCTTTAGGTTTGGTAAAACTAATGGAACTTCACTGGTATTTGCTCACACAGTCTGCTCAGCACTTCATATTAATGATTTCTATTGACAAGGTTATTGGATTCAAAATGAATGTTTACATTGAAAGGGGAAACAAGTGTCAGATATGAAGCTCAAATAGATACTCCAAGCTGGAGAGGCTTATGGTTTAAGCCCTCTACTGTTTATTCCCCCTAATGAAAAGCAAAGACAATAGGAGACATGGGGATAAACGTAATGAACAGAAACAATACTAGGGTCCTAAGAGGCTAATCCAGGTACAACAGAGTTAATCTAGGAGAGGCTAGGGGAGGTTTAAGGCTAAAAACTGAGATAAAACTTGTTACTTTTTGATCCTGTTGTACCCAATGAATGACTCTATTTGTAAAGAAGATTTTGGATTTTCAGGCCAGTGGGGCAGAAGTTAAATCCTTGATTTTTCTTCCTAAACATACTTGGGTACTTGTTTCCAGAATAAATTGATGTTGAAGATCTTCATTTTTTCTCAAACAACAAAATAAAAGGAATATAACAATACAGATATTTAAGAAGACACAGATTTTGACCCAATACCAAAATGTCTCTAAGAGACATATTCAACAGATATTACAATCATATTATTTTCTAAAACAGAGAAGAAATGCCATTTTATTTTAATGTCCCAAATGTTAAAAAATAAAACTTACACATTTTATAAATAATTGCTTAAAGTGCTTTTAAACAATCATTTATTTTAAAATTGCATGTTCTGCATTAATTATTTCACATATAAAGTTGGATTAAAGAGGTTATGTCCAAAATGGTTTAATTTAAGAGTGTGGCTCTGCTTTGCATATATTTGCAAAATCCCTGTGCACAAAGCTGAATGTGCAAACTTTTAAAATATGAATGAATTAAAATCACTTAGAATTTTTCCAAGGTAAGAAACCAATAGTTCCTCCTAAATACTTAAGCATGCATATCATGATTAGAGTTTAATATTTATTTAATGCTTTTGATGTAAAATTCCCATAAAATGAAATTAACATTTCAGAGAACTAACTACATTCTTTCAGTTCAGTAGCACATCTTTAAAAGTATCATTAAATTTATGTAAAAATCTCCACAGATTAGATCTGAGACTACATTTTATGAACTGTCATCAATTACACTATGCTTCACATTTGAATGAATGGAATATCAGAAAACAAAGTAACGAAGGCCAAAAACAGTAACATCACGGCCTTTCAAAGAATGGATAGGTAGCAAAGGGGAGTGTATTACTGCTGGAATGTTAAATGAGAATTGTGAAAAATGTTATTTCTCATATTTCTAAATGAAAGATTCTATCTTAATAGCAACTTTTCCTAATTTGAAATGTTAATATAGAAACATATAGAATATGAAAATAATCTTCTTACAAAAGATTATTAAATTTGCATACAATTTTGAAAAGTATACCTTAACCTAAAGAGGTAATATAAAAATTATGATAAAGTGTAAATGTTATTTTTAAATATATTTATCATTGCTGTTTCTATTGTTTAATAAAATGAATTTGAAAACATATATCTTCATCTCCAAAGAATATATCATTTTTTTACATATTTGTAAGTGCATTTGAAAAGTAAATGTATTTATAAAAGATTCCTTTTGAATTCTATCAGCGAGGTTATATCTGACTTTACTTAAACTATTTTCATTTTCTAAGGTATCATCTTTACGTTAATAAAGTTAAACAATTTATAAACCAACAGTAAAAAATGCATTTCTCATGCATATGTTTTGTTTAATCCTTAGCTGTTATTGTGTAACTCCTTTTAAAATAATTTGTAATGTCATATGCTCAATTTTATCAAGGTTCTAAGTAACAAATGAAATAGATTAAAATATGAAAACAAACCCTTATTTATCACACTTAGCATAGTTTGCTTACTAAAATACAATTAAGACCTTCAATAACTGGCATTATTATTTCATCTAAAGAATAAAAAGAAACCATTATATTGTCTGAATTTACAGAAACAAAAATCTGTTTTTGTTTTTTTTTTTCTCTCCACAGCACCGGATAAAGATCAATGTTGGAAATTATAATTACAGGTAGACTTTAGATCAATGTAAGTCAAGATGTTAGAATTATAGCTGCACAACAATCAAAACGGTTTCTTTGAGGCATGGTAAACTTCATATCCTGAAATTATTTAAGAGAAAATGGAAAAACAAGATAAAACACCTTTCTGGTAAAAGGAAAGTCTTTATGGACTGGCATTTGAACTAAATAATTTATAAGGTCTGTCTCAGTATATGTTACATTCTACAAACATTATGAGTGAGTCAAAAAGATGTCATTTCAGTTTAGGTAAATATACTTAGCCAGGATTCATATAATTATAGGAGGAATGCCCATGTTGGGTTCTTTTTAGCAAGTGGCGATGAGACCCTTCCAGGCTAACAATAGAGATAGCTCATTAAATAGTATCATCTTTAAGATGTGAAGAGTCTGAATTTTCCCAGAGATATTTAATTCTTTTCCCCTTAATCATCTCTCCCTTTCCTTATATCACATGGATGTAACTCAACCAAACTTCTTTGGATTCATCCCCACCTGTCAGTGTTTGTGGAATGAAACTACACATGGTTGTGTGCTTGGGCTTGTCTTGTCATCTTGTTCCCCAATCCCCCACGCTGATGGTTCTGAAAAAGTGGGCAGAAAGGGCAGTAACAGAAGGGGATAGAGAAAGAGGTAGCGAAATAGAGGCTGTTGAGGGAAAATTACCCCTGAAATGTGGGCAGGGAAAAGAGAATTTTATTTTGGCTTTGTTTTCCTCAAATAATAGCAGATACGAATAATGTCCCCCACCCTGGCCCCTGGGAAGCTTTCTCTAATCTTCCAAATCTGACTGAAGAGCCTATTATGGGGCTCCAGCCTCCTTTACTTCTTCTTCTCCTATCCCTTGTGCCCCTGTATTCACTACAGAAAGGAAGATCAGTGAGCAAAAGGTGACACTTTCCTTTTACAGAGCTAACATTTATTAAATGTTCGCTGTGTATTTTGCATATAGTATCTCACTTGATGTTCACATCAGCTCTCTAAGGTGGTACTATTTTCTGTGCCTGAGCGACAGAGTAGCACTGTGGTTAAAACTTCAGACTTTGGAGCCATGAGTGCCAGTTTTAAGTCTGACTCTGCCATAATTGGCCTTAGGCAAGTCAATTACCACTGTATGCCTCCATTTCCCCATTGCCGAATGAGGATAAAAATAGTGTGTACCACATAAAGTTGTTATGGGCAGCAAATAATTTATTGTATAAGGCAGATGGAACAGTGGCAGGCACAGAGTAGATGGTAAGCAAATGTTAGCAAGTATTGTCCTCATTTTGCAGGTGAGGAACCTGAAGCTTAGGGAATCTATGTCATGGGTAGTGAAACGGGAAGTTCTCTTACTCTTAAACATTATGCAAAGCTGCCTTAAAATATAAAGTATAAAAATTTATTATTTGCAAAATAGGGAACAACCATAGGTGATCAGCCTCCTCAGCACAGCACCTAAGGCAAACTGGAACAGGCGGGATCAGCTTTGGAGGTCAGACACCAGAGATCCATAGGCACTTGGACATCTTCAGCTGAAAAGCCATTCCCACTAGGAAGCCGCCTAGATAGAACTAAATGGGAGGTATTAATTCCTAGTATCTGACTCTTACTCAGAATGTCAGCTCTTCTTTCCTAATTCATCAGAATCATTATACACCAATGACCTATAGGTACATCTCCAAAAGAAGTCCTTATTTAAGCAAATGTGTTATCTCTAAGATGTAACCAAACAGCTTGGTCAGGGGATCTGTGTTTGCCGGAGACAGGGATGAGTTCAGGAAGTATTTATTTACTCAACAAATGTTTAACTAACTGAACAACTACTATGGACCAGACGCCACACTAGGCATAGGCATTTGTGACGCAGTTAAGTAAGGCCGTGTACTTCTGGAATTAAAGATTTTCTTCAGTGATTGATGCTAGAGAAATTGATTAACTACTTAAGGATGGAGAATATATCTACATTCTCTCCTTGTGCCATATGTTAAAATAGATTCTTAGATGTCTTGAATAATTAAAGGTAAAAAAATAACAAATACAATCACAAATGAAGAATTATCTAATTCGTTCATAGAGAAAAATTTTCCAAATGCAGAAGCCCAGAGAAAAAATGTAACAAAGATTGTAATATAACATTACTTTAATACTAATCTTTGTGAATTAAAATAACAAACCAGGAAAACTATTTGGAATAAATATAAAAAGTCAGCAATCTGGAATTCACTTTGCCTATTGCAAGCTCACCATGTTGTTGATTTATAACCAATCCTGTATTGGCTGCCTTCTTTCAGTGCCTGGATTATTGCTTCAGAGTTCTCATGTGCTCCAGAGTTCTTATTCAAATTTTAGAAATTTCCCCCAAACATTTGACTGCCCAGCCCTATCCTATTTCCCAGTGGAATTCTTACCATACCCCTTCTCCAGCCTGGATCTTATCACATACCCCCAGAAGACAGGCTCCAACCAGGTCCGACACAAACTATCTTTTGAATTAGGACTGGCCTAGTCTCATTTCTCATCTGACAATACAAATTCTGTTATTGGCACCCTCCTTTAGGAGTTAGCTCTATTAAGTTTTTACCCATACCAAAATTCCTCTCCACTGATCTGCTGCTAAGATTCAAGCATGCCTCATTGCTATCTGGAAGGTGACAAAGATGCGAGAAAGAAAACATTCATATTTATTGTAAATGACAAAAATTTATTTTCCCCCCTCTCTGAGCCCAAAGAGTTGTCATGGATCTCTGTTAAGAGATCTGGAGTTTTCCAAAGTACATTTAGATACCTGTGGAGCAAAAAAAAAAAAAAGAGATTTGCTCTCCCCTAGTAAAAGGTAAGCATATAGATCCCTGAATCGAACTTACCAATTAAGTCCTTACCAAAAAGTCAGAATCATATAACTTAGCTTTTTAGCATATTACAAGTTTTATAAAAAATTTTCTTCTTCATAGTGTGCTAATATTCTCTATTTTAAAAGTTTTATTTTCTTTTGTAAGTTACAATGTTAAGGAAGAGGAAAATAATAAGGTGTTTGTTTCTAGTTGTTTACATTACATTCAAGCTTGAAACTCCTGTCAAATCAGAAAGCCAGGAGGCTAATTGAAACGGAAACAGGAAACAACAACAATACACTTCTAACCCACAAATTTCACAGCCTCATTAAAACTCAAAACGTGGGAGAGCTGTGAAGGGAAGTAACAAGAGTGTCTTATAACCCGGATGGCCAGAGATCAGGCTCCTCCATTGCCTTGACTTCTATTAAATGATGTTTATTTTTACCTAGGGGTTAGGTTACTAATGGAGAGGACTGCAGCTTGAGTATTTAGTGTCATTTTGCATATTTGTCAATGAATTAGAAGTCTCAAAACATTGTCAAGAATTTAGATTTAGGGATTTTGTAGTGTTTAAGGGTATGAAGTCTTTCTTTTGAAGGGGAAGTTGGAAGAAAGATTTTTTTAAAATTTGCTATTGAAACTCCAGTTTAATCTTGAGAAAAACACCAAACAAATTTCAAAAGAGAGCATACTACAAAATACCTAACCAGTCCTCCTGGAAACTGTCAAGGACATCAAAACAAAGGAATTCTGAGAAACTGTCACAGCTAGGAAGGGTCTAAGGAGTTGTGATCACTCAATGTAATATAGTGTCCTGGATGGGATGCTTGAAGAGAAGAGAGTCACTGGGTGAAAACTAAGGAATTCTAAATAAATTATGGACTCTCAATGAAAATGATATATTAATATTTGTTCATTAATTGTTGACAAGTGTACATACTAATACAAGATGTTAATAATAGGAGAAATGATAAAGGATATATGGAAACTCTCTGTACTATCTTCTTAATTTTTCTGTATATCTAAACTGTTCTAAAAACTAAAATCTACTTAAAATGAAAACCAAAAAATACATGTATAATTGAGATTAAAGTTTAAGTATTAAGCAAGATAAAAACCTTTGGTTGTTACATGATAATCATTACTCTTCTAAAATATTTTTGTTTTCATTTAACAAAAGAATTGTAACAACCTACATTCACATCCTTTTTCTTTTTAAATTGATGGTCTTAAATAACTTTATTGAGTTTTTTTCTTAATCTAAGCGTAATCATGGGTAAGAAGATACAGATAAAAAGAAGAAAGTTAATATTACCTAAATACAACACGTAAAGTAGATCTAGTAGTGAGAGAATACTTCACAAGTTTGAACACCTGAATTTATCTTGAAAATGTACAAAGAACACATTATTTATGCACACATAACTTATAAGGGTTGCATAGCATTTCATTATATGATGGACTATTCTTATTTGGCGAGTGCATTATTTTGGGACATTTACATTCTTTACAATCTCTTAATGATACATTTGAAAACCCCACTCAGCCAAGTATTCTTTCTATTAATTGTTGCATATGGCTGTAATTATTTCCTTAGCGTAAATATCCAGAAATGGGATTTTTGAGTCAAAACCTATAAATAATTTTAAGAGGCATATAAATGTTGCCAAATCACCCTCTGAAGTTTGTACACTCCAATAATCTAAGTTTGAATGTGCCTGGAAGTTCCCTTCATTAATTAGATCAGCCAGATACTTAAAGAAAACTTTCTATGTACCACGCGCTCGTCATAAAATGCTCTATTACCAAAATACAGACAGATTACAAGAGAATTTTTAAAAGAAATTTTTACGTTTTAAAACTATAACATTCTGCACTAAAAATGTTTTGGTTTTTTTCCCTTATTCTATTATGAAATGTAAATTAACATTGTTAACTATATTAAATAACGAAGGGAGAAATAGACATTTATTGGTGCCTTTATGTATTTTTCCACTTCCCATAATAACGAGGCTTTGACTAAAATCAGTTTATAAGCATGTTTATTTTGATAAATTGGTAAAATTTGAAATTGATCAATTGAACTCAATGTGTCTTATATAAAACAGTAAATATAGCATAATTATTTTATGCCTTTTAGGTCCTATCCTGTCTCAGTGGCTGCCAGCAGGCAGATCATGAGCCATTGGCTCCTCTGGGGCAGATTATAGGACGACACAATTCTCACCAAAGGACCAAGCGCACAGGCATCATGGAACAGTGTCCATCAGCCAATATTGAGGATGCCCAGGAATTCAGTGCCCTAGAGAGGACCACTGAGACCCTCACCAAGAATTTCCACCAGAAATGGGTGGAGAGTGGGAAGGAGACACTTAGCGATCAGAGCTGGTCACCCAGCTGCTTCCCCACGTCATTCCAAACAACTGTGGAATTGCCAACCCAGGCAGCTGTAACAACTCTAAACCGGAGTCGGGGAGTATCTAGAAGCTAATTAGAGAAGCAGCCAAGAGCGTGAAGATGAAGCCCCATCACGGGGGTGCTAAGAAACTTCCCCTGGAATTCTTGGGGGGATGTTGGGAAAAGGAGACGGTAGAGATTGTGGGGATGGAAATAAAACTCCTCTTCCTAGCATTACCATACTATCCCCTAGCCCGCACTCGCCTCATCTCTGCAAGGTTCAAGTCATTAATAGCCCTTCCCTGGGGTCTCTGCACTCCATTCCCGGGAGCTCTGCAAAGTTAATGGATGCTGGTTGGGGCCTGGGATGGATGTGGAGGGATGCCGGAGGGGGTAAAAATGGTATAGAGACCATGTCATTAGGAGGCAGGGCAGACAGGAGCTGGGCTATGGAAAATGATTTGAAAGGGGTTGGGGGATAGGGCTGAATATTTGGTATTAAGAAAGATCTCTAAGAACCTACCCCTCTTAAGCTCTTCCAAACCAGCTATTTGTCCAGTGCTATCTCTTCCTGCCTCCAGCTCTGCCCCAGCCTCCCTCCAGGACCATCATTGGTCTAGGGCAGGGGAACTGAGATAGCAGGGTGGGGGACAGGCTAAGGAGGGTGTGACCTTGGGAGCAAGAGGACAAGCAGGGTGCTTAGGCATTTACGGAATGCTGGTTGTTTTGTAATCATTTGATTAATTTATAAAATGGAAACAAAAAAGTGAAAGAAAAAAAAGCCTTTTAGCCAACAGAATAAAGTGTGTAGGATAGGCGACTATATTTTCTGCAAATCGGCTGCTCTGGTTCTCCTCACCCCACGGTTCCAGTATTATGGGAAATGTGGTCTCAGCTATTAGTGTCATCTCTTGTGTCCAGGGTCTGTGGAGATCCTTTCAGAAGCAGCCACCCCGGTTCCCACATGATCCTTTCTAGGTTCAGAGGCTCTGCTCTCTCCATACACCCAGACTCCTTCAGGATTAGGGTTTCTCCTGGGGGAGGGACTGAAGACCTCTCTTCCTTTCTAAATTCGAAACCTTTTTTTTTTTTTTTTTTCTACTTGGGTACTAGGCCTGCTCCCAGAGCCCATGAGGTAGGATCTCCTGCATGCACTTTCTCTTCTGCAAAAGAAAGTCACGGCCTGGAGGAGGAACAGCTTCTACTTGGGAGCCCTGCAGAAATTCCTCAGGAAAAATATCTTAAAGTGACAACTACCTGCTAGAATCCTACAGAGGGAAAAATACAGGGGAAAGAGGACACAAAATAATATTTCAACCTCTTTTTAAAAAAAAAAAAAAAAAAACGTTCAAAACAGAATTTTGCCTAGTACAGGCAGTATTATCCTAATTTCTCGGGAATTGGCAACTTAAGGGAAAAGGAGCCTTTGAACAATTTAAATATTAAAAAAAAGAAAGAAAGAAATGCATACTATACTTAGAGTCAAATAGAGTTCATGAGATTTTAGATCAGTATCTTCAAATTCTAATATGTTCTTGCTCAGGATTGCTACAGACAACATTTTAAAACAGGATAGCTTTGCTCTGCTTGCACCTTCCAGGAATCTTTTCATCTTTGCACCTACTTCCTGCCTTAGCATCCCTAAGATCTTAAAGTTGACGCTTACACCTCCCTCCACTTTTCCTCTCAAACCCAGGCTCTGTGAATTCTCAAGTTGAGCTCAACAGATAGGCACATGAAGGTTGGCAGCTAAAGAAAAATCCTCCTGTAGCTCCTTAGGGGTCAAGCTCTAAGTGCCAGCAACTGGAGATGTAACTTTACAGAAGGAATGTCACATCTGTCCTAAGAATAGATACTGTTACAGCAAACCAATAGAAGAGACAATTTGGAGCAAGTAAAAGAATTATGCCTTCTGCAAGCCCAGGAATGCAGTGTTCAAAGAGTTTCCTGCCTTTGCCTCTTCATGAATGCAAAATTACTTTGCTTACTTTAAGAGCAGCTATGAACACGTGGGGAGATGAAATGAGGGGATATTACACACTTTCAAGAGTTTCTGAATTATTTATTTAGTTAGAGAAGCAACTGCTTACCATACTTTTCTATGTAAAAGGTGTTGGGTTTTTTTCCCCCACTTAAACTGAATACCTTTCCTCTCCATATCCAGCCTTCTCATGAAGTCAGAATTCATTAATCCATCATTGGACCTGAGTGACACGTTGTTTACATGTTCAGTAATGTATTTAGCTTGATACTGTCTTAGTTATGCATGTGCATGTCTTCTCTATTAGACATGTAAACTGCTCCAAAGCAGGGGCCAGGTCTTATTCCTATATTTACTCATTTATTCAAGCAGTGTCATTTTCTCTGCTCTAATGGAGATCACAGTTAAGTAGTTGAGCTGAACATATGCAGCAATTATAAGCTGAGGTAAAGATGTAGAAATACATGCAGAAGATATTAGATTTCACTGAAAAGTCAAGGACTGGGCTCTTTGTCCTTATAATCTCAACACTTAGCACAACATTTGACATGTATTGAGAACTATGTTTACTGAGCAGAATTAAACAGAGCGGTTATATCTAAAGTTAAATTTTGATTTGGACTCTTGTTTGCTTCCTGCTCTTATCACATAACATGTGGTCTTTGCCTTGCTCTGTCAGTTTACTAATATTGAAAATAGGTGATCTATATAAAAATAATGATTGCTCTAAAAATTATGCTGCCTTAAAGATATGTGAGCAAGCAGTGCTTCTTCAATTACAATACCAGACTATGTTCTCAATCTTCAAAAAAAATAATTATAACAGTAGTCATAAAAGTAGATAAAAGATGTAAAGAAATTATCAAATATTCTAATCTTATTATTTTAGGCTGGTAACACTGAGCCCAGATAGATGATGAGAAAGGCTTATGATGGCAAACATGGAAAATGTCATAATCTCTATATAAAAATCAGGTAAATTAACCTGTCTCATATTTTTGGAGATTTTATTTATACATCCACCATCTGAGCAATTTGTATTTACAGATGACAACTGTTTCTATCTTGAAGTGTATTAAATTGCCTTAATCTTATGTTTATATCTCTGTAAGACTGTCAAGGTTTTGGTGTGGGGACATAATCTTTTACATCCCTTATGTTCATATCCTCATTAGCTGTTATCTGAATGATTAAATAAATATCTTCTATCTGGACTGAGTGCTAGTTCTATTTGAATCCCCTAGCACTAACATATTTCTTCACTTTGATCCTATTAGTCAAGTTGAAGAAAATCTGCCTAATCAGTCTGAACCATTTCCCTCTAAAGAATGAGTTTTCCTTTTGGAAGTTAACAGGCTTGAGTATACAAAGATTTGAGAAGTCTTAACAAATAAATTTAGTAAAAAGACACATATTCTTACAACCAGTACATTATTTTATATTGTATTATAAATTATTGTGTTATTTTATAATGAAAGCTCCAGATCTTTTATTAAATATTTCATTCTTAGATCATAAACAGAATAATTAACATGACTTACTCCAAAGAAAAGGTGTGTGAGAGTGGGTGGGCAATATTTCATAATATGTGACATCTTTAATCTGTACAGTCATTGAAAACTCATCTTAAACATGCTTCATCATTTGTAAAAACTGATCCTGAAACATTTTGGGATAGTTGCTTCTTCCTTTGGTCATAAACAGAAATGATTTGAAATTCTTCTAAAGGAATTTCAAAGATAAGTGCTTTTAAAAATCACAAATGACTATGAACTGTTCATAAAAAGGAGTCCATATATCCTGATGAGAAGCCAATCATGTTTAGACAAATTTAGGAGATGACATTCTAGACCTAGCAACACCTAGAAGATCTTTTCACACATCATTTTTTGTTTTTTTTTTTTTCTTTTTGATGGGTCGATGAGCAAACTTTAAGGAGTTAATGGGCAGATAAAAGTTGAAATGGGAAAGGACAGTAATGTTAAGACAAGTTAAAAGCTCTTTCCGACACCAGTTTCCAAGAGACCTCCCCAGCTGCTTCCCCTGTGAACTTTTTGTGTTTCATTCATTTTGCTGGAATTGGAAATGGAGAGGCCAAGAAAAGGCCATATCCTGCTTCGTTGACTAAAGCTATCCTGTAAGTGAGTTTAATGGGTTAGAAGTTAATACCAGTGACAGTTCTAAGAAAAGTTACGAAGAGTTTTCAGTGTCTAGAGAGACTCCCTGTGGCTCCAACTTCTTTGCCTTTTCTTCTGCTCTCTGTTTCTCTTATCTGTGGATGCTTCCAGGACAAACCAGGAACATCTATTAGGAAACAAACCCAAGGGCTAATAGAAGCGTGCAGAGCCTCATTAACGAAGGGTCTGACAAAAAACTAGTTCTAATTACGACGGACTTGAAAGTGGTGATCACATGAACAGAAGCTCTTGAAAAGAGAAATCAAATTTCCTTTAAATTTACAAACTAGTGTTTTCCTTTATTTATCCTCCAAAACGGAGGCTTTCTCTGCTGTGATATGAGCCCTCTGGGATATGCTCACACTCTCTGCATGCTTCTGTTTTGACCATTTTCTTATATCGTTTTCCCATATAATTTATTCTAAAACATAAAGAAAGTGGCTGCAGAGGAGTAAAATTCTGTCACCTGAGCACAAGAAAGGATCTTTTCCTCAACTTTGTCTAAGTATATGCTTTGTGATATTGATGTTACCTTTTTGATGGAGTATTGTATACAAGAGAAAAGTATACAACTCAAATGCACGAATCTCTAAATTTACAGAAACTGAAACTTTTCATATAAGCAGCACTCAGGCTAAGAATAGGACATGGCCAGCACATCAGTTTCCTAAGGCTGCCGAAATAAAGTCCCAGAAACTTGTGGCTCAAAACCGCAGAACTTTATTTTGTTCAATTTTTGGAAGCCAAAAATTTGAAATCAAGGTGTCAGTAGTGTTGGTTCTTCTATAGGCTCTGAAAGAGAATCTCTTGGGTGCCTCTTTCCTAGATTCTGCAGTCTTTGGTGTTGCTTGGCTTATAGATGTATCATTTCCATTTCCGCCTCTGTTTTCACATGTCCTCTCCGGTGTGTCTTCCCTTCTACTTATAAATACACCAGCCATATGGGATTAAAAATCCATTCTGATGATTGGCCTTAAGCTGATTATATCTGCAAAGACCCTATTTTTAAATTAGGTCACATTCACAAGCACCAGTGGTTAGCATTTCAATATTTGGGGG
>CM053508.1:38908791-39153005 GCA_028627145.1 Eidolon dupreanum | reverse complement strand
AAGGTGGGATGTTGGAGAGAGATTTAGATGAAGTAAGTGAAGTAGGCAGCAGCCAAGAAAGGATTTAGGGTTTTATTCTATGTGTGGTAGCAAGCACTGAGGGTTTTAAGCAATGGAATGCTATATTCTGACTTAACATTTGTAAAAGATCACCGGCTGCTACTTCAAAAATGGACTACACAAAGTCAAGAGAAAAGGCACTCAGTCAGGAGGCTTCTTTGTTATTCCAGATGAAACATAACAAGATGAGGATGGCTAGGAGACAATGAGAAAAGTCAAATTCAGAATGTATTTTTGATATAGAGCCAGACTTGCTTACAGGCTCAATATGGGGCCAAATGAGAGAAGATGAGATTAGAGAAAGTCGTGAATCAAATATGATTCCTGAGCAATTCATGGTTGTGATGCCATTAAAGGATATGAGGAAGACTAGAGGAAGAGTGGAGTTGAGAATGGGAGAATTACATGGAGTTGCCAAGTCAACGGCTGAGTATATGTATTTGGAGCTCAAAGGAGAGGCAAAGTCTTGATATGTATATAAAGAAGTCATCAGCATATAAAAATATTTAAACCACACAATGGGACAAGATCACCTAACTCTATTAATTTTTATTTAAAAAGTCCCTCAAATTCATCTCTTTCTCTTATTTCTACTGCCATTAATTTTTGTTTTCAGGAACCCCACTGCAATATTTCTGTACCTGGTATGTGGTCTGTCTTTCCTCAGCAGTCCTTCTTGTTCGTAACTCTACAATTTATCATCCTGTTACACAAATTAGATCATTCTTTTATTCAATAAAAACTGAGTATTCATTATGTGCAAACCTCTCAGGTGCCTTGGTGACTCCAAGATGAATAAGAAATAGATTCTGATATTAGGAGCTTGTAGTCTACAGAAATGACAGCTTTGTAAGAAACTATAGTTCAGGGTAGAAAGTGATAAGAGCCTTATGAAGGAAAAGGAAATAATGTGAGAATTTTAGGAGATGGAGAGGTGACTTTAAGCTTCATGGATCTAAAAATGTCTTTGTTAAGAAAGCATGTCTTTGTTAAGTGCTTGCTCAAAGGCTATCAACTCTATTGCCTTTAAAATTAATATCCCAAAACTGATCCCCACTGCTCCACCCCATCTCCTGCTTGTCCCCTCTTCACTCTCGGAACTCCAAACACTCCAAGTTCCTCCAGTAAGACACACACACTCTACCCCGCCTCAGGAATGTTAACCCTGAGATTTCTGGAGTTTGCAAAGTTTCTTCATTTCCACCTTCTGTATCACCTAGCTCAATTCTGCAACTTCCCAGATTAAATGGTGACCTCAGGAAGCCTTCCCTGAATCCACAGAACCTGCTGTTATACATTCCCACAGAGCCTGTATTTTTCTTTCATTGTACTGTCAGAACTACAACTAATTTATTTATTTGTGCAATATTTGCTGTCTTCCTCTCTATCTCAGCAGTCTATAAGCCAACATACCTGAAACCATGTTACTCTTATTCAACACTGCATCCACAGTACAAATGAGACCTAAATTATAACAAGTGTACTTCAATTTTTATTACTCAATGCTTACAGATATTCCACTGGTTCCTGATTTGACTTTATGCTTCCTCATTTCTTGTACAACCCCCACTATCTATCACTTCAATGCCATTTCTTCTGTAATGTTATACTTCTCATTTTGGAGGGCCATTCTCTTTCCCCCTTGACCATGAAGTTCCCCTATCTACACCTGTCTGAGATGGTCTTCTATATTCACTACTGCCAAGCTTTGCAATAATTTGTATGCAAGTGTTACCTCTGATTTTCATATATTTAAATTATTAGTGGTAAGGAATAATATGTATTCTATGACTTTGTATGCACAGACAGCATCTACTATAAGATTTTAGAATTTGGGAAGCATTCTGATCACAACTTGCAAAATAAATGATTATACCCCCTTTAAAAAAAGGTGGCATTTGAAGGATTAATATTAAATTATTTAGAAAATTCTCAAATGTAGAACACCTCATTTCTGCATGACATTGGGTAAGGAGAGAATCATCATTCTTGCATGTGGACTATGGGCTCCAAAGAGCTAATAAAGAATTTTACCATTCTCTGATCTTAAACAACATAAATTGTTGTTCCTAATCCATTTATTGTCAGGATAATGGGATTTGCTAGAGTAATGACAGCCTACATGCCGTCCCATAGCCAAATGGTCAGGGGACTTAAACCATATCATAGAGAGGTCAGTTCCAGATATGTGACTGTTTAGTTCATTAGAGAATACAATATGAAAGAGAAACAGGCATCCTGGCTATCTTCAAATATGAGAAAGGTTCTCTGATAGAAAAGGCATTAGACTTCATCTAAACGGACCCAAGAAAACTTTCTAGGAATAATAAACAGATACTTCAAGGAGAAGGATATTTACTTAAAATAAAGATGAGCCTTACAATATTCAGAATTCTGCAATAATAGAATGAATTACCTGTGGAGGTATTGAGTCTCCTTTCCTTGAGGCATTCAAGAAGTTGTATATTTAACAGGAAGGTTATAGGAGATTTCAAACACTGCAAAGTTGAATCCAGCACCTTTCATACTTGAGATTCTGTGTTTTTTTTAAATCATAATAACAGCTAAAATGTACAGAGCGTTAACCACATGCCACATCTTGTCTTAAGTATTTTATATGTATTATTTCATTTCATTGTCACAACAACTATTATTATGCCCATGATTAAAGACAAGAAAACTGAGGCATAGACATTAAATAATTTACCTTAGTTCCCACAATTAGTAAGAGTTTGATACCAGGAAATCTTCTTTCAGAGCCCAGGCTTTTATCGTGCCTCTCATAATCATATGACAGATGTGAGTCCAAAATAGGAAAGGGCTTGCCTAGAAAAGTGAATAATAAGGTAGAGAAGTAGGATGATCTCCGGAAGGGTGTGTTACATCACCTTATGAAACGATGGCACAGACATTCGTGAACAATGAATTCAAAGAACGGCTGAAGGCACTTGCTTACACTCTCATGATATGAGCACAGACAGGCCACTAAAACACACTGCTTCACAGTGTAACCCAGGTTGTATTTTGAGAATATGAAAACAGTTTATTTTAATTCTCCTTATAAATCAATTTTCTTGCATCATTAAGACTAAGCTCTGAAGCTTAGTGCCCTAGGAAAGGAGAGAAAAGGTACCATCTAACACCAAGAGAGCACACAGGTAGAGAAGAAGGGGGATATGATGTGGAGATACAGAAAGGAAAAAGAGCAGGGCTAATAGTAAAAGAAAGCAAGAAGCCTCATGCAGGGGCCTCGCATAGGTTCAACCTTGAGAGAGATAGAAAGCCCAGATATGTTGAGAAGGTTGCTGAACTCAGAAGGTCTCTTGTCCTGCTTCCTATTTTGGTTTCTAGAAGGAGACCGTCATACCCAATGCCCCTGTACCAGCATAAGGGCAGGAAAGAGCAACATACTGGGATCTAGATGTTACTGAGTATTCCCAATGGGGAACATGGAAAATAAGTGAGTCAAGGGAAATACAGAATTTTCTATCAAGGGTGAAGTTGCCACCAGAAGCCAAAGGGTAAAATGCCTACCTGGAGGCTAGATGGAGGGCTTAGCAGAGACCCACCAATGATAAATGCCAGTGAGAGAGACTAACTGACGGAATAAGAGATTAAAAATATTGATTATGGTCAATGACAGAAGGGTGCATCAGGCTTATGAAGGACCAGGGATGGCAAGAGATAGTCCATGTGTGACATGGAATATATTCAAGGATTCAGAGAAGAATATAAGAATTTGTGCCAGGACCTGAGGCTTATTTAATTACCCTAAGGATACTCAACCAAATGCTGTCTTGGGAGAAGGATCAGGTACAAACACTAAAACAATAATAATTAAAAAAAAAAAAAAAGTCAAATCTGAGCATTTAGACAAAAGAGTCAGAGTTAACCAAGATGAAGCTAATTCAAAATCGACACTGTTCAGTTTAATTGTTGACTTTAAATATTTTCCCTTCACCATTCAGTAGGAGTCCACAAGGAAGTTTGGATCAACAGCAGATAAATAACAAATGATTGCATGGGTTGTTTTTCCACATTTCAATTTGCTGAGAGTTATATTGGCCACTCTGAATGCTCAATTAAAGAAACAAAGTTAAGGTTCTTGACTATTTGTGCAAGAGGTTTTAATTTATAAAAACATTTAATTTATTTGGATATTTCTCACTGTTCTATTGAAGCAAACCTAACTGAGCGGGGGGGACCGGCATCAGTGTGTCCACTAATGTCTTCATGACATGCAGCCTCCTGAATTGATGACAACACGCTGGGAAGCTGCATCAAAGGTAAATTGCAGTTCTTTATGCTTCAGACTTCCAACATTTGCCAAATGCATTCTTCGCTGGAACCTGCAGAGTTGCCCAGCGAGCTCATTTGGGACCTATTACTAAGTATCTTTGAGCTCACATATGGTATTGAAAGTGTGAGATTGAAATAAAGATAACTTTATTTTAATCCTGTAATCCAATGGTGCTTATATTTTGCTGTCTCGTTTCAAATTATTGCACTTGCTAAAAAATTGTATATATATAACAGTGTAAAATGTTTGAAATATGAACCTTCCACAAGTGCATTTTAAGCATATAGAAAACTGTTTCTTGTGTTATAATGAGATAATATAATTTGTTATTTATATAATTTAGAGAAAATTAATATTATATAAAGAAAAGCGATGAGTGAAATGTGAATTAAATTCCCAGGGCAAGCTAGGTTTTAAAAACATTTCACTTTAATTTGAGTCAAAAGTGTAATATAGTGGCAAAAAAAATCTAATGCAGGATACATCTTGTCCTGTGGTACCTTAGTCACTGCTTACAGAACTTGGATCTTATAGTTTGGGAAACATTAATATAAAAATTATTAACAAAAATAGGAATAAATAAAATAAGGTCACGGAAAGTAATTTGAAGACTATGTGGTAAAACTCGAGTATGTTTGGAAAGGTAGAAAACAAGGTCCTAGACTTGGGGAGCATAATTGGTAATACAAACTGAGAACAATGACTATCTCAAATCCTGTGCAAGTCTCAGTGAGACTAGTTTTCACAACATAAAAGACAGAACAAATATTCATGAGAGGAAATTGAAACCTCAGGTAGGTAGATGAGGATGTTGTAAGGTAGCATCCAGTTACTCCAAATGTATATATGTATATATATTCATTTGGAGTATATATATGTGTATATATGTGTGTGTGTGTGTGTATATATATATATATATATATATATATATACACACATATATATGAATCTGAATATATATATATATATATAAAATTGTAACTAAACTAAAAATGAAATTTCTGAATTTTATTTATAACTCTCATCCTGGAGGAACTATGGCTATGGGAGGAAGCAGGGAGAAAAGAGCTAAATATCAAATTTCAAATGGATTATTAAAATAATTGTACATAAGCATTTAGAAGGATAATTTGTTTATGATTTTCTTTATACTCTTACTAGAAGGACACAGCAATGGAATGTGGTAAACGTTAAGTACCTTTTAGCAAAAAATTTGAAAAGATCTAATATGGTGTTGTAAGCAACAAGGAGGGGTAACTGCAGCCAGAAGAATGACAATTCTTAAATGATGCTTTAATCAAATAATCTATTGCTTTCATCCTAAGTGACATTTACAATAGAAAGCTGAAGAACTATTTTGTGGCCTTACCTGATGAGCATTTTTGTGTCTTGCTAATTTTTCTTTTTATAATCTACTTAAAATCATATTGGGTGATGAAATTTTTTAAGAAAAAAATGATTCTCTTTTATTGTATCACTTGTGACATCTCATGTATGACTTAGTTTTCCTGTTATATCATAACTCCTGCATTAGTATTTTAATGTTCTTGTATGTTAATGTCTATAGAAATCCCTATTTTGAGCATGTTTGTTCTTCCTGTTGAAAACATTTGCTGAGTCAACTAACACTGGCTACTTTGAACAACTTTCTCAAAAGCTGTATTTACTCACATGTCAGTGCCTCCCATGTAAACACAAGTGCAAACTCCTCATTAGGACAATAAAGTCGCTCACACACCTTACCTCCTCACTGAACTCTTGTACTGACCAATACCCACTATGAAGGTTTAGCCACATAGAATGTGTTTTTCTCACCTGTGTGCCCTTGCAGTTCTTCCCTTTTCCTAGTATCCCTTCCATATCTCTGGTGAACTCTGGATGATGGAATTTTTTTAAAGGCAAATTTAGAAGATGTTTAGTTAGGTTTCTTTCTATTGTAAGTTACAGAAACTCAGTCTAAAGGAAAATAAAAAAAAAAAACTTAAGAAAGAAAACTTATTGGCTTGTGTAAATTAGAAGGTTCAGAGTGACCCATGGGGTTTGAAATATATTATTGGGATTCCATTTCTTTCTCCATTTGTCAGCTTTGCTTGTTCTCTGACTGCCCTAGTTTAGCATTACCTTCACTATCCACAGTTCTACTGAATGAAGTGTTTTTGCTGACACCAGCAAAAATCCTGTGGAAAACATTGATTGATTGGCTTGATTTGGGCCACAGTCCATTGATTCACTGAGGACAGTCATAAGACACTTCACTTGGCCAGTCTGAGAGCTAAGAACCATCTCTGTAGTGGAAGACAAAAAGGATAAGAAAGAAATCAAATCACAGCTAGACCACATGGAACGAAAAAGGAGGGTGTGGTTGACAAAAGAAGAGAGAGATGCAAATGAAAAGGCAGATTAAAAACCATAAACGCATCAGCGTACTTTGTTATCTAGACTCTTAATAACATTTAATGTGAAATTCTATACTTAAATCCAAAATGAAATAGTGTAAAAACAAAAAAAGGAAAGAAATATGGTTTTACACCTAAACACATACGAAAGAGGGACATTTTAGTGACGGTGAACCGAATCAGTGGAATCTGCAGTGTATTGTGGCTACAAACAACAACAACAAAAATAGATGAGAAACAGAAAAGATAAGAGGCAATGCCTACATCAAAAAAAAAAAAAAAAAAAGGAAGATCTGGGTACAGAACAAGGCAGGAGAAGCACCAAACTCTTCCTTGGAGTTTAATAACCTGGAGCTTACCAAGAGAAGAACGTGAATGATAGGAGAGCTACAAGTGATATCCTAAGAGAGAATAACAAAAGGATTGCCTAGAAGCCAACTGAAGCTAGAGACCATAAGTTTGGGAAGGTATGAAAAGTAACTGACTCAAGTGATCTAAGGTTGGGAATTTTCAATCCAAGTGCTTTGGAAGGACAAAGGGAAAGATAAATGAGGGAGGCATAGAAGAATGGCCAGAGTGCTTGTCCTTGTGATTTACATTGAAGGCTTGGAGTCCAGGAGGAGAGAGAAAGAGCTGAGACAATGAGTACCTGAGTGAGGTCAAAGATCTGGAGTCATGGGAGGATCAAGGTGGGAGGAAGAGGGACTAGCTGGGCAAATGGAGAATTCTAAGTTTGAGTTGTAAATTCCACATGTGCAATCATTTGATTTCTGTGTGAGTCCATTTGGGCTGCTATAACAGAAATACCATAGGCTGGGAGGTTTATAAATGATAGTAATTTATTTCTTGCAGTTCTGGAGGCTGGGAAATCCCAAATCAAGGTGCTAGTAGATGCGATGTCTGGTGAGATCCTGCTCCCTGGTTCATAGATGATCATCTTCTGGCTGTGTCCTCACATGGAAGAAAGGGTGAGAGAGCCCTCTGGGGTCCCTTATATAAGGACACCAATCTGATTCATGAAGGCTCCACCCTCATGACATAATTGGCTCTCAAAGGCTGCACCTCCAAATACCATTGGGGTTATGATTTCACCAATACTTTGGGAGTCATGATTTTATTAACATGTTAATTTTGGGAGGACACGGACATTCAGTCTATAACAGACAATAATGCCAAAGGCATGGTATTGGTGAAATAAAGTGAAAAAAACATTGTTGGGATCAAGTTGGCCAAGGAAGTTGGATGTTAGGTATTGGACTGGGTATCCTCATGGGTAATTATTGTATTCAGGGCACAAAAATATGAGTCAGAAGCCAAAATCTACAATGATTTGAGGGCATGTTCAAGAGTTTTATCATTGAAAATGGAAAGAAAAAGTGCATTGAGGGCAGGAACCTCAAAGGAGGAATACATTTTAAAAGTGAGGTAATGGACAACCAGTAGCAGGGGATATTCGTTCCTTAGGGATGTTGTAACAAATTACAAATTTAGTAGCTTCTAACAACAGAAATTTATTCTATAACAGTTTCAGAGGCCAGAAATTCAAAATAAGCCTTCCAGGAATAACATCAAGGAGTAAGCAGAGCTACACTCCCTCTGGAGACTCTCGGGTAGAATCTACTGCTGTCTCTTCTAGTTCCGGTTGCCATCGGTCATTCCTTGTTTCGTAGCCTCTTAACTTCAATCACTACCTCCGTAGTCACATTGCCTTATCCTCTTCTCTCTACACATTTCATCAAATCTCCCTCTGCCTTGCCCCTAGGAGGATAAATATGACAGTGTTCGGGATAATTCAGAACAATCCCTCCATCTTAAGATCTTTAATCGCACCTGCAAAGACCTTCCCTCCCCCACCCCCACCCCCACCCTCCTCCTTTCTCTCTCTCTCTTTCTTTAACCATGTAAAATAACAGTCACAGGATCTTTGATCTTTGGGGGCGCTTTTTTTTCAGTCTACAACAAATGGTGAAGTAGATGTGGCAGCAATGTTCCTAGGAAAGAGCTCGAATTTCAGCAGACCAGGGGGTCTGCAAAAAACAGCCTGCAGGCTAGTGCCTGTTTTTTGTAAACAAAATTTTATGGGAGCACAGCCATGCCTTTTCTTTACATGTCTTCTTTGACTGCTTTCCTGCTAAAGGGCAGAGTTGAGAAATTGTGAGAGTAACCATACGGTCCTCAAAGCTGAAAACGTTTACTGCTTACACTGTCACAGAAAAGCTTGCCAATCCCTGCCTGGATTAAACCAAGAATGAGATGGAATCGTCCTAGGGAGATGATAAGGTTTCCATTCACAAATGATCAATAGTCATGTGTAGATAAGAAGGTCAGTGGGAGAAAAACAAAACACCATTGAATTTTACAATCAGACCTTGAAAGTTTGGGACAAAAATATTTTATTAAAATGGTGAACATAGAAAACAGGTATTACGAAGAAAAAGCTAAGAAAATGGATGTTAGTAAAATAGTTTGCAATTTGCCTAACAAAATATATTAATTATCTTATATATTTATATAAATATACATATATTTAGTAATCACGTATTAGTTGGTAAAATATACTTACTTGAAAATATTTTTCAAGAAGTTTGTGTGTGCAATTAAAGGAAAAAATTAGAATGGGAATATAATAGTGTAGCAAGATAAAAATAAAGGCAGGCTTTTGATATTGTTTGATTTAGTCAAGAAAAACTTAAAAATGTAGACATAGAGAGGAGGGAGAGAGATTGAAGGAACAAGAAGGGGATGAGGAAGATAATTAGTAATGCACCAGCCCAAAGAGAACAGAGAGGCTGAATTTGAGACTTCAGGGAGAATTCACCTGAACAAGCAAGACGGAGCCTTGTTCCTCTCCAGAGCACCAAGGAGGAGAAAATGAGTAGAGATACTGAGAAACCTGAGGTAGAGATACAAGCAGAAATAGAATTTTGAAACTTTGTAACAGATGGAATGTGTATAATCACAGATTTTAGAAACACAGAGGTCTATATAGGATCGTGATTAAGCTGAGACCCTAAAGGATTTGGTGAGACATTTTATGAGAAACCCAAAGAGTAGGGTCATCTGCTGAATGTAAGGAAGTCAGGACTGAGACTTGACTGTAGAAAATCTGTTTAACAGCTGTTGTAGGGACTGCACGTAGGGATTTCATAAGGGGCTGAGAAATGGTTTAAACACCACTGGGGAGCACAGATTTTACCCAGTCAGTAAGGAGGTGGGGGTGGTGTGGTGGTGGTGGTATGTGTGTGTGTGTGTGTGTGTGTGTGAGAGAGAGAGAGAGAGAGAGAGAGACTGAGTGTGAGAGACTGAGTGTGAGAAAGTGAGAGTGTATGTGCAAGTATATATGTGAGACTGTGTGTAAAAAAGAGAGAAAGAAAAAGATATATACCGAGAGACAGTGACAGACTGAGAGAGAGAGAAAGCAAGACTCTATGAGCTTTCTGTACAACTGGATCAAGAACAGCTGATGTATGAAGTATGTGGAGAGAGAACTTCCTTCAGTGCCCGGTTTACTGCAGCAGGTATGGCCAAAATTTAAGGGTAGAAGAGATTCTTAGAGATAGGATAGAATTACAATGACTGCTTTTATGTCAGTGAAGCAGAAAGGGGCAGGTGCTTGGGAAAATAAGATTTCCAACAGGAAATCTTTTTCTTCATTCTTCTATCCTTGGTGAATAGAACAGTTCCTGGCACATGGTAGGTGCACAAATATTTGGGGACTGAATTAATGGAAAATTACATTTTTGAGGGCCTACAATGTACCAAACACAATTATCCTAACAAACTCCCCAAATAGTGTTATTATTAGCACACTACACTCAACCCTTACCGTCAACTGATGAGAACACTGGGCTCAGATGGATGATAGGATTTGCCAGAATAGATAGTAAGGGGCAGACCTGGAATTCAAACCCAGGTTCTCCTGACCTGGAATCTTTTTCACTCTCTTAGGCTTCCTGCGATACACCTGCAGAGGTCCAATAAGGCCTACACACAATAGTGGTGAGAGTAGTAGACGTGAAATCTTCTGTGGTTTTGCACCATTAATTGCAGCTCTGAGTCTGCAAATTTTATGAAAAGCGGTGTCATTAATATATATCCTTCTACATTTTGCTGCCTACATGTATAGTCTACTTGTCCACATTTCCTGGTGAGCAAAGACCCCAAGGTACTGCAGTCAGGGCTGCCCATTTCAGGGGAAAGAGCTAGGAGCCATGGAAACAGTCTAAACAAAGAATCACAAAGAAGCAATCGAAAGGGGCTGGGCAGAAAGTGAAACTCCCATGGACACTCAGGGAGGGGAGCTAAAGATGATGAAGCCAGCAAGCCTTGGGGTGTTGGCGTCAGTAAGAGGTCAAACATCAAGAATGCCGAAAGCTTCGCTCCCCAGAACTAAGCCGTCCTGAAGGGGTCTTCATTCTTACCAGAGGATTGGAAGAGGAATCAAGAAATTGACCAATTTGGACAATACTAAATGTAGTTCCTCTTGTCCTAGGTGATGCCGATAATTTCTCTGTGCTATAATGCAGTCTTCCTCTGCATCATTTTATAACTCATGACTATTTCTTTTACTGTAACCAGTGTCAGTCTCTGAATGGGTTTCTCCCTGCTATGAGTTTGTACTCACAGCTTGCTAACCATTGCTTTGGGGATGGGGGGAGGAAGATCCAGGGTTGCATGACACTTTCCCTTTGTGATAAAGTGCAATTGACCTGGCAACAGTGATCGTTTACACTCCACAGAGCTCATTTAGGGGAGGCTATTACACTTGACTAAAGGTTGAGTTTTCCGGGAGTGTAATTTCCTCACAAGTAGGGCCTTTTTGAGTCTGTCCTGACCTGAGTTGCTTAAACAGCTCTAATTATACTGTTGAGGCTGAGAAACTGGGCCTTGCCCACCTCTCACCTTCAGTATTTGCAACAACAAGTTAGCATCACAGTCCTCACCTGTGTCCATGGTCAACCCTACCACCTCAGCTGGCCCGTGCTTTCAGGATGCATCTGTTTTTGATCCAGGAGAACTTTTGAAACAATTCGGTAAAGCAGGAAGTTTTATATATGCTGTTCCAGTCCCTCGTGGCCACTGAATATTGCAAGTCAGCTACACTTCCAAAGAAAATGTAGCTGAACAAACCAATCAGTATCCACATCATAATCATTCACCTTCGGAGTATGCTGCTGAATGTCAGCAGTGTACGCAGGCCACACTTCAGAGTCCTGAGTGGAGAAGAGGGAGAAGCGGCATTCACATCACAAATCAATCAACCCAAAGGTTTTTCAGGTGAATAAAAAACACAATCGGCAGCCAGACTCTGATCTGTTTTCTTCTCCACGTCTCCCTGCCCTCCCCTGCTTTCAAGTGTATGCCGGTGTCTCTACAAACAAAAATAATAAGGGCACTCAGGTCCTTCAAACAAAGCAAAATGTGATCCCTTTGTGGCTGCTGCATCAATAAATGAATGGTGCTCCCTAGACTTGAGAAGAGCAATATCAGATGTGCTTGGGGATCTTAATAATACTATTATTAAGGACTAGACCAGTGGAGAAATTTGTTTTTCCTGTAACACCTGGAGCAACAAAAAAAGTCCAGGGGGAAAAAAGAAAACAGGGTTTGTTGGGTCTGTCTTTGAAATTCATTTTCCCTCTTTAGTAGAGACCTGTCAATCAAATCCCTAAAGTAAGAAAATTGTTGTTTTTACTAAAAAGCATCTGAAGGAAAACTCGGAGTTTTACTTAAGTAGAAATCAATGTTTTTACCTACTCAGGAAAAGGAGGAAATATCTTAGTGATGCTTTAGGATGTCTTTTGAGAAAATTAATATTCTATGAATGCATAGCTAATCACAGAAGAATAAAGACAATTCATGTTTAATTTAGGTGCATGCATCTTCTGCTTCTGGGCCAATTCTGTCACCTAAAACTGAAATCTCACTGACCCCTGCTAGAATATCTGCTCCTAGAAGTTCTCATTTCAGATGTAACAGGAGAAAATGTTTCATTCTGATCCTTTTATGTATAAGGGAAACACCCTCATATATCCTTCCTCAGTCCCGTGCCCCCCATCCTTCCTCTGTCCCTTTCCATTTTATAAGGGGGTTATAGAGTTTTATAAAAACTCTGTATATTTTAAAGAACCATGGAATATTAAAGTTGGAAGAGATTTTAGACATAAAGTTAGCTTCTATCCTTTTATAGACAAGAAAATTGAGACTCAGATACATTGAAACTTATCCAAATCCTACACCTAGTTAGTTGGAAAGCCAGAAATAAAACACAGGTCTTTCAGCATCCAGCATAGTGTTCCATCCACTACACTAGGGATTTCCAAAATTGCCTGATTATCCAAATTACCATGGGTCCTTGCTAAAAATGCAGATCTCAGGTCTTCTCCAGAGAATCTGGCTTATTGTAATAACCTTCCTAGGTGACTCTTAGGACCAGGCATTGTTTGGGAAATACTTCATGAGAATATGATGCTTTATCCTTTTTCCTCAAAGGGGGATTCTCTTTCACCATCTGTAGTGGATGCCTTGAATGGAAGAACAGCGTGGAGAGGGAGGGAAGTTTGATTTGAAAGCTGACTTCTGGCAGCTTTCTCAAAGAGACACAAGCAGGAAATGGAGAGTAACTTCCAAGCATGACCACTACAGCCTCCAGTGGTTTTTTCCTTGTCCAAATTCCCATAATTTATTTTTCCTTTGGGTAGTAAACATTTGTTGGTTATTATTCAATTAGTTTTCTATTCATATTTGTATTTCTTGGGTGCACTAATAAATTGAGAGATTATTAAGAAGACAAAGAATGTCTAATCCTTACTTATCTCTTAGTACGTAACATTATGCCTTAATTCATTCATATAAGATCTATTTTGACTTCCAATTTGCAAGACAAAACACAAGAAATATTTCCTTCTTCGCCTGTCATAGTCACCCAAAAGCAACCAGGAGAATTACAAAAAGAAGTGTACATTCCATTATTATAAGAAAAAATACACCTGGAAAATCAATAATGAAAGAGAAAAGGCTGTCAAATACAGTGGAGATCAAATAGAGGGCCTAGAAGATATAGATGTTTGTAGCTGCAAACTTCAGACTCAGTCAGGAGAACACTAATTTTTTGAACTGTCACATCCACACCCTGGTTTAGAGCACTGAGAAGGGGCTGGTGGTAGGTGTTGCTCCAGAGATGTTTGGCTATACAGAGGAGCAAGGCAGGACACTAAGTGGAGAATCCTGTGTGCACACCAGTATGTAACTGAGGTAGAGTGGAGGAAAGAGTCTCTGCATTGTAGGCAGCCCTTTAGCTCCAGATCATATATATAATCTTCTTTTATGAGAATTCCTGCTAGCCTGGAGCTCATCTGATCCAAAGATGAAAAGGGAGTAAAAGAAGAAGAAAGAGAAGAAGGAAGGGGAAGAAAAGGAGAAGGTAGTAGAGAACTGTACAACTGTAAGAAAAAAGAATAAGCAAATAAAGTCATCAGAAAAACAAATACACAAGCAGATAAAAAAAAAATGACCAAAATATATAGTCATACACATGCTCAAAACAAAACAAAACAAAACAAATGAAAACACCTAGATCATGAAATGCTTCTGTAAAACAAAAGTTCCATGTAGTAATATAAAAACTCAGGAAAGACATGTCAGGAAAATAGGAAAAGTTGAAACTTGAGCTAGGAGACATCAGGAAGTAAGTGGAAAATTACAGAATACTGTCTCGGAGATGAAGGCCATGTTGGAAGTAGCAATATACCCCATCCAGTTCATCATTCATATCAACATCACACTGATCATTCTAGAACTTAGAAATGATCAAATTACTCCTGAGCTAAAAGATTTTTCCATATTTTCTCATCACCTACAAATTAAAATCTAACATTCTTTGTACAGCATACAAATCCCTGTCTTTACCTTCACCTTTCCATGTCCTAGCCACTAATTTTTGTGAATTAATTTGTCAAATGCTACAGGCAATTTGATGATTATTTGTAAAATCGAGAAGCTGTTTCTTTGCTTTAGTCTTTGCATCTGTCATCCTCTCCTCTCAAAATGTGTCCTAAAACGACTAAAACCCAACTCATGATTGCCTCCAAAGTGAGACTGTCCCTCAAACCGTCTCCTTCATCAACACTCAGGCAGGCAACCGCAGGCCTTCCCTTCTCCATTCTCTTTCTAGAACTTGCTGTAAAAATGCTCACCACATTGTTATGACTCTTACAATAGGTGTCATTTCCTCTCATGATCAATCTAAGAGAAGAAATTTGTGTTCCCCAATACCCAGTACCATAATTTGCCCATAATTGGAACCTAATAAAGCTTTGTTGAATTATGGAAGGTTCTTTTTTGCTTTCTTGCAGGATTTGGGAACCTACCCCATATACTTTCAGCTAATTTGTACTGTCCTCTTCAAAATATCATGCTATCTATAACTTTGGTACCAATATTTACCATCCTAGAGGGGGTGCATACAAAACATTACAATTGGAATATCACGATTAACATGTACAAAACTAAATTCACCACTTTCCAACCAATTCAGCATCGTTTCCCATCTTCTTCCTTTTTCTCATTAGCATTCCTCATTGGAAGACTTAATATCTTGGGATCCATTAGGTTCATCCCTCTGTTCGATCCCTTCCTTAACACTTATTATTCTACAAAATTTCTTACATTATCTTTTTTTTTTCTTTTTCTAGTGTTACCACTACTTGCTCCTTTATTTCAATAGTTTTCAAAGTACTTTCTTTGCCTAAAGTGTCTGTTATGTGATTGACCCAGACAAAATGTACTGAAAGGACTCTTTCATAAAGTCATTCTTTAATTCTGAATTTAAACATTTCTATGTATATCTGACATTAAAAAATCTCAGATCTTTTATAATTTCCCCCCAAATTTAAAAATCCAACCTTGTGCAATGTAAATCCCCATATTAAAGCTTTCTCCTTTTTTGAGTTGGTCTCATTCTTCCCCTCCCAAAAAAAAAACACATTCTCACCTGTGTTCATGCTGCTTCACACCAAAATAGCCCACAACTTCACATAAATCCTACTCATTCTTCAAGAGCAAATTGAAATTCTACATTTCCCATAAATTCTATCTGAATACTCCAGGTGGCACTGATCTTGACCTTCTCTGAATTCTTGCATCACAGCTTTAACACATATATATTTTATCACTTCTTAAGTATTGTTCATATTTTAGTCTGTTCAGGGTGCTATAACAAAATACCACAGACTGGGTAGCTTCTAAACAACAGAAATTTATTTCTCACAGTTTTGGAGGCTAGAAGTCCAAGATTAGGGCCAACACGAACAGATGAGTTCTCTCTTTTGAGCTGCAGACTTCTTCTTGTGTCTTCACATGCTGAAAGAAAAGAGACTTCTCTGGAGCTTCTTTCATAAAGGCACCAATCTCCTTCAGAAGGGCTCCACCCTCATAACTTAAGCACCTCCTAAAGTTCCCAGCTGCTAATATCATCACCTTTGGGGATGATGACTTCAACATGTGAAATCTGGAGGATAGGGGGGGAGGGACACAAACATTCAGTCCATAACAGTTCAGGTGTTCATCATAGAGGTCATAGAGTGTGTGTGTGTGTGTGTGTGTGTGTGTTAGGGGGGAGTGAGTAGAGATAGTAATAAATATTTCATTGATTAGAAAAAGATAATAAAAGAAGAAGCAGCTGGAGCTATGTTTATTCCTCCTATACTCTCTTTTAAATCTAAATCTTCACCATGTTAATCAGAGAGCCACAGAAGTAATTAACACTCAGCAAGTCAGGTAATTGATTCTCAGTAAGTGGCTAACATAAGTTTAGAAGCTTTAGTTAAAATGGATATTGTGTATAAATGGATAACTTTGTGCAGATTTAGCTTTCTATTATTTCTAATTTGCTTTGACATACTTGGAAAAGGATTGGGGGCCCATCCTCATTCTCAGCACACATATATCATTTTGTGCCAAATGATGTTTTCATTTGAGTAAAATCATTTGAGGGGCAAGGCAAACTCTTGTGAGGTTTTCATATGTGGTTATGAAAACTGAGAAGACACATTAATGCTGTAGCCATGGTGTTTGGGTTTAGATGGTAAGATACCAGGTGCAGGGAGAGGTCCAGTGTCATCAGAAACAAAGACAAGGTCATAAATCAAATGAATTTGGGTGACAATGGTTAGACTATATTTGGAAAAGGGATAAAGTTGATTTGCACAATATCTTGGTGTTACCCAAAACACTGGCCAGGAAACATTGCCTTTCATAAGCCACTATACGGACATATCCCTTGTCAGATTGTCTGTACATCAGCTGCTTCCCAGACTTCTGGGATGGCCCCTTGGGGATATTTCTGACCAAGATTCCCTAAGTTCTGTGGGTCTGCTTGATGCTAAATACAGTCTTGATACTGTGATGCTAATTTAAGTCTTACATTTCTAGAACTCTTATTGACATTAACAGGAAAGCTAGAAGGTACACTTATGATTTGGCTAATAAAAAGTTTCCGCAAATCTAAATGATAATGATGTGATGAAATCAAAGTCAAGTTAGGTTAAAGATTTGTGTTTCATCGAATATTATTTAATTTTTTCTTTAATCACATGATTTTATCTACTTGAAATAACATCAAAAAGAAGAAGATATATGGTGCAGTGCTCAGGAGTAGAAGCTCTGGGTTAAAATCTAGGAAGCACTCGGACTAGCTCTGTGACCTTGGACAAACAATAATGACTCTGCTGTCTACGTCTTCTCCTGTAAGACAAGAAGGATATTAGTACTTATCTCTGAAAGTTATGTCATGAGGATTAAAGAAGATAATACATGTGAAGTAACATCTAGAACAGTGCTGGTTAGTTATCATGATCATATTCTTATTATAGATCTACTAAATACCTTTCAAGTCACCTCGAAGTTCAAGGTCTCATATACAAAGTCTCATCCACCACACTACAGATACAAGCTTTCTTCAGTAGATCTCATTTTTATAATAGAAGTTCTGTCCTTTGCTAAATCTGCATTACTATCTATCTTTCATTCAACATCCTTTTATGGAGCACCTGCTATTGCCAGGGACCACGTTAGGCCGTGAGCACGCAGCAATGATTGAAGCTGTCATTGCTCTCAAGTAGCTCAGAGAATGATAGACAAATAAGAAATGCTGAAGAGGCTCTAAGGGCTTGGTGGGAAAATATATAAAGGAGTATCATACAACCAAAGGAAGGACTGTAGCTTGAGGTTCGCTGAGAGGAAAGAATGACCTTTGGTTGAGTCCCCAAAAAAGAGCTGGCTGGGTAAAGAGTGAAAAGTCTGGGAAGGTGATGAGTTCAGCCAGCAGCAGGGCTGGTCATGAAGGTCAAAGGCTCAGGTGAGGCAGAAGCCAGCTGAGAACTGCCACGGGCTCCTGCGGCTGGGCATCTCCTAGTGTGATTGCAGCCCCACATCCAATGCACGGGCACATTTAATCACTTCTGAGGGCATCTGTGCTGCTCATGAATCTGTCCTGTGAGTGTCATATACACAAAGTTTGATAAACCACTGCTCTGATATTCTATTAGAATAATGCAACCATGAACACTTCATTTTAAAAATGTAATTCTATATAAAGAGGTGAGGGATTTATTGAAAAAGCAGTCTAATTTTTAAAACTTCTTTTTCATGGATATGCTGTATACATACGTTGGTATATGTGAATACACTATACATATATATGCAGAATATATATATATATATATATATATATATATATATATATATATTATTTAACATTTGCCTATCTCTCAGTCTGTATAAGTGTCCTGATTAGTTTTAACAATGAGCAGATGAAAATGATGCAACTACTCCTTTCTTTTGTGCTAACATTTATAGTTAAATCTCAGCACAAAAGTCTAAACTGTGTAAATACAAGCAGAATTGTCCACTTTTGCATTTCAAACCCAGCACCATCTATGTTGACAATGGCTGAAGTCAAGGCTATCAACTGGTGCTGTGGACCTAAAAAGATTAGCAGCAATAAAAGTCACGCTTGGATGGAGCACCATCCTGAAAACCAGCCACCACTCAAAGACTATCTCACTCTTGCTTCTGAAGGTAATTGCAGCATCTGTTTCTTGAAGTCATTGAAACCAGTACATGTCTGGCTTCTATTTCGTGATTAGCAAGTGGCTTATAGGGGAAAGGAAAAGGGCTTTGAACAGAGCCAGCCAGAAGCCCCAGTGGGTCAGAAGCGAGGCCCAAACAGCTGCTTCTTCAATAGACTACTCAGGCTTCTCCATGCCTCTTGCACTTGTCCATAAGCTGCCAAGCAGGGCCTATTGTGAGATTTTTAAGCAGTGAGAATTCTGGCCTTAAAAACAAATGGACTAGCTTAACTCTTAAGTGTCAATCAAAGCTGTTGGAGGAGTGTTAAAATTTGAATTAGATAGCATTGTTTTTGTGTTTTGTTTTTGCTTTCACTCTGTGATCACCCTAGTTTACTTTGTTTAGTTTACTACATTCAGGTTAACGCAATTCCACAGGCCTTTCATTGCTGGGCCTTTTTATATACATATATATAAACTTTATAGTGGCCTTGGCTGTTATCTCAGTTCTGGGGTGTAGATTCACAATTTCCTGGCACTATACACATGCACATATTGATGCCTGTGAGAACTTATTTACCATGGTCACAGATTTTATATATGGACTAGTCATCAGAACCTAACCAAGCTGGGCACTTCACTGTCTTCCTGTGCTCTGTAACTAGTTCTCTAAAGAGCTTGACTTTGAAGAAGAGCAAACATGGGGAAGCAACGAAGAGTAATAAGTGATTTTTTAATTTACTCTTTCTCAAAAAAAAAAAGTTAGGTAAAAATTAGGAAGTATACATAGGGAGAATGATTCCTTCAGAATTGTGTCCGTGTTTGTCTTAGATGATGCAGAGAACAATAGGAAGAACTTTTATGAATGAGGCTTCAAAGAACTCTAAGATTTTTAGCTCACCTCAGACCTTATTTTACATATCATTGGTTATATGCATAAACTGTGAGAAACTTTTCTTTCCTTGAAAGTATTAGGACAGAAATTCATCTCGCAATTGGTCTACCTGAGCACCAGAGAGAAAGTCTACCTGCAGAGCATATTTCCATGTAGCAAGTACAAAGTCCATCATACCTTCACATGAAGATAGACCCTGTTCCTGACCAATCAGACTTCTCAGTCCCTGATGTAAAATGTCCACCTTTTGTTTATAAAATATTATCTATATAAAGACAAAAAGGAGGAAAATAACAGGAAAGCAAGCATTTTTAGCCCTGTCAGATAAGTGCAAAATTGGCTTTTACAAACTGGAAGGAAGCTGCATTCAGGGTGTCTGAGGAAATCTGCACAAGGACAATCTATTTTAGTATCTGCGCATTGAAGCTGTGCACCTAAAATAGGTGAAAATAACATCCAGGGTCTGAAAAGCCCACGTGATCAGAATGAAAACCTCCAAGATAACTGTTTAGAATGTACTTATTTTTTTTTACTACAGTGTTAAGTCCAAAATAAACTTAGCGGTTTGATATCAGCAAATAGAAGAATATAGTGAAAGGGTTTTCAGTGGAGAAATCTGTAAAGAAGAACTCCAGGTAGCAATGCTGGGAGGAGAGCATGAAGTTTACTCCAAGGAAAGGTTATGAATTCACTACCCTCAAAACCTAACGATCCCTCAAACACAGCTATTTTGGAAGGATTAGCACGAAGGCAACTTCCCATTTAAATTACTTGCTACTACAAAAAATGTAACCAAACAAAATGACCAACGATAGTGGTATTGATTAAATAAATATAAATATATATATAATTTATATATATATTTATATATATATAAATAATGTGAGTTGTGAAAAAATAATGAAGTCAGAAAGTGTTCTTGTTATAGTAGGTAAAAACAAATTATAAAACAGACTTCATTCTAAAAAATACTAGCATTGATAGATTAGTATAGAGCTACTTAAAGATATACATATGCACAGAAAAGGAGCTGAAATTAGGCAAGCCAAAATATTAGCGGCAATTATGAATGGATGATGAGAGTATGAATATTTGTCGTTCTTCTCACTTTTCTTTTTTTTCAAATTTTCAAAATTGAATAAATACCAAATATTATTTTTCAAGTTTCTAATTTTTGCCTTCCTAAAAAAATGAAGCTGCTATTGCCCTGTCTTGTAAAAAAGATTTATTTATGCCAAACTTTTTACCTTCTACTATTTTTACCTTGTAGTTTTCAAATAAACATTAAATTCATGTACATAATTACTGTTATATATTAATAAACAGTAGCTTTACAGAAAATAAATTGCTTAATTAAATTATTTTTCATATTAAAGATTATGTTAATATTTTTGTGTCTCAATCTGAAGAAAATTTGTTAAGTGGGAACTGGTTTCATTGATGTTTAACAGAAAACTAAAAAAATAAATGTTTTAAAACTTTCTTTATGTACAATATTAATACAGTTTCATTTTCATGTTGAAGTAAACACCCCAGCATGCATATCCAAAATTCCAAAAATTTCAGTCATTTCTAAAGACTTATATTTAAAGTTATCTGATTTAAAACTATCATAAAAGCAACATGTATGCGAGATGAATATGAATTTTCTAGTGTATTAACAATTATGTAGTCTGAGAAGCTAAAGCATTTGTTCAAGTATGATTTAATCATACATGGCATCTTGTTACTTTACCTCGACAAGTGGCATGTGTAAAAATATAAACCCAAGCGGCCTATACATGAAGTATAGAACTATGAGTCACTCACCAGGTTTGAATGAAGAAACTAGATTTTCAAATGTGCTCCACTTAAACTATTGTAGAATGAGCTACAACATCAAGGCAGGCTGAACAAGAGCAAATGGCCTCTCTTTCCTGCACTCACATGCAATTTTACTTTCTTCAAATATTTACTTGTGTCCATTTGCCAAGATATTATTTTGGGGAAAAAATTTTGCATGAAAGGCAGCTGCAGAGAGTCAGATGAAATCTTTTATTTGGACTATCTGTTAATATCCTAATATTCTAAATTACCAATTTTAATTTAATTATATGTGCAATACTGATCTCGAACAAGAAAATTCTACTTCAACATAGAAATACTTTTATTTCCAATATTCCAATTACTTTGCTGCTTTCTACTTTGTGCTTCTTCCCTCAATTACTCCACCTTGATTTCCTCCTATTTTTTGTCCTGACACACACACAAATGATTGTTAATATCCTTTCTAGAAATTGACTTCTAGTTATTTTTCTCTTCAGTTAATAACTTGGAGTAGGTGGGCATGAGCCCATAAAAATACAATCTTTAATCTTAAGGACTTCCTGTCCAGAAAGGCGTCAGAGCAGACCAAATGGCACCAAGCGAATGGCGTGACCTGCAGAGGCTTCCAGTGTGGATAAACAACCCTGATTAAGAGTTATACTCTGTTAGGGATATTCTCAATGTTTCTGCATCAGAAACAGTCATCTTGCCTATGCTGAAATTTCATTTTGCTTCCCCCTGAATAAAATGAAGCTTGTTCAGAGGCTGAGTGCAGGAAAGTGTTGGATTTCCTTCCCTGGGTCAGAGAAACACAATAACTCTGTTATAGGCCTTCCCACTGGTACCTAGAAACCACCAAAAAAGGGTGGGGGACTGTTTTACTCAGACCCAGCTGTTAGTTTTCTTGTAGCTCCAGTATCCCGAAACATTTGCCTAGTCGCTACCCACCAGATTTTAAAGCTTTTACAATGTCCCTCTGTGCCACAATGGAAATAATTCAACCTTAGTCATCTGCTCACAAATCCTGCACTTTAGCATATAGTTTGAAACCGTGCCAATCTAGGACTTCCCACTTCCCTAGAGCGTCTTACTCTGGATTCTCTCCTCTGCCTGTGAGAAATAGATACTCCCCTGAAAACAATGGGCTGTAAATTGAGAAAAGTTAAGAATCAGCATCAGTTTCTCATAAATCTAATTTCTAATTTCCCACCCATCTGGGTTCTACGTATAAACTCTAACACACACTCCCCTGTGGGAAATGCTTGTTCATGTTCATAAGCCTGCCTCGACTTATTCAGCTGGTTTTTCTCTTTGGTGGAAAGAAATGATATAATTCAGCAGAGAAATTGTAGAAGGAGGTTATTAGAAAAGGGTAGATTTATTATAATATTTTTTTTTGTCTTGGCTGGGTGTGAGAGAGAAGATATACTTATCCATAGCAAATGCACGTGAATATTTTTCCATGCTAACTTGCAGTTGCCCAGAAAGAATGGATTAAGTCTACATTTTTACCATTCTGTAGAAAAGTATAGTAAAAATATCTAAAAGAAAATGTGATAATATGAATTAATCATTCACAAGGAATGAGCTGAGAATATTTTACTCATTTTATACGACAGAAAAATATAAAATAAAATTTTGTACATACAGATATTGGAGTGAATATAGTACAACCTATAAATGAAAACAGTCCTTAAAAAGTTTGCTATCATTGAAAAGTCACTTTCAGTGTTATTCCTTTATTTTAGTTTTCTTTAACTCAAACTCACTTTACTGAGGCATTTTACTTACCATAAGTAGTATATGTTATAGTTACTTGGTTAAAATTCTTTTCTTTGGTGACAAAGAAATTAAAATGTATGGTGCTGAAAGCTAAGAAATACAAACATCTTCTTTTAAAATTGCTATTTCTTTAATATACCTGTCATCCCATCTTTTTAAATAATATAGTGTGATTAATATTTCTTAAAAGCTTATGAGGAAATGTCACCATGTAGAACTATGGGCTCAAGTTAACTCTCTTCTACATCATCTCTCCTCAGACAGCTCAGGTATGGTGCTTATGGTATCATGTAGCATTTAATAATTCATACAGATTCTAGATCTGAGCATAAAAATTTTTGATAATGACTTTAATGAAACTATAAACTTGTAGTTGGAAAATAAAAGATATAAAATGGCTTCTCTGCTAATCTTTCTCTTCAAAATAAATAAAATCTTGTTAATGCTGAATGAGTCCTGGAATTAAAAAAAAAAAAAAAAAACTTGAAAATTAGTTTGTGTTCTCTGTATTAATAATAAAAAAAGTTTAAAGCTTTAAAAATAAAAATAAAAAAAGTAGCAAGGGTAGAAAGAACTCTAGACAGTAACTGGGAGCCCTGGGTTTCCAGCCTGACTAGGCCAGCATGAATCCAATAAACCACTTCCTTACCGTGGGCCTCAGTTTCCACCTGTATAAACCTCTTCTAGGTTGTATAGGCCCATGCTAGACCCCAAGGGTAACACCCATGCTGCGTACCTAGCACACTCCAATCGCTTTTCCACACTCAGTCGATTCTCCCCAAAACCCCAGGAGGCAGGTACTGTTGGATGAGAAAATTGAGGCCCAGCGAGGCAGAGCTCTAATTGAAACCCAGACCGATTGCAGGACCTAAGCTGCTAACCACTGCACTACACTGCCCGTCATTCTGAGGCTCTAACTCTCATTTGAGAGAGAGCAAGAAACAGCATTGTTGGCAAGAAATGTCCATAAGGCATGTTTACAAATCAGAAAAACTCACTCTGCAGCCTTTCACACATGTTCTCAACTTACTGTAGTCAACCTCTGGGTTTAGACCTATCATATTGGGAGGCTGCTGGTACAGATGGAGTCTTTTGGGGGAAATGGGAGCATGGAATGACCAGATTCTACCATTTTATCCCGCACCTTTGAGCTTCAGAAACTGGATTTAAAAATAAAAACGCGTAGAATGCCCAGAGGTGATTATACTTACAAGAGCAGATTCACATTTGCAAGATTGACAGAGAAATTGTTCCATAAACCTGAGAGCAACTACAGTTATCGATGAAAGAGTCATTTAAATTTTCTTAGTTTCTGCAGTGATATTCACAATCTTCTAAAAGATTTAAACAAAGTAGATATAAAAAAAAATAGTAACTTAATGTGCCTCATATTTTATCACCATTAGTAAGCAAACTGTAATGATTGCAGGTGTAAACCACAGCAGGATTGATTTCTCCACTACAAAGTCCCCAGGAAAATCTTAAAACTACCTCACCCCCCTCAACTCCTCACCTGCCCCCCACTCCCACCTCTGCCCCCACTAACTCTGGCTTGTTTTTCTTAAAGGTACAAAGTCTTTGGCTTTAAGAAAATCCTACTTGTGGAATTATTCAGTATTTTTTTTTTTTTTTGTAACAGGCTTATTTCACTTATATGAGGTACTCAGAGTCGTCAAAATCATAGCGAAAAACAGTAGAATAGTGGTTGCCAGGGGTTAGGGAGAGGAGGGAATGGGGAGTTATTGTTTAATGGGTATAGAGTTTCAGTTTTACAAGATGAAAAGAGCTATAGAGATGGACAGTGATGATGGTTGCACAACATTATGAATGTATTTAAAACTACTAAACTGTACACTTAAAATGGTAAATTTTATGTTATGTGTATTTTACCATTATAAAAAAAAATGGGGGGAAAAAGGCTGCACAAAAATACACCATCATTTTAGTACTTCTGTTTGGGTGGTAGGTCTGTGGGTAATTTTTTTCCCCTTCTTTTTTTCTACTTTTCTTCATTTTCCAAATAATCCTCTATGGAAAAAAAAAACATTAAAAATAAAAAGGATGGACAGAAAAAAAAGAAAAAGAAGAGCCTACTTGTGGACCACCATTATTTTTCATGGATGTTAGAATCTGTGTCTAAAACCCTAGCTTCTTATTTTTATCAATCTGTGTTTCTTTCTAAACATATGGAAATAGTAGTTCAAATTCTCATTTTTTTTTCAAATATCTTTTTACACAAAACCTTTTATTTTAAAGCCTAGATTAGTTCATTTGTCTGAATACCTTATAGATGAGTAAGATAATTGCTTAAATATATAAGAATTGATATACTGGTATAATTGCATTATTTTATGTGTTTAGCCATACCACTTTCTAAAATAGCACACTGCTTCTGAGATCTATGTGAAGTAGCTGCCCTTCTTTCTGTATCACACTGTGACTCTCTAAATTAACAAAATGAACTGTGCTGAGTGGCAAAGGGCCCAATGAGTTTTTCAGAAGAGAGTGGACTCCAGACGCTGTTCCTGCCCAGTGATTCTAACCTGGCATCATCCTGTCATGATGATAAATTGTATGTACAATTCATAGTTGGAGCAGATGGGAAAGTATAGTTTATTAAAATCTAAATCTGTTCCCCAAACAAAAGGAGAACTGTTTACCTCTCAATGAAATATAGATTTCTTATAAAGGGAATTTTGGATATTCCAGTTTTAGTAACTGAAGCAATTATGTAGTTAGGGACACCTAGACTATAACAAAATTAAGGTTTGTTCTAAATGAACTTAAATAGAAGGCACTCATTCATTTAAGCATCGAGTTCATTGCATGCTTCCTAGCTTCCAGGAATAGAAAACTATACCAGAAAATATGCTGTAAAAATAAATAACATTTTTCTTTCCATTAAGTACTTAATTTGTGGACAAGTAAACCTTATGGTGTGTTACCCCAGCTCAGATATATAGAGAGACCTTTTTAAGATGTGCTATATAACGGTAAGAAGGAGATGAGACACATTTTGGTTTTTATAACATTTGTAAATTCACTAATAGTCAAGAGTATTCAAAAACCCAGATTTTAAAAGGATAAGCCCATACATGGAGAAAATAATGTAAAAGCTAAAATAAACTCTTCTTTTGGCCCCAGAGTTTTATTCTAGCCACAGTAAAATAGAATCAAAAGATTTCAGATCTAAATTTATTGATTTATTTATTCACTCTTAATTCAACAACTATTGATTGAGCTCGAGTATGTGACAGAATTGTGGAAAACTGTCATTAATACATTATTGACTCCAAAAGTCATCTTGGTTTTAGAATTCCACACACGGCATTATATGTACATTTGGTAAGTTGAACAGTATTATTCGGCTCCATTCACTAGATGGCTTCTGAGAAAACATTCATTAAAAAAATGTGTATTACCCCACTATATGCTGAACACTTTTAATTCATTGTTATTTACCTCAACAATAATTCTGAGAAGTTGCAGGTGTCATTGCCTCACTTTACAATAAACAAATCTGTGCCTTAGGCAGGAGCTTCTGCCCAATGTCTCATAGATAAAGTGTCAGAGCTGGAACTGGAACTTGAGTCTGACTGGCCCCCAAGTGTTCTCATTTTACTGCACCACACTTTCTTTCAGGGGAAAGGACATAATTATTTATCAAGGCAAGAATACAATTCAGACCTCTAAATTCTTATAGAAGAAAATGCACTGTTCCATTTCAAGGTTGGCATTGATTTTTCTTTGATGGGTTACAGTTCAAGCATTTTGTTGTCAGAAAATGTAACTGAGAATTCTGGGCCAGCATTTACCAAAACTTACCAGAGACACTCAGTATTTGAAGGGACACTCTAAGGGGCATTCGAATGACCCATTTCTCTAGGTTTTCTAAGCCACATTCCTGAAAAACAATATCATCAAAACCCAAACAACTAGGTAGATAATATTATCTTCACTCTCTTCAAGGAAATTCATTGCACAGGTTGAAATTTAATGTAATTTCCTGGGGATTGAAGAGATGGCTTTCATTAGATGAATTTACTCATTCAACAAATCTTTACCAAGCGCTTCCTTATGCCAGTCCTGTGTCTGAAATACAATGTTGAACAAAAGTAGATTTGGCCTCTATTCTCACTGAGCTTACATTTATTTACTGAAAGTTGCATATAATAATTACATATAAATTACAACTTTGCTAAGTACTTGGAAAGAAACATGATACTCTAAGAGTGAATTATAATGAGGTTTGACTTAGGAAGGAAATTATCCTGCAAAACCATGGTCAAAAATAATCCTCCAGAATGTAAACTATCTATTTTGTTAGAATCCACATATGAAGCATTCTTCATAGAATTAAGTCAATTAAAAATGTTTCACTACTTGGTTGCATTTTTCCCCCCCTTTCATCTGACAAGGACTAAATCTAATCTAATCTAATCCAATCTAATCCTTTTTTAAAACTTATTTTTTAGAAACTCAAAATTAAATTTTCTGGTCAACATTATTAAGCTATGATTCATTTCTTTCTTTGTTACTTTAACTTTGTCCTCTTTGTACATTAATTGCTCTATTTTAGATACTTTTAAACATGTAATATGCTTCAAACCTTTTTTGGTATATTGATAAGTATAAATAAAAATAAATAATTAATAAATAGCTTAATTTTAATTGTCACCTGATTTGTCATTGAATAATAGTTATTATTTATTTATTTATTTTTTACCATAACCCTGGTTGAACCATAAATAGGAGCTAAAAATTCCTTTGGATTTTTGAGAAGATTTCAAAAGAGCATTAGTGGATGAGTTTTTAACAAACCCCAGGGCAGTAAATATTTTGGAGCTATAGAGACCACTGGTCTTAAATATCCTTCTGGATAAAAAGTAAAAATTCACAACAATCTAACTTTCACTCCTCAACTTTTACTCTTTCTACTACCAGGCATAAAATGTGGAATAAAAATGTCTATGCACTTAATCAATGTTCCACTTCATAGTAGAATAGGGCAATCTGATCATGACAAACTGTTTAGTTATGTCTTGCCCACCCAGACTGAGGCAGTAAGAGATGAGGGAAGCTAAAGCCACAAATATCTATGAAGGTCAGTGGAGACTGTGCCCATGAATGGGTGCTCCACTGGCAAAGCAGCATCCACACCCACAGCTTCCAAACAGAGAGCCTGACTGAGAGCTAGCATCAGGGGTACATGCTTTGGCCTTTACAGGTCTGATGTCCTTATAGAATGACCTTTTGCTGACCATGGAATATGCTTATTAAAGTAAAATCCTTTCCTTATACAACAAAAATACTTTAAAATACTTGCTGTACTTGGTAGCTACTCTATTTCAAAGTTCAGTATCAAAATCTACAAAACTATCAGTGAATTTTCCAATTAAAAAATTAAAGCTATGTCTATAAATGTTCAAGCTCCTTAGAATAAAGTCAGGAAAGTCTGGATAGCTGTGACCTGTCCAATTTCCTACATTTTCCTTCTACGTTGTTAAAATTATATTTTGGTCATTGAGTTGGAGCATTGAGAATGTGTTCCCATTAATCTATGCTGTGTTAATGAATGATTCAGATACAGGTCGGACTTGAATGTTTACACAAAATTATCATGGAATCATTTTAATTAAACAAATTGCTTTTATTCCAACCAATCTTCTCTGTGTCACAAAGCAGATAGTTATCCCTTTATTCCCACATCTATATTAGGTATATGCAGGGGCTATTTTGAAAAATGAACTAATCACAATAATATACCTAGTCACATTGACAACTTACTCAAATGATCTTTTCTGTGCTGTTATTTTATACTGTACATACCTTTATCTTGGTTATGAAAGTTTGAAAACTGCAAAGTAAAATATTTATTTTCTATTCGTATATTAAATATTAGAAAGATGAACTGAAACCAAATTATATTCAGATTTGGAATAATTGAGAAGCAATGCCTTCCTCGGTCCAGCCTTAGTTCAAATTTTTGAAACAAAGAAACCAATCTACACTAATTCTAATCTGAGAGCTCAGTTTCACCAGTACTGCACAGCCATTCAACTGCACAGCCCATTCATCATCCCAGTATCAGTGGGCCACAACTGCTGACAGGTACATTACCACAGCAGTGAATTTACTAGAGAAATGAGATATTGTCTCTTATGCATTACCTAAATTTACCTCTTTTCTTTTAGGTTATGTGCCTTTTTTCCCCTCAAGTGTCAATTTTGCTTCAAAATGTAGCTACACTTTATAATCAGTTATATATTCTAAAGGATACAAAAGAAATGGTCACTGTGATGTCAGAGGTTAAAACTGGCCTTCCACCCAACATACCAGCACACCAGTGACTAACCATATCAGTCTTCTTTGTCTAAATCCGTGATGACTTGAAATCAAGTCAAAGGAGGTTTTCAAGGTCTGCTGATCAAGGTCCAGCTCCAGTGCTTGAGATAACTTCTGTAAAACTGCCCCTAGATAAACATCTCTTCAGTTTTAACTTCTCTGTAATGAAGGCATGCACTGCCTGAAAATTTTTTTACTCCTGTGTTTCTCTCTGGAGGATTTGTTTCTCATGTTTCAGGAAAGTTGAACTAATTTGATGAGCTATTCTCTTTTTTCAACCACTCAAGCTTCATTAATGTGATTTCAGCATCATAATGTCATTAGTAGGTGACATTCGAGAAATAAAGCAAGAGCTCTAGGCAAAGCTTGTACTATAAGAGTAGTGGAGCTGCTCACTCATTGATCAACTAAAAAAAAAAAAAAGATTCTAGGATTGACAAGACAGAAATACTAATGCTAGGAAAAGACAGAGAAAGGGTACATATGAGCATAATGCAATGTAACTCACTTCTGATAACTCAAAGCTTTCTTGTGTTTGTCTCTAGTTCGAAGTGTCTTACTATGGCAATCTAAGAAACTGAAATCCACTCCAGACAAATAAAAAATAATACATTACAAAAGAATAACACCAAGAGTTAATAAGGAAAATAGACAGCTGTGATGACAAAAAATAAAAAATAGAGGTGACAGTGAATAACAAATTGTTTAGAAAGCAGCATGGTGATAAAATGGTAATGAGTAGAGGACTGGCTATGTAGCATCCCATCACACACCACAGGTGGGTGGGAGTTTCTCTTCTCAGGGATGGTAGCTGATATCAAAGAAAAATCAATAAAAGCTCATTGGTGGTTTATTTTGGAATATTCTTCCCAGTATGATACTTTTTTATGCCTATTTCTCAGACTATCTTGTTTTTAAGATTTTAAAAAACTTCTCTGTTTAAATGCATACTTTGATGTTAAATCTTTTACATTGTGACAGCATAAATGCATTTTAAAGGTTAAGCCTTCCTAAATGAGATTTCCAAGGGAAGGCACCAACAACTCTGGTTTGGCAAAGTTTATAATTCTTTTATAATTCACTGTTTTTAAATCAAGTAAGGCTTGGATGGAAAAGGCCCACCACTGAAATGGAAAACTTTGTATTTCTATGAAAATCTGGAGAGCAAATGAAAATATCTAAATGAGAAAAAAATGTACCCAAAATTTTTACCCAAGGAATGTTGTCCAGTTTGTTGTAAGTGACCAGTAAATTCTTGTATTAAAGTTAACTTACAGTGATTTAAGAAAAAACATTAAACTTTTATTAAGTAAAGTGAGCCTTGTTCGCCACTAACAGTAAAATAAAATAATTTATACTCTGGCAGTGCCTCAGATTTGTTAGTTGCTAAATAAAGTTAACCAAAAAGACATCAGCACAGAAGGATCACATGATATAAATAAATGGACAGAAAGAAATGCTCCATTTTTATTAGAATACTGGGAGAGTAGAAATTGATGCAAATATCAGAATCTTCCTTTACTTTCTTTATTAAGTTAATAAGTATTTATTAAGCACAGTATTGAAGGATATAGAGTGCATCCCACCCTTGCATCATGAGCTGGCCAATCATGGGCCTTGGGAGTGATGGACATATCTGAGGGACAAATGTGAAATACATACAATTGTTTTCAAAAGGAAATTAAAAGGAGGAATTAGGGCAAAGAAAACAACCAACAGAAGGCAAAACAAAATGAAAACATCCTCTGATGTGAAGACCCTTTTTGAAGAAAGCAAACTGGAAAATTGAAGTAATTTGACATATCCTTCAAATGTAAAAACTGTTTTGTTGGGTTGTATTTCAGTCATGGGTCTTTGTGGGTAATATAATGCTTACATATCTCAATTTATTTTTATTTCTGTTGAAGATCTACCAGCCATCTTATTTCTTTCCTCACTTTTATAGTGCTCCTCAAGAAAAGCATTTAAAAGAAGGAATAACAAACTAGCACATGGAAATTTGGGGTGCAAAACTAATATTCTCTTACAAATGTGAAGTTTTATGCTGGCAAGGGAACAAACAGACCAAAGGTTTAAAGAAGTTGGGAATCCTTGGCCTTTTGAAAATTGAAAGAAAAGATAGAAATAGACATGGGTCTTCGTTTAAGTGAAAAGTATTGTCAGGCAGAGCTTCAACCTTTGCAGGTCCTACAGCAAGAGAATTGAGTCTAATCAAAATGGATGACTTAGTTAAATTAAGGAAAGGCTGAGAGAAAATGGTTTTAATTATTTTTCCTAGTTACAATTCTGAATGTACTTTCAAAGAGAAAAAGCAAACACAAAAATAAGATGTAAATGGCTGCCAAATGTAGTAGTGTGTCTTAAAGAAATGTTATGAGATTTTATTCTTCTGGTTTAAAATTTGCTGCTTGTCTTAAAGGCCATCATATTTTCCACAGCTCTCTTATGGTTGAGCAGTTGAAATGTCTTCAGCTTTATGCTGAGCCGTCTACCTTTGGCGAAGTGAAATTTAAAAATTTTGTGACTTTACCATCAGCTCAAACTCTAAAGTTTAATGTCAAACGGAACAGTGGAACTCAGTAGGATTTGTGAAAATCAAAGCACAAATATGAACTAAAGATGTGGTTTCTGGTGGGTTGTAAAGAAAATATGGGAAATATAACATTTTCCAATGTCAAGAGTCTCTATTTAGGAAATGTGTCACTTTTTATTCTTTATTCTTTTTTCTTAAGAAAAATACTATGTATTTGTAGAGTGTGATTATTGCCAGCTGTCTTTGTTTTTGATAATGTGTCAGGATTTGGTTCCTGTTTACCTAATTCAAGGAAAATAAGGTTATTATGAAGCCTACCCGTGGCTGTTTACGTAATATACCTCGTGATTCTGGAAATGAGTACTGCTTCCTGTTCAAGACTGAAAAAAAGAAATGAGGAATATAGTATGCTTACACACTAAAATAATTACACCAGGTATGATCAGTAAAACCTTAGGTTAACTAGAAATATCATTTGTACTTTACCACATAGCAAACAGTATTAGAATATTCATTGCTCTGTAAACTCACCATGTATTTTTACTCCTTTCTCTTGCCTAAAATAACATTCCCCTTTTCTGTCTTTTTTCCAAATGATGAACATCCACTTATCTTTTAAGCCCTAATTCTAATACCACCTTTTCTAAAAGATTTTTCCCTTACTACATCAAGCAAAAAATAAAATAAAATAAAATAAAAAAGGATTCACTCCTCTGCATTTTCATAGCATTTTATAAACACTGATCTTTTAACAAATATTATGAAGTATCAGAATGAAATGTTTACATGTGGGATAACAACGCTAGCCTTTAAGTTTCCCAGAAGCAAACCCTTGATTTATTCACCTTTCTATCCCTGGACATGGTGGTACAGAACTGACATGTAGTGCTCATGCAACACTTGTTTTGGGATGAATAGATGGATGAGTGGATGACTCCATTAATCTGAATCAGTGCTATTTGTTTCACCTTGCATCAGAATGATATCGAAATCATAAAATCCTATGGGATTCTTATGCAGAAAGAAGGACAGCTCACAAAAATGAACTGACCTAAAGGATTTTCTCATGCTAACATTCTATGATTTTACATAAGTGAGCCATTTCCTGTATCTCTTTGCTCATGTGTGATGTAGGATATATGAAGGGTAATGGAGTTTGGCATTATCTGAGAGTAATTGTCTCTTCACTACCCTTTTCAAATGTATCCTAGGTGTCAGTGAAGTAAATGAACTCTTAGTGCTATACAACTCTGTTATACAGCCAGAGTCCTTTCCTCTCTACCTTATACAGCAAGCATCATGATGTAGCAATTCTTCTCTGTTTGTATCCTCCATCCTACTTCAACACACTAAATGCCAAACGCTTTTACTTTAGGCTTAAGGAGAGTCAACTTTGTGTTGACTTTGGTCGTATTATTAAGCTATGTTCTTTAAAACCATCTATAGTTTTCAAGATGAAGCACTTTATTGATGTTTTCTTACTAAGCAAATTTTGACATTTACACAGGAAAAGGTAACTACCAAAATAGCATAGAAAGGAAATTCATTTGGAAATAAACATAGTAAATTCTGTTAAAAGATAAGGAAGATGACCATCAATACATTCATGAGCAAAATAGAAAACTTGAAAGAGCAATGTGTTACACTGGCTCCTACTATAGCTTATTCTCCAGACATTTCTTCACAAGGAGATGAAACAGCACTTCTCAGTACAAGATGACTGGTTACAGAGAGAAAAGGGTTTTCTCTATCATAAATGAGTGTAGTTTCCCTGTATAAGAATTATCTTCGTATCCAATCATTTATTTACTAAATAAACATCTTTTTCCCCATACCAGGCTCCAGACAAGGTAATGTACCACTCATGGATTATTCACAGACCTCGAGTAAAGGTTCCATAAATATTGGGATGTTCAGACAAGACAAAGTGCAGAGACAGTTTCTTCAGTAGAAATATAACCATAGTTTCTTATAATTAATACATTGAAAGAGGAATGTAAAAATATTTAAGTAATAATGAATAAAAATAAACTCAAATAATAGATTAATGCACAACATGGGAGGGACTTAATTTTTTCAGATGACAATGTGCAGAGCCTTCTTCAGTTTGAATTTTGACTCTGATTTTCATTAGTAAAGAGTTGCCCTAAATCCCAGTTGTTTTTATTTTTAATTTGTTCACAGAGCTATTGTGAAGATGAAAGTATAGTGTTTAGCAGCAAATTATAGCTATTTTTATAAGTTGAAAGGCTTCATTGGAGGACATAAAATTTAAATTCATTCTTAACGAATGAGAGAAGTTGAGTAAGTAGAAAGAAAAGTATCATGAAATAAAGAAAGTCTCAGAGGCCATTCTGCTTATCTTGCTTTGAATGCAAAGGCTCAAACATTTACCTAAATTATGTTTAACACACTTAAAACTCACTTCCCCCAAAAACAAAGCATCATTTGCAATCTACAACTAAGTACAAATTAAGAAATCCCTTCACCATTTTCTTGGGTTTAACGGACAAATTACTCTGGCTGAGTTCTAATCCCAGTTTAGTTGCAGCTTCCATTGGCTATTCTCTGTGATCCCTCGTTCCAGATGTTATGAGGATTAACCAATCAATTTGAAACACCTTGTAAAAACATGTCAAGCTTTCTAATTCTTTTCTGAATTAATTCCTGTTCAATCTACATTTTTACTCTTATGGATTTTAAGCTGCATGTACAACTACGGCACACTTGACCCAGAGCTCCAAAATTTCTCCAGCCTGCTTGTCTTGCATCATTTTAATATTGCAAAAGCAGGAAAAACGGTGCTTCCAAATTCTACTTAAGTAAGGACTTCCCGCGGTAAAATTGCTGTGATGATCCTCACAGACCAATTTAGTATTGCCACTCTTCCATTTAGTCCCATTTATGAACATGTTACCAAAATCTCTAAGCCATGCAAACACAAGTTAAAATCACAGTAAGAATTAGAATTTGTTGCTTTACTCATCTTAATGTCCAGAAGAGCCTGGGAGTGTGTGTGTGTGTGTGTTGGGGGGGAAGGGGGAATTAGTCTCTTTCTTTTTTTTTTTTTTTTTTTATGAGAAAGAAGTGTAAACAATCATACTTATGCCCTGGCCAGACTCCTAGCTATGACACCAGAGAAAGCTGAGCTAACTGGAGCTGCTGCATTGCACAAGCAATCATTCTCTGTCAACTCTCTGAAACTCCAAGGACTGCACTGGAAGCAATGCCAACGCAGTATTCTGCAAAATAAATTCTTCCCAACAGGAACTCACATGCACACATCTCAGGGTGGGTGCCTAAACAAAACAAAGACTAAACACAACACACTAACAAGTTCAGAGGGTCAATCAACGAGAGAGCCCAAAATGAGTCCCTTCCTTTCTTGCTTGTTCAAATGTGTCTACTTCCAATTACCAAGTAACAAGATTTAGTAACATTTGCATTTCTTTTTTAACTTTAGCTGCTAATAGGAATAACGTAAATTGGCCATTTTCTAGAAATAACTTTCTTACATGAAATTTTTCTGTGGTAAGAGCTCAAAAGACAATACCTAATTATTGTTTGTAAAAAAAACAAAAACAAACAACCTAATAAATTTGGCCTTAAAGTAGAATTCTATAGCTGTTTTACAAGACAAGCTGCATTTCCAAGATAACAGCAGGGCAGTGATAACTTGTAATATAACTTGAAAACATTATTACAGATAGCTGATGAAACTACTTTTTCTCACTGTTCCTTAGCCACACTATAGTTAGCTAAGTATGAAAATACTGACAATATGTTAGAAATTTATCATTTAAATATATTCACTTCAAAATTTATTTCCCATATACATGCCCTTTAATCTTTAGGAAAACACATAGAAATATTATTCTCAGGATAATACCTATTTACTTACACTGGCACATAATTATAAAATAACTTGACTTATAGAACGCTGTGTATGGACACCCTAGATACAGCCTTTTTGATAAAACCAATGTTTCGAAAGAGTAAAAAAACAAAAAAACAGACATGAATCTTAGTAAAAGGATTCCTGTTTAAAGAAGAAAAGTTGTCAAAAGCTTCTGAACAGGATTTTACCTCAAAAATCTAGAAGAATCTCAAAATGGTGAAACTGATCGGGCTGTCAATTTTTAAAGAATAGATGGTGCTAGCAAAGTCTAGCACGGAAACCAGCTGAGCAACTCTGCCTCCACTTGCTCTCCTCATGCAACTCAGAACTCTGTTCCATGAAACAGAACTTATCTGACATCTCCATTGCTGCTGCCTGGGTCAGAATGCTCCTTTGAAGGCATTTCAAAGTAAAACAAGATAAGAAGCACCTTTTCCAAAAGAATCCTTCTGACGGAGTACTGTGATGTGAAAGAATGAAGTGCAAGGCCACTGGTATCTTCGCCAGAGCACTTTTTTTTTTGTCCTTTAAATAGATAAGTAAACTTGCCAAGGGGTGGGGGTGTGGGGGTGAGGAGAGTGCCACCAGATAAGAAACAGAGGGTGTCTATTCTCCTTGGAAGGGGACCACTCAGTGGAAACTGCTGTTCTGAATAGGCAGGCTAACAAGTTGCCTGTTCACTCTGTTAAGCCACTAGTAGTCCAGGAAAGACAGTGAAAAACAGAAGTGATGATCACCCTTGATCTCTGATTCATAACTAGTTGGTAATGTGTAAACTAGGGCGAATCTGGCCCAAAGGCTTTAAGCTAATTAATTATGCTAGTTATTTAATATTTAATATAAAATTTTCATCTAGGTTCTAAGCCTTCAAAATTGGAGGCTTAATTGTTACTGGTCCTTAGTCATTACTATTTGAGTTAAGCCCTTCCTTGACTGGTTGTGTTTTTAAACAAAAGGTATGGTAGCATGAAAAGGGCCTGGGAGGGAGGTTCCCTTTCTTAAACTCACTAGCTACAGATTTTTGCAAATCCTTTTCCCCTTGGGTCTAAATTGCTATAAAACATTTCACCTGCCTTTACCAATAAGTAAACTGGAAGAGTTAGTATCTTGAGATCCTTTAAGCTCCCAAATCTCTGAGCCTGATCCTTCCTGACTATCATAGGTATAACTGAGATATTTCTGCCTCTGAGCCATAGCAATTTTTGTCACTACTATTAATTTGGTAATTAATTAAGAACTGCCTGTGACATCTCTTTCACAGTCAGCCATGGCTTACAGCCATTGGCTGATTTCTAAAAAGAGCATTTGTAAAGAATACCACATACACGCTCTTAGAACACATTTTCCAATGAAACAAATATAAACATACTTTATGTTTCCTGTCAGTCTCCCAAATACCAATTTAACACAAATTATAATCTAACTCTAAGTCAACACTGCATTAATATTATTATTGACTTGTCCATCTATTTTTACATCATTTCTATGTGACATGTCCTTTGAATTTTAATTTAGGATCACAGAAACATGTTGTCCCCGACAAAGGAAGGAAGTACCTTCCCTAAATGTCTCTAAAGGCTTCTTCCAGGACCCCAGGACTTCATCAGGGGGATTCCAGGAGCCTCTGTGGGGTACCTTCGGCTCTCCGGGTATTTGAGGAGCAGACAGTGCTTTCTACAATAAGAAGACGGAGTTATACACTCCAGTAATTTATTAGATGTTCCTAAAATAGGGACAGTCTAAATTATACTCTCAAAATGTGACTTAAGCTTCTTATTTATTTATTTGTTTGTTTGTTCGTTTCTTTACCTTTAGTATTTATTTTTTGGAGAAATTTTCAGTTCACAGTGAAACTGAGCAAAAGGTACAGTGATTTCTCATAAACCCCCGCTCTGGCTCACACACAGCGCTCTCACTATGAACATCCCTCACCAGAGTGGTACATTTACTACAGTCAGTGAACCTGCATTGACACATCACCATCACCCAAAGCCACAGTTTACATTAGGGTTCACTCTTGGTGTGTACGTTCTATGGGTTTAGACAAATGTATAATAATAACATGTATCCACCTTATAGTATCACACAGAATAGTTTCACTGCTCTAAAAATCCTTTGCCAATTTATCCCACCTTTGACCTCATTTAATGTTATTTTTTATAATGATTTTCATGTATTTAGGTCTTACTTCTGCCATTAGACCTGAGCTTTAGAAAGCAAAATCTTCATCTAAGAATTGTTTCATCACTCACAGTGACCCGGTGCATAATAGGCCTTGATAGATCTGGATTGATTTGATTTTCATTTGAATCTCATTAGTTTTTTGGAAAACGTAATCTGACCTATGACATTATACCAAATGGTTAAATAACAGAAACCTATATATTAAAGAGCTCCCTTGCGCTTTGTGCTTCTTTGTATATAAATAAAACAGACTGTCTTCATGGTGCAAAGCAACTACAGAATCAGAGCAAAGGCTGGTGCTGCTTCTGTGCACCCAGTCACCCTACACTCACCCACAATGGCCTTGTTCGCCTGCCCAGGGTGCAGGAAGATGGAGCCTCAAGTTGTGTGTGTGTATTTCCCACCTGCAGCTGTGTTGCAGTTGGCTCCCCTAACAGGCAACTTTGTTTATTCCAAGTACACATCAGTTGGCCTTTGTCACATTGACCTGTAGCTGCTCCAGTTCTGGCTGCCCGGCCTGCTGTCAAATTCTTCCCTCGGGTCAAGCATATACTTCTCTTTTTAAAATTGCATTTATCAAAGTCCCAGTGTGTGATGAGTATTCTGGAGAGAAGAGGGGCCATACTGATGGGGCTGACCTTCAGCACTGAGCAGACCAGAACTGATGACATAATGTATGTTTCCATCTCCATGGGATGATTAACAAATCCTCACCTGCAAAACCTAAAATTCCAACACAATTAACTCTGCTTTCCAAAATCTGTTAAGTTATTGAGAAGAGCTTTAAAAAAATATATTTTCAGACTTTCGAATACTAAATGTGCTTTTTAATTATTATTTTCTCTCAAGAATAAACATTTTGGATTTCAACCTAAGGAGATAATCTCACACAATTTAAAAATTCTATAAAGATTAACTACAATAAGGAGAGTCTGCAAAAGTCTACATAAAGCCCTTTTATAGAATAATGCAATTATGCTACAAAGATTTTCCATCTTTAGTATTGGTCAACACATTATAAATAGTAGCTAATGAAATGTTATTTACATGAAGTTTAATAATTCACATTGATTCTTGGGCATAGCTTCACAGAAGACCATGTAGGTTATACAGTTCCTTCATTATGAGGTGGTTAAAGGTTCCATTTTCTCCAGAATTGCTCCAGGTTTTCCTTTCCTGGACAGGTTGACTGACTTGCTCAGAACCCATACTTCAGTGTTATTAATTTACTTTGAACTCCTGTCCCCTTTTTATGAATGTAAAAATCTCATGCATTTTTAATGTTGTTTAACATGAAAATAAATGAGATCTCATGGCTAAAACAATCGAGGTAACGAGACTGCTTTGATATCAATCTACACCCCTGACCCAGACACTACCCTTGGCCCAGTAGTCCCCTTCTGGTATCCCTCCCAGGAGGTGGGAAGGAGGTGACTCACTCTCTGCAGTTGAGAGTTATTACTATGCAGGACCACAGTACGGAAACAGGAAGCAAAAAATAATGAATTGAATGATTTGTCTTTTTTTCTTTAATATAGGGCAGTCAACAAGAGGTAAGCCAAAAAAAAAAAAATGGAGGTAGTGGTGAGGGGCGGTCGGCAGTAAGCAAGAAAACAAACAAGTAGTTTACAGGGGAGAGTCAGGAAGAAGAGAGAGCCATTTTCAGGCAAGCAGCCCCACGCTGAAATCTACTTTGTATGCACCCCCCACACACACACACTGATACCCGCCTAATACAGACAGTCTTTTTCCTCTCCTTTCCCCTTTCTGTCTTTCTTCTTTCCCTCCTGTCTCATGCCTGCTCCAGTGTCTCTCCCCTCAGGGCCTCCTTCCAGCTACATTTTGTCTGTTGCCCAATGCAAAACACTGAGTGGTGTTGTTAATACATATTCCTGCCCACTGGCTTCTCCAGCCATTCAAAGATGCTGAGGACACAAGCAGCACAACCACATGCAGAAGACACTGGAAGATAATGGGGGGAGGAACCCATGCAGCAGCACGCACACGTGCACACCCCTACACACACGCATATGCCCACATATACGCAATTGCTCTTCCTCGCTAACAGCCCTGGAATCCCATCAAGTACTCACTAACCCCTTTTTAAACAAAGAGAAGTGGGGAGATGAGTCCAATGATTTGCTACAAACTCCACAGACCCAGACTATGCCGTGTTGTGCTGAAACCAATGAGTCCCAGATGCTTTAGGGAGATGACTTCGCATTTTATTAAATACATCCGTCTGGGGTTTGAGCACAGCTCTTGTGTGGGGGAAGAAAATCTTAGATCAGCAAAGTAGCAAAAATTTTAACTGATATTCCTACACCTTCCCCCACTTAAAGAAGGAAAAAAAAACTCTTCCTTGGAAAAGAGTCAGTTGGTAGCGATGGGCCTGGTGCCCCAGGAAAGGGATGAAGGAATGAGCCTGACTTAAGCAGAATCTACCTAATAAAACGTGATTAAATAGTCACAAGCCTTTTTGTTTTTTTGATTGATAAGATAAGGCTCTGCTTTTCCACCTTCGCTGGGCTCTGAGTGTGAGTGATGAATATACAGGTGGAGCAGCTCCATCATTGTGGGTGGGTTTTGCGTTTGGACACTGCAGTGCTGTTCTCTGTCTGGACCATTGTTTGGGAGAAGGAAGGCCACCAGCCCAGATGTTCCCAACCACCCACAGAATCCTGTAAAGGGTCATAAATTTGTGAAGAAAGGCAAAGATTTGCCAAATAATTAGAGGAAGCTACAAGGAGAGGCTTGAACAAAGGACTCTATTGGTGGTATGATTCCAGAAGATGGATGGTCACATGTTACTTAGAGTAAAGGGATGCTCTCTGGCCATAAGAGTTAACCAGGCATCCGGCAACCTGTTGTTACTTGTTTTGGCTACTAGGTTATGGATGTAGGGCAGTGTTTGCCTTAATAAGATTTATTTAAATTTGTGCATGCAATCCTTTCCATTGTGCGGATTTTTAAATCAAGAATTTAATCTCTTCAAAATAAAGTTGTTTTATTTTTCTACTTTTTTCTTATTTCTAATTTAAGTATTTTTAAAACTGTTAAGGTCATTATTAAGACCTTGATGTCTCTCCCCCTTTATTTTTTTTAAGTTTCCTTTAGTTTATGTTTTCATTTTTTTTTTTTTAAGTAGAAGAACCAGTCATACAAGATTTTGAGATCAATTTGTAAAATTGAAACCAGTGAGAGTTACTAGATTCTTTGAAATTTAATCATGCAGCAGCTTCTTCTTCTCCTTTTGAGATAAAATAATCATTTTCTGAATAAGGAAATGCATTTTTAATTAGAGTTAAGTGTGAGGTTCCAAGGTATACAATTTAATGCTCTGAAAGTCAATCTGAACCACTACTCTTACTTATTCCACTGCAACTTTAAGTCTGGGAACATTTATTTCTTCCACAGTTTTTAAAAATTAATTATGTAAAATGTTTCAATAAAAGGTTGTCATATTATTAAAACATATGTTTAAATTATCAGAAAATGCCAAAGCATATAATGGGTGGTATTATTTATAAGAATAAAAAAATTGATGTAATAGAAAACTTAAAAACTTTTAAGACGGATACTGGACGGATACAGAACAAAATATACCATGCATTTATGTAAGTTGCTTTTTTTTTTTTACTAGCATATTAAATTCAATTGTTTCTAACAGAGCTGAGAGCCTAGAAATAAACCAGAACACTTCTGACACTCAAAAATGGTATCATAGAGTCAAGGGCCTTAAACATCTTCTTTCAACCCTAAAAGTATCCCTTAAAATATTTGCAAAAATATGGCCACAATTTACATATAAAAAGCTACCATAGATAAATAGATCAGAAGAAATAGCTATAGATAAGTCATGCAAGAAGAAAAACAAATTGCTAAGAAATATATAGGAAGACAACTCAATTTCAGTAGCAATCAAAGAACTACAAATTAAATTAAAAGACATTATTTTAATTGTTAAATAAGCAAATACTTATTTTTAATGATATTCCATGTGTACAAAGCAAGGTGAAGTCAGCTCTCTTGTAATAATGCTAATGAACATGCAAAGCTGTACAGTAATTCTAAAAAGTAATGTAGAAGATATTTGTTAAGTTCCTTAAAGAAAGTTATCCTCTTAACAAGTAACTCCCCTTCTAAAATTATGTTTTGAAAGAACAATTCAAACTGTGGATGAAATTTATATACAAAGATGTTTCTCCCAGCACTATTTATAATAGCTGAGAAATGGAAACAGGATAAATTAAAAACCAGGTTCAGATTTATGCAAATTAAAATACAGCTATAATTGAAAATCGCCTGTAATTTTAATGAAAAAGTGTTCTAAAAAATAACTATTATCCTATGAAAATGCTCATAGAACAATGCTAAGTGAATAATAAATAATGCAAAGTATTATATACAGTATTATCTCAATTGTGTAAAATGATGAAATATAGATTATAGCATTGTAAGTGTAAATAATGCCTACATATTTACATACATATACACAAATCTGTTTTACATACTTATATTTAAATATATAGAAACTATTTTAAAGGGGCTCTAAAGTAATAATATCATCTCTGACTAGTTTGCATGTTATAGTGATACTTCCTATTTTTCCAAATTTTTTACAGCGAGTCCATATTATTATTATATAATCAGCATTATACATTATACTTAGAAAAATGATTCATTAAATATAATTATTTTAAAATGCTGCTCAGAGCCGCTTATGTTATAAATCCACTTCTTTTGCAGATGGCAATCTGGTTTCCTGATGCATAACTAATTGGGATTCCTCCATGAGGAGGCAGAGGGATGGTGAGAGTGTTTACTAGCAGGGATGCTACACACCAAACCACTATCCCCGAGTCGGGTCCATCACACCTGACTGATGTATGTCACATACTCACTTACTAAGTGTGACCCTTAACAGACCTTCAGAGAAACGGACATTGGGAATGAAGAAATAAGTCTATAAAATGTTTAAAAAGTTTAAATCTGCGTATCTAAATTGGGCATATAACATGATGGTCAGGCCATACAGTCAGGTGAGCTGGTTTTGAACTCCAGTTTAGCCACTTGGTGACTATGTGACCTGGTAAGATAATTAAATCATTTTGAAGCTTAGCTCTGAGTCAGAAAAATGGGGACGGAAAAAGTATCTATCCCATTGGGCCGTTGTGAGTGTTGAATGAGCTAATACATGGAAGGATGTAGAACCATGTCTGACAATGAAAGCTGTGGCTGTTTTAATCATGGTCTTTTTTAAATGATGCTCTTGAAGGCAAGGTTTCTCCAAGTGTGGTTCCCCTTATTGCTTGGACCAGAATCAAGAGAGAAGCTTGCCACAGATGTGGATTCAACTCTACTGAATAAGAATTTTTGGAATGGATTCTGAAAATATATACTTTTGACAAGCTTCAAGTTTGCTCTTATGTGCACTAAGCTTTAAGACGTACTGTACTAAAAGTGTCATTGCATTTTAATTCTCTTTTAATGTTCCTAAGTAAATAAGTTTAAAATGTTGAGTAATTCTACTTAGATGTGCATATAACCTTATCAATTGATGTCTAAAAAAAAAAAAAAAGAAATAAATTAAAAGTATTTCTAAGTTTATTTTATTTTTAAAAGAAAAGCTTTTATTATCAGAAAAATTCATTTATGTGAAACCTTTTATTTCTTGAAGATGTTAGTTAAAGTGCATATTATTGTATTAATGTCTGTTTTATATATAAGGTATCATTTTACTCATTGTACCAGAAAATATGAGATTATATTTGCTTTGATATAGAGTTGAAAGTGTCCAGATTTCCTAAGCTATGAATAGATTATTTCTATTAGTAATCAAGGAAAGCTGTGTGCTTCTAAATAAAAAGAATATAGTCAGAAGTTACATGCTCAAAATGATAAGAAATGCAGTGTCTAATCTTAAACTTTTTTCTTTGCAACCATTCTTATTTACTCTATATACCTCATAAATACAAAGATTTTAAAAAGTTAGTGTTAAGAACATTGACTATAATAAAAAGAGCATCATTTGATCTCTATATATTCCTACCACAAAGCCCAATACTTTTCTGACCAACTCTATGGGATGGCTCTCTTGACATGTGCCCAAGAGCTAAATGTGAGTCCAGCAGTTGTTCTACTCTGGCTCCTGGCATCATTTGGGGAGTCATGTTAAGTCAGGCTGGAAAATTCATCAAACCCTCTCCACACACGATTCAGATATAGGGAAGGAAATTCTGCACTGTAAAATTCAAATTTATCTCAATACACACACCCTAATTGTAATTAGAGCAAATTTCTATTCAAACTCCAAGCATTCATAAATTTAAAAGTTCTTCTGTAACATAAAATAGTTTTACCTCAGTAAGCATTATAAAGACTGATTTCCATGTTAATTTTAAATTTCATAATTTTTATCACTCTAAATGCATATTAGCAAATTAATCTAATTTATAGACTATATCTTACTTAAATAGATGATTTTGTCTGTTTCCCTGAAATAAATGAAGATTTTGGATTGCATTGATCTATTTAATTTTACTAAAGAGACAACCATTTATTTTAAGCTCATGACAGACTTATTTTTAGCTCATGATAGATATCAAAATATTCATTTAAAAAGTTGAAGAAACTTGTGTTTAATTGGGGGAGGATAAATGATCATGCTCAAGAAGTTCTTAAAATATGACTACTAGTAAAAGTTACTAATATCAGTATCCAAATATGCCTTACATTTCCATTAACACACCTCTTGTTTTCATAGATAGTCATTTAATGATCATTACAGAAGACTTTAAAACTTCAGTGGTCAAGATTATTTAGACATTTGGGGAATATGCCATTTTGCTCCCAAATAAAACACTCCATTTCAACTAGCTGAGCCATGGCAATACTGAAAATAATATTATCTCCATTAAAGTCTTTTAAAAACTCATTGCCATCTGCCTTGTCAAAATAATATATTAGGAAGCTAAAACATAAGTGTGACATTGTAGTGAAGTAACTAAAGTTTGGGAAGAATGTGATTTAGTAGCAGATGGGCTCCTCTCAATGGGATCAACAAAGACAACCATAGGGGGTTCTTCATGTGGAATCATGGGTGCCCTGGAGGAAAGAAAGTAACTAATTGACCTCAAATGGTAGTTGTCATTTGTCTTGAGTTTGTAGATGTATCCATCTACGAAATGTTTTCTCTCTCATTACAATAGACCAAAAGCTGAATAAATACACATGATGCAAAAAGCATGCAGTCCTCTGAAAAAATAATTTGACAGGCATTCTATTCTAATAAAATATTCTAATGTTCTAGTCAGACCAAACAAAATTTTCTAAACTAAAAAAAATTTTCAAACAAATAGTACCATATTATTTTTCTCCTCAAAACAATTAAAGAGTAAAGTTATCAATAAGTTGAATAGAAGCAACTTTTTCAATGTAGAAAAGACAAATAAGGTAAACCTCCTAATTCAGTTCTTTCATTCATCTATTCATATCTTCCCCATAGGAAAAACTCTCAATTCAATTGTGGCTGCAATGAACTGAATGTTCCTCCAAAATTCACATATAGAATCTCTAACTCCCAAGGTGATTATATTAGGAAGTAGGTTCTTTGGGAAGTGATTGGGTCATGGGGTTGGAGCCTTCCAGAATGAGATTAGTACCCTTATACAAGAGACCCCCACAGAGCTTTCTAGCTCCTTCAACTTCATGAGGACACAGTTTTAAAACAGCCATCTAGGAAACGAGTCTTTACCAGACATATAAGCTTCCAGTGCCCTGTTCTTGCACTTCTTAGCCTCCAGAACTGTGAGAAATTTCTGTTGTTTATAAGCTGCCTAGTCTATGGTATTTCCATTATAGACACCCAAACAGAGTAAAACATTGCCTTTCTCCAGCTCTTAAAGTTCTATAGCTAAGAACAGGTAAGATTTGGTTCCTACTTGTTCCTCCAGGAAGCCAACAAGCTGAATTTCAACCACCCCTGTTGAATGTGGTTGTACAAAACGATACCCCACCCCACCCATGAAGGTCATTTGCTTCTGCTCCACCTTTGAAACTAAACACCTTTCACACACCTTTACACACTTCTGCAGACTTTCATTGTTTAAAAGGAAGGTGATATTTAGTCTCTTGAAATAGGTCTTCCCAGAACAAAAGTAATGTTTCATAGGTAAAGAGGCTAAGTAAAATACTTTGTTATTCTATTGTTACTGCATTCTCCTAGATTTTTATTGTAAATGCAGATACTTGCTATCTGAACTCTTCCCATTAGAGTTCTCTCTCTAAGAACTGAGTAGATTTGGAAACATTTGCAAAAAAATTCCTTGCTGTCCAAATTCTTTGATTCATTTTATGAAACTCAAACACTGAATATTTTTTTTTAAGATTTTACTGGTTGGCAAGAGACCTGAGCTCTAGTTTATCCTCACCATTTTTTATTATCTGGGGGATGCTGAGCATGACATTTTACCTTACTGGGTCTCAGCTGCTTCATTCAATCTAATTCAGCAAACATTTATCCAATGCTCACTATCAACCAAGCACCTTGCTCTTTCAAGGAGGGGACCTGTGCCAGTTACCCTCAAGACCTGAGCTCTCCCTTTCAAGTGCTCAATGGTGTGGTTATTAAATACACAAAATATGGCTAGTGAGACTGGGGAAGTAAATTTCAAATTTTATTTACTTTCAATTAATTTAAATTTTAAAAACTGATACTTCATTCAGTTATTAGAAAACTTTAGGTGTGTTTAGAACAAGTTGAAGATTTAAATTTTCAACTGTTAATTTTATAAAATCTTAATATAGATCAATTAATTCAAATGAAAATTTAGTGTCCACATTGGGATGTGCTGTAAGAGTACACATTTTGGAAAAAAAAGAATATAAAATAAATAATTATTAATTTTTATATTGATTATATGTTGAAATGGTAACATTTGGGATGTATTGCATTAAATAAAACATTTTTAAAATTATTTCACTGGTTTCTTTTTGAATTTTTTAATGTGGCTTACATTATATTTTTATTTGACATCACAGCTCTAGAACTTCAAAATAAGTGAAACCATATAACACACATACCCCATCTCTAACTTCCCATGTCTCATGCAACCTATGTCTTTTCCTATAGAAAATCCAACTGTACTTTATTCTCAAACCTTTGTACACTGCTTACATCTGGGTCTTCCCAAAAAATAGCCTGTTGCAATTTATTTGCTTACTCTGTTATTTCTTTAATACATTAAAATTTCACAAGGAAAGAAACAGCTTGTTTTGCTATTGCACCCTCAGTGCCTGGCATAGCATAGACAGCAGAAAATCACAATAGATGTGTACAAAGCAGTAAGTGTAATTGTTCCTGAGAAGTGCCTAAATTTAGCCCTTGAAGGTACTGACAAGTTGTTTTTAATATGACAATTCACCTTCAAATAGAAAGACACCTAAATTACTTTAGAAAAACTTTCCAGGTTTTTAAAATAACACAGTTATTTCATCAAAATCATAAACAACAGTAAATATAACCTAGTTCTTAATATTTTTATTCAGATTATTTGAATTAAAATTTGCATATCTTCAGAAGCATACAGATCATTTTCTCCACACATACATACAAAAATAGTAAACAAATTAATTTCTCCCATTGCAACTACTCCTTAAGATATAAAGGGGTAATATTCAACTCCTCAGTAAAACCATATATTAGTAAAGCAATTTGGAAATAGCCTTATTAGTCCAAGACTTTGTTTCTCCTTGTTATAGGCTTTCACTTGCACAAAATGGACAGAGAATGTCTTCTCTGGCATCTCTGACTGTCACTTATGGCTGACATAATCCATAGCATGAGAACTGCAATTTGTGTTTTAATTAGATTGAATTCCCACTTATAATGTTATATGTATTTGCATATTATTGCTGAAATGTAGAAATAATAGAGTAGTATTCTTTGAAAATTTATTTTGCAATCTTAACTCCCATTACTAAATAGCTTTGTTTTCATTTGTCTTTTAATTTGATTATTATAAAAGCAATATCATCACTTAAGAGAGAATGAGCTTCATTCTTCCTCTGGTATGCTCATATAAGAACCTTCTGGATTTTAGTAGAGGAGTACCTGAAAAATAAATAGAACTCACAACTAAGAAATATGGTCAAGATAAATATGGTCTTCCTATCACGTTGTCCACAAATACTCTGTCCAAAGAGTCAATAACTGATCAGATACAAAAGTGTGAGTTCCATGGCTAGAAGCCAAAGTCAAATTTGCTTGCATTTCAATGGGCTTCTTCTTCCTCTCCCTAGCTCTTTGCCAAAGAAACTCTAGCAAGAAACTTTTTACTCAAAATCTCAATACTCTGGAATTTAAAATATAAAAGATCAATTGTATTTTGTAGTTACATTGACCTTTTTTTAAAAAGGTAAAAAGAAGTATACAACTAACATGTAGAGTGATTTAGTACAAATAAGATAATATACACATATTAGAACACACAAAGGAGAGTCATTTTTGAAATGATGAATAAGAACCTCTGAAAATCTGCTCCTCCATAAATGCAATGACAACACTGACAAAATGATCAAAATCAACTTTTTCAGGATGGCGGAAATTATCCAAAGACTTGCAACAATCTAAGGAACTAATTCATTCAATAAAAACAGCTGAATATGAGTAAGAACAGTAGATTTGGGGGCATTTTTATTCATTCTATTCCCAACCTTGACACTTAGATCTGTAGTAATTTTGAAAACCATCAGCTTACAATCATGATAGCCACGAAAACCAGCAGCCTGCTAGCCACCAGTGGGTACAGAATTGCCCCAAAAGCCCCTCCCCCAGAGATTTGTCATTTTTTGAACTGTCTGGCAGTTCTATGGGAACTATGACTTTCAGAGATTGACATTATTTGACAATCAAAATAAGCTCACTGCAAACAGTATCTTCCCCAGGGCATTAAAAAAAAAAAAAAAAAAAAGATCACTGGCAACTGCTTAACATTGTGGCTACCTGTGGCAGTGATACAGTTGGGACTAATGAAAACCTAACCAAGATACTTAAAGGAAAATCTGGGAATGGGATATACATAGAGTTTTTTTAAGAACTCTGATGTATTCCTGGGAATCAAGAAATCCACATGCATGTGCAGGACTGTAGGCAGGCTCAGGAAAGCCTGGAAAAGTTTTAATCTCTCACCTCTGGTGGACCTTGAGCCTCTGCACAAACAGGAAGTAAAAGCTATCGAAGAGTAGTGACCTGACTCCAGGAGTGTTGAAGGCATATCCCACGCATGCACACAGAGCCAGTTGACAAAGGCCAGGATAGTTGCTAGTTCAAAGCATTTCAGGAAATCTTGGTCCAATCATTAGCTTACCACGCAGCTAACTGAGCAGAGACCTCAATGGTCATGAACAAAGAATGCAGAATTTACAGCATTTGTTCAGGAAGTTACTAAACAAACGAGCAGCAATGACAACAATATTATGGTGGGAGATCTGATTTAATACATTATATTATTTAAAATATCTAGTTTTCAATAAAAAATTGAGACATGCAAAGAAACAGGAAAGTATGGTTAATACATATTTTAAGAAAAGTATTTATTAGAAATCTTCCCTGAGGAAGCTCAATCATTAGACTTACTAGACAAGGACTCTAAATCAGCTATTATGAATACACCAAAGAACTAAATGAAAATCTGTCTAAAGAACTAAAGAAAAGTATGAGAATGATGTCTCCCCAAATGAAAAATATAAATAAAAACATATAAATTATAAAAGGAACCAAGTAGAAATTTCAAAGCTAAAAAAGCACAATAGCTAAAATGAAAAATTAATTACAGGATGTGACAGAAAGTTTGAGCTGGCAGAAGAAAAAAATCAGAAAATTTTAGGATAGATCAACTGAGAAATATCTAGCTTGAAAAGAGAAAAAAATAATAATTAAAAACATGAACAGAGCCTCAGAGACCTGTGCAACACAATCAAATCTATCAACAAATGTACAATAAGAGTGCCAGAAGAAAAGGAGATAAAAAAAGAGGAAGACAGAATATTTGAATAAATAATGGCTGAAAACTTCCAATATTCAATTAAAAACTTTAAAAAACATACCCAAGAAGCTCAACTAGCTCCAAATAGAATAAATTCAAAGATATCCATATCTAGACTTCATTTAAATGATCAAACTATTGAAAGTTAAAGACTAAAAGAGAATTTTGAAAGAAGCAGGAGAAAAGTGATTCACCACATACAAAGGATACTCGATAAGATTAACAGTTGGTTTCCCATCAGAAACCATGGAAACCAGAGGCAGTGAGATGACATATTTAAAATACTGAAAGAAAAAGATTGTCTACCAAGAATTCTGCATCCAGCATAACTCTCCTTCAAAAATGAAGGACAAATGAAGACATTCCTAGAATAATCAACAGAAAGTTCCTCACTAGCATACTTGACATACAAAAAATATTAAAGGGAGTCTTTTGGGCTAAAACAAAAGGAAATTATACAGAAACTCAAAACCACACAAAGAATAAAGAGCATCAGTGAAAGAAACTCATAGCTAAATATAAAAGACAATGTAAATGTATTTTTTGTGTGTTAACTCTTCTATCTGATTTAAAAGACTGCATAAAGTAATAATTATAAAGCTGCATCCGTGGGTTTCTAATGTGTAAAGGTGTCATTTGTATGACAATAATAGCACAAGTTTGGAAGTGAGAACAGAGCTATATAGAATCAAAGTTTTTGTATAGTATCGAATTTGAAATTTTATTAACCTGAACATGATTGCTGTAAACTAAGATGATAATTATAATCCCCAGGAAACCAAGAAAATAATTTAAAAAAATACAGTAAAAGAAACAACAAGGGAATAAAATAGTGTACAAGAAAACATCTACTTAACATAAGAAGGCAGTAATGGAGGAATAGATGAACAAAATAATCATCAGACATTTAAAAAAAGCAAAATAGCAGTGCTATGTGCTGAATTCTGTCTTCTCCCAAATTCATTTGCTAAAGTCCTAAACTGAAACACCTCAGAATGTGACTGTATTTGGAGATATGTCCTTTAAAGTGTTGATAAAGTTTTTACTCATTTATGAGGCCATTAAGATGAGCCTTAATTCAATCTGACTGGAGTCCTTATAAAAAAGTGGAAATTTGGACATACAAAAGAGATACCAAGTATGTGCATACACAGAAAAAGACATATGAGAACACAAGGAGAAGTAACCCATCTGCAAGCCAAGGAGAGAAACCTCAGAAGACATCAAATCCGTTGACACCTTAATCTTTGACTTCTAGCTTCCAGAATTTAAAAAATTAATTTCTATATTTTAAGGTATTCAGTCTGTGGTGCTTCATTATATCTGCCCTAGAGAAACATTACAAGCAACATTAATTTTAACTTATTAGTAATTACACTGAGTGTAAATGAATTACACAGTCTGATCAAAAGATAGAGATGGGCAGAATGAATTAGTGGGGCGGGGGACATGATACAACTATATGTTCTCTCCAAGTGACACACATTAGATTAAAAACTGCATATAAATTGAAAGTGAAAGTATGGAAATATATATATATATATATATATATATATATATATATATATATATATAATATAAACAATAACCAAAAGAAAGTGGAGTGGCTATATCAGACAAAAAAAAAAGCCTTTAAAAACTGATACTAGAGAAAAAATATTCTATAATGATAAAAGGGTCTATCAATTCATTAAGAAAAAATTTAAATATGCATGCTTCTAACAAGAGACTCAAAATACATTAAGTAAACTAAGAGAATGCAAGAGACGAGGAAACATTTTAACAATAATACTTGGAGACTTCAACAGCCCACTTTCAATAATGAAGAGAACTAGGCAGAAGATACAAATTTATAAGACTTAAATACACTATGAACCAACTAGACCTAAAAAAACTTCTATAGAATAGTCCATCCGGTAACTGTAGAATACACATTTTCTTTTTAAGTGTATATGGAATATTCTCCAGTATAGATCATATGTTAAGTCATTAAACAAGTCTCAATTAATTTTAAAAAGCTGAAATTATAAAATATCTTCTCTAAACACAAAAGAATAAAATTAGAAATAATTAACAGAAGAAAAGCTGGGGAATTAATAAATATGTTAAAATTAAACTATACATTCCTAAATAATCAATGGATCAAAGGAGAAATCACAAATGACATTGTAAAATACTTTCAGATAATGAAAATGAAAATATAACATACCAAAATGTATGTGATATAACCAAAGCTTAAAGGAAATTTGTAGCTGTAAATGCATATATTAAAAGATAAAGATGATCTTAAGTACTTATTCTAACCTTTCACCTTAAGAAACCAGAAAAAGAATAGCAAGCCAAAGGAAGAAAACAATAATAATCAGAGCATAAGTAAATAAAATAAAGTATTAAAAAATTATAGAAAATCAATAAAACCAAAGTTGTTTCTTTGAAAAGATCAACAAAATAGACAACTCTTAACTAGTTTGACCAAAACAAAAGAGACAAGATTCAAATAATTATAATCAAGAATGAAAGAAGGTATATCTCTATTACTACCAACTTTACAGAAATAAAAGGAGTTATAAAAGAATACTGTAAACTATTTTATGCCAAACAAATTAGAAAACTTAGATGACATGGACAAATTCATAGCAGCATTATTCATAATAGCCAAAAAGTAGAAATAACCCAAATTTCTAATGAATGAATAAGCAAAGAGTGGTATATCCATATAATAGACTATTATTCACCAATTAAAAAGAATAAAGTATTGATACATGCTACAACATGGATGAAACTTTTCCAAAGTTCACATCATGATAAGCAAAAGAATATAGTCACAAATAATCACATATTGTATGATTCCATTTATATCAAATGTCCAGAACAGGCAAATCCATGGAGACAGAAATTAGATTAGTATTTTCCAGGAACTGGATGGAGGGGAGAATGGGAAGTGATTGCTAATGGATCTGGGATTTATCTTTGGGATCATGAAAATGTTTGGAATTAGATAGTAATTATGGTTGTATCACACTGAATGTACTAAAGACTCCTAAACTGTATACTTATAAAAATAAACAAACAAGCTAATGAAGAATACAAAAATGTAAGAATAGCCAGTATAGCGAGGAGTAAAACCAGAGTTTTTGAGATAAATCTTGTAAAATAGACATGATTTTGACAAAAGAATATAGCATCAATAAAGGCCTCTTGGAGCAGAAAGCATAAGTTAATTTGGAAATTAAAGATGGCCTAGTTTGGATAAATTATAGAGCAGTTTGGAAAGATAATGCTGAAGAGCTAGAATGAAATGTGATGCCAGAATCCCCTGAATACCCAGATGGAAATTCTCATCATCTGGAATTAGTGATGACGCAACCCTGATGGCTTTGATGGATGAGTGCCTTAAGGATATCATTGCAGGTCAGTTGGAACCCCGCTTCCTACTACAGGAATTCTAATCAATATTAGAATCACAGAATTTTATAGCCATGGGGGTCTATGCTGTTACTGAGTTCTGTGATTTAAAAAGCAATATTATCAATACATAGAATAGATAAAGGGAAGTGGTTCTGTGCGCCAAACATGGGGACCCTTCCACCTCAGCCACCCTCGGGATACCCACTGAGGAAAGCAACAGCAGCAGTGTGCACTCCTCGTTTTAGAGACATAGGCACTGAAAGACAAAGGTTGAGGTGACATTGCGAGAACATGGAATTCATTCTCGATAAAATGTGGCCAGGCTTCAGGGGAAATGACGAAGGTGGAGATGATGTGCAGAGCACGTTTGGTAATGTTCAGGAAAAGAGGAAAAGAATGGCACAGTGGTGTAGGAGCCAAAAACAGAAACAAAAAAAAATCCATCTCTGCAATGAAGTTGTTTAGAACCGGCATAGCTTAAATTAGGCTGGGATTTAACCCCTAATGTGTGGGAACGTGTCTTAAACATGTTTGCAGCTTTCACAATGACCTGTACATAATAAATATCTATGAATCAGTGTTCTTTTTGGGTTTGTTCAAGGGCATTTCCTGTGGTGGCATCTGCTGTGTATCTGCAGGATGGTCAAATGTGGCCCTCTGGGGGAAGTCAGACACTTCTCTACACTCATGCTTGCCATGCTACAGAGGACAGCAGAGGGGAGGCATCCCATAAAACTCCTCTCTACCCCAAGCTCCAGAAGGAGGGAGGCAAGTTTCCCCTGCATGCAAGTAGAAAGCAGGCCTTATTGTACACTCCCATTTCTTAATGATCTGATAACAATATATAAAGTCCACATTTGGGTCTCAACTTTTATCTTTTTGATCTACTACAAAGGCAAAAATGAACTGGCCCACTCTATTAAGTGCAACAAGCTGATATTTCCAAGGGTTTTCCACCAGTTCCACCTGATTTTCACTCACCATCCCAACAATTGGTACAATCTTTGGTGGTGAGTGTCCCTGAACTTAGTCATAGTCTTAGCTGAATGGGGAGAAAAAGTATATGCATTTGTCTGAGAAACAAAGAATAGTGAGAAAGAGACTTCTAACCTGGAAATACGAGAAACCCTTTGTCAAGACATTTCCCAGTTTTCAATGCCCAATGAAGACAGACACAATAGGCAAAACTCAAGCAGCTAAAGAGGAGGAAATCTATTTATTTGCACTGTATTGTTTCTTGCATTAGATCATGATTCCAAGGAAGTGCTGTTGTGACTGGTTGAATTCTAATCATTAAAAGATGCAGGTCATGACTCAAGATGCTAATGTGAACACCAACGATAATTTTTAACACATAATCATGCCATTGTCTGATAAAAGCACTATCATACCACCACCCGAATTATGGGAAACAACCACCAGCTTAACTCTGGAGACAGAATCACAGGGCTAATTCTTATTTAATGATCTCAAGGAAAAAGCCCTAGTAAATGTCTGCTTGTCAGGGTAGAATTTCCTGGATCTTTCTTTGTCAGACACTAAAGCTATTAAAGTGCTTCTATAAATAGTGGGATTTTTCAGGTATATTCTTCTATTATTACAGTTTATCTGAAGAGAGATTTTCTTTGGGGAAATCTATGCCAAGTGTCTTTCCTGAGGATGCAACGCATGGAAAAATGTAAAACGATTCTTTCGCTAGGGGGGAAAATACTCCTGACACTAGCCATGATGCACTTTGTTTTCATTATCATAAAATACAATCACTGCCCATAAACTTTCATAGAAGACATGAAGAGAGTGTCTCTGTCACTAGGGGAATATTACTCATCTTCATTTCCACAAGTGGCTGTCAGTTTTGGCACAGGGGCGCACACTCAGAGGATGTTGTTGGTTGATCAAAGGCCAGCTGCCGTGGTTCAATGTCCTCCAGCAGAATGGGTCAGAGGTGTCCCCTGGACGGAAATTGAGTTGCTTCAGTTCCACAAATGTGCCTCGGACTAACACCCCTCTGCTCCTCCAAGGCTGACCTTTGCTTCCTCAGTTGCCTTGTTTTCAGCACTGTTTTCCATTCCACTTTGGAGCAGCTGCAGAGAATTCCTGTTTAGATTTCTTACCCTACTTTACCTGTCTTTCTTCTCTCCCTCTGCCAAAAGAAGTGTACCCCCTTCTTTTTCGGAGGGTGGGATTAAACAATACAAATGATTCTTTTGGCATCAAGAGCCAAACTTGCCCTCCACCGCACCTTTGGCAGAGGATCGGGATGAATCAAAGCATGCTTCACATTTTCAAAGAAAATGCCTACTTGAATCAGATTTTTGATGAGTTTAATTTTCCTCTTTGAGCCTCCAGTGGAATCATAATTTCCTTTACGTAGAAGAAAGTACATTAGCTCTGTTAACCCAAATATTACAAAGCTGCTGAGTGAAGAGCAGAGGACAGCTTGGCAATCAGATGCTTATGTAAAGGATTTTGTTTTATAGTAGCCACTTCTAACATTCATGACTCCGTGCCAGTGGGCTCCATATATAAGCTTGTTATGATGTTATAATGAAACATCCTGGTCCATTAGTCCTCAAAGCATTAGACTTTTTTTTTCATTGTCCTTTTTTAGCTTAGCAGACTGTGCTCCTAAAATGTGGTGCACTGCTAAATGAAATTAAAGAAACAAATAAAACTGGAACTATTAAGTGCAAGCCTCACAGATTACCCTGTGACTTCCACATAATCTAATTATTACATTGATTAACTTTTCTTCTTTTTTCAGATAATTTGTGATGAGTAAACTTTGATGACTGTAACAATAACTTAAATAATTTAGTGGTCAACTAGACAGTGTCCTAAAAATATAAAGGAAAATGATCACTGTTTTCCATTTTGATAAAAATAAATATTTTTTATACAAAAATAAACTTTAAATATTCAGATATCAATGGATTACTCCTGAAAATCTGAACAATGCTTTCCCCTCTGTATGATGGAGGTGAAAAGAAATTCCTTTTCTTCTCTGTTTTTCACATTCTGTGGTCCCACCAGGTGTGGTAAGTTCATCACAAAGCTAGAGGGAGTTCTCTAACTTTGCATATCACAAAGCCTTTCTTATCCAAGATATTCACACTAAATCACACTGTGTTGTTTATTTAGAAGTATTATTTTCACTGCTATTGCTTGTGGCCTTGGCTATAAAGGCCAAAGAAAATGAGACAACAATTATACAGATGACTAAGGCCAACACAATGCCCTGTGCTCCTCGAGAGAAACGCAACGAAAATTATTGAAGAGTATTGAACACATTGCCTCAGTTTTTCACTCATTTACAAACCCAAAAATATCTCTTCTGGGCACAACAGCTCTCAGGGAAAGCTTGGCAGTGTATATAAACATCCTTCACTCTTTTTTTTCCCCTTGACTTTTACATCAAGCAGAGCACAGACAGCATAGCAGAAAGCGTGTTAGTGTTGGGGTCTAGCTTTGGGAGCTGAACTTGCATCCATCTTGTCTCTGCAAATTATCTACTTGTGAAACTGGGTAAAATACTTAACTACTGTGAGCTACAATCCAGACTTCTATAATAGGGCAAATATAACTTCAAAACCATGGCATACAGGTTAAATGAGATAGCATATTTAAAAAGAATTTTATAGAGCACGCATTCAATAATTATTACTTAGCTTTAATTCAGATTAGATCCTTAGGGCAGTATGAGAAAATCATGAATCTACAAAGAAAGGTTTATGCCCTCTCATTCCTTGATCTTATATCCCACTACCACTAAAGCAAACACAGAAAAACAAAACAAAAAAGACATTTGCATTTATGAGATATTACAATACGGTTATAATAAGGCTTAACAATTCACTTAGATACTTTCTCTCTTAGATTGCTTCAAAAAAAAAATCTAAATTCTTCTTTATCTGTGCTTCTCTTTATGTTCTTAAGATGCACAGAAGCATGGATTGTGATGCTGGCCATACCATCAGCAGTTCACTTAGGCATTATTGAAACAAATTTCCAATGCAATAAAGCCTTTCCCTTTCGTAAAAGTAAATTATATTTAATAAGCTTGGGAACATGTAAGGTTGCCAAATCTGAAGCAAGACAGCCTTGATGACTTCAGTCCGTTTTCAGCCCTTGATTACAATTTGATTTCCTTTGGCATCAAAAGACAAACTATTTTAGTGAACAATGTTCTTCCTTTAGCAGGAGTGAGATCTAGTTACTTGGCAGAGGACCTGTTCATTTGCCCGGCAACATGTCCAATCTCTTAGCAATAGCTGAAACACTGAATCTGATTTAAAAGCCACACAAAGCAAAGAAAATAACAGAAAGTATATGGCCCTCTGAAGTGCCTATGTTGAAGTTGCTGGCTGGTTAATTATCAGGTCAACACTATCTTCTCAGGTACATCTTTACTATGAGGTCACATTTGGAAATAAAAGCTATGCCTTTCATCAGCCCCTCAGCTGGACATTTAAGTTAGTATGTTTCAAAATATTATATTCTACTCAAAATGTTCTTCCTCAGAGTTCCTTGTTTAAAGCTACTTGTGTGGTTTCAATCCCTTGGGGAACCAGCAAGCCTACATCTGACTTCACGCTGACAAGTTTCTCTCACAAGAATTTTTGGCTTCTCTTAACCACGTGAATATCTTTCTTTGGGAGTTCATCTGAGGTTTCAAATTGTTCATGTAATCTTACTTGATTGCTTGGTGAGTATTGTTAATATTACTGTTAACTTCATATTAGCAAACTGACTTACCTCCCATTTTACAAAGAACAATTGTGTGTGTGTGTGTGTGTGTGTGTGTGTGTGTGTGTGTGTGTGAGGAGGGGTCAGCAACATTTCTACTCTCTAAATGGGCGCAGAGAGAAGTATTAGGACTCAGAGACTGTTCACACTATGTATTTCTTACGCTTGAGGAGAACACTGACCACATACACTTGTCCCCAATACTTTCTACTTTGGACCTATACTGTTCCAAAGAAGAGAGCATCTGTAGCCACAAGGAATTGTGAAACAGCCTGCTCTATTAACAAGATAGATATATGAGCCAATCTATATGCCTATATGGGATCCAAAATGCTTCTCACTAAAAAACTATCTGCAAAGTCTGTAACCTAATCCTTTTGAAATTTCTAACCAGCCACGGCCCTATGCTAACCTCTGTCTACCTAGAGTTCTCCCATCAAGCTCGCACTATAGAACTCTCCCGATGTCCTAAATCTCTTCAATCCTATCCTAAAACTATATCTGTTCTCTGTCCTATTCTTGCAGAATGCTGCTTTTTGCTGCTTGATGAGCTAATCTGACATTCATGCCAGATCTAAAGTATTAGTAGGACCAAGTGTATTAATGGTTCCCCTCTCATGAACTGTGTTTACATTTTGATGGAAGCATACTATAGACAATTAGTTTAGCATTGGTAAACTAATTTGGTAGGAATTTCTGGCAGCAAGACAGAAACTCAGGTGGGGAAAAATAACATATCTTGAGGTAAATGGGACTTTTGGCATTTAGTTAATTATATAATATAGCCATATATCAAAGGTGGTTTAATTATTTATTAACTAACTACAGCGCAAAAATAAAGTCCTCAGAGTCAATGCATGTAAAACAACAGAATCGACCATAATTGGGCATACCGATGGAAAAATCAGGGCGTCACCTCTTTTCATACTTAAAACTTTTAGTACATCAGTTTCACACTAATGATCCAGTAAGAGTTTGGCATGAGTGGATTTTATAATTCTTTTTTTTTTTATAAAATAGTAGAAGGTCCATTTCAAGAGATACAATAAATTTGATGGGGAGAAAAAGAGATATTTATCAATACTTGAACATCTTCGTCCTTACTCTGACATATTTGAGTGAATCACCCAATAACATTTTTGAGCATCCTTGGGGCTAATTCAACAAGAACAGAAGATTTGATTTTTGGCAAGTTATTTCTAATCTACCAAATAAATTAAGCATACATAAGAAAAACAACCTACGTGTTGTAAAAAATATGTTCTGATGAATAAAATAGATATAATTTCTGAGAAATGCAGGAATGATTTAATCTTTTGAGAAAATAGAAAAGATCTCTGTAAAATCATACTCTGTTATAACAATTCATTGTGTCCATCATAGAAAATCTGAAAAATACAGAGTGGTTTATGGAACAACATGTGAAACAGTACCCTCCCTACAGAGATGTAATGAATTCATTTTATTCAAGTAGCAAATTTACTGAGTACTTATATATATATATATATATATATATATATATATATATATATATATATATATGTCTGAGGGCATTAGATTTTAAAGAATTGAGATATTATTATATATGATTCTATCATGCTTTTTCCACTTAGTGGAAATTAAATTATTATTAAATTATTAGCTTTTTCCTCATATCATATAACTTTTTCAAAAACATGTCATATTTTTGTCCAAACTGTCTGTCAACATTACCTAAGTAGATAGTGGAAGAAAACCAAGAGTGAATCACATATAATGTTGCAAAACATCAGATATAGTGAAAGCATCCTTATTTTAAAAAAGAAATATACTCAAACACACACACAAACATTATTAAAATAGAAAGTGAAGGAAGAGGTGAACATTAATGGAATCTATTAAAAAAATACTAGGCAGACAGCATATTGGAACATCATCTAAAGACTCAGAAGAAAACAATATCTCTGAACATTATTAAACAGAACTCATAAGAAATGCTTTCAAGTTTTCTAAATTCCTTATAACAATAATATTGTTTACAGCTGTTGCTTCTGAACTTTTTTAGCAAAAGAATCTCTTTTTTTTATGAGGGATACCAATATAGAAAACTTGATAAAGGGCAGTCTTGGAGCTGGCCAACCATGGGTGGTCAAGAAAAAGCTTAGCTCTGGTTTCAGATCAGTAGCTATAATAGTAAGCTCAGTGTGGCATTGTTATTATCCAGGAGATTAGAAATTATCCAAGCTGCCTACTCCTTCCCACCTGGGGCTATAGACTCCATGTGGTGCCCTTAGCTCTTATATAGGCAGTACGTATTTCTGGGGAACCTCCAGCTGGAGAAGAATTTTAACCATAACTATTTGGAAACGTCCTTCCAAGATCCCTCACCAACTTAAAAACAAAACAAAAAGCAGGAGGGTAGAGGAGTAGAAATCTCTCTGTTGACAAGGTACAAGCAGATTGGAATTTGCTGCCAGGTCTGCCTTCAGATGTCCCTGGGAGGAGGTGAGATGTGAAAAAATTAATATAAACTAAGGTTCTCTTATGTCCCAGCTTTGCCTGTAATCCATGTAATTGATCCATTATTATCTTCATTTGATGGAAAACCTGGGGCATGGTGAGGTTAAATGCTTAAAAATCCACACAGGTCATGAGTATCTGATGGAGCATCAGATCCCACTACAGTCATCCAAGCCTGAGTTCTTCATGAAATGTTGGCCTCATCTATGGGTCTTTTCAAAAGTCATTTTAGGGTAGTTCTCTGAGCTTTACGCATTTCATTTTCTTATTTCTTTGACAGATTAAAAAAAATCTCACAGTATAAAAATCAGATTTCAAAACAAATAAAAAAATCATGTGGGAAAAATCCTGAAAAGAAATATAACACATTGACTTTGAGTGGTGATCCTTGGATGATGATGGAACAAGAGTGGCTTATTTTTTATTCTTTGTGTGTGTGCGTACATATGTGTTCACAAAGTGCTAACTAGTTAATAATGGAAAAAAATGACTTTATTTGTTACAAAGGAAATATAGGTTAACTTTATTGCCCTCTATCTACACACACATGTACGCAAACACACACATACAATACAACACACAAAGAAAGAAATACACATAAATGTTGAGGATTTTCAATTCATTTTTTCTCTGTATTTTTAAGATTTTTAAGATTTTTTGTAATGAACAAATAGTACTTATATAAGTGAGATTATGATAAATGTTACTTAAAAAAAAACTGCCCATTGCTTTTCCATTTCTTAAGATAAACCAAAATAGATCACAATTGAAGCAGAAAATAATTCTAGCCAGTATTTACAGGATTTATGTAGCCCACAAGTAGGATTAAAGTGCATTAAAAAATAACAAAGTTCACCAGTTTTAATAACTTTCTGTATGCCAGGCACTGTTCCAGGGCTTCAGCCATGTGATATCTTTAATAATCCAAAGTCCTATGAGGTAAATACAAGCATTGCATAGAATTTAGGTGTTTTTTACCATGATGGTGGATGCTGGATTTAAACCCAAACGTTCTATCCATAACCCTGCCCTAACCATAAAGCCATACCTCCTTAAATAGAGCATAAAGGGATGTCAGAGATAACAATTTCTTCCATCATACATGAAATAGACTTGTCCACAGGCTTAATGCTCCCTAGCAGCAGCATGTTTCGAGATTAGAAGTGCATATGCCTTGGGGTCCACACAAATGATGAGGCTGTTTGCAAAACCATAGTTTTTCTACTCACTAGAAGGAGGCTCTCAGTGCAAGTAAACACTAAGAGTTGCAGCACATTTTGTACTAGCTTGCTTCCACAGTTCATTCCCTTCTGTGTTAGAAAAAAAAAAAAAAAAGGAAAATGTATTTATGTGCAGTATATACATGATGTGCACACACATACATATATACACATATACAAACATATATATACATGCTATATATATTCCATATATGAGTCTATATATATTCCATATACATATATGTATATATTTTTTCTTTTTATTAAAAAAAAAAATTGACTTGAGGAGGGAGTCATTGGTTGAACCACTAGCATCACTTCCTTCACCATCTTGATAATGATTTAGAATAATTTAGAAAAGGAAAAGGGAACAACAATAGTCTCACATTGTTCTTTTCCACGGGAAAGAAAGATTGAATACCAAAGACCTATTCAACTTAAATGTGAGAACCTATTATTTTCTGATAAATCTTCCATTGTAGGAAGAATTTATAATCTTAACCAATTATTACTGATTAGAATCTGAAAGATTTGTGAGGACTACAGCCTTGACTTGAGCAAACAAACAAATTCCTTCATGTGCTTTTCTCCAACAAGCAGTTGCCTTGCCTACAGTATGGATGATGGCTCAGTCACTCAGTCACTCATTTATTCGTTCATTCATTTATTCATTCAAAAAATCTGTGTATACCGCATTCTAAACGTCAAGTATTGCATAGAATACATTTGTGAACAAGTTAAAATTTCAGTCCTCAAGGAGTTTACATTCTAGTGTACCCACTAACAACAACAACAACAACAACAACAAAAACTAATAAAAATATAAAATAAATTCATGTCAACGCTATGAAATAAAATGAAGTAAGTTAAGAAGAGAGAGATAACAGAATTGGGGTGGATTATTTAAGAGAGTGGAGTCAGGAGCAATCTCTCCATGGAGGTGACATTTGAGGAAAGCAATTTGAGGAAATGAGGTGCCTGAAGTTTTGGGAAGAGAGGTCCAAGATGAAGGAGTTGCATTTCAGATGTTCTGAGGTGGAACTAGCTTACACAGTCACAAGCAGCAAGAAGACAATTACTGTTATACAATTCTAACCCAGTGGGTAGGTCTTGAAATGGGGCAAGGTTACTACCCAGGGTGGGCAATATCCGGACACCCTTTTGAATGTCATATACAAGATGGTGGTGGGGGTGAGTTTTACTGGCATCTCATGGGTAGAGGCCAGGGATGCTGTTAATCACCCTATGATGTACAGCCCTCAACAAAGAATTATCCACCCCAAGATGTCTAAAGTGCCCACGGTTGAGAAACCTTGTTCTAAATTCTCCTCTACAGTCTTTCACAGACTGCTCTAACTTTTCCAGTGATTATGGAACCCCTTGATTAAGGAGAGAATTTAGACATTTAGATACTAAAATAAGCTTTTGTCCCAGATTGTGCAAACCTATCCATGAGGAAGGACTATTGAACTGACCGTATAGTCACCGTAATAAATAAATAAGAACATTTCAAAAGAACATACAATAAAAAGTTTAATATAGAGTCATAATTACTTTCATGAAATCTTTAGCTGTGCTTTTAAGGAATGTAAACAAAATATAGTATAAGTTCTTTACCTATTTGAACCCTCTCTACATTGCTTCTTATACCCTAGCTCTATAACATAACTTTGACTCACATGCTGTAGCAAACCTGCTTCATTTCCAACCTGCATCCTAAAAATTTGGCAGCAAACAGAGCAGTTACTACTAAAAGGGTTGATTACAACCCAGGAAGAGGAAAGATAACAAGGTGAAGGAAAAAGAGAAAAGATTGGAAATGAAATGGGGAGTTATGGGGGTAAAGAGATATAGGTCATCTGGGCTGTTGTAGATGACAGGCATTGTTGAACAAAGATAGCTCTGAGCTGTCCTGGCAAGAGTCTGCTAGACAAGAACAAATAAATGCTGCACAGAGAATGGAAGAGAAAAGTAGCAAAAGTCAAAGGTTAAAATTTCTGATTTTCATTATACAGTGTTTCTAAAACCTTTCGAGTGAAATCTACTCATTTCTGCTACAAAAAAAATGTCTAGAATTTTCATCTCAAAATTTTTTCATTTGATAAGGAACTGCTGATTGCTATTACTTTTCTCCTCTCTGCTCCCCACCCCATCCTCTTTCTTCTACATTTAAGAAGTGGTGCTCTAAGGAGAGAAGTAATGGAAGGGAAATGACTCCACCATTTTCTCCAAAATGAGGAATAAAGCTTGTAGGCCTAGGAAGTTGTGTTCAAAAAATTGCATGCACATAAATTAAGTAAAATATGGTATATTGGTACATAAAGATGTTCAAATAACTGTGTCTAGTATAAATGCATAAAATCTATGAGATTTTAAATCTGCTCCCAAAATTGGAAATTTATGATAATTGCACTAAGACTGATAATATGGACCCACCAGTTGTATTTCCCACTAAAATATGTGTATAATTATTAAAGCTCTTAAAAAGTAGAAGATACTCTGTGGCCCACCAGATGAGACCTCTCAGTAATGTGATAAATGACTTCAAATCAGACATTATTCCCATGTGAAACAGTATTATGTATTTATGACTGCATCTGTCTAGTTTCACAGTTCATTAATAAGACCATCCAAGAGGAGATCACACTGTTATTGCTTATTGCATTTATTATCTAAGCGACTGCAGTAGACATATATATCTCACATAAATAGCATACAGTTCTGGTACCTTCGAAATCAGTCATACATTTCACCTGTTGATAAATGTCTCTTCATATTACTGGATAAATTTTCACTGTCTAGAGTTAGGGGGAGCTGAGAGCACACAAGTATATGAGACTATGGTGTTCGTTTAGAATGGGAAGAAGAAAAGGAAATGGACATAGTGAGTACCGCCTTTTCCCACCACCAGAGGATACGGGCTAATGAATGTGGGAAGGCCTAAGACACATCTGGTGCAAGGTTTAATGCTGGCCACAAATGGTTGGGAAAATAAAAGCCGATAACAATCAATTCTAGATCTTAAAAGAGAGATTAATCTTGTTTCTGTTTGTAATACATGAATTGAGTGTGTGTGTGTGTGTGTGTGTGTGTGTGTGGTAGTGGTTTTGTTTTGTTTTGTTTTGTTTAAGAGTAGGGTTGCCTGGGACATAACTTAATGTGGACTGGGTGAGCCCCAAGTTAATCATCTGTCATCTATCTACCTTGGGTTTCAGGGACTCTACTGCATAACTAGGAATCCCTGAGAAGGTTACAGGAAATTGCCTTGTGGGCGTAGCTTCAGAGGGCTGGGGTGGACAGTGAACTTCATTTCTTTTCCCATCAGTGTCTAAATTTGTCTCCATTGTTTCTTTTTTTTTTTTTTCTCTCTTACTAAAATGGGACTTGAGCCCAGTAGGGGACAACAATATCTTAACAGAGAACTCTGGACATCGAAGACAGGGTCATCTGCATTGTCTGAACTCCATGTGCAACAGAGATTACACCCGGAGAAAACAAAAGAACTACGCAACAGAAATGGCCACAGCCAGTAAACAAGAGAAACGTGACCCTTAGAACAAGCGTCTTCCTGCAGCGGCTGGAGTCGGTGAAAAATAATAGTTCTTCTCCCACCCCACCCCCATCATGAGTCTAATGCCTTCAAAAAGAGAATCTGGGAAGTGAGGTTTTCCTAAGGCTCAGGCTACTTCTCAGGAATGAGTTAAAGACTTTGAGAAGCTTCAGGGGCGGAAATTCAATCAGCACAGCATCCTTGCACTAAAGGGTACCCCGGTGGCCTCCAAGTATTAATGCAACTTACAGTAGTTCTCTTATGACTGGGAGAAATCTGACTCAACATATAATAGAGGACAATGCAGTCCAATCTTTTTCATTTATATAGGATATTAGGCTTACTAAATCAATGGCACATAAGTCGATGATCCAGGTGATACATTTATTTTAGTTTAATATAGCAGGTAACATTTCAGTCATTCAACAAATGTTTCTCTATGCCAGCTTTTTAACTCAGTAGTGGGCTTAAATTCTAGTGTTAGATCTCTCAGTGCCTTTGCAAATATGATTACTTGAAGTTTTAAGAATCCCATATCTAAAAACATGATATCCATAAAAATTTTAAAGAGTGCACTATTTCTTGATTTCAGAGATTCATAGAAAACAACAACAGCAACAACAACAACAACTAAAATATACACAATGTAGAAGCCTTTGGTGATTGTATTTTACAAGATCAAAAGAATGCAAATAGCCACATACTTGCTAAACTGGATCAAAGTCTCTTGGTACTTTTAAGATAGCCATACACTTGAATAGCCTCTATCACTATTTCAGCATCTTGGGACATAAAGATAGGGACCACAGAACTGAGGTTGACTCAGACACAGCAAATGAAACTCCCAATATTCTGGCTTGTTACAGCTGAGCACATCCCAACCCGCTTCTCCTGTGTTTGCTGATGCTATCACTCCTGAAATTGAGTTATGCATGACAAGCTGCTCCTAAAGAGCTAATGGAAAATTGGTAAGTTAAAGGCAAAGAAGATATCTATACTCTTTCACAAAGTAAAATTCATAAAAATTTTATTATTGTTTTTGTGGCTATTCAATTTCTTTCATTTAACTTATTGTGCAATATCATTTATGAACTGAAACAATGAGATTGGTATCCAACAAATGGGAGAATTGAAAGAAGGAATAAATGTATGTGCAGAAGGTGGTGGTGATAAGTGAGAGGACAAAAGCTACTAAGATATGCTTTTTCATAATGTTATTATGACTCATTTTTAAATCCCTTAATCAAATTTCCAATCTTTTTATTATTAAGTATCTTTGCCGGATACCATGGATGTAAAATACTTTGCAATAATGGCCCTTGGTCATTTTGCATCCACTCATGTGACTACTGTTTCCCTTTGATTTTTGCAGAAGTATGTTGAACCTGTCATCTTTAGGTATTTGGAAAACAATTTACAGCCTCTTGACAGTTGGTCTGTCTTTGAGATCTATCTAGAGGAGTGTATATACGAACATGGATCAATGAGGCCCAAGGCAAGAGGGGACATGCTTTCAAACTACAGCAAAGTACACATTAAAGTCATTTTATATGAGTGTCAAAATTTAAGAGATATTATCAGAAAACAAATTTTACTGGTATCTTAAAATCAGAAGTAAGTGGTTTAAGTGAAATGAGGATTAGGAGAAATTGTATATGAGCCCCTCAGAGCCCTGAAGGATTTGTTTCTTCCTTCCACATCGACTTCATCTCAAGACTCGGTGAAATTGAGACTTAAGAGGCAATGAGAAAGAGAAAGATAAAACAAACAAACAAAAAAACCTTAGGAGAGAAACACTTTAATATTCACTGATCTCTGGGGAAAAAATACTTTATTAGAATAAAACCAAGAAAAGTGATAAAAGAAAAAAACTGTTGATACTTTTGCTTTCAATGTACTAGATACTGTTGTATGCACTTTCCAAATACCAACCAATATAATCTTTCTAACAAAGGTATGAGATATTCTATGAATTAACCTCACTTTACAACAGAGAAAACTGAGGCTATGATTGATAACAGGACTTGCTCAAGATGACATCACTCATAAAGAACTAAGGCAGGTTTTTAACTGTGGAAATATACTTTCTGAGTATATACCTTAAGCTCTCCAGAACCCATGCTTGGACTTAAAAAAAAATTGTAATTTTTTTAAAAGTAACAAAAAGTATTACAAGAGAACAAGTACATATCCAAAGAGTTTTGATTAGTGGACTCCAACACTGAGTACAGCATTACTTAGGAAGCTTAAAAAATGCCAGTGCTAGTACCCCAATCCAGGCCAAATAAATTGCAATCACTGGGTAGGAGTCTGGCATTAATATCTTTATTAAAAGCACTATGGGTGATTCTAATGTGCAGTAGATCAGGGGAAATATATGTCATCATTTTAACAACCAAAAAAAAAAAAAAAAACAATAAGCATCAGTAAATGAATCACAGAAAAATTTCAAGTGGATGATGACAAATGATTACTCTCATTTGTGAGCAGAGATATATGGTTTTAAACAATGGGACATCATTTAGTTCCTATCAAATTAACAAAAGGTTTAAATTTTTTTGATAATGAAAATGATGATATTCTTTTAACAAAAGAAGCATATTAGATCTATAATTTGGTACATCCTTCCTAGAAGTATTTAATGAATATGCATTAAGACACTAAAATTGATTCCACTTCTCAGAATCTATCTTAAGGAAACAAAGGTGGGCATATTCAGTTACAAGCATGTCTGTAACAATATTATTTATAGTAGTAAAAATGGAAACATTGTTAATGATAAACATCATAAGAGTAGACAAATACATTATTTGTACATTACTGGCACATTGGTAGAGTAGACTAGAGCAGTGTGAGGCGTTCAGAGTCCTCTTCATGAATATGAGATATGTCTATGGTGTAATATTATGTGAAAAAAAAGTTAAAACTCTACACTATATATTGCCCATGTTGCATATATGTAATTAAAGTACTGAAAGGAAATACAAACATTAACAATAGTTATCCCTGGGTTAACTGTTTCCTATAATGCCTATAAATTACAATGGATATAAATGGGAGTATTCCAGCAGGGTGGGTGACCACTATTGTGAGAAAACACAGAAGTCATTCAGACACATATCAGATAATTATGCTGAGAGATGCCACCTATTTCTGAGTCCCATAAAATGTTATCATAGCCTCAAATTCAAGGACCTGACACACAATCAGATAGGCAGAGGTGGTATTCATCATACCGCGACCTTGGTGAAATACTTGCCTGCTGTGCTTTAGGCTTATGGGCCACTTTCAGCTATTCGTACTTGCTTATTGGTGTCGTATTAGTGCTCAAATTTTAAGAAAACATATGTAGATATTTTCAAAGGCCTAGAAGCAGAATCTATGTTATTGGATCACATTTCCAAACAACTTTCAACCTATTTATGCAAGTTATAAATCTAAGCCAATTAGCATACAGGAATCAGCAATGCATTCTCAAGCTGCTTATTAATTCCACTTATATGTGAAAATGTACATTTATAAATTCTGAGATTTGTTGATGCTTCAGATCTGTGGAGTTATAATGCCCCCTCCTAAATACCCCCACATTTGAGTCTCAGCTGATGCTCATAACCTCAACACACTGAGTATTTTTGTGTCCCTCCCATTTCAACCTGGGTAAATCTGTATCTCCCAGAAAAGCCCAACTGGAAACAAACAGAGAAAAAAAGAGTTTTTCTGAGTTTAAGAGATATAAGGAAATTAGACACACATATGCACACACACAAACTCTCTCTCTCTCTCTCTCTCTCTCTCTCTCTCTCTCTCTCTCTCTCTCTATCTCTCTCTCTCTCTCTCTCTCTCTCTCTCTCTCTCTCTCTTATGTTTTGCTGAAATTCACCAGGTAATGAATCTTTCCTCTTGAAGCTGCCATTTCCTGCCCGAGCCTGTTCAGCCAGTAATAATATTCCATGATAATTAGAAGCCACTACACAATTCAGGAGATAGGATCTAGATAAAATGTTTCACAGTGGGAACAAAATTCTCCTTTTCAACAGGAAGCTAGAGCAAAGAACACAGTGAGAGACTGAGCTTCTCTATTTTTTTATATGTTTCTTCCACATTAAAAAGTGTAAAATGAGAGGCAGCTAAGAGCCATTAGGATTAAGAGCCCAGAGGGTAGCATGTTACCACAGGCAATGGTATACACTTATAGTAACGTACCTGCAGCCTAACTACCTTTTGAGAACTTGGACTCATTTGTATAGTTCACTGTGAAGACACAGGAGGTTTTCACTCTTCTGGCTGCATCATGGCCCTACCCTGTTCCCCTGTACATTATTCTGTGCTCACAAAGCTAAAAGGACCAATGAAATGATGTAGAAATATCTCGGTGGGCAGCAGATATGAGGGCACAATCACACATCATCATAAAAAAAAAGCCGCCAGTTCCCATTGCAGGTTGTTGCTCTTCCTACTTCAGTAAATGAGTCAAAAGGAAGGCAAGCCCATTTCTACTGAAAAGAACGTGTGGTGTGTTGGAGAAATGTTTTGAGACAGTCAAGCACATAATGCTGCCCAGCTGTGGAATGCTGAGAACGACAGCAGAGGAGTAACCTGACACATTGAGATCTGGGAAGGTGGCTCTGTAGTTAAAGATGTGATGCATGTGGCTTGTAAGCGGTTTGTGGAGTTTAAAAAAGTCGCTGTGAATATGCTTTACAGGATCAAATCCCCACCTCACATAGTAACCTACTGGTATATGGACTGCTCAAAAATGAGGTCTGCATTTTGGAAGATGCCGATGAAATATAAAATTATTTCTCATCCTGAAGGAGCTAGAAAAATAAAGACAACACTAATGACAATACTGCCAGCTTAGATATTTTTGCATCCACCATCATCTCATTTACTTTAGTCTCAAAGAAAAAGAAGTGCTTCCATTCTACCTGTTCAAGATTGACACCTCTCTCCTGACCTGCACTCCACACATCATCCAAAAACACTGGGCTTACTCCATCTGGGCCCCTTTCTTGCCTCTATATCCAACCTCTCCCCTTCTCTTCCATCTGTTCCCCCTACAGAATAAGAGAATGTGTTTGAGCTGCTTCCTTTAAAGCTAAAATCCTTCCCTCAGTCCTACACTCCTCTCTTCTTTCCACCCTCTCTTTCCTTTCCTTCACAGCAAGCACCCAAAAGAATTTTCAACACCTACTTACCCCAACTCTCTCATTTTGTCTAGAACCTTAAGTAATGCATCTTCTGTCTCTACCAATCCATTTTATCTGCTTTTGCAAAGTAAAGTTTGATGGTTGTCACATGATTGGACTCTTGTGTTTGCACCCAGCATTATACTTAGTATACTAGATGTCTTATCTCCTTAGTGTAGACTCTCATCATCTCTAGCCTCAAGCCTTCTATAGTTACCTAACTGGCTCACTTAGTCTCCAGGTTTGTATTACCATAATCTATTCTCCAGGCTTCTGACTAATGATCTTCCTAAATCCCAATCCAACCATCGTGATCTTTCAGTGGCTCACTACTGTCAAAAGATAACATAAACAAACATGATTCTTATCCCATGGAGCTTACAGTTCAGAGAGGGAGACAATTAAAAAGCCAGTGAAGTGACAAATGCTACAAACTCTCATGGGGGAGATACTTTAGACAAGGAGATATGGAAACTTCTCTTCGAGAAGGTGGCAGTAAAGCAAAACCTAAGATCTAGGTGAGGACTCAGGGGATACATGATCCTCGAACAGCTAAGACTCTGATTAAGGATAGTGCTAGGCATACCTGAGGAAGGGCAAAAAGATTTATATGACTGGACAGTAAGAGGAAAAGAGGCAAGAAAGGTAACTGAAGTAGGCAGAGGCAAACCATGCCTGGTCTTGTGAGCCAGATAAAGAATTTAGATTTTATTACAAGTGTAATGGAAAGCTTTTGAAGAATAATAAGCGGAGGAGACACACAACCTAATTTTGTTTTTAAAACAGCCTTATGGTTGCATAGTGACAAAGAAGTGAGGAACAGAGAAGGAGCTAGCTAAAAATTATTATAATAGCCCAGGCAAATGGCAATGGCCTGAACTATGAAAGTATCAGTGAAGATGGAGGGAAACAGAAAAATTCAGAGGAAGGATTTCAGGGCTTGCTGAATGAATGGACAGAAAAAGGAATAAAAGAAGACAACCCAGTTATGGGTAGGGATGATATTACTGAGGTGGAGAAGATGAAGAGAAACAGATCTGGGGAAAAAATTAGGAGTTCAGCCTCAGATATGTTAACTCTGAGATGTTTAGAGACATACTATAGATAATTAGAAATATGAGTCAGAGAAGAGTTCTGGCTGAATATATAAGTCATCGTTACATGAATTGTATTTATAGACATGGGGATGGATGAGATCATCTGGCATAAGGGTGGCAAGTGAGAAGAAAAGAGTGTGCTGAACAAAGAAACCTCAAAAATCCAAGGTGCACTGGAGGAAGGGACGCCAAAAAAAGAGATGGAGAAGGTGCCAATGAGAGGAGAAAACAGGAGAGGGTGAAGCCAAACGAAAATGTTTCAAGAAAGAGAAATAATCAAACATGTCAGTAAAATGAGAATTGAGAGTTAATCATTCAAGATGGGAAGAGAGGTGTTGAATAAAAGACATCTGGAAATGTACAGCTAAATAAGAAAGCTTGTGAATTGGCAATTCGGGAAGGTAGACCTACAACTAATAAGTTTTGTGCGAGACATATAGGTTCTCACAAATAATCAGACATAAAGATTAAATAATCAGCAATAAATTAGTAATTTGGTTTTTAAAGTTATAAGAACAAAATGTCAGCCAAAATGAAGTAATATTGGTATTTTATATATTACTCTTGGCATTATAAATTAATGCAACTCTTTAACAGGAAAACAATTTGGCAGTGGATATACTAAGAACTTTGACCCAAGAATTGCACTTATAGGAATCTAGTTTAAAGGATTAACCTAAAATACTTGCATGCCCCAGGCTGTTTATTCCAGGATTACTTATAACAGTAAAAAAAAAATTTTTTTAAATCAAATGTTCCTAAATAGCAAAATGCTTAGGTAAATAATAGTGTGTTCACTTAAAGAAATAGTATGTAGACTAAAAGTAATATAAAAAGTGTTTATGTTATAATGGAAGGTAAATAATACACACATACACACACAAATGTCTAAATTCTGATTACAAGGTAAAAGTTAATCTGCAGTTAAAGAAAAGTGCCTGGAAATAAAGGCACCCAACAAGCTAGGAGTTGTTTTATAAGGGAAGTGGAATTATGGATGATCGTTCTGTTATTTTCTATTAGCTGTAATGTAGTTTATATCACTTTCATAGTAAAAATATTGTATTTAATATTCTGTTGATATTCTCTTGGACTCATGGATAACAATTGTTAGGAATATTTTGAATGAAAAGGGAAATCTTAATATTCATGATCTTTATATCACTGATGTGGGTATTTCTGTTGAATGTAAGACTACCAATACTGACATATGTGAAACCTAAGCTCCTTGGTTTATTCCATTTATAAAGATGTACCTTTGTGAGTTGTAAACATGAGGTGAATCTGCTTGACCAGCAGTTGATAATCTCTCAAAAGATCTTTTTTTTATTATTCTTCTTACTTTGCCTAGTCACTAGTTTTCATAGCAACTGCTCACTCCACGAAACCCCCTACCTCTCTAGAAACTAAGACCCCAGACTTTTTGGGACATGAGCACAGTCCCTACTAAGTAAATATTTTCAGAGCACAGGGGCCAAGAGGTTGTCAGCCCCTACCTGAAACTATATTCCCCATAGTAATGATTCAGGTGACAAACATGGTTTTTCCAGTTTCAATGAAAGCTCTGGTCTGGGATACAGGGCTTTTTTCTGTCTTGTATTCAGAAAGGCACATCAAAAACTGTAGTGAACTTTTTCTGAGAGACATTTCATCTAATCATTGTAAAATAATAATAACAATAATAATAAATATAAAAGGATGACAGAAAGTAGAAAAAATTAAAATACCTTTAACAATGACTGCAAATTGTCCAAATCAATCCTTAAATTTAATTTTGAAGAAAAAAAATTGAATAATGTCAAACAAACATAGCCCTCTTTATCTCAACAGAATATTGGAAGGGAGGAGTAGGGGGGAGGCCTGAAAGCAATGCTCTATATTTCATGTAGGAACCATTCAAGCAAGGGAGAGAGATTGAGGCATATGAGAAAAAGAGCATGAGTTGTAGTTCAAAGAACTTGGAAATAGTAGGAAGAAAATCTATTTTTTTCAAGTCTGATTTCCAAATAGCATAACAGATTTTCTACATTTCAGTTAAGGTGCAACATATTATTAAAAACCCTTATACATAACTCTTTTCTGCACACAAAACATTGTAATGCAATTTTAAAAACATGCATTCTCTAAGGTGAAGGCTGACTAGCTCAGTGAATAGAATGACCTCAAAAAATCTGATTGAAGCTAAAAATGACATAAATCACATAGAACTATAATTTGCAAATTCATTGTACTAAGTAATTAATCAAAGCATGGCTGAGTTTTAGGAGCTGAGACTTTGATCTGACAAGTAGAAGAAATATAGTGAAACTAGTAGGGATCAGGCTGTAGCATTTAGACTTAAAATGGTTTTCCATGCCAGTCAAAAGTTTAATTACTTCTTTTTTTTCCCCCTGCTGACAGTCCCAAATTAAAATAAATGGACCACATTGAGACAAATCTTGGATACATGTAGTGCTTAAGAATATATTGTTCCAGATACAGGAATAGTTTGAAACTCATGAATACGTTTGCTCCCTCAGTTTCTCTAAAATGATAAAGAGGTAGAGGGAGGGATAAGATGGACCATGAAAGAAGAAAACTTGGCTAATCCTAACCCACAAACTTACATGGGCTGCTGGGGGGAGGTGGGAGTTTTGCTTGTTGTACATTCTCTTTTGCATGTCAGTGTGAAGGTTTTAAAAGAAGGGATAGTCAGGGGAAGTGGAATAGACAAATGCCATGTGGTCACACAGTGTACTGAGCCAATTCCTTTCTAAGTGCAGGTAAATCGTTTTATATTTAGTGAAAACAATCGACTCAATTACAAATTAATGAGGGGTCGGAAGCTTGATTGGAGATTGTCTGCCCACACAGTTGCCATCATCTTTAAAAAAAAATAGACCGCTCATAACTTGAAGCAAGGAGATATCTGAAAACATTAGCTGTAAAGTTCTAGTTACCATGCACTGGCCAGATCATTTCAAGGAAGCCTTTTGAGAATTTCCCTGGAGGCTCCTCAGACCTTTCTTGAACTCCTAGAAAGCAGTCTCACTTTCTCAGAATCCAGCATTTAGAGAGTTCTCATGTCTCCTGAACTTCTTGTTTTTAAATTCCCAGTTTCCTAGTATTTTCCCCAGACTCATTAGAATAACTCAGAACAGGACAGTAGTATACTGCAGAGGTAAACAGGAAGAGAGCTGACTCTTCAGAGCCAGAGGCTGCTACCCAGTGGTATTTAGGCTTGTGAAGCACAGATAAGAAGGTGAATAAAAACAGTAATGTATTTGCGACAATTTGACCATGTGCAACCAACTCAGTGAAAAGGTTCAGCAAACATTTCAAACATGTTTAATTTAAGAAACAACATTCTTGCTGCCAATGCCACATTTCATGGGAAAACCATGGAAGGAACTGTATGGTAGTAGAATCTTGTGTCAGTTACTTAACACTGACATTAAACAGTACAGTAAAAATTTAGCAGTTCTCATGATCTGTTCCCTCTCTGATTCACCACAGAGGCTGTTTGAAACTTTTTAACTTTCCACAAACCTCATCTGATCCATCGTCTCAATAACCTCTCTTCCTTCTTCACATAAAAAATGGATAAAAGTGGATATTAACTCTCCCAACTTTTTAGTACTAAGCCAATTTATGTATAGCTGCACCCATCCTTCTCTCTCTTGTCTAGTCTTCTTGTGAGATGAGTCTCATTTCCAGGGTCCCTTGTCTTCCTGTCCTTCAGACTTCATTCCTTTCCATGTCTTCAAGACCTCATTCAGTCAATTACTAAATGCCATTCCCCTTCACCACAGCTCCTGCTAGCACCCAAGGTACCTTTTGCATCTTTGCAAAAAAGTAATTATGAAAGAGCATCACTTCCTCTGGATTACACCTCTTAATGCTACACCAAGGATTACTCCCAATGTGTCCCCTCCCCAGGCACCTTTGTGTGATACAAAACCATGGCCCTGCCCTCTCCCTTCTATTATCAACACCACTACTAGCTATTCTGTTCCTTCAAACCCCACTGTGTATGGGGTTCATGCCAGCTACTTTTTAAAAAATGTAGCACTTTAACTTTGAAAGAAAAAGAGGAAAGAAAGTAGACTTAACCTCAAAATCTTCTCCTTCCTTAGAAAATTCATATTTTTTTTTACAGACAAACTTTCTGAAAGTATTCTCTATATTTGTCTAGTCATCTTCCTCACCTTCTCCTAGTCTTCAGTCTGAAATCTGCTATTCCCTTTGATTTCTCTGTTGAAATCATTTTCACAAAAATCTCTGTTCTGTTCTTTGTCACCACTGGTGTAGTTGGCTGCTCTCTCTTCTCAAGATTTTCATACCCACCTTACTCCCTCTCCCCCTGAAAACACTCCTAGATTTCCTTCTACCTTTGACTATTCCTTCTAAAGCCCTATCACAGCAACTCTTCTTCTTCCAGACTCTTGAATGTTGGAATCTTCAAGTTTTGGTCCTAAAGTTTTTTCTCATTCCATACACTCTCACTGGTTTGTTCATTCATTATAAGATTTTTAATAACTATCTTTGCCAATGACTATCTAAACCCAATTGCCATCTAAAGAGCTCCCAGATGTCAAACCTAAGATACAGCCAACTGCCCAATGGATAGCTCTACTTGGATAGTGTCCTAGACCTTACAATTCAACAAATATTGACATGGAATTTGTTCTCTCTGAGTGAATGATATAACTATTAACTCGGTTGCCATTTCCCAGAGCCACGGCAGCACACTGATTCTTTGCTCTTCCTTTCTCTCTCCCCATATCATCCAATTAATAAATGATATCTATTCTATTTCCTAAGTGTTTCACACTTCTGTCTAGTGTCCTGCTATTGCTCACTACCTTCCCTCTCCAGAATCCTGAGTGCCCTGCTTTTCCCAACTCTTTTCTTGCCCATTTTCATTCCGTTTTCTAGAACTATCTTTCTAAAGCACAACTATGACTTTGCCGTCTGCCGCTTAAAATTCCTCAGCTGTTCCTCGTTATTCAAACATTCAGTCTAAAACTCTTTCAAGTAGCTTACAATGCCCTATGTAACCTGACTGCTATTCTCTCTGTTCTCATCTCTCATCATTACCTCCTTATACCAATGTCCTTTGGTTTCTAGATCACATCATACTTTATATTGTCACACATAATATTCCATCTGCATGAGGCATCAGTTCTCTGACTCCCCAAACACTGTAAGGGGTGAACCCCTGCCTTGGCCATCACTTTCTCCAGAAAGCTTTTACTGATACACCCAGCATCCCACCACCTTTCAGTCTGGGATAGGTGCTATATAAATTAAGGAACATTATTGAGTCATATAAATTGTAAATTCGAAGAAGATTCTAGCTTTAGTCATATGAGATGCAGGGCTCTGTTTCCCATGTTTCAGAAATGTTTCACTCTGACGTGGATTTCATTCTGTGTGAGATTTCTTCTGGAGGCAGGAATAATGCCAAGCTTACATCTTTACAGCCTGCTATCCCAAGGAATTAATAACAATAGAAGAATGGAACATCAGGAGGACAGGGAACAAGGTAAAAACATTATTGCTCAGGCAAGTACCATTTAAGCTTAGTAAATGATGGTGAAATGTATTATGCACAAGTTCCTAGATCATCCTTGAACCTACCATCCCTCCTCACCCCAACCCTAAAATAACCATTCTTTTCTACTAATCATTAGATGGTTTCTGGGTATTTACTGTGGACTAGGCGACAAGCATGGCTCTGGGAATACATTGTTAAATAAGACAGTTTTCATCTTCATAGAGCCTGGTTGGTGCTATAGGTAAGTAAGCAGGGATGATATAAAGGTTAGTTTTATGGTAGAAGAATGCTGGATGCTATGGAGGTCCATGGGAAGAGCATGACTTCAGCTTTGCAGGTAGAGGTGAAGTTAGAAGAGCACATAGATGGGGAATTTATACCTGTTATATGTTTGGAATTTATCTTTAGACCAACGGGGAGCTAATAAAGAGTTCTGACAACATTCAGGTAAGTCCATGAGATAAAGAAAGAGGTAAAAGTGTTATGGATTAGCTAAGGGCAGCAAAAATAGGGATTGAGTGGAGAGATTAGATCCACCTAGAAGAGTGAGTAGAGAGGATTTGTGGTTGACTTAGATGTAGTCAATGATTCTCAAATCATTCTATCGAGTTATGCACTGAACTGAAGAAGAGGGTGTGGGACGGGGCAAGTTGCCTGTAATCTTTACGGTAATACCAGAAATTCTGGCCCTTGATTAAATAGAAACTATAAAACAACAATAAAGGAATTACAGTAGAAAAACTCTAAATCCTGATAGTGAGAGTGACATTTTTGTTACAATCTATGAAGCTACTAAGGAAGACAATTAACAAAACAAAGACAACCAAAGAAGCCACACAGATTCTACCTTGGGCTTTCTGAAAGTCAGAATGGAAAAACATGTGTCAAATGCTGAAGCAGAGTTCTATCTAGCATTACAGTGCCAGTTTTTAAATTTCCTTTCTAAACTCTCTGACTCAAGAACTTCACAATTGTATTAGATGGCAGAGACCCTTGAGATGCTCTTTAGATCATTGAAGTGCTTTGTTTTATTCAAATTCTTATTCATATCTAGTATTGTCTTCTTAAGAACTGAAACTATGTATTTAGCATTTTTGCATTGCCAGTTAGCAAATGAATGAAGAAAAGTAAAAATTATAAACAGCCTTGATGATGATCAAATCAGATCAAATACTACAATGTATGCATTTCTCTTAAGTATTTTTAAATCATTTTTTAAAAAGTAACGATATTTGAGAGTCATAATAAAACTTTCCTTTATAAAATGAAGGGGAAATTGCCTACATTAAAAAAAAGAGAGATAGCAGGAAAGTCAACATGAAGCTAAGAAAGATACTTGTCTGCAAACTAAAAATTAAATTGAAATGGATCCTGAGAAGGAACAAATAAAAAGTATCATGTAAAGGTAACTAAATTCTGTATCTTCCTAACCCAGTTGAGTCAACATTTCTTCTTCTCTTCAATAGAAAAGCTACTTAAGAAAAAGTTTTTTAGTGGCAGCTTTGCTATTTTCAATCAGACTGCCAGTTAAGTATAAATGAAAAATGTATTTGTTCAAGTTGCTGAGAAAAAATTGGGGATGGGATTGGTAACCTGACAAGAGAGAATGAATGGGGATCAGAGAGAAGTATTGAAACTAACAACAGACTATTTGTCTTGTCTCTTTATTGTCTCCATATGGAGCTATTAAAACAAGAACAACGCAGAAACAATACGTTAGGCTCAATACATTGAGCTATGGCTCAAGTTCAATCTTCAATTATATGCTTTTTGACTATGTAGAAAACTGTGTTCGAATTGACCCTCCATCCAATTCTTATTATTTGAGTTGAGGATTTCTGGACAGAATCAGAAACTTTTTGGAGTGACCGCTTATTCTAGAAATCCTTGCTGGGCCCAATTAGTTTTGCAAAGCTGCCTTTCTGGTAGCTCAGCTCTCCCATCTGGTTTCACCCTGTGCAAATGTTTAATGGAAAAGCTTTTAAGTGGGAGAAAAACAATGTGATAGATGTCTTATTTTCCTCTATAGCTGGAAACAAAGCTTTGTGACACATTTGCTAAAAAGGGCAGTTTATCTAAGTGTGTGTGTACATGTGTGTTAAGATTAAGTAGAGGCTTAGAAGAATAAAATATTATGTCTTCTAAATATCAGAATTACTGGTGTCATTCTTAAGTATACATAAAGCTTGGCTGGTAAATGACCATAAATCCACTTTTCCCTTGCTATAGTTTTGAATCAATAGTTTACAATAACATATTAACATCTTTTCAGAAATATCAAAATTGTTCATTAAAAGAAAACATGCAATTAGGTGGGCAAGTGGGAAGGTTAACCTAACAACCACAAATAACCATATTTTTTGCTTTGAATTAACTAGATTCTTAACTGAATTGATCCACTGTCTCATATTTACAGGAAGGCAGCCAAAATCAGCTTTGCAGTTATGATAGCCTCATGTAAAACTACCCATTTGTGTCCTATGTAAGAACCACAGAGACACCCCCAAAACAAATCAATATCACTATCTAATATGTATTTCAAAACGCTTTCCTTTCTAATTTATTTTATGTAATTCTTTTTTGTTTCAGAACTATTCCACTTTCTCTTTCCATCTCTATCTTGGAAAGGTAAAAATATCTTTCAGAAATCTGGGAACAGGTTACATTTCGACACATACTTAGACATTTCACATTGGAGATAAAAAGGCTATGGGAGTAAAATAAATGCATTTTACAAAAACAATTAAAAGAGATAATCGATTCTCAGTACAAATAAAAACAAATTCTCCTAGAAAAGGAGCTACATGCAGATGTGAGCATCTTGAAACACAGCAGGAAGACTCTTATTAGGGTTAAGACTTCAGACAATAGAAATGAATGTTCTTCTAGTTAGACATTATATGGGGCAGCAGTCTAGAGAGGTGAGGCTTAACCTTTAAAGTGCATAAGAATCACCTGGAGGGCTTGTGATAACACAGATTTCTAGGCAACATTTCTCAGAGATTCTGGCTCATTTGGTCTGTGGTGAAATCTGAGGCTGCACTTCTGAGCCTGCAGATGATGCTGATATGGCTGGTCTAAGGCAGAGACCTGATGTACTGCAGGACCACCTTCAGGATCTATGGGAAGCAATCCTTTCACCCTGTTCTTGAACAGTGTTTAATTCTTTGGAAAGAACAAGGCTGTGACGTAGCAACTGTTGTCTGCATCTCCTGTGTGTCTCTTCTTATCACAATTGGGATGTTGGATGCATTAATTTTCTGTAACAAAGTTTCAGAAACAAAGTGGTGCTAATAAAAAAATAATACATACCTCTACAAAGTCATTGTGAAGATCAGTGAGATAAAATGAAAACCCCTTTGAAGCTGCAAAGTACGTCAGACAGTTATTACAGATTCCTGAAAATATTGTTAAGAAAGGAAACAAGACTCTTTTGGGGAAGACAGAGAAAAAGAAGGATTAAAATACATAGTTACCTTGAAAGCGACTGAAATAAAGCTGAAGTAAAATGTTTCAATAAGTAAACAAATACCACATCTGGTTATCTGAGTGTTTCCTCTTTGGATGGTAAAGAGAGGCAAAAACCTGAAAAAGCAAGAGAAAGAGTGCATAGAAAGAGAAAAAAGGTCTGATGACAAAAATGACCAACCTCACAACCCTGCCCCAAGTCCTTCACCCTTGCATGGAGTGAGAGCACAGTGCCCTCCTTTCACAATGCCCCATGAGTGGTAGAGATCTTTATGTGTGATTTTTTTGTGGATTTTTTTTTTTTTTTGCATTACAAGTACTTCATGTACAGAAGTTTAAAAGGAGTTTACAGTTATTTAAATGTTCTTCTTATAAAATAATGTCCTCATATTTACATAAGACATATATTGTTTTTCATTGTAATGATAATATCCATTCTGCTGTTAAACTCAACCTCATAGAACTAGAAATCACAGGAAACCGTTTCTGTTCCCACCTCTATCTCTTCACAGTCTATGAATTTTGTGTCTCAAATGATTCATTTATAATCTGATTATTACAATATTTATCTCAGAGAGAGATTAGCTTTAGCCAATATTTGTATAATATTTGGAAAGTCCCTACTGTAAGATTTAGAAGGAAAGAAAATAACACTAATGTATTACAAATAATCAAAACAGTAGCAAAAGAGATGATTGAATTCCAAATGTTTCCACTACTTTTTTTAAAAATAAATTTTTAATAAATTAACTCCTGCTAGATGTTTTCTTTCTTGAGAGATAATCTTTCCATTAGTAGAGTAATTTGCAAAGCAAAACCTTTGTATTTCCTCAGGTTAGCTTGTTTTTCTTCCTTTTAAATAGATAAAAGTTCTGTGAACAGATTATTAAGGGGCCGTATTTCATTTGCAGAACACGGGAGGCTTGGGCAACAGAGGAAGGGGAACTTGTGCGCATCACATGTGTGTAGTTTTGCCAAGAGAAGAGACCCCCTGAGACTTCTATCACAGTCTGGCTCTGGGATCAGTTTAACAACTTTCTTTGAATGCATGTGAGTCCTGACTGCTAAATTTGCAAATGCCTCTCTGTAAAGGTTATGCACCCACTGTAAATGCAGCATCTATTCAAAAAGATGGCCAGGTTGGTTGCTAGGAGATGGTGGGATTCTCTCAGAGAAAAATCAGTCCTCACAAAAAAATTTTTTTCCATGAAGACCTTTTAAATATAAATACCTTTGACAGCAGTTATTATTATTCACTGAGTTCCCTCACATCTGAATAAATGGCAGAAAATGATATTATTCATATTCCACTAAAGTATTAAAATAGAAGCATCTTCTCTCTCTCTCTCTCTCTCTCTCTCTCTCTCTCTCTCTCTCTCTCTCTCATTATTGCTAAAGAGAAAGGAGAAACCTTTTTTTGTTGTTTTATTCCACTGTTGGGTTTCTCTGCTTTCCTTTTGAGATTCCCAGTGTAACAGACACCTCTCAAAACCTGAGACCAATGACATGGATTACTACCTTTTCCCTCCATACCAAAATGCCTGTTTTTAAAGGATAATTGAAATGTAGAAGAGGGAAGAACCAGCAAGACTAAGAAGACTGCAACCAACTTCCCCCAACGGAAGCTTCAGAGAAAGCAGGTGGGATGCTGTGCTCCTCGAAAGCACACACACAGCAACCATCCATCCAATTTTATTTCTATAATGTTTGCAATTTTCTCCCTACTGGGTTGACTGGAGGCGCAGTTGCCCTATATGTGGGTCTGTGCACCCAGCTTTTGCTAATAATGACCCTGACAAATAAAACGCAAAGCAAGTAATAACACTGTTTATAAACTGTGTTGTTGATAAATGAAGCCACAGTCTTTCCTAATTTAGTGTGCCCTGCCTGTCCATTGAAGACCTGAGAACCTCCCAGCTGAAGCACACAAAAGCACGCTGGGGTCACAAGCTGGCAGCCAATGGCCACACCTCTCCCTTTGACTAGAGCAGCAAGACATGTTGCCCCAATGCTCACAATAAGGGATCAGTGTTGAAACACATTTCATTACCATGAGAAAGGCCACCCCCAACTCTGAGTGTGTTATTTTGTTGTTATTGTGAATACTGTACAAAGTTTCTCAAGATTTTTTTTTTTGTAGTATACCCCAGAATCAGACTGAAGCATGTTTCCTTGCACAAATATTGACATGAATCCCTCCATTTATTTAGCATTTTCCTGTGAAAGACTCAGTATGGTAATGTCCCTTCATCCCCTTTCACACATTTGTTCTGACTCTTGGCACCAGGAAGTTCTTATTGTTCTAATCAGTGCTTACTGGCCTAATGATATTTTTCCCCTTCTAGTGACAGACATGGCATGTTTCCTTTCTTGAAGTTCTCATGAGAGTTTCTTGTACTGGGTTCTATATACAACCAAAAAAAAGACAACATATTTTCTGGTTCTTTCTTGCTTGCAAAGCCTCCCTAGCCAACACCATTGCTAACTGTATAAAATTGTAAAGTGCCAAATAAGAAAGCCCCTCAAAATTCCAGTGCTGTATGTCTAGTTAGGTATTTAGTTCTTTGCAAAACTAAGTAAACATATTCTAAATTCATGAATCCACTGCAGAATTATGGCAGTATCCCGTTGAGATACTGCTTTTTGATAAAGAGCCTTACCTGAACATCTAGTTTTTTAGACAATTCTAGTTTTTCTTATGCAGTTCCTCAATTATATCATTTACTGGTCACATAGCATTCTCTGTTTGTGATGATTAATTATTTCAATTTCAAGAGTGAGTTAGTGAGCAGTTCTTATAAGAACAGAATTCATTAATTGATTTTTACATCGAAAAACATATGGAAGCAAAAAGAAAGTGCCTGAATACAAAGGCCCATTACAGTAGGGAATGAACAAGTTGGGAGAAGGATGATTTGACCCTCTCTGTTTTGCCACTCCTACCAATTCTAGTACTTTTCCTAGTGAATGCGAGTATTTATAGACCTGTTAGGTAGCATATAGACTATGGCTGAGAACCGCTACTCTAAATTCTCAGTGGGAAAGAGAAGGAATCTGAGAAGCTCTGGAGCTGACTTCGACCTCACAGAAAGACCTTTCACATCGTGGCTTCCTCTTAGCTCCTTTTTCTCAAAAACATCAGCTCCATTGGGGGAATCTGGTTTGATCAGGAGAAAAACTCGAGGTCAAGACTTAGACCAGTATGGATTCTGGTCATGTTAATGGAACCAGAGACTCATCAGGTACGAAGCATCGTGAGTGATTCCACCTGATTCACATGGACTTGGGAGCCAGGTCCACGGAAGCAGCTGTGCCTGGGAGCAGGGCCCAGGAGAGCCCTCAGGCTTAGGAAATGTGTCCTGCGTGGCCTGGGGAGGGTGAGGGGAGAAAGCATCATAGAAGGGTCAGGAAAAGGCTTTTAGGCAGCATAATTCAGCATCAGCAACAGCCCTAAGCTTCCTCACTGCCCCACCCCCATCAACTGAGATCCCCTCCTCCCTGCATGGTAAACCAGCAGGGTTGTCTGTCTTCCAGTGTGAAGTTTCCAAGGCACAATGCCATCATCCCTCCTTTTGGCTATATTCTTATGCAAGTTACACTCCAGGTATGATTTATTTCTGGTTCATTTCCTGTGACTCAGTTACACAGGATACAAAATTATGATAATAATGCTTGGCTCCAGATAATGAATAAGGGGTTGGGTTTCTCATAGCAGAGATGTTATACAAATGCAAAGTATCATTATAGCTAAAATCCATGACTAAAGAAATTAAATTTCCTGGAATGTTTTATATCAAACAAGAATGTTTGTAATCCTCTGTATTTACTGCTAAATGAGGTGGACTACAAGAAAGAAGATATTTAAAGGAAAGGAATGAGTTCAACGGGAAAAATTAACAAATGGGAAAATTGCAGCACTGCATTTTGTACTTTATGGAGAAAAAGGGTTTAATAAACATGCAACAGGAAACCATGTTTGATTTCTGCAAGGAAAATTTAACCAGTAACAGACTCCTCTAGAATCTTCAAAGGAGAAGTTTCTATACTTGTTTACCTTTTGATATGCAGCTGAAAAAGAACACTACATTTCGGCTTAAAAGAAGCCATATCATGAATAGTTTATTTAGTTCTGCAAAGAACTAAATACCTAACTGGACATACAGCAGATGAAAAGGTCCATTAAAAAAGAAAAAAAAAAAACCTGGAAAAAAACTGGATTTTTTGGAGGGTGAAAAGGGTTATATATCTTTAAGAATTTCCCAAATTTAGTTCCCTTTATTCTTTCATAAACACATGAGGCATTTGAATTCAGGATTGTGTTTTATTTTTGTTTTTAATGTCAAATGTAGTTTGAGAACACAACTCATTGGTCATTTTCCATACCTATTTCTATCTCTCTCTTTTTTTTTTTTTTTTTTTTTTTGTATGAAGTACCAACTTCTGGCCTTAGGAAATCAGAATGATGGGAGAATCAGTATTTCATACATTTATGGCATCATGCACTCCGATTTAGAGGTGTTTCCTCTATGTAGGTAATAATTGATATTATCTCAGGCCATGAACCCAAGAAATTTCAATTACCCTACTCCACAAATATCTCTTGTCTTTCAAGCCTGGGGCATAGCTCTCTCAGGGCCCTCCCTGTCTGACTGCACTCTAGTTGCAGGCCATCTTCGATGGAAGTGGTGCTGCCTTATCCCCGGTGCAGTACTGTTTGCAGACCTGAGTATCAGACTGTGCAAATGAAAAAACATGATCACCTCTCTAGCCTAGGCTGGGGTGCACTGTACCTACATCAAATTTCCTGGCCCCGTAAATCATGTGGAACCTACAGTCAAGCACCTTCACTTCACACAGGTGTCCTAACACACTTCCCTCTCTGATATCCCCCTTCCTCAGACAGATGTCTCCCAGGATGTCACACAGGATCTGCAGACATCTCACTTTGCTTATTCCTTTGGAACTCTCTTCGCATTTGATATATACGGACAGATCAAGAGTTTTCTAAGGGAGTCCCAGTGACAGGAACACACCTTGATGCATTTGCTAATTGGCAGCAAACATGTAAACTACATAATCATATTAATAGGAGATTTGCTCAGGATTTACTTTGAAAAATAAGTAGAATGTGAGAGTTGAAGAATAGAGGTGAAGCAATATATTTTAGCATATTCAGCTTGAAGGCATGTTCAATTAGTTATAGTTTTGATTGCTCAATTATAAAATATTTCAAATGTGTAGAAAAGTACCAAAAGTATAGCACACACTATTGGCCTAGCATAGACATTAAACAAATACTATCATCTTGCAATATTTGCTTCAAATCTTTTAGTTTGAAGAAATTAAATTAAACATTATAAATTAAAAAATGACCTTCTTCTTCTCCCTTACTGATTTCTGTCCCCAGAGGTAACTTCCAATCTTAAAGTGGCGTGTATCATTTCCATACTTGTTTTTGTACCTCACCAGTAAAGGAACACATATACAAAATATATATACAATTGCTTCTATATTTTAACATTTATATAAGGTTTTTCACGCTGTTTAATTCATTTCATAGCTTGTTTTTACATTCAATTATATTTTTTCATTTTATTCATATAGTTAAACAAAATCTAGTTCTACATATGCTGTATACCATTCTGGTCTAATTAAATCATAATTTCATTACCCATTATGCTAAAAAAGGTGTAAGCTGTTTCTACTTTTTACTGCTATATACCATGCTGCAATGATCATCATTTTACACATCTTCTTCACTCACATTCGTGTGAAAGTTGCTCTAGAATAGACACCTAGGAGTGGAGTTGCTGGTACCTTCCACTTTACTCCATATTGTTCAGTTTCTCTTTAAAGAGGTGATACTAATTCACGATTCACAGGAATGTATACGCATTCATGTTTTTCCACATCCTCATCAACCAACAGGATAAATATGAAACTATTGTTTTATCTTGCATCCCCTTAAATGCCAGTGTGGCTGAGCAGTCTTCTGCTTCTTCTTTCATATTTATCACTATGGTTTTTCTATTAGGCATTTAAACTTTTTCTTATTGCTTTGTAAGAATCCTTTTGTATGTTCTGAATATGAATCTTTGCTATGTACATTGCAAACATCTTCTCCAGTCTGGTTACACAAATAATAAGAAAAAAAGCAGAGCTTAGGATAAGATTAGGATATTAATATTAGTAACATAAAAATGTCTAAGAATAGTTCTTCTTTAAAGATTTCTTTTCAGGACTGAGCATAAGACTACTTATGTTTATCTGAAACCTTACATTATATATACTTCTGATTATTTTCAAATGATGTGAGTTTTTAATGCTTATGTCTTGGTATTAATTTACTGTTTTTAAATATTGCTAAAATTGACTTATACAATAAAAAACAGATTTTAAATCTACTAAGTCCGAGCTTGAAATATTATAGAATGCCAATAGACTATCCTCTAGCAACTGCTTAGAAATCATTTTATAAAATAAATCTTGTTTTCGGTGACCTAGTTTGTTCTCTGCACATAGTACCAGAAAGAGCTTCATTAGAGGTGAATGTGTATCTGTGTACATATGTGTATATTTGTATAAGTCTAGGGAGTATCTTTTCTTTTAATCTTACACTCCAATTGATAAATTAAACTGAGGAAACTATGTTTTTATGGCACCAGTGCAACATATGCATCATGGAAAAGTAATTTAGTTATGTCTTAATTCTTCACTCATTTCCACTAAAATAAATACAGAACAGATTCAGAAAACTGATGCTGAGGACAGACTTAGTGAATCTGTAAGCCCATGGCTGGAAGCCTAAAATATTATTTTGAATTAACCTATTAACTCATTTGAGATAATTCTATCCAGATTTTAGTCTGTATTTATTCAACTGATTTATTGTCTGTTTTTCTTTCTCCCAAATGGGACTCATTATGTCTCTTTAAAGCAATGTTTTCCATGTTTCCACCATTTTTATTTTTCAGGGTACTTTATATCTTAATTATTGAGTTATGTATCATGTAGTCCTAATTTTAAAACTTGGATTTACTGTGTGTCCATTTTAGCAGGTAAATTTGTATGTATCTACATATATACACATATACATTACATCAAAATAGCCCTTTTAAAAGATGGTGATTACACTTTTAGAAGCATTGTACCCCTTTAAACATTTCTATGGATTTATGGAGAACTCTGATGTGAAAATGGATTTCCCCATATGACTGGAAATACTAGAACAAATTGTTTTATAATTAATCTGCCACAGAAAGAGAACTAGATGATCTTTGCTTTTTCAAATAGCAACATGCAGAACTGAACCTGGGCAGTCTTGAGTTGGGAACTTATCTCTGAACTTGGTTGGAATCCTGATAGAGTCACTTAGTATTTGTTAATCCCTCTGTTAAAATGAGAATGTCCATCTTCTGAGGTTATTGTTAAATTGACCACCCTGGCTAAAAGTAATATAAAGTACTCAATAAATACTAGTTTCCTTCTTCTTCTAACGTATCTCCCTGACTTCTAAGAATATCTTCACTAACAGGGTTCTCTCATAAACTGGAAACCATTCCAAAGTAATAAAAATCTTATACTGATTAGTTCTTATCAACTCTACCAAAGCCAGGTATACTGATGAACCTTCTGAATTCTGCCTAGATGAGATTATCTGTCATAAATCATGGCTTTATAACCTTCTCAGATAAACTTTGATACCTTCACAGCCTCACATGTGCCACCAACTCCAGAAATTTGCCTAAGTAGCACTGGAAAGATCATCCTAAAACATCTATAACATGTCAGAGAATCAGACCTTCCCATCAGTAATGCTAGGTGACATTTTTGAAGAGCCCAATAGTTATAAAGGTTTTCATGTGCTTTATTTGCTTTCACAATCTATATGTGTGAACATTGACTGGATAGTTATCCCTCTCTTTTCAACAAGAGGAAACCAAGGCTCAAGGAGGCCCAAAACACAAAGTAATGAGTGAAGATAGGACTTTAAGTCTCTGACCACTTGAATTTTCTATTATTTTGAGTTGACCTCTATGAAATTTCCATTTCAACAGGTAGAATCTATAAATTCATCTGGTTTTCCCTAGATAGTGTTGTCTTGCTCAGAAACAGGCAGCAGCAGTGACACACACTAACATAAACTAGCTTAAGCGAAAACAGGAAATCTAATTGTTAAAAGGACGGTGAACTCTGCAATGTGACTGGCATTAGGCAGAGACTGATCAGAGGCTCAAATGTCAGGACCCATTTCTGTCTCCCTATCTGGGTGTTCCTTGTGTTGGCCTCATTCCTGGGCAAGCTCTTCTCATGGGTGCAAAGGCGACTACTGAAAACTCCAAGTTTCTCTGGTCCTTACAGCCAGAAACTTCAGCAAGTGGAGAGCTCTTTTTCCTTCTGCGGAAGTCCTTGTTTGAGTCTGTGGCCCAGCTCAGGTCCAAGGCACTGACATTGATGGAGGTTTGAAGGATAAGTGATTGATAGCCCAACAGTAATAGAGGGGAAAGTTTCCCAAATTAAAGAAGACTTCTGTTCTCAGAAGAAAGGCAAAGAAGTGCTACTCAGGCAAAAATAACACATGTCCATTGCATGGAAAATACACATATCTACAGAGAGTCTAACATCCTCTCCCATACAGCAGTTAGACATGATTAATGAGAAGATAACAGCAAGATAAAAAGAATGAGAGATAGAAATTAACCAATCAAAAACCAAGGTAAAAACAAAACCAAAATATGGCCAATCTAGTTAACTAACATTAGAATTAATTCACTTTGAAGGTTTAAGAAATGTATTTCTTTAACATTGATAATATTTGTATCTATATAATAATAAAAATAGTCAAGTTTTATAGAAAGTTTTTAAATATCAAAGTTGGCTTTTTTTCACTCAAATAAAATGCTTATTATTCTATCTATGACTCCCTTATGATGACATTTGAAAATTAAAAATTGTTCATCTACTGGACCAAAGCTCATTGTTTTACTCATATTTAGACTTTCATATTCCTGTCACCTCCATTGCTCCAAATTTCAGTTAAGCAGGAAACAGAATTGATTTCAGGTCAGAAACAAGAAAAATATTTACATCTATCCTACAAATTATATTGGCAAAAATAAATAAGAAAGGACTGAACACATTGTGGAAAGCCCACTCTGCCTTCACAATACATTAAGTGCTACACATAAAAATCACCATCTAGTGTAAGCAAGAGAAAGTTTTCAGTGTCTACGAATATATTCAATACAGGTTTCTCCCACTCTCTGAAACTAGATAGTGCCTATAAAAACTTTCATAAGCCGAATTGATGGAAGGTTTAGAAGTAATTACCATTAATTTATATAGAAAAAATTTTGAGTTCCCAGACCCAAAACATAACCTACCAAATCATGCTAAATAATGCATAAAACCTAAAATAGCACTAACATATAGTAAAAGCCGGATTTCACAAAGTAAGTCAAGATAAAGCACAGATGCTCACAGACACAGTTCAAAGCTATAATGTTTGATGCTGAGATACTGAGTGTTGGGGAAGGAGTTTGGAAGTGACAGTGTCACTGCTCCAGGGTGTGCATTGAAAAACAATGAACATTATTTTCACTTTTTGCTTTTTTTCCTAACAGTAAAAACTTTCTTTGATTTTCTTTCAATTGTGAAAACAGGTACTAATAGAGACCTTTTGTAAAAGCAAAGCAAACTTGAAAAGCGAAGATGCTCAATTTTTTTCATGTTTAAGTAAAAAATAAATTAGACGTTCTAATATTTTCCTCCAAGACACCACTCAGCTACTAGGCATCACTTGAGTACATACAATGCTTGTGCAGTCACTGACATGAAAAGCGTGATCTCAGGCAGGGCTGGCCCAATACTCTGCAGTCCCTGCAGAAGACAATTGTGCTCTCAGAGTTTAAAACACATTGGTGACACAGCAGAAGGGCAAGGGGAAAATTCAATGCTGAGAGTTTTACTGACTTTTTTCAAACTCAAAGAATAGAATTAATCATATGATACACTGAAAAGTCACAGTATTCAAGAATCACAGTCTGATGTCTTAACAATCACCTTAAAAATAATTTTAGAAGTATTTTAGCAGACCATTTTAACTAAATTTTCTATTTTCACCCCCAAACCTAAGTTGTTTCTTTGATCAATGACTAATTATACATAGCAAAATTCTTCATTTAAATGCTATGACACTTGATTTTTCTAAAAATACACCTGAAAAAAAATATTTGCGGCATGTTTTCTTTTTCCTTTTTCATAAACATTTCAAAGGTTCATGCTCCTTTTTGCAGCATATTATTACTAAGATGAACTCTTTGTTTTTCCTGTATTCTGATCAAATTTTGACATCTACACATTTCATAGAGGACAAATTGAAGAATGTCTGCCAGTAAGTAAAGAGAGATTTCCATGAATAAATACAGATATGTCTCCATTTTCAAACACAAATGGAGTTAACTTTTGGTTATTAAACTTGAAATTAATTAATTTCTATTTTTGTTAAATAACGAACAAAGTTTATTTTAAAAATATAACTGCTTGATTCTTTTTACAATGACTTCTGAAGTCTCAAAAACATTTTAAAGCATTTACCTCACCTCTCTAAAGATGGGTATAACTAATTATTTTATAAACAGTAGTAATTTTTTGAGTTCTCATGTAATGCCCTTGAGAAATAGGATAGTCATAAATTACTGCAACTACTAGTGTTTCAGGACACTGCAGACTAGCTGCTGCAAAGAGAATTCAAGGTTAGAAAAGAATTATAAATGACTCAGTTTGATTTTCAGTTGATTCAAAATCTCAATGGCATTCGAGTTTACTGATTATTTAATCAGTATTAAGGGGAATAAAAGACATTACTTTGCCATGGTTTTGTTTTTCATACTAAAAGATAATATTTTAAAATAGCATAGTAAACATCAAAGATTTTTAAACATATTTATAAGAGCTATTTTCTTATTTCAAGTATTTTTAATTTCAAGAAGAATTTATAGTTTGGACATCTGCAATAATAGTGTTTGCTGTTTAAAAAGAACAAATAGAGAGTATATCTGACATATTAAGTTCTATTTCAGGGTTCAGTTATAAGGAAAGAAAGAGAGGAGAAGGAAAAAGTGGTTAAATTACAGAATAATCATGTGTTCCAAAGAAATCCATCATCCAACTTTTTCTGCAGGATATCAGTTGATAGCATCAAAAGATAAAAGTCTCATTTGCCAATCACATCTCCTAGATAGGAAAACATTTTAAGTGCCAGGCAACTCCAGTTTATAGATGTTCAGATGTGCTCCAGATTATGTCCTCAGGAAATCTAAGTTACGTGTTCTTTTAAGGGAAATCTTAAAAGGAATAATTATTGAAATGATATTACTCTGAGTTTTTCCAGACTATTATTGTACATATAAGATTCTTCTGTGGATTGCAGTCCCATTCTCTACTGGCTACTTAATGCTAGTCCTACAGTTTTCTTTTCTTTTCCTGATATCTAAATTGCCTTAATTATACAATGGCTTTCATTTGCTTTCCATGTCAAATTAAAATCTGAATAGTCTTCCAAGATTTGCCTGAAAGATTGTCCGGTGAAAGACACATTACATTAACCCTCCCTTATCTGCAGTTTTGCTTCCCCCAGTTTCAGTTACCTGAGGTCAATCATGGTCCAAAATTATTAAATGAAAAATTCCAGAAATAAACAATTCCTAAGTTTTAAATCGTGTACCATTCTGAGTAGCGTGAGGAAATCTCATGCCATCCTGCTCCATCTTGTCTGCAACATGAGTTATCCCTTTGTTTAGCATATCAGGCACGCTCTGCATGTGCCCCTCCCATTAGTCACCTAGTAGCCATCTCAGTTTTCAGATCAACTGTTGAGGTATTGCCATGCTCGTGTTCAAGTAACCCTTATTTTACTTAATAATGACACCAAAACACTAGCGTACTGATGCTAGGAATTCTAATATTCTGAAGAGAATCTGTAAAGTGCTTCCTTCAAGTGAAAAGGTATGTATGTATAGGAAAAATCATAATATACATAGGGTTTAGTACTAGCCATGGTTTCAGGCATCCACTGGAGATTAGGGGGAACTACTACATATTAATGTGTTAACTACAGATAGCTCAACTAGGACCAACCAGGTTTTAGCCAGAAAGAAGGGAAAAGATTTGAACAGTTGCACTTGTCCAAAAATAAAATGGTCTGTCTGGTAAAGCATTAAGCTAAGGCTAATTGTCTGGTAGAAAAGTAATGCAGGAATATCTCAGTTGGGAAGAAATTTATTAACCCAGATACTTGCTAAAGAATGTTTCAACTCCAAAAGTCTTTGACTCATCAGTCTTTCTCCAGATTCTCATCCCCCTTATTTACTACCTGACTCCATCTTCCAATCTACCTTATCTGACAACCAAGCTTATGTAGTACTTTTTGCTTTTGTTTATTAATCACCAAATTATCTCCGTTCCAGAGAGCAATAGTCTCCAAACTACATAATTATAAGAAAATTATTAAACTGCTCAGATCTACAATTTCCTATCTACTATAAAGGATGGTTGTGAGAAATAAATTAGGTCATTTATGTAAAGCATTTAGCATACCTTCTGGCACATAGTAATTACTAAATAATATTTGCTATTATTAGCCATTATTATTGTACCCCAACTCCCAGATCACTGTCTCCATAAGGCATGCATGCACTAATCAGACCCAGGTTTGGTGGACTCACTGAAGCAATTTCTCTTACTCTTAGCCATGCAGTTATTTCCAGCTGTTTTGAATTTGCTTAGAGACTTTAGGATAGAGTGGTAGAATTGCAAGGGATCGTCAGATGAGAATCACACCTGTAAAAAGCAAAAGTCTACCAAACTTGGCATCATTCTAGAATTTTTCAGAAATACAAAATGCTCATTTGAAGCAAAAGGAACAATAGGCAGTCTATGGATAGCCCAGTCTCTGGCCACGTTTATAACTAGAAGTCAAATCAGGAAGTGGCAAAACACTGATAGTTCCCGCCTTTAAAAATAAGAGAAACGACAAATCCAAATTGATGACGTTCAACAGAATAATGGACCGGTCTCCTCAAAAGTATCAGGGATATGAAAGACAAGGAAACTGAGAAATGGTCACAATTTAGAGGAGACTAACAAGACAGGACAACTAAATGCAATATGGAATCCTGGATTGGCTCTTAGAGCAGAAAACAGATATCATTTGAAAACTGGTGAAATTCTAATGTAGTTTGTAATGTAGCTAGTGTATCCTCATTAATTTCCTGAGTTTGGTCATTGTACTATGACTATGTAAGATGCTGACACAGAGAAAGTTGAGGAAGCTGGCTGAAGAGTACAGGGAATGCTGCACTATTTCTGTAAATTTTCTTTATATCTAAAATTATTTTAAAGTAAAAAGTATAAAAATAGCAAAATATAACATTTTTAAAGGATAGTTATTTTAAAGATATTATCATAAGTACTAATTACTCTTATCCGCCCACTTCCATGAAACAAATACATACTACACTGAAATAAAATAAAATAAAATAAAATAACGGAAATTTTTAAAAATTGTAAAATCAATTGCTATAGACTGAATTTTGTCCCCTAAACTAATATGTTGAAGACCTAACCCCCAATATGATTGTATTTGGAGACAGGGCCTTTGGGAAGTAACTAAGGTTGAATGAGGTCATAAGGTGGGAACCTGATTAGATAGGATTAGTGTCCTCATAAGAAGAGACACCACAGACCTCCATGTCTCTCTCTCTCTCTCTCTCTCTCTCTCTCTCTCTCTCTCTCTCTCTCTCTCTCTCTCGTAAAGACACTATGAGAAGCCTGAAAGCCAACAAGAAGTCTCTCACCAGAAACCTACGCTGCAGAACCTGAACCCTGGACTTCTGGCCTCCATAACTGTGATAAAATAAATTTCTGTTGTTTACTCTGAGATATTTTGTTATGGCAGCCTGAGCAGATAAATACACTAATGTATTAATTTTCTATTGTTGCCATTACAAATTCCCGCAAGCTTAGGGGTTTAAAACAACACAAATATTACCTTACTCTCCTAGAGGTCAGGATTCTGAGACAAGTCTCACTGGGCTAAAATTTAGGTGTCAGCAGAGCTGTATTTACTTCTAGGAGTTCTTTTCCAGTTTTCAGACACCCTGCATTCCTTGATTCATGATCCCTTTACTCTACCTTCAGAGCCAGCCACAATGCATCTCTCTCTGCCCCTGCTTCTGTTATCTATCCATTTCTATGACCATGGCTGTGAAAGGCTCTCCCCTTTTAAGAACTCTTGTAACTAGGTGGACTCACCCTGATAATCCAGTATAATCTACCTATTTCAAGGTACATACCTTCAATCACATTTGCAAAGTCCCTTTTGCCACATGGTAACATATTCACAGGTACCAGAGATTAGGGAGTGGCCATATTTGGGTGCCATGATCTGCCTACAACAATTAATCTCTGCTGACATAAGAAAATTGGTAAGTGTTCAAACTCACAAGACTATTAAGAAGATATAAAACATTTTAGACCAAATCAAGAAGGTAATTGGGCACCTGCACATAACTTCCCCAACACATGAGCAAGAACAGTGTAGCTAGAAAAACCTTAATGATGTATATATGCTCTAGCCTGCCATGCATAACTGGAGAAAGGAAGAACAGAAAACAAAAAACTTGTTGTTCATCCCCAGGCCACATATGATGCCTTGAGCTTCTGGGAAATTAGAAGAAAAGAGAAAACTCTGAAGGCAAACAATACCTGCAATTTTCCTTCCGATAACAAGCCTCCTACACTGAAGATATCAGGCCTATGTTTCATAGCTATAGGTCAGAGATGACTGTTAAGAAAAAAATTCTGTGCTCATCCACAGAACTGAAAAACAGGCTTACAAATTAATTCAAACTCACCTTCTCATTAAGATGAACAACTCAACCAAAAGGGAGAAGCAAACCTAGATATAGAAGGGCAACACAAATATATAAAAGTCAACAGTTCCCCAGGAATAAACCAATTAGAATATATAATGGAAGAAAATTTGTATTCATAAGAATGATGAGAATCATGAAATAACTAGAAATGTATAAGGAAAATTATACAGCTCTACCAAGGGACATGGAAGCAGTCTCACTACATGGAGCGATATATGTCATCCTTGGATAGAAATTTTTGGATGTGGTTCCATAGTGTAGCAGTTAGCATGTCTGCTTTACACACAGAAAGTCCTATGTTTGTGCCCCAGTGGAGCCATGGTCCATGGTCTATGGCCATGCCACCCTGAACAAGCCCGATGTCTAATCTCAGAAACTAAGCAGGGTTGGGCCTGGTTAGTACTTGGATGAGAGACCAGCTAGGAAGACCAGGTGCTGTAGGCATAAATAATAATAGTGAAAAAAAAAAAAAAGATCTAAAATTTTAGCCTTGAGGAAGAAGCGGGGAAGCATGAAAGTTATAGAATGGGCAGAGGAAGCTACTGAAGAGAAAAAAAGCAGGTTAATACCCTGGGCTGATCAGTGGGAAAGCCTGTTTAATTTTTTTTTTAATATTCATCTCTATTAACTATGTGTCAAGTACTTTGTCCAAACATTGCATAACTGATCCCTTGAACACAGAGATAATGTAGCCACTGCATTACTTATGTAGGAATCTCAGGTTTCTCCATATTGAAACCTCAAAAAAAAAAAAAAGGAACAATTTTTACAAAGCCTCATGATGGCTACTCCAATTCCTATTACTTTATTTACTGATATTGAAATACTAATATTCTAAATTATTTGCTAAGGAGCAACTAGTAATAGATAGGAATAATCTTTCATTTTATAAGAACTTCTACCCTACTGTTCCATTTTTAACCAGCATATTATAGTATGTTCAAAAGGGTGAGTATACTTACTCATTTGTCTTGATCTTTTTTATTTTTTAAAATAGTCTCCACATGGAATTTATTATCATGAAATCTGTTTCACATTATTAAAACCAGCAGAGTAAGACACTGATAATCATAGAGCAGTTATATAGTTTATTTTACATTATTGCTTAAAATACCATCTTAGTCCTTTACCTCTAACATTCTTAAATATATGAGATTCTCTATAATATTGAAATCCTAAGTATAGTTGCTGTATATTTTAGGTTTCGTCTCAGATAAATATTTCTAAAATGATAATTTATAAGCTTAAATAGCAAATATTTCATGTTTAGAGATTTATGACTTCATGTTCAAAAATTAAACATGTTTAGAGATTTATAATGAAAATCATTAACTCTACGTATTACAGTATCTCAATAAAAGGTGTTCAAAAATCAGAAACAAAATATATAAAAAGTAATTTTTATTATTTCTTTATAATTTGCAATTCTTCCATATCTGTGTCATCATTTACCCATTCTAAAAAAAAAATTATAAAGAAGTTACAAAAAGTTTACTTAACATAACTCCTTTGACATTTTAATTCTCTCTCCAGCTGTTTTGTTATAATGATGTAGTTAAATTGTGGCATACTTGCTTCAAATATTTTAATTTTGATGATTTATTAAACCTGCCAACTCTTCATTTAGTCTGGAGCAAGACCCCATAGGGCACAGATGATATAGGAAGGAAAATCATCAAAGCATATACATTGAAAAAGCAAGAGAAACTAAAAATGAGAGGCTAGACATCAGTAGCTGGGAGAGTCAAGAGCAAAATGGGACAAGAAGAAAGTGAAAAGTGGAAGAGATACAAGTTTGAAAGTGTGAGTCATTTTCAGGTGAGTGTAGCCGAGCTATGTCATCATGGGATTCACGTTCCTGACTGAACTAGAGCTATTTAAACCCTTCACATCCTCTACCTAGAGTGTAAAGTATGTAAAAGAAATAAAATCAACATTGTCTTCCAGTATTTAACTCTCAATATAGTTGAGTTACTCCTGTGCCCTTTATATTTTACAGTTTTTGTTGGTGAAACCTTGTTCTTTTCTGTATACAAATATTTCAAAGCTGTTTAAAGAGATAATCATATGTCTAGACTGTTTTTTACTTCAAGAAAATAGTAATGCAAGCTGACCAGTGCTGGGGAGCCTGAAGTCTAGCAGGGAGTGAGATCAGAGTCCAGGTATACTTCTGGGTTTCTAGAAAGCAATATTTAAAATAGGAAAACAAGTGGACGCAAGTTCTCACACAGGATACTGTGCTTACCTTTCCTTGCCAGGACCAGAATGATCAGTCTGAGCAAAGTCAGGTGCAGCTCACCAGGGCATGGGGAAGTGGAAGCACTCACCTTTTCTCCTTCTCCTTTCTCAGCCCCCTTTCTCCTGCTTGCTTCTTTGGTGGCTTTAGTGTAATTTAGAGTGTGTGTTGGGGTGGGTGGGGGAGCGAGCAGAGGGGGAAGATAGAAATTAAGATTCAGAATTAATTCAATGGAAATGTTGGCTCCGAGAGTTTGTTCCAGCAGTGTTTGGGGGGCTCTACATCAAGCAACGTGGACTTACATGAGAAAGATTTGACTATTTTCACACAACACACTACACCCAATGCCCAAAGAAGTGAACCTGTTGGCTTAAAGCAGTTGGGCAGGGCTGGGTTGGCCCAGCTATGGTCAAGAAGTGTAGACATGGACAAAGTACCTATGTCATAATCTAATTCAGAAGGCAAACACATTGGTGCAGTCTGTGGTAGACTGTAAGAAAATGTGGTCTCAGAACCCAGGACTGTCATTGACCAACTGATATTACCCAACCAATATCAGTCCAAATAGTGTATAAAAAATCATGAGAGCTATTTGAGGCAAATAATCAATTAGAGGAAGAAGAGAAGGAAATGCTATTGAGAAGTTTCTAATCCTTTATAGATTAAAAAAATAATAACAACAACAAATATGTTGCCTAAAATAAAAATCTCTGCATTTCTAAAAAATGGAAAGACCTAAAAGAGTATATCAAACAAAAACAGGAAGATGGAATGAATGGAAAAGCAGACATCTTATCATAACTTTTTCACCTTACAGACGGTACCTCCTAGACACATTCCTTAAGAAATTACTCAATTTCTAGAATAGTTCCTCAGTCCTTAAACCCAGAAAATGATTCTACAGTCAATAGCCTAAAAACAAGCCCCCAAGACCCCTGTCCTGGACTCCATCTGTCAGACTGTGCTCTCAAAGCCCTTCTCACTGAGTTCGAAGAGGCTTTAGCCAATAGCAGCATTAAACCTTGATCTCTCCCAAATATAATTCATTGCAAACACTTTTGTCCTTAATCCTTACAGCCTAAGTAGCATAATTTTTTAAAATCTTTTTATTGATACCCTTTTAATTATTATTCCCAGAATAGGAAAAAAATATCAACCACTATTGAACCACCTCTCACCTTGGCTCTTTATTCTTTTTCTTTTTGTTCAGCAAAAAATCTCGATGTTTTTTCTTCCATTAGCCCATTATTCATGTTCACCACAAGGCTGTATTCCCATCTGTATGTGATACAATGTGTTATTGTCCAAGAGATACCTACATCAGTCTACTCTGGGGGAAAAGAGCTTTTGCTACACACACACAAAAATAAATCTGTTCAGATCGCCCACTTTAATCACTTGATTAAGTATAATGCAATGAATGACAACTCTTTTTTTAAAATTCTCACTAGGGACAGAGCGATGTTTAATTAGGCATTTAAAAGTGACTATTAACTTATACAGACCTCATCACAAATGGTTTTTCAACCAGCTCAGTGATCTGAAACACCAATTAGTTTCAATTCACACATATTATCTATCCCTCATTAAAGCATTTAGTTCAGAATCTAAATTTCTTTCTATTAAAAAAAGTGTTGAGGATAAGAGGAATATATGTGTGTGTGTGTGTGTGTGTGTGTGTGTGTGTGTGTGTGTGTGTGTGTATGCATATGTATATGTAGATGTAGATGTAGATGTGTGTGTGTGTATAGATATAGATAGATAGATAGATAGATAGATAGATAGATAGATAGATAGATAGATGATAGATAGATAGAGTCCTTTTAAAAAGGCATCTTGCACAATATCTCCTTATACTTTTTTTTAAATTATACAAGCATGAAGAGTTGCTCCTCCTGAAAATGCCCTTTGTTGAGACTGATGTTCTTATTCTGAAGTACTATTAATTTCATCAAGTCCTTCAAGGAGGTCACTGGTGACCTCTCTCCTGAGGTTGCTGCTCCCATGAGCACATTAGTAGCTGCATCTGTCATAGACCCACAGGATTCCAAGGCTGTGCCACCCTGACCCTTTGTAATGCATGGCCTCTCTGAATGCCCTTCTCCCAAATGAAGCAGACGGATCCATAGCTAGTCCTCCTGCACAAGCTCACAATCCCCAGACATGCATGTATCCTGCTCACTCGAAAATCCAGAAAGTACACAAAAAGAGCATAGAAGGAGTTAGATTAGGGGTTTCTGGAGAAACAGAACCAAAAGAGATAGGTGATAGATTAGATAGATAGATAGATAGATAGATAGATAGATAGATAGATAGATAGATAGATAAACAGAGATTTTAAGGAATTGGCCTACATGATTGTGAGGGCTGGTTAGTCTAAAATCCATAGACCAGGTCACTGGGCTAGACATTCAAGAAAGAGTTAATGTTGTAGTCTTGAGTCCAAACTCCACAGAGCAGCAGGCTGGAAATGTAGGCAGATCTTCTAAGTTGAAATCTTGAGAAGACTTCTTTCTTCTTTGGGAATCTCATTCTGTTCTTTTAAGGCTTTCAATTTCAATTGATGAGGTCCACCCATACTATGGTGGGTAATTTGCCTTACTCAAAGTCTACTGATTTAAATGTTAATTACAGCTAAAAAAAAAAATGCCTTCATAGCAACATCTAAACTGATGTTTGACCAAATAACCGGGCACCATAACGCAGCCAAGTTGACACATAAAATTAACCGTTACAAGAGGAGACTCCAGACAAGAATTTGAATGAAAGCTCTGCCACATACTTACTCCAAGACCTTACTTAACCTCAGTTTTCTCATCTGTAACATGCTTTCCCAAATGAAATCAATGAGAATAAATATGCCTTAGGAGTGTCTCAAGGATGAGGAGCATTTGGTTAATAAAGCTGCATTTCCTCTTAACAATTTGCCACAAATAATCTACTAAAGAGACATAAGTCATTCTTTGAACCATCTGAATCTCAATTCAGATAATTATCAAACCAGTAATATTTCATTGTATTCAAATAAATACTATTTGGCAGTAGGGTTCAGTTAGATTTTAGCTGATTCTGTATTTTGGGGACCTTAAGTCTTGAGGGTTTATATGAGATTATACTGAACTCATTGAGTTAACTTAGACCACTAAAAAATCCAGTAAGATTGCTTTGTAATTTATTGATGTTCAACTGAAGTATGGCTATATGGTACAAAGAATACTGTAGTAGAAATTATGTACCTCAACTGTGTGACAATGAATCAATTACTTGATCTCTCTTGATCTCAATTTCCTTTCTAGAGAGAGGAAATTCAGACAGAATATCTCTAAGGTTCCTTCCAATTTCAAATTGAAATCTATTAGGATTCATGCTTTCTTTCTGAATAGTTTATATTCATTAAGCAGTATTTGATATTAGTTAAGTCAAATGTTTTAAGCTTTTAAGTTTATTAAGGTTTAAAGATAATCTGAAACTTCAAGACTAAAAGATTATATTTTCCTAGACTCCAGGTCACATAGCATAATAACTATTTATACTAGCTACTGCAATGAAATCCCTTAATAGTTTTATTTTTACATTATCTCCACAAACTTTTTATTCTCAAAAGATCTATGACTAAATCTTCCTTAACCAATTTGGTTTCAGCTACTTTTCTTTGACATCATCTAAGGTGATATTTATTAGATACGTTCTTTCTCCAATTTAATACTATTTCTTAGTGGAACACTCCACCTCTAGGGATTAATGGTTAAATTAATACACCTTTTTGATCAGTTTAGATTCTTCTTACTATTTTTCCCTGCTCAGTCTTTGCTTCTAAACTACAAGGTACATTACAGGATAACATTTGCAACAAGGCTATTTTCGGAAACAGAACTCAGTAGCAATCCATTCCTTGTAAAAGGAACAACAAATGTTTAAGTGGATAAATAAGTAAATTAACAAAGAGGAACGAAGAAATACTCCAAGGACTTCAACTCTTTTTGTTCATTGTCGTGTGCCCCATAGTGCCTAGCACAGGACCTGATCCACGCAAGGTATATTAAAAACAGGTGGAAAACATTAGAGAAAATATATGCAAGACAGAAGAAAAAATATCAAAGTGTTGACTACACAGCCATATACCCAGTCCTATCTCCACATTTCTCTTATCCCATTTAACATTCAATCAACAAATATTACCTGAACATCTGCTATGTGTCCAGCACTCTGTTGGCCACTAAGAACATAGTAGTGAACAAAATAGGAAGGATCCTTGCCCTCCTCACCTCTTTTGAAACCACACAAAAGGGGCAGCAAATAAAGTTGATGCCTTAATTACAAACTAAGAAATTAAGGAGATTTTTTTAAGTAGAGTTGTTAATTTGATATTTGATAAAGTGTTCAAAATATAATTCAATCATCAGGCCATCATTTTTATTTTTGAAATAAAAAATTTGAACCACTCACCGATGCATAGCCAAAATTGATTGACAGCGGGAAGGAGTCTTTCTGGGCATTGTTATTGAAACTCACCTTGGGCCCATGAACAACTCAGAAGACAGGCATCCTTCTAGGCCCATGGCAGTGATGGGCATCAACCTTTGTCCCGGCAGCTTCAAGCTGTCCTACAAGTCTGTAGCCTTTGGTGGGTAGGACATTGCTGCTACAATTTTCAACATGTAGACATATTCACTCATGAAACCATTTATTTGGTACTGATTTTCTTCCTCTTTTTCATTCTCATGTATATTGGTACCAAAAAGAACTTTAAGAACAATTGATTCAAAGGCTTCACAAATACAATGTCAAAAAGAGATAAAATTCAAATACTCCATTGAAATAGGTATTGAGTACATGAATAAAAGATTTAGTAGGAAATGTGGTTAGAATTACTGGCTGGAATCAGGCTTGGGGTTTTCTATGATTTAAAATTATTTACACTGCTTAGCAATCATTGATGGAGCTCCTGCTATTTGCCAATGTAGTGCAAGACCCTAGGGACACAAAGATGGATAGAGGCATAGCCCCTGCCTCGTGGCTAGGCCTCAAACCCCAGTCAAATCTGGTTATGCATGCTGAGATTAACCATGGAAACATTTGACTTTTTTGAATTCCAGAAAAATGTAGGCTTGGTAATTATGACTACATTACTCTTCAACATTTATCCTTCAGAATATATAGCTATGTTTATGACAAACATTCATTAAAATGCTTAGCACACAATCTTCATTCTCTATTACTAATACTCTATTACTAAGGCTGTTTTCTCTGTGAAAATCGGTTACTTGTGATTGGTGTTAATCAGAACATTAAATTAACCACATCTTCCCTAGCAGTTTTAATGACAAAAGAATACTAAACTTGAAGAAGAGACTTATCACAAATGTTATATTACATAGAAGCTTTTCATCGGAGAGAATTTCCAAGCATATAATTTACAGGCTGCTGCCATACCCTCTTCAGTCCTGAAATGAGGACTGTTGTCCAAATTAATTTTTTATGCACAGAAATCCTGCACCATCATCCAGTCCAGCATATAAACGCAGATCATTTACTTCTGTCACGCCTGCAACCCTCTTCTCCTGATTACATCAGTCAGATGAGATAGCTGACAATCCTCATCTCAAAGATGCGTCTAGAAAAATGATTTTGAAGACACTTGATAAACTTCCTCAAAATTATACTTACAACTTTAAATATTAGGTGCTTGCCTTTTATAGAAAAGTATAAAGTATGAAAATTCATTAAAGTTTATTCCAGTTCCTCTTTCTTATTTCAATTCACAATCTAGCTAGACTATAAGTAAGATTTAGAAAACTTTAGGTCTTATCTACCAGAGGGAAAGGTCCTGTGCTAAGCCCAGCTTAAATTTTGTTTGCTATCATTTAAATATATTTCTCTTAGTCTATTATCTTATTATATTTTTCCGTCAGCCATTATACCTCCACAAATAGCCATGGAAATTGCTTTTCCAATATCAATGAACACACCAACTTCTGTAAAGATTAATATTAATGCATCTGCACGATTAGTTCAAATGTTCTTCCTTGTCATGGGCATAGTAGAACAGAACAAGTGAAAAAACAGATTGTTAATCCTTTAAATGATAACAACTCACAAGTAGCATTATGTCAGCAGACAGTATCATTTACACGTGTATTTAGTGTATTTTTTTACTCTGTTTCTTACTCTGTTTCAAAAAGGATTTAGATGGCTTCAGTAATATGTAAAGTATCTTCAATTTGTTGAAAGAAAATTTTTAACTGACTATTTATGTAAGTCTCGGATAGAAAATTAGAAAAATTATACCCAAGGCACTTAGAGCAAATTGTATAACATTTTGCACAGTAAAAAGGATACCCTGTATGAACAGGAATCAATGGACTCTAGATATAGTTTGACTTCCTTCAGACCTCCGTCTTTCAATTGTGTAGTTTTCCTGACATTTGATATTTCTTAAGAAAGACTCCAAAGTAGTTAGTATTACATAACACTGAGCCAATATAGTCACTGGGCAAGGAATGTAGCTTTCTTCCTTCTCCCCCAAAATGTTAGAATCATGAGGAAATATTTCCTTCTCACTTTATACTTATTTGGAGACAAGCATACTGTGACCTCGAAATCAGGCACTCACTTCTATCAAGCTCCTTTGTTCTTTTGCAACATAGGCCAATGCTGTGCCTCTCATTTTATTCATAAACACTAAAAGAAATAGAAGTTAACACCAAGTCATACAATCTATGTACGAGTGAGAAAAAAGTAATAAACCACTGACTTCCTGTCTTCCATTCTCTTTAACAATCAATACATCCAGTTCCCCATCAAATATACTGATGAAGAATAGAAGAGGTGGCACAACATCTCTTTCCCATGACAGTTTTCATGTTTCTTCCTTATCACACATTTTATAGGCAAATAGCACAAGTAATGTGTTCAAGCTTTATTTTCTCCCCATTCCCAAATCTATTTGTTAAAGAAGCAAATTTTACCTTAGAAGTTCCAAGACTCATCTTTTGAAACCCATTTTCTTTCTTCCTTGTCATTTTGGTCCCTCTTCAAGTTTTGAAAAATATATCCTCATTAAATCCAACATTGGAATTGGATATGTCAGTTTCATCATAACATAGATTTATATAAGTTGCTATCATGGTGCTATCTCTCCCAGGTAGGTTTACTTTAGAGTTCCTTTCACTGTTGATAAAAAATATCACCATGTGGGATCAACAGGGAATTCCAGGCAAAGAGGCAGGCATGAACAATAGTGTAGTGATGAAGAACACAAAACACATTCAGGAAATAACAAGTTTGTCTGCATTTTAGGAAACACAGAACAGTGTAGATGAGAATGAATCTAAATACAGACTGCCCAGGTCCTAATCCCCACTGTGGCACAAGGCCTGAAATTAGGACTCAATATTAAGCGCTGCCTTGAAACCTGATAAAATTGTGGGGGTCTCAAATAGCCTAACCCTAAGTTCTCTTCGCCACATTTCTCCTGTGGATAAGGCCCTGCAGCCAAACACTGGGACTAGGCACGGTGCCTGCTCATCCCTCAGTAGTGAATTTCATTTCCCTGCGGGCTCATGGAATTATTCAAACCAGCCAGCCACATCCATCACAGGAACCAGAGTTCACCTCACCCTCTTGTTACTACAAAGCCTGTCTCCTACAGAGCCTGTTTATTCACTCTGTTCTGGAACTACCATGTGGCCCTACAAGGCATGCAGTGTCTTCCTTCCCCGGCTGTGAGAATATGGGACAAATAAACTGTCCGTCCCATCTGTCCAGTGTCAGGTGTCATGTGTTTGGCCAATCCCATAACTGAAGGGTAGGAACCCCTCCCTCACCAACAGGGTAAAGAGGAGGCAAATAAAACAAACACTTTTAGCTGTGTGACTTTGGGGAAGGTACTTCACCTCTCCATGCCTTGGTTTCTTCATCTTTAAAAATGCAGATGTAAATACTACCTGTTTCATAAAGCTACCATGTCCTCATGGCAGTGTCTGGCACAGAGTAAGCACCATAAAAGTTTGATGGTTGTTAATTGAGGGTGTCTTACATGTCAGTCACTGTCTCAACATTTTACATGTTTTAACATATTTAATCTCACCACAAACCTATGACACAAACCTATGAAACAAATATAGTTATTATTTTTTTTTAATCATCAATGAGAAAATTGAAGTGGAGAGTGGATAAATCATGTATTGCGGATCACCCAGATGACAAGTGCCTAAGCTATAACTGAGATTGAGGCAGCCTAATTCTACAGCCCTCACCTGTGGACAGGGCTGACAGGTTCCCAAATCCACCAATCTGATATTGTAGATAAGGATGCCCTGCAAACTTTTTTTTACACCACTCAGCAGATTAACAGTAATTAACAGTAATTAACACGAATTAACAGTAATTCACTGCTAATTTGCTATCACTATCGTTAGAACATGTGCTCTCTGAAGGCAGAGAGAGTATTTATTATTCATTACTGAATCTTTGGTCTCATTCCTAAAACAGTGCACAGCCAGCTTGGGCAGCTTTTGTTCAACAAAAAATGAATAACTTCGTGGGCCAGGCTCAGAGGCTCCTCACATTCCTGCTCTACCTTATCTCTCCACCTCACTTGACTGCAGACAGTACTGCCCCTTTGGAAACTAGTTCTGGTCTCCAGGATTCTGGATTTCTCCTTCTTATTCTCCTTTGAGGACCTTCTCCACTTGTCCATGAAATGTAGAATTTCTCTAAAGCTTTGTCTAAACCATCTCCTCTTTATCTATAGGTACATCCTACTTCAGGAAACTCAGAGCTACCCTTCCTGAGACTCCCTTCTCCTTTTAAGTTTCACTTGAAAGTCTGTATCTTTAACTCTCAGATCTTTGTCAAGTTCTACATTCAACTTTCGTTTCCCATCATCTGACTGTTCCCACACATTCGACATGTTTGAAATTAATCTCACCATTTATGGCACCTCACCTGCACTCACATTCAGATCAAGATATACCCTACCCGTACGTAGCAAGTTCCTATAGATTTGCTTCCTGAAGTGTGTTCTATGCCCAACCTCTTCTATCTGACACTTGACATATTCCCAACGCAGATCTTCATGCTTCTTGCTGCCTATTATTATTGCCACTAACAGGCTTATTATTGCCACTAACAGGTTTCCCCGCCTCCACTTTTTTCTGCCTTTTCCACCTCCACATTGCTGCCTGCTTAATAATAAGGCAGAATCTCAGCTCTGAACATTTATAAAAGAGCCTGAGTGCCAAATGAGACTTACAGTGTGGTTGAATAGAGAACAGGAGATATGGGAATAAAGAGAGAATATATAGGTGGCTTTTCCAAAAAGGGAATGTTTGACAGTAGAAGCAAAGAAAGTGATGGAGCTGTACTTTGAGAGTCAGAGATAGGACATTTTGTTTATAAAAAACATAGATTTGAATGCACCCCTTATTTATAGATTATTTCATCATTAATAGACAAAAGAGAAGAAGCTAGAAAGAGAAAGTAAGGGTGTGAAGTGGTGAAGAGTTAAGGAAGGCTATGGGAGGAGTGAGATCACCAGTGCAGGTGAGTGGATTACCTCTGGAAAGAAAAACAATTCCTGTTCCAGTTTAGACTAGAGGCAGGAGCAACCTGAGGAAATTCTGAGATGGATGGAAAGGAAGCTGAAGAAAAGCTTGTCAGATGACCTCAATTCCTACAATGAAGTGAGAGATCATTTATCTTGTGAAACAGTGGAAGGTGTAGGTAGAATAGAGGACTTGAGAAAAGTGGAAAAAGAAAAATGGTACAGCTGCTTCGAGGAACCCAACGAGAAGTGAATATGAAAATAATCTTGGTGTAATCTCTTTTCCAAATTTTTAAGCTTAACTTGGTAGGATCAGTCTTATATTCCAGGCCAATCCTAATGACTTCATTCAATCATCAAACACTCCAGGAATGCTCACTATATATCAGGTTTATACTAAGTCCTAAAACACTGGGTTAGGCTCCTGCCAGAATTTTCATGGGAAAAGACTTGAAGAAAAAGGAAAACTGTAGTGAGAATTGTGTTTGACGTAAACAAGCAGTTTGCCGTTTCCCACATATTAGGGAAACAGTTGGATTACACATCAGAGTCTGGCAACTTCAAACAATACCACCAGGAAGTTAATGGAACTGGGACAAGGAAATTACTATGACTCCACACTCCATAAAATAAAGAAATAAATTAAAGTACAATTTATCACTTGAGAAACAATGGAAGCTGAGCTGATAAAATAACCAAAGAAATTATGTGAACGATGTGATACTGCTGAAATGAAGTAGATCATTTTTGTGTTTAAGATTAATACTATTCTCGAGAACTGCATAGGCAATCCAAAATTAGTGGGAGGAAATGTCGTTTTATAGCACACTTCTGACTGTAACTCAGTCACCATGTGTGTAGGTGTTATGGTTTAGAGAGTAAAGACATATGTTGTCACCTTTAAAAGGACTACTTTATGATTTTTTCACGTACCTTTATTGAGCGTATATAAATGTAAGTTGAGGGAGTTAAATAACAGTCTGCCCAGGAATTGGGTTTTTGTTTTTGAAATTGTATAAAATAAACTGTTTTTTCTAACAGATAATTAACATTTCACGGAGTCTGGTTCCCTGCTCTGCGGGGAGCAGCTGACTCACTGAACCACAGTGGTATCACCAGTTTCTTTCTCTCCCTCCCACCAAGAGTGGTTTTGTGTAAAGCTAAAGAGGTGGCCTTTACTTAAACTGCAAACTACGCAGTTTCTCTAGAGCTCTGAGTCTCTCTGTCCCCTCCTCTCCTCATAAGATGCCCAGTACCCTCATCCTCCTCTGCCCTTAACAACACTGCCCTGGAAGCCATTTCTTTATGCCACAGCACGTGCAATATGGTCATCTACGACCAAGAGAAATTGTTTTTAACACAACAGAGCTTGAACATTCAAATGATTGCTGAGTCTTTCTCCAGAGTCATCTGAAATGCTCTTATTTCCAATGTATCTGTGACTGCTTTGGAATATGGAACCACTTTCAAAGTTCACATCTCATTTGTTTAAACAGCCTCTGAGACGGCAAGACCTACTCCTTTGTAAGTGATTTTGGTTTCTGGAAATGACTAAGAGTCATTCTGAACACAGTCCACTGAAAAAGTTGGGAATGACATTTTTGGTCCATGACAATTTCAAAGAAATTTCCTTGTGGGTGAAAGCACTTCAGGATTATGGAGTTAACCAGGCACAAAGGCCCAATGGACTCCTTATAACCGTTGTTCTCTTAGTCACACCCGCCTTGACCAAGCTTGGAAGTCAGATGAGAACTGCAACAGTATTAACCTGAGAACAGGCAAACACACCTGTCACCAGCATTCCAAGTCTCCTGGTAAAAAATACCAAGTGACATTCCAGTTCAAAGGCCAGTGAAGCTTGCAACTGCTGGCCTGCTGGCTTCACCCTCCCTGCAGTGCTCTCCTCTGCTTCCCCACTCCACGGCCACAGTTCTTTGCTGAGACAGCAGACCCTGTTATTTCTACTTTCTACAGCTCCCCCTTTCTAATAATGGCTCCACACCCTCAGGGCTAGGTGCTCCTAGGCTAAAGAAAGCTTTCACTCAGAGAAATTGCAATTATTTTCATCAGCCTTAGATACTTGGTTATAGCCCAAGAACCTATACAGCAAATGCAAAAACTCAGACCTCCACCCCACACCTACTGCATTTTAACAAGATTAGGGGGTATGCAAATCAAAGTTAAACACACATGGCTTAGATCAGAGTTTTCAAAGTTTAGCATGCATCAACATCACTGAGGGTGGGTGGGGTAACGACAAGATTAAAACGCAGATTGATGGGTCTGCCTCAGAGTTTGCAATTCAGTAGCTAGGCCCCAAACTAATCTGAATCCTTTTAATTTTTGTTCCCTCTGTCAAAGCACTTTGATAAGTTTTCCAGATGGTCTGGACGTTTAAGAAAACAGAGAGTTGTTGCTTCCCACAAATTTAGTGACCATCAGGCCCAATTTAAGGTACTTCTTTTCTCAGCAAACTTTCACTTCAGTGTGATTTTTCTAACTGTTCAGCAATCTGCACACCTGCAGATGTTGAGAGTCTTTCTTCTCAAGCATTGACAGGAGGGTTCCAAAGCCCATTCAGCATTTTCAAAATTTTCTTGCATTTCTCCTCAGTTTTCAGGACTGCACACAAAAGTGACTCCTGGTGGGCAGCCCTGATACACCAGAGCGAAGTTCAGAGTGAAGTCTTACTTAACCTAACTGACCATTTGACCTTGGGAGAAGAAATCTCCATGCCATACATACCAAAGAAACAAATCAATTTTATCTTGATTTTTACTTATGCCAAATGCAATTTCTTTGATGTTTATGTTAATATTTTCCATTCTAGATTTTATGCTTTGTTTGTAGGTTATATTTCAAACAACATATTTCATCACTGGCTACTATTGTCCTAAAATAACTAGCAACAATTTGAAAGCAATGGTAACAGAGGGGTTTCAACTTGAGTACTAATTCTGAGATTTTGGTAGCAATGCCTGGAGTCCCGTGTTGATACAGATTACTGAGGCTGACATCAGACTCAGCAATAGAGTGCAATGATTTAGCGATGTCTGCCATGGGAAGGGGCATAGAAGTGGCAACACCGTGTTGTCATTCTTGGTTTTCCAAAGTATATGTTACAGAATTTTTTGCAAGAATTTATACCTGAAGCTTAAAGATGCACCCAGACGAAAGTACACTGGGTCTTCTGGAAAATATGACCATCCTAGATTCTCTAAAATCTTACAGAAGATGTGAGCACCTTCAGCTCTACTGCATATGGAAGCATGGCTACCACAATCCATTCTGGAAGTCACGGCGATTCTTTTGGTGCCCATTCACACTTGCTCAAATGCGACATAAAATTACTCTTTTGCTCTTCAGTACCTCCCACTCCCTGGTTCTGATTAACGTTTAAGGAAGTTCACTGAGTTTACCTGAAAATAAAGTAAATCTAGAGCAGTAATTGCCAACTGAAGATGTCTCTCCCTCCCCTGCCTCTTGCCAAGAAACAGATTTTTTTTTTTTATCGTTACAACTGGGGGTAGAGGTTGAGGAAGAAGATGTTACTTGGCTTCCAGTGAGCAGAGGGTAAAGATGCTGCAAAACATGCTATGATGCACAAGACAGCCCCACAGCAAAGAACTATTGGACCCAGAATTTGAATAGCACACTGATTTAGAAGATTAAAATTCAAGTCTGAGTGTCTGATTCAACCAATATTAAACTCTTATGACTCACTAAATGGAGAATATAATTCTTCCAATAAGAGGAAAATGAACCAAATTCTTGCTTTTGACCTAGGGAAAGCACTATTGATATGATGTCCTTATCATATTAGAGGAAAATGTCATCATAAACTTCTTTAGCCCTAGTATTTCTGCAAAACCGGACACATGACTTACACCTTTTTATATGAACACAACACCTGTGGCCAGAGCAAATTTGTGCAGGAGAAGTGGCTGGAAGGGTGGCCTGCCATTCCCCTCACCACTAAGAAGGATCAGACTAAACAAAGCACTCCTTGTGCCCCCCTGCTTACTTGCAGTAAATGGTAATTATAGTTTTTTCCATCTTTAAGATCAAAATATTTTAGTGACTTGTGATTCCCACACCTACAAAAGTGATATGCTTAAAATACTACATTGTTAAAAAATAAATATTAAAACCCTAGTTCATTTAAGATATCAGGGGGGAAAAAAGATTTGTGGGATTTTTTTTTCTTGCCTGATCAAATAACGAACAAAATCAGCTACAACACTAGACTTTTAAAACATTTTAACTGTAACATTTTACTGTAATGAGTCTGTGGCTTTGCAAGGCAAGCTCAAAAGTTATGACAATCAACGAAATCCCAAAGGGAAGAGTTTAGTTGTATAAGCACTTGTTTGGGGAGCACATATTCTGCAGAATCAAAGATTCCAATAGTAGCTGGGTTTTCTCAACTCCAAATTCTTCTAAGAAGCATAATTGGATATTATGCAGTTAACTGAGAAGGACCTTTGGAGAAAACAAAAACCGAAGTTCTTTTAGATCTTCACAAACATTAAAAGCTAAGCTTTTAACTCTAGCCAAATGTCATTACCATGAATTTCTTCCAATATATTGTTTAGTCACAATGCTTTATCTTTGATATTACATGTGGTCCTGAAAGTTCAAAATTGTAAACCAAGACTCCAGGACTTGTAATTCCAGAGACAGACTGTGACCAACACATAGCATATGATATGTATATGTTATAAAACGCTACTAATGATAAGGTCAAACTGTGTGGATTTGCTCAACGTCTCCACTGAGAGGTTTGTGAAAGGTGGCACAAATAAAAGCGGTTAGGTCCCACTGAGTGGATTCAATAGAAACCTAAGTAGGAATGGTTATTATACAATTATACAAGAAGAGTAGTGTGTTTACTGTTTAAAGCCTCCAGTTTTTTAAGGAATTTTGGACTCTTTTAGGTTCCAAAGTAATCTTTTCCTTAGAAACTTCACACCACAACCTCAGACTTGGCTACTCCCCATCACTGACGACTGTTGCGGGGATCAATTAACACTGGTTTCAGGTTATCTAAGACAAATCATTAAAACTGGTAATAACTGATACCTATAGCTTGCACGCCTTCCCTATACAACTTTCATCCTGACCTCAAACTCACTTTCAATTCTCCACCACCCTTGTATCACTAATTTCACAAAACATTCCATGCCTACATTTTGTTCACAGAATGCCCTTTGTTCTTTCTCTACCAGGGCTTTCTTAGTACAGTGTAATCAGGCCTTCTCTTCAGTTCCTGTTGATGCTACATTAAGGTGACCTTCGTTTTTGGGTGTAGTTGGTGACCAAATGAAGGTGTATTTCAAGCTGGATCACTTAAGCATCCAAGCCTTAAGGGGAAATTGATGAGGAAGGCAAATTTTAGTTTGGTTTTGAAAATTTGGTCTGATTGGTATGACAGAAAAGAGAGTAGGTTTTTTGTTTGTTTGTTTGTTTGTTTGTTTTTCTACATGAAAGAGTAGGAACAAAAATTCAGAGGCAAAAATGCCAAGGCATTTATAACAAACAGCTTGTCCAGAACCATGACAAGTAAGCTGGAAACAAAGGTCAGTACTACCCTGAAAGCAAAGCTAAAAAATTTTGTTTTGTCCAATAGGCCAGAGGAGTTATTAACATTTTGAGGTCAGAGTGGTTACATGATCAAAGTGTTTCAGAAAAATTAATTAGATGGTGTTATGGGTTGGGGCTGAATGTGGGTGGAAAAAAGTCCAAAAAAGAAAAATCAGTTAGGAGCTATTAAAGTGATGAGAAATGAGGTGATGAAGGCCTGAGCTTGGGTGGTAAAAGAATGGAAAAAAATACTAAGGAAAGAATCAGCAATAAGCAGAAATATACATGGTCATTCACATATCCAGGGAGTGGAAAAGGGGGGAAGGAAATTAGAGATGACCAAGAAGGCTTCAAATCACCATTTCATCATCTGCTTTGACCAGAATGTGAGATGTCTCTATTCTACTTGTGTCCCCCACAATCATAAGATGAAACTGCATGGTGGCACCCCATAACTAAGTGTGTGGTGTCTGAAGACATAATGCTTCTCTGATTCTCAATACATCCTGTCCCTGGTCTGAGGCTGCCCCTACGTGCCACCCCGTTGAGTCTGATCAAATTAAATACAACATTTTAGAGCTAATCTCCCCTCTGTTTCCGAAGCATAAAATCTTATTTTCTGAAACAACTGTGAAGACATTATCCTCCCCCAACACTTTATTTTGAGCCCTTCAAGCCAGCTTAATGAGCATGGTGAAAACAATGTGATTTCGTGAACCAAGATTAAACCTCGAACTTTTCACTTTCTATCCAGATGATTTGAGGCAAGTTATTTAAACTTGCTGAATCTTAGTTTTCCCATTTAAAAATGGGGCTGATATATAATAACCATTCAGGAATATTATAAAATTTAAATAGCATATGAAAGCAACAGGGACACTGTAAAATGTTTTTACATTTGGTTATAAATTAGTAATAATTAAATGGGTGTTTTGTTGTTATTATGACACATACAGAACACTCTAAAGTAAATATTCTCAACTTGACTATACCTAAGGAGCTCTGCAACCTCAGATAAAGCATCCTGCTCTTTATTCCATTATATAAAGTCTCAAACACATAGGAGCTTAGTTAATTCGAATGTCACTATCACTACTAGGGTCCCAAACTCCACCAGTCATGAACATGCCCATGAATTTAGAGGTTTAAAAAACATAACAATTTAATTTATCCTAATACCAGTTTAATAAAGAGTTTTTAAATGGCAATCTTTTTAAACAGTTAAGCTAGTATTTGACCTTTAGGTAAGTAAAATATATATATATATATATATATATATATATATATATATATATATATATATATAAAAATTGTGAATCTACTATTTCAAAATAATGAAAGTTTGTTTTTGTTTTTGTTTTCCAGTTAAGTCCCTTCTTCACAAACCATCGATCAACTTTTCCTTGCACTTGGGAGAGTCCTATATATCACTTTGCAGCACAACCAGCCCATTTACCCAATGGGCCTGTTTCTGAAAATAGACCTTAACATAAACACAACTCCTTCCCAGAAATCAGAACTTAAATAAGAAAAACAAGTCTATTTGGTAGAATTTCTTTGGCTACTCAGCTATTCCTTCTCCCTTTCAGCTCGTTTGAGGAAATGAGTTGACTATAAGGAAACCACAATAGTTTAGTGTTCATTTACCCTCACCAAGGAAAATGAAGAAAACTCAAGATGGTAATTTTTCATCATTTATTTACATAGAAAGTGTAAGTAGGGAATCGGAAGGGGGGCTGTGTTTACAATGTTTATGATTGTTTGTATATCCGTGGTAAACTTTTGATTTGCGTTTGCTCTGTACTTGTAAAGCCCCCTTCAAAAGTAGGCTTACTGGATATAGCTCTTTACCCCTGGCTAAACAGAAAGCTTTCTTCCTCATCAAAGTGTGAAGCTTTTGATCTCCCTAATCTCCTGCTTGTTCATAGTCTATGCATACACAAGTAAGTGATGTTCTCTTCAGTGTCTATTGAATCTCTTAAAACTCAAGGAAATGTGCTTTTTTATTTCATTCTTCATCCCTAGGGGCCGCTGATAGTGATTGAATTCTGAAGAGATGAAGGTGATGTAGTCGATTCATGCCCATTTGTATTACTGCTTAAGTTTTGAATTAAAGATTCAGTATTTCAGAAAAACAGCTTGATATATTAGCATCTGACCTGAATTTTTATGGTGTCATTTAACTGCTTTATGCTCAGCAACTCTATTCACCTCAACCCAGCCCAGTATAAGCAAGTTTCAAAGGAGTCTTCTTCAGTCCTGATCTTTGGACATCTTTCACCATGATTATTGGCAGTCAATTTGGTTTTGCAGAGAAATGTTGTGATGGCAATCTTTTTAAAGTTATGTGTTGATTTTAATTAAATATCGATATTGAATCTTAATCCATTTTGTACAGTAGAAAAATTGGAAGATACATCATTCCACCCCTCACAAATAACTATTTTTAACATATGAGCACAATTTATTCTGGTTATATTTGTGCTTGCTACATGTTTGAGATCATTCTTCATATACAATTTTAGATCCTGCTTTTGTTTTGCTTAAAAATCATATTATGAAGTAAGTTGTTAAACATTCTTTAAAACATTTTAATGGTTATATAATATTTCCTCATATGAATATACCTTATGTTAATTATACACGGTGGGCATTTGGGTCATTTCCTACTTATATGAACACTGCCATAAATATCATTCTTCTTAACTCTCTATCTGTGCTTCTAAATATTTCCTTAGGATAGCATCCTGGAAACATAACTTCAGGATCAAAGGATCTTGGCTTTTAAGGTTATTTTCCCCCACATTTAAAAATATGATTGACTTCTGAGGTTTGATAAAACATGGTATTTCCTAATTGTAAAAGCGAATACACAGACCTCACAGTTAGATCGTGAAAGCATTTATACCTCAAGCTGAAACACTATAAGTTCTTTTTAGGGAGCCTGGGATCTATGTATGTATGTTTCTCTCTTGTCTACAAGTGTCTCTTCATATCTCTTTGTTATTCTCTTCATACAACTGTACAAAATTTTCTAAAAACACAAGTTAAAAAAATGTAATTTTTATTGAAATAGCTCTGAAGAGATTAAAGAGGGTGGAAAATGAGAATTTTACTTTACGTCTTTCTGTATTATTTGAACTTTATAACTAAGTGCATGCATTATATTTTCTAAATGTCAACAAGGGTCATCTTTATGGTGTGGCTACAAGTTTGTTTTTTGTTTTTTGGGTTTTTTTATTTAAATAAAAGATAATTTTTGAAGAAACAAATGAGAAGGTCTATTATCCAGTTCATAATAAAATTATTAGTAGAAAAAAATTGACAAAAACTTAAACTGTTGACAATTAAAATTATACATGTAAAGTATATTATTGGATAAACATTGATGGAAAAAATGAAATCTTAATTAATTGAGATGTGCAAAATTTGGCAAGGGAAATTTGCACTCATTTGAACAAATGACCAAGAAATAAAGCTCCAAGTATATAACTGGTAAATTTCTTGTTTTTTATATCAGATACAGCTGAATATTTTCATGTCTATTGGCTCTCAAATTTCTTCTTTTAAAAATTGTTCATGCCCTCTGCTATTTAAATATTAGGCTCTTGATGTCTTTTCTTATCGATTTATATTATTTTTTTGTATTGCAAATCTATTAACCATTCATTTGAAATGTTTATTACAAATTTGGGGGGCCAGATTATTTATGAATTATTAAAATGGCTAATTTATCGCATCATTGTCAGAACTACACCTGCTAAAATGTTTAAGACTTTCAATCACGTTCATTTGTTTTCAATTAATAACATTTACTTAGCATCCATTTTATCCTACACAGATATATGATACTTCTAAAGAGTGCACATCCGAATCCCCCTCCAAGTTTTGCCATAGCCCATTTCCCAAACATAACAATAGTTTCCTAGGGTTGTGATAACAAGGTACCATAGACTGGGTGGCTAAAACAACAGAACTTTATTGTCTCACAGTTCTGAAGGTAGAAATCTGAAATTGAGCTGTTGACAGGGTTGGTTCCTCCTGGGGGCTGTGAGAGAGAATCAGTTCCAGGCCTCTCTCTTAGCTTCTGGTGGTTTGTTGCCAATCCTTGACTTATAAATGTATCTATCACTCCAGTCTGTGTCATTTTCAATGGCATCCTCCCTGTGCATGTCTGTCTCTGTGTCTAAATTTCCCTTTTTATAAGGACACCATTAATATGGGATTAGGATAGAACTTAATGACCTATTTCCAAGTAAGATTACAGTCTGAGGTACTGGGGGTTAGGACTTCAGTATCTTTTTAGGGAGGGACATAATTCGCCCCAGAACAACAAGTTAACCTAGGCTTGGCTAAATTGGTCATGGTTCTTAGGGCAAACAACAGAATCCCCTCTAGCTATATTAAACAGAAATAAATTTATTTTAAGATATTTGGTAACTCTCAAAACTTCTGAGTGAGTCAAGAATTAGGTTTAGATGCTACACAATCGAAAATAATCTAGTAGAAAAATATCTAGTAGCAGGGCCACATGACCTGTGCAGTCACACAGTGTCCCAATGTTCAGAAAGGCCTTTGTATTTGGGTTAACACCCTGCTCTCACATCTTAAAATTTTAATGATTTTGTCTTTGAACTTGTGTTTTGTGAATGAAGTCCAGATAGAATGTGCATGTGCAGAGGAGATATGTAACATATGCCTGTGCTCTATTATTGGCCACCTCATTTGCAGGTAGCCTCCCCCATGCCTTATGAGCACAGAATTCCTGTGGATCCACAATGCCTGGTGATTCAGGCTAACCCAGACAAGCCAGGATAATCACAACCCCCATAGTATCTGAAGATCTAATTACTCCAGGCACATCAAACTTCAGGTCTCATAGAAGGGCAGGACTTGGAGAATATGTGGAACCCCTGCAGCAAGAGAGTTAAGAAAACACGGTCTTTAGTTTTCCAGGCTGGGACATATAGGAAGGCAAAGCAGATGCCAGGTAAAACGTGTAAGTATCTGCAACAGCTATGGCAGAGAGAGAAATAAGAGCTATATGAGATGCTAGCTCCAAAAACACACCATATAATGCAGCAGAATAGGTTGAAAAGGCATGGTCTGCCATGCCTACATTAGTGCCATAAGCCCTCATGTTGATTTTAACAAAACTAGGTTTATAATCTCTCACCACACTCTAAATGGAGTAATTAACTTTGTTTGCTTATTTTCCCTACTATTGTCAGATATATTTTTCTTTTGCCTTATTAAATACTCACAATAATCATATCAGAGAGGGATTAAGACACTATAGATAATATGAAATTCACGGATAGCTTTTGATTTAAGTCAAAATAGAATTTTAATATCTAGTTATTATTTATGGTCATTTTAAATTTGGTTATTGTTTAATGCAGTTTAAATTGCTATAGAGGCATAAAGAAACAACAACAAAAAACGATTTTAGTAACACCTAACAAGTAGGCAATATGATTTAGGCTAACAGCCTAAAACTTAATTAACTCTGCTGTAATATAGCAAAGGCCATATACCATGTATTAAAGAAATCAAAAAGAAGCAGGGGAAATTTATGTCTTTATCGATAACTATAGAATTTTTATATTGCTGATTTCTGAGTAAGCAAAGCATTAGAATCAGAGAGTATATTCATTTTTAATTTGCACATATTTCTTGAAGAAATAGAATATTTCAGATAGAAAAAAAAAAGGCATGCAACAATTTAAAAAGAAAATGACTCAAAATGCTTTCACACAAAGCCCTAATTTTCACACAACCAAGATGAGCTACACACACTAAGAAAGTTACAGTAACAAACCTTTTATTAGGACAGTTGGTGAAGAGAGAAGGAAGGAGAAAATTGGGCAGTATGGTAAATTTGGTTAGCTGTTTGGGAAGCATACATGGGAAATAAAGTATCGGGATCAATAAAGAAAAAAATGGAAGGTGGACTTACAACATCCCCAGGCCATGGGGAAATCATGGAAGTAAATTTTATTTATATGTTAAGACAAATTCTATCCTGGGCACCAATGAGTAAGTCAGCATTAATCCTTGCATTATCCTGAGAAGAGAATGAAGGTGTTTTCTCATCCTAGTTGGGAGATTATATATATAAAATACACAAAACAAACAAAAAAAAACCCCTGCTCTTTGGGTTCTCAGTTTTGGACTGCCTGGTGCAGCATCCTGGAGATGAATGTCAAATGTGTGAGGCTGGAGGGGTGTGGATGTAGCCATCAGTCTGGACAGGTTCCAGCCCCATAAGCTTCCCCCAGCTGAGCTTTAATCAGATGCTGAATTTTCATTATACATAAAAGCTCTTGATCGGCCATCACACCATGAAGATCAAAATTGTCATATAACAAGAAAGCTCCCTGGGCATTCCCAAGAAGGGACTAGAGATGAAAGGAAAGAATGGGATGATTGGAGGTCAATCATTTTCTCTTTGTGGATGAGCCATAGTGTTTTGATAGAGCACATACCTGTGTGATATTCGAAAACAACTACAAACTAGAGAGGTACCCCCAACCAAAATGGATGCCTGTACAACCATAGTGTCACCAAGGGGTCCTGAAAACCCCGTTATTTTGGAGACTTTCTTTGTTATTCCTTATTTCAAACTTGACTTTCTATATCCTCCTTCTCTCAGAGAACTGCTCTCCACTGAGAGACAACAAATGATAAGATGCTATCTTTCCCAGGAAACGTGTGGGCAATCCATATAAAAGAAAAGTCTCCAGAGTTTGTAAGAGATACTCCTATAGCAGAATTTCAGGGTACTGGGGCAGACTAGTAAGATATCATTTTCAACAGGTGGTCTTTTCGGTGCCCCCTCAAATTATACTGCCAAGTAATAATAATCATCATTTTGTCTTCTGCTTTGCTGCTTGTGATGCATTTATACACACACAATTTTGTTTGACTGGATGTTAATCCAGCAGGTCTTTATCAAGAAACCAAGGAGGATGAGAGGAAACAGACACAATTCCCTCCTTCAAGAATATGACTGTCTTGTAGGGGAAACAAATATATGTGGTTGTGATATCAGATTGAATGAAAATATGCATATTTAGGTTCACTGTGGAATTGTTGCTGAGAAAGCAATTACTTCAGACTGGGGTAAGTATGGGGAAGATGAGAAAAAACATGGCAGGAAGGAAGCATAGTGCCAACTGCATTAATAGCTTAAGGAACTGCAATAGCCAAGGAGTGATGATGTCAGTCACACAGTGCATTTGGGGAAAGGCAAGCAGCCCTGTGCACTCACATCAAAAATAGTGCCTGCATCAAAGATGACACTATAAAAGTGATCTGAAGCCAAATTATGAAGACTGGAATATGACAAAAATTAATGTGATTTGACCCATACGACAAATATCTAACTGGGACAGACCCCACCACTCCCTTTTATAGACAAGGAACCTGAGAGGCCAATCACACAGCTATTGAGCAGTAGGTGTAGTCCTCAAATTCAGATTTCTTACCTCCAACATGCTCCACTCTTCACATGGACTAGACATGCATGTGATCTTCTGTCCTGCTTACTCTCGGGGCCAGAGAACTCAATTCTATACATTGTGGGGTGAATTGAGTCCCTCCAAACAACATGTTCAAGTCCTAGTCTCTGTTACCTGTGAATGTGACTTTATTTGGAAATAAGGTCTTTGCAGATGTAATTAAGATGAAGTCATACTGAAATAAGATGGGCCATTAATCCTATATAAGAAGAGAAGAGATAGACAAACACAGAGAAGCAGAGGTTGAAGTGCTACAGTTGCAAGACAAGGAACAGCAATGATTGCCAGCAACCACCAGAAGCTAGGACATAGCCCTGCTGGCACTTTGATTCAGATGTCTCATCTCCAGAACTGTGAGAAAATACACCTCTGTGGTTTTAAGCCACCCAGTTTGTGGTAGTTTGTTACAGCAGTCCTAGGAAACAAACGCCAGGTCCAAAGCAACTCTGGAGCACACATACTGCTCTCTGAGTGGTTTAGTTCAAGGACAGAATTTATAGGGACTGTAAGGATAGACAGGCTTCCATACCTTCAGGCAATTCAAATCTGGAGGTCACCTCGCCTTCCAAAAGAGCCAGAGCTTAACATTGCCTTCACCTACTCCAAGGGCCATGGTCCCTGTTGGAAGCATAGAAAATTATCTTGCCCAGAGAGGAAAAAAACTACTTTCCTTCCCCAGTTTTTCCTATTCAGTGTAGGATAAAGGTGATCAAAATATTATCTAAAATGGTAAAATTGGACCAATCCCAGGCTCATAGAATTTGTAAGAGCATTTGAAACCAGAAAGAAAAATGTATGACTCAAGCATTTGAAAAGAGGCTAAAAGGCTTTCACCCTCCTTGGCCCTCTCCTTCCCTTTCTCCAGTGAGACAGAGACTTGGTGATATAAATTGCCTGGTGTTTACACACAAACTTTATCCCAGAAACACATTGTGGAGTCAGTAAAACTTTAAGGATGCCAGGACAGAAAATTTAGAAGGCTGAAAGTCAAAAGAAAAAGGCTGACTTTTCTAAAAAGTAAAGAAACCAAGACCAAATAACAAGGATTGTTCTAGAATTCAAAACAGCTTGGGAAAAAGCTCTTTGCCAACAATGGAAAACTCAGTAAAAAAAAAACAGAACAAAGGAAAACTCTAGCCAAATGGAGAAAAGAATGAGGAGGAGGAAGGTGTGTAGATGAAGTATGTACTGTGCCCAGCAACACCTAAACTGATCTAAATGTGGTATCTCGTTTCGCTCACAGGGGAAGCCCATGTGATAAATATTATAACCTCATTTTACAGATGAGGAAACAGAAACACAGAGAGTTGGACTTAAGTGTCCAAGTCACAAAGCTAATAAGTGGAAGAGTTGCATTTCAAATTCCGGAATGATAATCTAGTAGTTTGGTTTTGTTTTAGTTTTCAGTTTTGATTTTGCATTTCGTTTGTTTGTTTGTTTGTTTTTAATTCTCCAGCCAAGGCAAGAAGAGTGAAATTTTGGTGTCCTGATTAGATTAAAACATATCAGTACATGCAACGAAAACTCAAAAGAATTAAACTGAAGACTGTATACATTGTTTTTTATTTGTTTGTTTTGTTGTTGTTGTTGTTGTTTTAATATGGATGATGAAAAATGAGAGCTTCCCAGTGAAAAACAGAAAACTTAGTTTTGGTCAAATATCTTTGTTCTAAGGAAAGTGTGAATAAACCTGGCAATAATGCAAGAAGGAAAAATCTGGTGAGGAAAATGACAATTTTTTGTCTGCCTTTGAATCGTAAAATATTTGGCACAAACCTTGAGAATAGTTCAAAGATTTTTCCTACCAGCTGTAAGTTAAATATTAGAAGTGAATGTCCTCATTGTGAATACAAACATAAATGCAAGAACATAAAACTGTCAGTTTCAAAGAAGATTATATTTCTTGTGCAGCTGGTATTTTATAAAGGAAGCTCAAGCCCCATTCTTTTCTTCATTCTCATATGTGACCCTTGTGTTGGGGTGCCCACGATCTAAAGTGAGATGATATACTCTGGAAGGTTTTAACAGTTTGTTTACCTCAAAGCATGGGGAGAAGGCAAGACATGGGCCAGCAAGTCACAAATAGCAATATTGGAATCCTAGCTCTGCCCCTCTCTAGGATAAGGTACCCAATCCCTTTTCCTAAGTATCCTTATCTATGAAATGGAGCTATTGCAGAGCTGTTGTAAAGACTAAATTAGATATTTTGTATAAAATACTTGATATCCTGATTGATTTGTGGTCCCCCAAAAAGATACCTCCACTTCTAACTCCCCAACCTACTAGTGGGAATTTATTAGAAAAAGGAATCTTTATGGATGTAATTATGTTAAAGATCTTGAAATGAGATTATCCTGGATTATATGGACAGGCCCTAAATCCAATGACAAGTATTCTTACAAGAGGTCAGAGGAGGAGAAGCGGGGATAGCAGGGGAGGAGGCTATGTGAAGACAGAGGCAGAGCTTGGAGTGATGCAGCCACAAGCCTAGGAGTGCATGGGATCTCAGAACTGGATGGGGTGAGAACGGATTGCTCCTGGAGACATTGGTCCTCTTCTTGGCTACTGCAGCCCTGCTGACACCTTGATTTTAGACTGCTAGACTCCAGATCTCTGAGAGAATAAATTTGTCTTGTTTTAGGTCACCCAGTTTACATTAGTTTGTTATGTCAGCCCTAGGTAACTGATACATCTGGTAAATCCTGCAGAAAGGTCTATTCTCTCCTCCCCTTCCTCCTCTTTCTTGAGTAAAGCCCCCACCCATGGGACTAGGGCACAGTCCCCTTGGCAGCAGTCCCCAAACTTTTTGACACCAGGGACCAGTGATCCTATGAGAATCTAATGCTTGATGATTAGAGGTAGAGCTGAGGCAGTGAAGCTAGTGCTGAGGAGCAGCTGCAAATATAGACAAAGCTTTGCTGGCCTGCCACTCACCTCCTGCTGTGCAACCTAGTTCCTAACAGTCCGGGTTTGGGGATCTCTGCCCTAGTGGACTTGTTATGCTCCCCTCCAACGAAAAGGAGAAATGAAGTGTCCCCCATTGTACTGTGGTATCGCCACAGTGAGAAGTCCCATTGCGCCTTCATGTGTGTTTCTCATCATGGTGTGTGGTTCTGTTGGAGAAGAGAGGCAGGCTGTGATGCATAACTGAGATCATCTGTGGAAATAGCCAAGCGAGTTCTTCTCTATGCCAAGCACTATCTACATGCTCTTCATGCATCAATACATTTAACCACTGTAATGAGTTTATGAAGTACATCCAGGCCCATCTTACAGAGAAGAAAACTGACACACAGGGAAATTAAATATCTTGCTTATGGTCACAAAGCTAGCAAATGCCAAGCCTGGGGCATCCATGGCCAGCCATTCTGATTCCGAAATTCATGTTTTTAACCACTATTTTAGTTTCCTGTGACTGCTGCAACAAACTAGGTGGATTATACAACACAATTTTATTGTCTCAGAGTTCTGGAGACTGAAATGAAGGTCAGAAATAAACATGTCAGCAGAGTTGGTTCCTTTTGAACATCATCTCCCTGGATCTTCACGTTGTCTTCCCTCTATGTGTGTCTTTGTGTTCAGATTTCCCCTAAGGACACCAGTCATCTTGGAATAGAGCTCACCCTAATGACCTCATTTTACTTTAATTATTTCTGTAAAGACCCTATCTTTAAATAAAATCGCACTCTAAAGTATTAGGAATTAGGACTTCAACATATGAGTTTTGGGGGAACATAATCCAATCCATAACAACCACTACACCATATGGTTCTAATAAATAAAGAATGAATGAATCAATGAATGAGAAGGTGAATGATTACTTTTCCTGCTAGAAGTCTCTAGCTCTGAAGCACACCTCCATTACTAGTTCTGCTCTCATTTCATTGTATCAGATCAAAACCATCAGATCAGACAATAGCATTCAGTGGATGTGAGTACAGATTGTCGGAATCAAATCTTGGCTCTGACATTTCTAAACTATGTGACTTTGGGGAAATTTTCAACTTCTGAGTTGAGCTTCTTTTGATGAGGAAAAAAAAATGTGTGTGTATGTGTATCATATAAAATATATAGTTTCTACCTCACTGGGCAGTGAGAGGATGAAACGAGAGAGCCCAAGTAAAGGAGAGTGCCCTTAAGGGCTCCGTGATAGTTGGTCCTCTTCTTGGCTACTGTGGCCTCCCTCTTTCTTCCATGGCACACTCTGCTCCTGTCCTTTGCTGATCTCTTCCCTGTGTACTGAGAGAGTCTGCCATTGGAAAGGGGCCCTCCTTAGTATCCTGAGCCTTGATTTCCCACAACATTTCATCATCATCCTATCCCTCCCTTTTTACCATCAATGGGAATTAAGACTTTCTCAGGAACTGCTCTTTGTGGAACAGGGTGACAGCAGGTCTGGGCATGGCCAGGGCTGAGCAAGGGCTGGCTCTCAGGTTGCAAGTTATCCAAATTACAGGATCCAGAAAGGTAGAGAAACTCGAACTTGACTCAAGCCAGTGTCTGTACTCAAAGGGATAACATTGAGCTGAACGTTCTGGGCTCTTCATTTGATCCTCAGAAATTTTGTGATACTGACAAACACAGACAGTCATTTTCAGCCTAGAGAGAGTGCAAGTGACTTGTTCAGAGCCAGTCCAAATGCAATTGCCAAAGTCAATGACAGTACAAATGCCAGGGAAATGGGGAGCCAGAGGGCACCATTCAGCTCAGTTCAATTGATTCAGTAAACATTTACTGAGAATCAAGTAATCATTAGATCAAGTGCCAAGAAACAAAGGCATGGAAATAAACATGAAGATGTGCTTTTCCCTGCTCTCCAAGCACTCACAGGAGGAGGGGAGCATATGGGTGGACATTGCAGAAGGGAAGTATACAAATGATTAAATGGAAGTCTTAGAAAGGAAGTGACCAACCCAGTCAAGAGCTTCAGGGAAAACTACTCAGGATCATTGGCAAAGTAGCAGAAATACAAGGAATGAAATAATTTCTAGACAGAAAGTGAAAGAGAGAAATGGAGACAGTGGTGTGGTCAGCCTTTGTAGGTAGAAGAAGGAGCCAGAAGCTTGAAAAAAACATGTGTATGGGAAAATCATTCCTTTCTCCTTATTGCAGGACAAATGTGGGTCAGGGGAGTATGGCAGTAGAACCCAAGCTGTATAATGGAGGCAGGAGCCAGATGGCAAAGGACTTGGAACTATTTCATTCTTCAATGTGAATGTTATGTTGTGAGTCACAGGAGGTGTGTAAGTGTTTTAAACAGAGAAGGGACAAAATCAGCATTGGATCTGAAGAACAACTCACAGCGGAGGGTGGACTAGAGCATTGGTTCTCAGCCTTTACTGTTACAGGAATTAACTAGGTTTATTCAAACACAGATTGCCAGGCCCACTCCCAAAAGTATATTTGAGGTAAGGCCCAAGAATTTGCATTTCTAACTAGTTTCCAGCTGCTGCTAGTCTAGCAATCTTGCTTTGAAAACCACTGCATGAGACAATAGTAATTCTGAAGTTTGGGAGGCCAGATGAGATTCCTGCTTACCAAGGCCGAAGAGTGTTCTGAGGTAAGACAGTGTCCTTGGGGTGCAGAGGCAAGGCTGGGTCTGAGCGACTTTGGAAGGTAGAGTCTGGTGACCAGTGGAATAGAATGAGACAGGGAAGAAGCTTGAGGCAACTCCCAGGTTCCTGGATTTTGAGATTGGGTAGATTGGGGCAATCAATCACATGAGCCAGTGATGGTGGGTGGTGGAGAAGAAGGCTCTGGGAGCCCAAAAGGGTGAAACCATGATAGGCTTCAAATATCTTGCATTAGAGATGTGTTTCATAGAAATGGTGAAGCTCTCTAATTTGGAGCTCAAGGAAGGGATCTGCACTAGAGAGTAGCTTGGTTTTATAGCCATCTTAGTGACTTGTATCTGGAGCATTTACTTGATCAGCCAGGTAATTGATTGGAAAATTTCAGTCTATGTTATTGCTTTAGAATCGTATGATAAATTATCAATACCTCTTAACATGTGTTTTAAATACCAACTTTTCATGATGACTCCAAAAAAGTACAAAATAAGATACTCTAAATTCTGCATTAATTTGGTAATCATCTTTGAAAATATTATTTGTCGGTGAATTTTAAATACCTACAACATGGTCTGTTTTATGCATCCAAGATTTATCTTAAGGGATAAATTAGGTCATGCACTTTAAGCACCAGAGTGAGAAATGTATATTTGTATTTTATTGTTTTATTAAAAATATATTCTCCATGAACTAATTTTAAAAGGATTTTGGTAAACAAATTATGATTTCTGTTATTGACTGAATGTTTATTTCCTCCAAAATTTCATCTATTAAAGCCCAAACCCCCAATATGTGGAGTGCTTTCATCAGGAAAAGCCTGAGGATGTAACCAGGAAGAGGGCTCTCACCAGACCCCAACCATGCCTATACCCTGATTTTGAACCTCCAGCCTCCAGAACTGTGAGGAATAAATTTTTTTATGTTTAAACCACCCAGCCTATGATATTCCATAATAGCAGCCTGAATGAACTAAGATAGCTCCCTTTGAGTTCTCTGACAATTTTTCTCATCTCCATCATGGTCTGAGGCACTTACTGCTCAGTCCTGCTTGCTCCCCTCTTTCCTTTCACAGGTAACTAATCTGCATTGTAATCCAGAGGATTCCCTGTCCAATCTTGCACAAGTAGTACCCCCAAATAAACTTAACCATACTTCTCATACCTCCCCTTAAAACATTTCAGCAACTTTCAATTAGGATGATGATCAAAATCCTTAATGTGTGCCCTAAAGCATGGCAGGATCTGGCATTCCCTCCCCTCCAGCCTCATTGCCAACTGCACTGGCCCTTCCTCCCCTCCCTATCTCCTCATCTCTGTCCCTCTGTTCCGACTACACCAGCCTTTCGTGATGTTATTTTCTACACACCACGCAGTCCTTCCCTCTTCTGGAACCCTCGGCTTCTTGTCATTCCTTTTTCATTAAGTTAACCTTCACTCTTCCTTCAGAGCTTACCTTGAATTATCCTCCCTGAAGAAAGCTTATCTTGACTTCCTTAATAAAACAATTTCTCCTTTTATTCATTCTTATAGTAGCATTTATCTCTTCCTAGAAACACCCCAGTCATTACTTTTACATTTGTCATTATAATAGATTTTATTAATATACGTCTCTCCCACTAAATCATAAGCTCCATGAGGGCCAGAACCACAACTCCTTGGTACTGTTACTGCCATTTTGCTCACTGTGTTCTCTCCAACTGGGAGTGCAATATCTGGCACAAAGGAGACTCTCAAAAAGCATTTGTTGAATAAATGAAAGAATAAACCTTTTATGATAAACACGAAAAAGCTGAGGTTCTCCCATGCCTAGTTCCATGATTCAAAGATGAGAAAATGTCAGTTTTCTTTCATTGCTTTTTGCAAGTCTTTTTCCCAGTTTCTCTTCCTGGAATCAGTTAATAAAACTAAAGCATATGAGAGCTGAATTCTGAGATTCAGCCCTAAACAAAGTGCAGTATTTATAAACATTTAACTCAGGACACTCTGCCAAAAAACATTATGTCGGAGTGAATTGCAGCCATGTGGCATGGACCTATGGAGAGTTTCTTTGTGGGTTTTAATTAAATTGTGGGGTGTAGGCCCTTGCTGGAAGGCCCCTCCTTACCAAAAAATAAAAATGCTTTTTAAACCTCTAGAAAACATCCATGCTTGAACCAACTTTCAACTTTCACCTCTTTCTATTGCAAAGTTCAAAAGTTGGAAGTTCCTCTTGCTTAACTCACAAAATTCAATTCCATTGTAAGCTGGGCTTTTTTTTTCCAGTACGGTGGCTAAATAGGTCAGCCATTGAGTTAAACTTCCAATCCTCAGTTCAGCAGTGTTGAACTTATAAATCCTCAAGGAGCATTAGCAATACAGAAAGAATGAACAATTTCAATAGGAATGCATTTCTTCCTTCAGTCGCAGCTAGTAATCAGAAATGCCTAACATCAGCAAAGTTAGTGAGGCCCATACAGCACGTAACCTGCACATCTTTTCAACATATGAGAGGTGTATGGTGTGAAGAAAAGGATAAAACTATAAAAATCTTTATAGCTCTATGCCCCTATTAATAAGCTCCATGCAGGTAAATATTTCCACCTGCATTATCCATAGCCTAAAACAGTTCCTGGCACATAACTCAATAAATATTTCTTGAATAATGAAAGGATGAATGAATGAATGAATGAATGATAGTGAGTGAATTGAAAATTTCTTGTTATGAACAATTTTCTAAGTACTTTCTTTACATTTAAGAATTCATTTCATCCTGATAACCACTTCATAAGGTGGCAATTATTGCTATGCTTGTTTCTAGATGAAGAAACTATAGAGAAATTGAGCAATGTGTGCAAGGCCATCAAGTTTGACAGTTATCTTTCATGGTAGGCTTAATTTCCCCTTTGCCTAGACCATGAAGCCACACTCTCCCTGGACAACAGCCCCTGATTCAACTAATGTCCCTGAATGTCTGCACTTCCAATGTAACTGTGGCTTCAAGCCTACATGTCCATGCCAGAATTGTCACTCAACCCTATATATCTTCCCAGATTTCTAGGCTTGGAGTGTACCAGCCTGGCATATCCCACCATCACCCCAATTAAATGAGAGTTTGTCTACTAGTGTATTTTATGCACTAAGCTGAGTTACCCATCTATGAAGAATATTTATTAAGTAAAGCAAATAATTGGTAGAAGCAACAAGTTTTTGAGACTGAAGGAGAGGCTGTGCTTTGTTAACATATATTTTGCATACATATCTGACTTCACTAGCTTATAACTATGAAATGAGATCATACTTCTTTTTAATACCTAAATGTTTATGGCAAAGCCCTTGGGCCTATGTGCCTACCTGGGTATGGTTCTTTCATCCTGACTTCTTCCTGTAGCCATGTTGTTGCCTCTGCTCTCCTGGACACAGCATCTCATAAGATAAATACCTCCTGATACTCCACACCATCTCGAATAAGGAATTCTGCTCTCCTAGTCTCCCAGCACAAATAACAGCAACCATGACTTTTCACAAGAATGTACAGAATGTTTACAGTTAACAGAAAGACACTACCTTGTGACACAGTCGCTTCTAGAAGAGGCCTTTTCAGGATCATAGGTCCCAACCACACCTCAGCAATTCTGCCCAGCGCCCCCAGCCCAAGACTCCCACCTGGGGAAGTCATCTCTTTCACCATCACTGGAATCTTGCTGGCTTCAAATCTTCTAATTCAGACTTAACTTCCTCCTAGTCCTAGAGAGCATCCCTTCTCTCACTCCCTGGTTCATCTCAATGAGGATAGCCACAGCTATTTCCTTCAGGGTGGATCCCATGTCCCACTCTCTAGCATCTAACTCAGAACTCATGTACCAAACAATGACAATAGTTCACAGAGCAACACCCAAAGTCTGGCTTATTCACTTTTAAATAATATCATGTGTGGGAATCTAGCAGCCCAATTCCAAAACCTCTTCACTAAGTCCAGTTTCATTGTCTTCTATCCCACACAAAGAAAGAGAACCTCAGGCCTGCTTATCCCTCATGCCACAGTCCAGTTTTCCAACTTGCCATCTAAGGACTTAGGTAAGAATTCACAACACACACACCCTCTAAGAACAAGTAATAATTTTGAGACATAGAACACTTTAAACCATGATTCAGGAAATAAAAAGAACATTGTGTATAATTCTACAGGAACACAAACTTGGTAAAGCCTACAATTTGTTACTCAACAAAACACTGATCAGCCCTGCATGACACATATACCTTTGCATTATACCGCAGTATTCAGGGCTATGCCACTTAGCTCCCAATTTTCCCTCCCCAATTCACTCCCCCTCTCCACTCACCATGATCTCTGCTAAGGGAAGCTGACCTGTTTGGAGTACGTTGGGCTCCCTGGCCCTCTGAATTCATTAGTCATAGCCAATGAGAAGTCCTGATGGGAGACTGAGAATAGAGTTAGAAAGTTTATTCCTCCAGCTCCTTCCTTGTGGGGTCCCCTGGAGCTAGCTGTGTCCTTCCATTCTCCAAAGATGGTCCTCTCTACATGACTCTACCGAGTCCCAATAACTACTCCCTTCCCTTGACCCTCTGGGTCCATGAGTGGTAACAGCTCTGTTTTATTAGCGGTACTTATTGCACTATTATTTGGCACATCTCAGTGCTTGCCCACACCTTTGTAAATAGCCCTTTTATTCACCCTCCCTGAATCATCCTAATTCGAAATGCCAGAGATTTCCTGGTGGAATGCTGATCAATAAACGAGGGCTTTTCTAAGCATAGAGTTGCATGACTGAAAGAGCTAAACACAAGCCCATGTTTGAACAAAGGAAAGGTCTTCTTGTAGTTTCTGAAACTACAAAATGTTTTAAGTTACTGTACGGGAGTGTTCCTGTGTCCAGTTCTTTTCTCTCCTATCTCCGTTCAACACTCTCTTCCTCAAGCCAGAGCCGGGCTTTGGTTCCCAAACACAATAAAGAAAAGTGTCTGAAAGTGAACAATGCAAGTCTTGACACCTATAGACAAAATATAGTCCACTTGCCTTCATGTGACCTGAAAAGAAACAACACGAGAAGAAGAGGAATTTTATTATGAGTCAAACACCTCTGTTCTGGACTTTCTAGGATAACGTTTAGGACTTTTTGCTTTAGAGTCTATTTTATAGGGAACTTGGCTCCAGGCATATTTTTTTCCCCTTTATAACCAGTGGCTTTTTATATATTATTAAGATTTAACACTAGACTGAGGTTCTACTAAATTTTTAAATTTTAACATTTCTCAAATGATTTAAAAATTTCCACTTAGAGCAATGTTAAATGTTATTCCATGAAATGCCTACCACTTCCTCCACAGACATTTTCTGATATTTGGTCTCCTAATGGAAGGACTAGAATAGAGCACCCTATGGGGACACGAATACGGTTTCAGTGACCAGTGACAGGGCTCCTGGGGAGGGTTTCCACTCTGTTGTCCAGCAAGTGTGATATCTAAAAAGGAATGTCAAGGCTAGCATGACTGAGAATATGTAGAGGCCCTAAACTACTAAATATGAAAACAGATGAAAAATAGAGGCTAATTAGCCTTTAAAAAAGAAAATTCTAGGGGAAATTACTAGACACCTTCAATAATAATGATAATCTGTTATTGAGTCGCTCCTGTATGCCAGAAACTGTGCTAAGTGCCTCCTTATACACATTTTCTTGAATCTTCACAGCCACCCTGTAAATCAGGTTTTATAATCACCATTTCACAGAAGAGGAGACCTAGGATCTGAGAGAATAGGACCCTGTCTGTCCACAAATCCCTTTCACTCTACTCACTGCCTCCTTTCTGAGAGTTGACTTGCTATCGTAGAATGGAAAATAGGCCTGTTTCTTTCTGAGACTGAGGCATATAACTATGAACAATGGGTGGAAATTACAGGAAGACAGATTTCAGCGAGATAGCAGGAAGAACTCTGTAACACAGGGGTTGTTCACAGACGGACGGTGCTGCCTTGGAGACAAAATTTCCCATCGCTGGAAATATTTGAGCATTGTTTGGAGGGGGGTTGCAGAGAGGAGAACTGAGTAGCAAAAGTACATCTGCGGTAGATGATTTTTAAGATTCCTTTCCACTCTCCTAAAATGTATTCAGCCTGTTAAACAATCATTTCCCAGATTCGGAGGAGAGAGAGACACTTTTGCTTTCCCCTTTATGTTCTCTAACAACTGCGCAAAATGCTCTATAGTATCCGAGTGCTTTACAGGAGAGCTTCCCCCACGTCCGCTTCCAGCTCATCCCGTCAGGGCTCTTACTTCAGGAGTTTGAAAGAAGCCCTGAAACCATTCCTATCCTCTTTGCATGTGTGTGATCTTAGCTCGCCAGCATCCAGAGTCTTCACCCACAAGAGCAGTACACAGTCCAGGCTCTTTAACCCTTACAAAACCTTAGCAAAACAAAATGAAACAGAAAACATAAACTAACACAACTTTCTTTCATACAAAGCTTTAAAGAGAAAGCCAGCAAACGTGTTTTAGGCATCTTACAAAGTTCACATTGTATTGCGAAATTATTTTTAATGAAGCTGTTATTATGCTACGAGAATGCAATAAAACATCTGAAACCTGAAATTTCCTATTTTTATCACCTCCTGTAAAATTTTCAAAAAAAGCCAAAATGATTTGTTTCAAAATGTGTACAGGAATAATTGGATTGAGAGTTTTCATGCCAACTTTCCATTTGGAATGAAATCTAGAGATCGTTACTTCATAAACCACTGAAAATATGAGCACAAAATGAAAAGGGTAAAATATTATGGAATATAAGTGTAATCAAACAAAACAGACCCTGGAAGGAACCACTGATTTACCATCTCCCAGAGTGTGGTTCAGCACAGGGACCTCTTTTATGTAACAAAGCATTCACAAATAATTGGTTTTACCTGAATCCCATAATGACTTCTGGGAAGAGAAATGCAATATACATGAAATTCTGTATGTGAACACATAATGCAAAATGCTAATCCCACACTGGTTAGTTTTTAAGCACAATACTATTCTGGATTGTTCTTAAAGATGATATACCAGCTTCCTTAATTTTTCTTTACAACACAAATGTTAGTTGTTCCATGTTACTGACTCTGGCAAAAATCTAATCTTTGGGTGCTAAGCAAGCGTATTTTAGCACACAAATCAAGTATAAGTTTATTTCAGATTGCGATTTGTTATAGCAGTCTTGCCAAATGACCAGAGATGAATCATGCGCCCAAATGTGTAAGTATACAGGAAGATGTTACTTATCTCGTGATTTCAGATTTAATTTTCCATTCACACCTTTCATTCTGAAAGCTCTGTCACTTAGGGAACAGACAAACCCTCCTCCATTGCAAATCAAGTTTCTGTTTTCAGTGGAAGTCCTTTCCAAACCATTCATCTCTGTCAGTATTTCCAGTGCACACTCTTTCATGAGCAGCTTCCAGAATTAAGTAGAGCAATTCTGTCTACCATCTGGCTCTGTGAGCAAAAGTTGTTTTCTATGCGAAAATATAAAACCGACCTGCCCTGTAGTCTAGACTTATAATCTTTCCAAGGATATTGTCCATCTCCTCATCCATTTCAAATGAATGGAATTTTAGCTGGACCAGTAATCAGAGGCAAAAGGACTGGAATCTTATTTCATATGCTTACTTAAGTTGTTTTTAAAGAACATAGAAGCTGGAATAACTTTTTTAAGAGTACCACTATCCCTGGGAACCAGCCCAATATTTACTTTTACTATGTGACAATTGAGCATATTTTCAAAAATACAGTAGGAAACATTGCATAACAGAAGCGACATGGGTCTTATTTAGCTGTTGCAGATGTCGGTGGTTAAAACTACCCGGCTTTCACTGGTTGATCTGGAATTAGATGTCCTACCCTTGGTAATAATTCTAACCACATAAGTTTATGCTAATGTACTAGATAAAATCACAGTTAAGGGAAAAAAAAGCATAAACATTCACTATAACGAAAATGAGTTTGATCTCTCTTTAATTGTTCTTTTAATTCAATGGATTACCTGCATGTGCCAAGTAAGTTTGGGTTTCAGTCATGAAGTTGTTTTTTTTTCTCCACCTTTCTTTGGCCCCACCAGAACAATAATTATACACTGACAAATATGGTCAAGGCAGTAGAGAATGAGTCCTCTAGCATCTATTGCTGTGAAAATTTTAAATTGATCATTTTTAACATACCTGAACCACCATGATAAGATTTTCTTAAACAAATCTTATTATCTTTGTTTTACAAAAAGCAATTAATGAAATTGGTGTCCATTGCGAGGAAAAGAGTATTCTCATCTCTACCATGCAACACCACAGAAGTTGAGGCCATCTGGATTCCAACTCATCAGCACAGAACACAGCTTAACATCTGAAGGATATGATATAATTCTGCATGCTAGATTAAGCTTTAGTACAAGGCTATCCTCTTTCAGACATAATAGCATTGATAATCAGTCAGTGTTGTCTGAAAGATCTTGGGAGAGCCACTGCAACGTGCCTGAGTCAACTGGCTGAATGTCCTACTATTAGAAAAGCTCATGCTTCCCAACTCCAGCCACTCACTCCTCCAGCTGGACGAGCAGCTCCAGTGCTGTGTGCTGGCCAGATTGCCGGCTGGAATCTGCCCCCTCACTTACTTGCTAAGTGACTCTAGGCAAGTCTCAGTTTGTCTGTGCAGGGAATGTTATAATCACTTACCTACCTCATAATGTTGTTGGGAAGATTTAATGAGTTAACAGGTAAAATAAAAAATGAAGTTCTTTCATTCACCCCCTTACCTGTACCACTGACATTTGGGGGAGAGAAATTTTTGTAAGGGCTCATGAAGTATCCATTTTAAAAAGCAATGCCCGAAGAGAGATGGAGTAAAGCTATGAGCTCCCTATTCACACTCCTTTCCACCTTCTAGAATGCTCCCCTTCCTCTGTCCCCACTTCTCATTCTGTTCTTTAGCTTCTCTGAGGAACGAACACCGACATAGCTCTTTACGGTACTGTCTTTCCACCTCTTTCCAGTGTCTCAGAGTTGGGCGTTGAAGATTAACCAGGGAAAGGAGAAAGAGCTGGTAACTAACTTGAATAACATCTGCCTATAGGTATTAATATTTGACTTTAGCCCTAAGTAATTGTATCATTTGGCACAGGATAAAATTTTTAGCTGCAGAAGTATCTTCCTAGCCTTTTTCATATTACATGACTCACCCCACCCTTCTTAAGACTATTATCAGCCTCAGAAACACAGGCATAATCGTAGTGTTAAACAGTTTTTCAGCAAAGCATGTTGATTCCACTCAACAAGGCAATCAATGTGACTAATATCAGTCTTACAGAACTATTTACATTGCGATTCAGATATAAAGTTTCAGACAAAAACATTTATTTTTTTTAATTATGTTATGTGTAATCATAGAAAAATACCTAAAAGGCCTGACTGTAGGTTATAAAGTCTGATTTATATAGTTGTAAATTTATGTGTGTATATTATAATCAAATAATAACAGATAAGTATCTCACAATTTATGATGGGACTGTCTGTTGTGGTTAAAATAAAAGTTGAACCTCCCCTGACTGATAAATGTTTGTCTACTCCCATTTTAACATCTTTTCAGGCTGCATTAGAGCAGGTAAGCTGGAGCTGTTATAAACCACACTCTAATGAGCGTTTTGCCGCACATGCCGCTAGGGGGAGCTGAAGCTAAGATACCGACCCAGGTCTGCGAAGGGAGAAGTGGAGAAAAAGTAGGTAATGAAGACAATGCCCAAATAAAGGGGAAAAGAGAAGGTGCAAGGAGGGAGGGAAGCTCTAGCTGGACGTCAGGAGTATTTAAGGAATTAGTCAGCAATTTCTTCAGATTAATGATTAGATGCCCTGATAAATAAGCAAAGGTACAGCCTGCTAAAGCAAGATTGCCAGCAGCTTCCATTTCTGAGGGAAGGGGAGTTCCAGTTCCCTCTTTCATCTCTGCAGGAAAATGAAATTATGTGTTCCTGACAAGAACCAACATTTTTGAGGAATTAGCAGCTGTGACATGGAACCCACTGAAAACATGCTTGGTTTAGTTTGGCTTTTGTTTAGTTTTACTACATAACACAAGCTTCTTCCACAACCTCAGTGAGGGGACAATGCTAAGTGTGAGGGCTGCAAATCAAGCCCTAGGAAGAAGCTCAGTAAAAATGAGCACCTCCAGGTTAAAAAACCATCTTTCCTCTGAAAAGTCCTGTTGCATGTAGCATTTCTCAAAAATAATGGCAAAAGTCACCATTGAAATGGACAGTTAATTGTCTGGTTTCAGTCACTGCTAAGGGTGAACCTGCTGAGGCCAGTAGGGCTTTTGTCACTATGGCTCATAACACCATTGTTCCAGCACTAGGGATTCCAGTAGGATAAGCAAAACAAGGGGAGAAGGGGAAGGAGGTACTTGGCCCTCTAAGAAAAGCTAACACCCATATGACCAAACCCAAGGGGGCTAGAAGAACCCCCATCCAATTATCGCCAGGGGTTCAGAACATGTATCTATAGAGAGCACTTGGGGCTAAGCTAGAGTCTGCACTATTCCTGAAGACAATGGGAAGCCTTAGATAGCCATTCCATCACTCTATCATATTATCCTAATTCTTGGCATAGTATTTATTACTAATATTTTATCTAGCCATTTACTCCTTCATTTATTCATTTCTTTATTGCAATGTCCTACCTCTTTCCACTAAAATGTAAATACCATGAGAGCAGGGACTTTCTCTGTATTGTTTACATGGCACACCCAGAAAATAATCTAAGTAGGACATGGCATTTGTCAGTAATTATTCTTGCATGAAGATTTGCATTTGAGAAAGTGTCTTCCAGCAGTTGTGTGCTCAAGCACAGGAAATAGTTAAAGCCACGGGAGTAGATGTAATGCTTCCCCCATCTCCAAAGAAATGTGCATCAAAGAAGAAAAAGCCTAAGAAGGAGCCTGAGGAGAATCAATGCTTGATTAGGGACAGATAGGTCAAGAGGATTTTTTAAAGAATAGTAGTGGCTGCTACAGGACCCCCACATTGTTCCTCAGCTGCTGGGAGTATTGGTGGCTCTCAGATCTCTGCTGAGTCCCTCGCTGAGAACTGCCCTTGGTGAAAAAGCCATCCTGCCCAAGTATCTTCCTAGGGGCAGCCTTCATCCAATGACTAGTGGATAAAGGGGTGTATAGAGACCTGGTCCTTCTCTCATGATAGGACAGTTCTGAAAGGCCATCCCAGCTGAGACTCCCAGTGGGGATTGACTGAGGCCCCTATTTATAACTTCAACAACAAAATTCAAATTCGCCTTCTGCCCAGGCTTACTTCCGCTATCACTTTATAGGTACAGATACCAAGGTCACTCCTCAATAAACTTGTTTCACACAAATCTTTATCTCCACATCTGTTTCCCCAAGTACCTGACCTAAGACAGATGGTGCTAGAGTGATGCAAGGAAACAGGCTTTAGCATGGAATTATAGAGCTGGATCATCCTCTAGCTAGAAGTGAGGGCCCAGCTCTGGTAGTAGGGGAGGCCCTGACGATCCTGGGCTTGCTAGAAAAGCACAGTTGTTAAAACCTTCATTGGTGATGAACTGGGATAGGATATGAGTGGGAGAGAATGCCCTGGTAGGTGAGATAGCCAGGCTTTTGAGACATTCAAGAAAGGTGCCATGTCTGAGAACAATGAAATCTGCTGTCTCTTGTTGAGTCATTGATCATTAAAGAAAGATAGTGTGAGGCTCAGCAATGAAAGTGAAGTGTGAAGTTTATAAAGCCCCGTTGATGGCATCTAAAGAGACTCTCACTTGCTATGGATGGAGGTCAGAAAAAGTTGAGGATGTTGCCTAGGACTTTACTATGTGAATAGCAGCACTCCAAAAAACTTGACTCTTTAGCCCTGGCAAATCTGTGATGACAATGTCAATGGCTTCCTTAGGATGAGTGGGACCCTACTATCTAGATGGGAATATCAGAGTTAATACTGATGGTTGAAATGTTAAAATGTCACTCAAAGCCATGTGGACCTGCATAGGGGCCCTCTCCTCCCTGTTGAAGCTTTGTTTGAACATAAAACAGAAGTCTCTGCATTGCAAGACAACACAGAATCTATCCACACTTCCACTCCCACCAGACCAATAATTAGAGTCCAGTGCAAACATCATATGGTGAGGAAGTGCTGGGCCTGCTGAGGAATAAAAGAAACTAAACCACAAGGGAACTGCAGGATTCAGCCCATATATATTGTTCAAGCCAAGAGATTGTTTATGGGACTGTATCCTAAGGCTGATGGATCAAAGGGGACAAAAGATAAAGTTGGATAAGGGTGAGTTTATTTACATAAGAGCAGTCTACTGCTATGTGTGATTTGCACTCTGGCAAAAATTCTGGGAGATGGTTTCATAATGCTGTTCTGATGACTCTTGGAACTTAGAAAAAAATTATGGTACACATTAAGTAAAACTGAAATGCCAGAACTGTTGTCACAGATGGTGGAGGAAGTGAATAAACAAATCTTAATCCCTGAGCAAGTTTCCTGACCCAGAACCCACAAATTTAAGGGAGGTTGGGTCCTCAGGAGGCTCTATGGCAAGTGAATATAGTAATGATTCCCACCATTCTTTGCCAAAGAACTTTTCAGTCATTTATTTAGGAAACTGTACACTGGAAAAGTAGAATTTAAAGAATGGAAGTGCCCATGCACTTTAATATCTTCATGCCGTAAACCCATCAGGCAAGGAAAGGACTAATCATCCTGACAGAGGGATTGACCCTGGACATCAAGAGGAGGTGCCTTTGCTTTAACACAATGGGGTTAAAGAAGAATATGTTTGGTACCCAGGTAATCCATTGGGTTGTCACTTGGTGTTCTCATTACCTATACTGAAGTAAGGGATAAATACAGCAGCTATAAGCCTAAGAAGGGCATTGTGGCCAGGGGCTTACCCCTCTCAGAAATGAAGGTCACTTCACCAGGCAAGCTACTTATATCAGCAGAGATGCAGGTACTCTGGAATTGTTAATATAAGGAAGAGCCAATGACTGTCAGTTGTGGTCTCAAGATCAACTGCAGTCTATATTTCATCCTGCTGTGGATCTGTGGATGAAAGGTCTGTGTCCACTCTCCTCCACCCAAATTCATATGTAGAAATCCTAACCCCCAAAGTGATGATATTACGAGGTGAGGCCTTTGGGAAGTGATTAGGTAATGAGAGTAGAACCCTCATGAATGGGATTAGTGCCCTTATTAAGAAGACTCCATGAGCTTTCTCACCCCTTCCATCATGTGAGGACACAGTGAGAAAATAACTATCTATGAATGAGGAAGCAGGCTCTCACCAGACACCAGACCTGGTGGCGTCTTGTTCATAGACTTCTGGCCTCCAGAACTGTGAATAATAGATTTCTGTTGTTTAGCAGTCACCCAGTCTATGGTATTCTGCTGTAGCAGCCCAAATAGGCTAAGATGCATCCCATTAACCTTCTTCTGGTTACATCCAAGGAAAAGAGACCAAGCAGTATTGAATAACCCATGCCCACAACTGTTCTATGAAGGTAATAGATATGGTAGCATAAGGAGTGGACTGCTGTGGATGCTGTGGTGAGCCACTAAGCTCCATTTATGTGAGCAGAAGAGAGCCTCCCTCAAGTTCATGTCCTCTTCCTGGGGAGCAGCCATGGCTCAATGACTGGTCCATGAGCGGAGGGGAATAACAAAGACCCATTCCCATAACCTCAAGGTGGGACAACTCAAAAGAATACTAACTCCAGAGCTCCCCATAAAATCAGAGACTAAGAAGAAGTGGTTATAAAGAAAAGAGATCATAAACAATGATGTAGTATTCCAGATACTAAAGAAGAGCTGCTAAAAAGAGTATGTGGGAGTCTTCTGGGATTTGCTTTAATATAATCTCTTTAGAGAGGCAACTAGGGAGAGTGGAGGTGATTATACATGAAACCCAACTGGCTATGCTAATTGTGCAGTTGGGTAATGAGTACAAGATGGTTCGTTTATATTTTCTCTATTTTGTATGTATTTGACATTTTCCATAATAAAAAATTAAAAAACAAAAAAGGATTAGATGTCAATTAATACCATTTAGGTGGCAAGTACAGAAAATGAGGAAACCAAGACTCATCTTTTTCTCATTACTCAATGGCACTGAGGATATAGCAGTGAACAAAACAGGTGAAAATTTTGCCCTTATGAAGATTACATTCTAGTGGAGACAGACAATAAATAAAATAATTGTCACCTGTATGCTGACTCTGCTTTTTCTTCCCTTACCTAAAGGTGTAGGATGTAACCTTGAAAACACATAACTGGTTCAGAAATCAAGGTAGTGCAATGAAAATATTCTGTGAAAGTACTAAGATCACAGATTACACATAAATGTTTTTCTTGTACCATGCTGTTATATACTATACCCTAACCTGACCATAAAGTAGAAATATAGTTTCCTCCTCCTCAAGTCTAGCAGAACTTACAGCATAGAAAGGATCACCTATAGGGAACCCATAGTCAATTATGTATTCCATTAGGTTGATTTTTACTGAAAAGTGACTACAGCAGATCTATATCCTATAACCTCTGTCATTCAGGTTGGCCAGGAATCTCTTTCCTAAGATGTTAAGCAAAAGCTCCATTATGTGTCATTGGCTCTGATTGGGTCATGAACCCTAAACCAACCATTGTCATCAGATGAATATAATGCATTGATTGACTTAGTACTAAACCTATGGGTTTAGTCTTGCTCAAGGACTAATCACATATTATGAAAGGCAAGATTTGTTTTGATAGTAGAGTTGATAGGACTTGATGACAAATTTTAAATAAATAACAGAACAGTGATTTTCAGTAGGGGTACCACCACTCAGAAGGGAGTTTCAAAAATTTGTTGGAGTATCTGTGATTGTCACAATCACTAAAGGGGAACTACTGGCATTTAGTAGGCAGAAGCTAGGGATGTCAGATATCTCGCTATGACAGAGAAGTTTTCAAAGAGCTGATACTCCTGAGTCCTCATAATTTCCACTATCTCATCCAAAATTAAGCCTGAATATGTGCTCTACAACCAAGAGAGTTACAAAGAGATTTGTTTCTATGACACTATCACCACCCCTGACCCAATATCATAACAAAGAAAATTACTTTGTCCCTACACTTACAGATAATAAATAAAGCTGAGCTCATTTATAATATTACTGTACTTTCTCATTTTTTTACTTTTAACAGTCTCAGTCTCTAACTTATCTTGACATGTTAACAACTTATCCCCTCTGATTAAGGATATTTCCCTCATCTTATTATTTTATATTCTTGTGGAAAAAAGATTATGAAGTCCCTCCAAGATTTTCCCAATGGTGATGAGGGAAGGAGAGGCTTCACACAATCAAATAGGGGAAATGGGACAACCTGGTGCTCAGCAGAGAAGGAAAAAAGTGCGATTATAGTCAAAAGTTAGCACAGTTTAAGAGGAAAAATGCTATTTAAAAGAGTATAGATAATATGTATTTTTAAAAGATTATAGCTATTGTGCAGGAAAACATTTAGATTCTATAAACAAATCACAGAGCTCGTCTATGGAAGTAAAACATCAAGGATTTCACTATTAGTTAAGTTTTTTTAACTTAGACTACATGGTATGAAGATTGCTTGGCTATACAGGGGCTAATTTTTTTTTTTTTTTTTTGGTCAACATTGGAGAAATGGTTTTCCTAAAACTAGTTTCTAATCTAACATTGGTTTTTACTCAGCACCCTCTCAGATCTCTGCTCTTTCCTGTTTCTGAACTTTCTGTTCACAATGACTTCTTATCTTACTTCTCTTAAATCCAAATGATTCCCCAGGAGCAGATGCAATCATCTTACTACTGCATGATGGACTGTTAGTTACTACTGCTGAGTAAGTCATTACCTTAAAATTTAGTGGCTTACAACAACATTTATTATCTCACAGTTTCTCTGGGTCAGGAATCTAGCTCAGGGTCTCTGATAAGGCAGCAATCAAGATATGATCTGGGGTTATAGTCTCATATCAAGGTTCACCTGGGGGTGAATCCAATTCTATGCTCTCTCATGTAGTTGTTGCAGAATTCAGTTCCATATGGGCTCTTGGACTGAGGGCCTCAGTTGCTCACTGGCAATGAGCCAGACGTCATGCACAGTTTGGTTCAACATGGGCTCTCTATATGGTAGCTTGCTTCATCTGACTAAGCAAGAGCACATGTGCATGACAGAGAGAGAGAGAGAGAGAGTGAGAGAGAGAGAGAGAGAGAATAAAGTCACAGTTCTTATAGTGTAATCTTGGCAATGTAATTTAATTACACTTATAATGTAATCCCATTATTTTGCTGTATTCTATTCATTAGAAGCGAGTCACTAGGTCCACCCTATACTCAAGAAGAAAGGATGACACAAAGGTATAATTTAACTGGAAGACATTTAAAAGCTATTTACTACACAGCCCAAGTATTTGAATATTAAACTATATTATCCTATTATAAATGGCATTTCTTTTATTTTTCTATTTTGTTATACCTAAGGCATTTTATTAATTTTTTACTAGGTGTAAGTTATATTGTCAATTAATTTTATTGTAGAAGAAAAAAGAGGATTGCAAAATATTTATTATAAAAAGGGGGTATTGAGTCTGATAGAGTTAGAAAATACTATCTCAGATAATATACAATTCTAATAGTAATAAAGCATTAGAGAGGGAGAGATTGACGATGGGACACAGAGAGGGAATTGAGAAGCCAGAGGAGATGGGAATCAACACATCAGAGGGGCTAAATTTCAATGAGGACAGAAAACTATGTATTAAAGAATCTCAGAAGAAATAGCATAATTATTTTCAAATATCCGAATGGCCATCTTCTGGAAGGGGAGTTGGATATATTCAGTATTGTCTCAATTGGCAAAATTTAGGACAATGAATAGTAATTAAAAGTCATGATGATGCATGAATTAGCAAGAAGAAATTTTTACTAATCAGGGCTATTGAAAGACAAACAAAGCTTCCAGGAAATGGGTTTAACAAACCCTATTTCATGCCTATATAGGGTTCATGACTATGTTCTCATCAGATAATGGAAAGATTAGAACAACCTTTTATTAGTTCTCAGGTATTATGAACTGACAAATGAACTGACATTTGCCAAGAGATTGTTCCATGAAAACATCTGTGCTAGACCCCTTTTGTGTTCTCAAGGAGCCTGTGTTTTAGAAGAAAATCTTTGTCTTTTAGTTTCTGCCCTGCTTATATGGAAGAAGTCAGCATCTACCCAAGATTACAAATACTGGAGGGCAGAAGATATAAACTAGAACAAGGACAATATGAGGCAAATGAATGAAGTCCATCAGAGGGTTAAATGAAATAATTTCTTCATTCAAAAATATTTATTGGCATCTTCCACGCACCAGCTCTGTGTTAATTATTGGGAACTGTGCTAGAGGCTAGTTAATTTTAATAGCAGAATATCCTTATCTGAGTGAATCTAGGTTAGGGAGAGAGAAGGACCTAAGCAGAACTTCTTAACTACCTCCAAATTTTTCAGACACATGATAGACTGGCATTTTGGTAGAGGTCGATGATGATTATTAGGAACATTTCATATTTGACAAAGACGTGGAAAGTTTTGCTTTGAACATCCTGCGATGAAGCATAGAGAAACGCCCTTACTTTGGGCTACTAGAAGCAGAGCCTGAGACAGGCTATCTGTCCAAGAGGTTTACTTAGAGAGTAATCTTAGGAGAAGGGGAGCACAGGAAGCAAGAGGAAAAGTCAAGTAAGAATGAGGTTTCCCCAGAGACAAGCTTCAGTCTGATCCCACAGGAAGACGAGTGTAAATTACATGTAGAATTCATCCTGCTTTGAGGCAAGGGGTGGCCATTTATACCCTGTGTCATTCAATCCACATGGATTTACCAACATATCGCTTACGACCTTAATGAAAGCAGGTTCAGCGGTGAGGTAGAAGCGCGAATCTATTGAGTGAATTCAAGAGAGAAGAGGAAGGGAGAAATTGCAGACAGCGAGTATAGACAACTCTTTTGAGAAGTATTACTGCAAATGAGAGCAAATAGAGTTGTAGCTAAATAGGTACATGGGGCCAAGAGGAGAGAGAAGATGGTGCAGATCAGAAGGAGCTTGCTTTAAACACAAAAAGCAGTGGTGTCTTGTTCATATAACAGGCAGGATGTAGGGATAGATAGGTGTGTAGCCTTGGTGAACAAAAAATGAGGGATTTCTCAGCTGGTTGCTTTAGAGTAAAGGTTTTCAGCTAAGATATAGGGAAGTAGAGAGCAGGAGATGTAAGAGGTTCATGAAGAGTTGAAAAGTAGGAAATATTTTAGAGAACGTAGCAGAACAATGAGGGAATGTTGAGTGCTTATGAATTTTCAATGAAACCTGGTATACCATTTTCCCAGGTAACTTGTAACTTCTAACAAGTAAAGGTACAAAAGAGCTAGATAGTTGGGTTTGTAGGTTAACCAGGCTTGGGGGTGGCTGTCATTAGAGTGAGTTTTGTCATAAATTACAGTAGAGAAAAAAAGATCAGGAAATTGTGAATGTTAGCAAGCGAGGAAGGAACTAAAAACAGAGTGATGTTTCCACATCACAGAATGATGAGAAAGTGGTCAAGTCAAAGAAGTGGACTTGTTGTGTGGTGCAAAAATTATTGTAAAAGGGTACCAGAGCAAGTAAGCTTGAGAAAGAGAGATGCCACATGAGATGACTGACTGACTGAATGAACTCATTGCAAACTGTTGCGTAGTTTGTACATTGCTAGGAGGGTTTCAAGAAGCCCCCCACGACCACCAGCTGAGAAAGTATCTTTAGGGATTAAATATCTAAACAGCCTCTGGGAGTCCAAAGAGGCTCAGGAGGAGAACTGCCAAATGGACTAAGTCAAAAGATGGGGCTTAGGGGCTATAGACAGGCAGGGGAGTTATTTGGAGCTCTGAGAAACAGAGAAAGTTGAGGTAAACACAGAGTCCTACTGAAGTTCACAGCAGTAATAATGTCTGAGATGGGGAGTGGAACAGGAAGTAAAGCCAAAGGGGCAGAAGTTGAGTACACAAAGAATGAAGCAGATACTCAGAGGGAAGATGGCAATGGAACAAGAGATCTGAAACTTTTCATGAAAGATGTCAGATGCTTCTTACTCCAAGTGTCAGCCTAGGTTCAAGGCACAGGGTCAGCAATGAGTGCTCCTTCCTACAAAGCAACGTCTAATGAATCTCAAGACACTAAGAAGTAACCTGTAAAATTAAGGTTTGGAAAAGACAAACAGAATTTCATCTAGAATGGATAAAGGGACACCTGTTTAAAGTGGGCATGAGAAGATTAGCATGAGCTTCTTGGTGAAGGTCAGAAAGAATGTATGGCAAAGAAGAAAATGAATCCTGACTTTTATTTCTTTTTTTTTCAGATAAAAATATGTGAAAGAAGTTCATATTTAAAATTTAGTAAAGTTTAAAAGCAATGAAATACTTTTAAAAATTTTGCCACTGAAATTGATCTACATGAACCAAATCTATTGGAGTAAGTCAAACAAGAAGCCAATTTAAATGTCATTGCTGGATCTTGTTTACCTTCGAATGTGTGAGAGTTGAAGATTTTGACGGCTGTGGCTACTGATTAGTGATCTCCTCCAAACTATCATCTTTGCTAATACCTGTGTGCTGATAATTCTTAACTCCTATCTCTAGCCCCGAATTCACTCCTGAGTTCCAACCTTTCGTGTATTCAACTGCCAGTGAAAATATCCATTAGCTTATCCTCTGAGCACCACAAACACACCCTACTCAGAGGAGGTTCTTCATTGTCAGTGTCTCCCAAAGCCTGCATTTTTCTATTACTATTCCTTGAGATTCCAACTATCAGAGTCTCAAATGTCCCTAAACCTCTGAAGGTCATCCTGTGCTGCTTTCTATACTTAACATCCTATTGCTCATCAAGGCTTAAGAATTTTACTTATTTAACATCTGATATTTAGTTTTTGAACATTAAACTAGTGCTCACTGTCACTAGTGATCAGAAACATCCAAATCAACAAAAAATTTTTTTTAAAAAACATTTTTTGGTCAAAGAGTTTGAAAACATGAAAAAGGTGATACCTAATGCAGTTAGGAATCAAATCAAATGAATGGTTTTGTGTGCAGTTGGTGGGAAGGCAAAACTTTGCAGGCTGATCTGGCAATGTGTATCAGTCTTTAAAATTGTATTCCCTTTAACTCAGTAACTTCACTTCTAGAAATCTACTAAGAAAATAAGCTGGGAAATACATAAGTATATAACTGCACTTAGCTTCGCTAAATTTTCTAAAATAGTAAAAAATTATAAATTGCGTAAATGTCTAAACAGCCTAAAAAAGATATTTCTAATTTCTTTGAAGTCATTAAGAATAATTATTTAGGTATATTTTTATTGACATAAATGATATCCACATATATTTTTAGAAAAAGAAAGATTGCAAAGCAATATATTTTGTTTCCATTTTTAGTTAAAAATATATTTATATATGTATCTAAACAGAAAAAAATACTCTAGGTACTACCTGTGCAACTCTTATATAAATGTAAAATTATTTCAAAATAAAACTACTAAAGAAAAGAATTGATCTGTTGAGGATTTCTGTTTGCTAAAAAAGCATATGAACTTCATAAAGTTAAATCTTAGATCAGCACACAAATATGCGAGAGTAAACTTTGAAACCATAAAAGGTAGGATGAATGTAAAACTGCACTCGTGGCCAGGCCCTGTCTACTAAAAAACAGAAGTAACTGCCTCCCACCCTCTTCTATAGCCAAGTCATTACAAAATCAGGTAAAATAAATATGCCTCACCTTTTTACATAGAAATGAGATAAAATAAAACAAAAAAATTAAAGTAGGACACAAGTTCTAGTTGGACAGAAAATATATTTACTTAAGTAAAACGCTCTCAGGCAACATATGTTAGATGCCAGAAAAATACTGGCTAAAGGTGAGGATGACAAAGGACCGATAAGGTCAAAGGAGATGTGAAGGAGACAGCAGGCCTGAGCATGACTTAAATGACAGGTAAATATGAGGAAGAAAGAATGAAAAATTAGAATATCAATTAAAATGAAAAGAATGTTCTGGTAGAAGAGCTGTGAGAGATAAGGCTGACAAGGTTTAGATGCCACACACACAACATAGAAAATATGCACACCATGCACAATACACATACCCACACAACATACACACACTCACACCACACACATCCCCATATACAACATGCACACAAACACACCATAACACATAACACATACATAAAACACACAACACACCACATGTACACCACACAACACATATCCCACCACATAACACACATCCCACACACACAGATGACAACACAGATCATGTGCATAAAATAAGAGTAAACATCTAATTCCTTGATCTAAAACAAGTTATTTTATGGACAAAATTACATTCGGTTGTAATATGATTTAATTTACTCATATTCCTGTCATAAAATATTTGTCTCCATCTGTCGCAATTCTGCCTTCCCTCCTCCCTCCATTGGCTTTGTTTCCTGCATACATTTGGGGAACTGGTCACCTCCTGGTGAATGGTGAAAGTGGAGATCTCTAATGTGACTATTCTACGTTCAGACTTTCAACCATTCCTCCTCTACTTATCAGGCCTGTCCCCTGTCTGCTACCACACCTGCCCCCTCCATTGACCCACTTCTTGATATCCCCTTCCAGAATGTTTAGATCCCAGGCTCTGCTCCTCTCCTAATTCAACTAGTTACCATCTTGCTTCTACTTTCCAACTTGTAAAAATGCTGTGAATTTACCACTTATCTGATATTGTGTCTTCTCCTATTCTTTTTGTGCTTATTGTTTACACCTTTGTATTAAAGTGACTTTTCTGTAATTCTGCTGGAGTTTAGGGAGGGTAGGAAGATTGTTAATTACCTGTGTTCACTCTGTGTTTAAATAAGAGTCCCCATAATAAGTTCGAATTGTGGAAATGAGAAAGGAGTCTGAATAATACTAATGACTGAAACTTATTCTCTCTTGTCTGAGATAAATTTTTGCTTTTAATCCAACCTCTAAGGTTTTCAAAATAAATGCACACAAAAGCACCGACACATATCTACTTCACAGCCATCCCCACACACTACAGTGCTTCTGAGACCAACCAAGGAGCACCACAGTTAAAATAAAATGATCTCAGACTCTTGGCAGTAGGAGTGCCCATCATGATATATAACCTGTTTAGGCAAAAATAATAATAACTTTCCCCACAGATATAAATTGACTGTAAGCATGCATGACTTTGCATTTAGATCCTGTCACTATGTGGTGGAACCAACTTTTATGAAACAAACTTAAGCAATGGAAAGAAAAGTCAACTATTTAATAATGAGCTGAAGTTCCTATTCATCCGAAAAAAATAAGAAAATCATAGATTTAAATTTCTGGATAGCATCTGGTTTTACTTCAGCCTTCAGATATTGTGCAGGTGAATATTGAAAGCAGTTTGTTTGTTTCTGAATTTTCATTCATTCATTCTTTATTCACTTAACCAATCTTTATTGAGCAAATACTACATTCTAGGCACTGTTTTAGACACAGGGGATATAGCATTGAATGAGATGGACAAGATTCCTGTCTTTTGTAGCTTGTATTCAAGCAATAGGCACAGATAATGAACAAATTGTGATAAGTAGGAAGAAGAGAAACAATACAAAGTAAAGCAATAGACTGATAGAGAGGAAGACAGGAGAGCTATTTTAGCAAAAGTAGTCAGAGTAGATCTCTGTGAGAAATGATATTTGAGCAGACACATGAAACAAGCAAAAGAAACATGAGTAATACAAGAAAGTCCCAAATGTAGTGAGGAAATAAACTTGCAAAAGTCTAGGGTAGAGGAACAGCAAGTACAAAGACCTTGGGGTTGGGACAGGTTTGATATTTGGCAGGGAAGAAAAGGCCAAAGTAGCTGAGCTGAAATAAATGAGCAAAAGTTCAGAGATTTAGACAGGACTCTTTGCAGGCCATGAGTGAAGAGTTTCTAGCTAGGGAGTGTAGTCTGGTTTACATTGCTTAAATGAATACCTTTGTAGCTTTGTTTCCAGAATAGTGGCATAATGAGACAGGAATAGGACTAGGAAAACCAGTTAAGAAGCCCTTGGAGTCATCTAAAATACACTAAGGGGAGAGTTACGAAGATGGTGAGAAGGGATCAGACTCAAGCTTTGTAGCTAAGTTAGAGCTTATGAGGACTTGGTGATTTATTGGACATAAGGATAAGGATAGAATCTGGAGATGGCCTGAAAAACAGGTGGCAAAAACTGGGGATGCAGAAAGTTCCAATAAGGTACAATAGGAGTTTTGTTTTCAACATGTTAAGGTGAATATTCTTACTACCCATCCAACTAGTGATATTTAGCAGGTGGTTAGATATATAAGTCTGGACCTCAGCTTAAAGTTCAGAGCTGGAAATACAAGTTTGGGCCGGTCATTAACATTAAGGTGGAATGCAGGGCCTGGAGATCTCCTAGGGAGGGACTATAAATCGGGATGATCAGAGGGCCAGGAGAAGAGAAAGAGAATGCAGAGGAATGACCAGTGAGGGAGGACAGGATGTGATGTCCTGAGACCAACAGAAGAAAGTGTTTTCAGAAGGAAGAAATGATCTGTGTCAAAGCTGCTGAGGGTTGGTAAGATCAGGACTGAACGGACCATTGGGTTTGGTGAACTGGGGGTCATTGGCAATAAGACAAGAGCTGTTGCAGCAGAGGAGTAGGGATCCCAGCTGAAGAGAGTAAGTGGTAAGGAGAATAGAAATGAAGACATAGAAACAGTGAAAACAGAAATATATATTTGGAGAACTGCTTGAGAAATGTAGAATCAGGGACTTTTTTTTTTTTTTTAAATGGAAGCTAACTCAGCATGTTTGCACACTAAGGAACAAACCAAGAAGAAAGAAAGAAAGAAAGAAAGAAAGAAAGAAAGAAAGAAAGAAAGAAAGAAAGAAAGAAAGAAAGAAAGAAAGAAAGAGAAAAAGCATGCACATGAGAGGATATAAAAGTAGAAACAAGGGGGAATAGGATCTGGACCCAATTCAGGGATTGAGCTTTGTTTGGGGCAAGGACACTTCTTCCATTTCTATTCCAACCCATTCATCTTTCTCTCTAACCTTGGCCTAAGTCCGCTTAATTCTAGAAATCTGTGGAACTTAATGTCTGATAAAGCAAGGGACCTTTTGCTGACATTATTTTTAATCCTTATTTAAAAAATTTATTGTGCGTATTTTAGCATATATGTATTTCCAGCTGACCTAAGTTTTTAGTGTCACATTTGTTTCATTTAAAGTGATAGTTCTTTCATATGGTTTGAAATTCAAAAGTTACAAAAAGCATACAATGAAAAAAAATCTCCCTTTTGTTAGTATCTCTGAAACATGCATTTCCCTTATTTGGGGACCAAGAATGTCAGCATTTCTTGAATATTCTTTTAGAAATATTTTATGCATATACAAGCATTTATATTTCTTCTTTCTTTTCCCCTTGTTATACAATTAGTGACACACAGCTCTGTTGTTTTTTTTTTTTTTTTTTTCACTTAAAACATGTCATAGAATTTTTACATTGGTAACCAAAAAAACATTGCCATTCTTTAAAAAAGAAATTGAGTAAGAAAAAAGTCTCTATTAAGACCCCATAAGAGAAATACAACACAAGTAAGAAATGGTAAGACAACACAAAAAAGAAAAAATCATACCAAAATGAAAATAAACTGGAAGGTGAACAAAAAATAAGAAATACTATTGAAAACACAGTAAAAGAAATAGAAGATAGAAATAAGAAAAATGAACAGTGGAAACTAAAAGTTTAAATGGATTAGAAGGAAGATGAAACTACCAGACTGCAAAGAAAAACAATGTACACATGGTTAGAATCCTCCCATCTATAATGATACAATAATAATAGTGGTGAACTAGAATATATATTTAAATACATAATTAAAAATAAACTTTCCAGACATAAAAAAAGCCATGATTTTAAATAAGAAATGCACACACTATGTCTGAGAAACCATGATAGTATCATCAATACAGATACGAATCCCAGTAAAGTTATTCAATCATAAAGAAAAAGAAAGACTCCATTAGGCAGGTAGGAAAAAATATCAGTCTTGCTTCTGATTTCTTCACAGCAATGGTCAACACCAGAAAACAACACAGCTGTAATTCTAAGATTAAAAATAAACAAACAGCAAAAGCAACAACAAAAACCATGACCCAAGGATTTTACATCAAACCAAGGTGCCCTTCAAACAGAAAGTTGACAGTTTTAAAGTTGCACAAACTCAGTGACCACAGCTGCCATGAGATATCCTTGAGAAACTCTCAGAGGAAGCACTTCTGTCAACCAACACCACCACAGAAGGACTGGCTCTAAAGGTACTGTGGTGATGAAGGGGAAGGAGAAAAATGTAAATGCCATTTAAGCTGATGATATAGAGATGACACAACTAGCAAACAGGGACAGGGGAAGAAAATGGAAGGCAGAGTCAATCTGTTGATCACTGGGAATATGAGGATGTGATTCAGAGTTGACACACCAAGTAAGAGAAGTGTAAGCAGACTACGCTGCTCAAATGTAGATACTAAGATATATATTATTATGGATTAAGATTGAGTTATAAAGAAAAAGATGAAGGGAGATGATTCAATGTCATCATTGCTGTCTAAAAAATAAATGAGTAAAAAGTATGTATGATACTATGTTTATAAAAGTAGCCAATAAAATGAGCATATACACCATATGAGAACTGTATACAAAGTGAAAGACTTTTTAAAAATACCCTAAACATTGAAATACAACATAAAATAATGTGACAGAGGTCATACCAAACATATCTGTTAACCAGTAAATTAAAATAGGACTGCATCGCTTATTAAGAGAAAGATCTTCAAATTTTATCATGAATCAAAATCCAATACTATGCCAAGAGACACGCCCTATAAAAGTTATTTAGTTCACATGAAATAAAAAGATGGACAAAGTATAATCAAGTGAATACAAACAAAAAGAGAACTGTGGTCCTGATAGTAATATCAGATAGAGTATACTTCTTGCCCTAAACCATTAAAAGTGACATGAAAGTCACTCCCTAATGCCCTAAATGCCCAATAGCAATACTTACAAACAAACTGGAGGAGACACAAGGATAGATACAATCCAGTAGTGGAAAGAGATTTTAAGTCACCTGTAAGCATATGACAAATACATGGGACAAAAATACATAAAAATTAATAGTCAAAATACAACTTATAATATCAATAAATTGAAAAAAAATATTTTCAGTCATATGTAAGACTAAGGACTGACCTTCCTTATATAAAAGTTACTAAGAAATTGAGGAGAAAATATAAGAACTTAATGAATAAAAGAAAGAAAACACATGCAAAGGATAGAGATTACTCATAGAAAAACTAATGTGAATAACCCTTAAATATATGAAAAGATGCTCAACCTCCATCCATAATAAGAAAAAGAGTTATTAAAACTACACTGAGATGCAATTTCTCACCAAGAAGATAAGCGAAAACTCCACGTTTTACAACATCCTATGTAGGAGAGGCTATTTTTTCTCAAACTGGCCCTGTACATGGTAGGCAAAAAAAGACCAAAAAAGGCAGACAACTCCAGATCGGTAGGTGGCAGGTATAATAAAGTAGAGAATTTACATACGAGGCTTGTACTGGGTGCTGCAAAACAAGTATATTTCCATACCTGCCTTTTAGAATCTTAAAGTTAATATAAAGGCCTTAACTGGGGTTCAGTCACATATTCAGTCCAGATGATCTTAACAACACACTACTTTCTCAAGGCTGCCTCCTTGAAATAGCTGCTAGTGGGGGAACAGTGTGCTGAACATACATTGCAAGGACAGAGGAGGGGTGGGGTCTTCTGCTTGCCCAGGGTCCAGCTCAAGGGTCAATTGCTGTCATGTTCTCTTGATGACCTCTTCCAAAAGAAGCATTCTCTTATACAGCAGGTGGGGTGAACTTCTGAGGATGAATAAAAGCAATGCTCTGCAGGGAAGAGGCCACTGTGGCAAATCTGAAGAATTTGTGGGTTGGCTGGGTTGTCTGTGAAGTATAATCAGTAGGTTCCAACAGTCCACAGTGTGCCCCAAGAATTTTCTTGATGAAAAAAAAAATGGGAAGGATATGTCATTAGTGTTGTGTGATTTAACAAATAAAAATACAGGTCACCCATCTAAATTTCAATTTCAGATAAACAATGTAATTTTTAGAATGTCTCATGCAATATGTATATTCACTGCAATATTTGTAACATGCTTCCAATATATCTAGTTAGAGTTTGGTGCAAGTATACTTCGCATAGGATTTCAGTTGTTCGTCAGACACTCCACTTTTACCCTCCACCCCTCCTATCTCCTGACAACTTTCTACTTTGATAACCACACCAACTTTGCTTCGAATGTTCAAGATTCTTGATCCTGGGCTATTCAAATGGAGGCTGAGAGGAGGTCTCCACAGAAAGGTGGTGGGCCTGAGCAGATCCTTCTAAAGGAGGTTAAAGAAATACCGAGGCTAGGGGCACTGTGAGTATGGAGAGCAAACAAGGCAAAGAGAGAGCATCCAGCCCTTGCAATAAATGAAATCTATGTTTACTAGTAATTACAATAGAAAGAAGATTGAAATGTGTTTCTGCTTCATTCTGCTGTAGACAGCTATAAGTGGCATAATAGCTTCCTCTCGGGTAAAGGTCAGATATGAAATTCAACCATACCCTCTAAGGTTTTGTTATGTACAATTATAGGAAAAAAACTAAAATAAGAGCTCTGCAAAGATCTGTGGAGCTCACCTAGAGCAGCCCTTCATCTTGGATTTGAGGAAAATGAGAGCTGGAGAAATGTAGTCTCTTATTCCAAAGCAAAATCTACAGTATCTTCTAACTGGAATGCATGCCATTTTCATTACATTATGAGAAACATTAACTCATAAAGGGTATTGTGATGATTTTTAGACACAATGCACATTCTTTGAACTCTCATCCTGAGGTGGTATCTAAGTCTTCTCCCATTAAATCTGAGCCAACCTCAGTGACTTACTTATAACCAGTAGAATGTAGCAGAAGGGAGTAACGCAGCTTCTGAAGGTACATGGGAGAAAGCTAGCTAGCTTCTGTCTCACTCATTCCCATCACATTTAGAATACTGAGCTACCACAAGGCTGTCATATTATAAAGAGGTCTAGGCCACATGATAGGGCCACATGTACATATTATAGCTGAGTCTCAGCTAATGTTCTAGACAATAGCCAACATCAGCTGCCAGACATGTGAGTCTTTGTGGCCCCTGGACATTGAGTCGTACTTCCCTTTCTGCCTTCTGCCATTTAGTCTTCCTAGTAGAGCTCCCAGACATTGTGGAGCCATTCGCACTGCACGATGTCTGAATTCCTGATCCATAGAATCTTTGAGCATGTTAAAATGGTTGTTTTATGCCACTAAGTTCTGGGGTAATTTGTTATGCAGCAGCTGGAATATGAATACTTTTTTTCCTTTATTATTAGGACTTTTAAATGTGGAGTGAAGAGGAAAAATTCATTCCTAGTCTATTTTATTTGTACTTGAGGCCAACTAAAAACAAAACACTGTACTTGATTTGAAAAGAAAAATGAAATAAAACCTGGTTTGAAATTTTAACTTTCTGCATCACAGGTTCATTGAGGAACAAATATAAGGCAATCCCAAGAGGTTTTTCTTTTTTAAATATCATGAAATTTTCAGATGATAAACATTTGCTCAGCAATACAGTTCCTAAGCAAATATCTAGGCAATTAATCACACATATACAAGACTCTTTTGTGGAGAAATTTTTTTATTGGTGAAAAATACAGCTTTACTTTTAAAAGCATTAAAAAAAAAAAAAAAAAAAAAAAAGCAAACCAGAGCCTCCTCTACTATGAAGTACTATATGGCTGATTTGCTTTCATGATGTAAATTTTTTTTTTCTAATTTTCTTAAACATGGCAGCTTGTATTGGTGTGAAGTGTTCTCAGCAGCGACTGAATATACCTGATGGCAATCTGGGAGGGCAGACAGACACACTCAGGAACAAGGAAAACCAAGATATTGTATTAATGTTTCTCTTAGTTTCCTAGGGTACTATAACAAATTACTTCAAACTTGGGAGCTTAAAACAACAGAATTGTATTGTCTCACAGTTATAGGAGCTGGAAGTCCTAAATCAAGGTATTGTCAGGGTCACATTCTCTCTGAAAACTCTAGAGAAGAGTCCTTCTCTGCCTTTTCTAGCTTCTGGTGGCAGCTAGCAATCCTTGACATTCCTTGGCTTTTAGCTGGATCACTCCAGTCTCTGCTCAATCTTCATGGCTTTCTCCTTTCTGTGTGTGTCTGTATCACTCTCCTCTTCTTATAAAGGTGTCATATTGGCTTTAGGGATCCCTCACTTTAGTATGACCTCATATTAACTTTATTATGTCTGTAAAGACACTATATTCAAATAAGATGACACTCACAGGTACTGGGGGTTAGGACTTGAAAATTTGGGGGACATAATTTAACTTACAACAGTGTCCTAAACAGAGATCTAAATAATGGCCTATGGTTGTAGGGAAGAAAAGAAAATTAACTGCAGGGTACCCCTCTGCTACTTCTTTTGCAGCCTGAAGAACCTGTATTTAAATATTGACTTGCTATGAAGCTGTGTAAAAGCCATTTCACCTTTCTAGTCTACTTATCCGAAAACAGGATTAATTAAGACAAGTGTGACCACAGACCAGCAACCTGAGCATGGCCTTGTGAGAAACTCAGGCTCCCATGCAGACCAACTGAGTCAGAATTTCCATTTACGCCAGATCTCTAGATAATTCAGATGCACACTGAAGTTTGAGGAGCACTTAGCACAGTCTTTGGGGCATAGATATTTGCCAATAAATGCTAGTCCCCCTACTCATAAATACCACAAAACACTTAAATAAAATAGCTGAGTTTAGACTTAATTTAATAACTGTGGACTAAAATGAAAGAGAGAAGGATAGAATGTAGGCTATTCTCAAAATACTTCTTTCAAAAAAAATAATCTATTAACTAGTAACAAGCTGGTAGTGAGACACTAACTTTTGAAATATATCAACTTTTTTTTTTAATTTAAGAAATGACTGCTCACACTAAATGCAAAAACAAACAAACAAACAAAAAACCCCAGAAACAGGACATAGTTCAGATACATTTGTTAAGATTCTGCTGCCTGAAAAAAACTGGTGAATTTGTAGGTCACTGATGTGAAATTCTTGTGAGAATTAAAACATTTAAATATTAAAAAAAAAAAAAAAAAAAAAGCTTGGGAATCATGTCTCCATACCTCAGAACAAGAAAAGCTTAACAAACTGAAAATCAATGACTTTTCTTAGATTTATCAGAGAACTGAGGTCACAGTATAAACCACTGCCCTGAAAACTGGAGAAATGGGTAAATACAGAAAATATAGAGAATACAGACCAACTTTCCTGAAGCAGAAGTTACTGGAACCACAATAAGCAGGAACACTTAAGTGGTATCTTCAACAAATTGCTGGAAGCTGAGGATAGACTAACTTGTTAGTGAAAAACTCCTGCAGGCCCAATCTAAGCAAGGGTCCCCCACACTTTTAAGAATCTTTACTTCTACTATCTCCATAAGGTTCTCACCATAAAGACAGGAGAAAAATCCCCTCGTGTTTCACTGGTGTGAGAGGAGCAGCCATGTTGAAATATGTCATAACAAATGCCTACCAAGGAAGAAAAAAAGACTTCACCAGAGTCTCACCCAACCTGGGATAAGGGACATTGGCCAGCTCCAACCCCATCTATCCTGCCTGTCTCACCTGATGAAAAAAGAAAAAAAATGCTGAGAAACTTTTATGAAGGTCACAGCCCAGGGGTACAGACTCACTGAAATAAAGACCTAATTATAGGATTATAGAATGAGTCCCCTCCTCCATTCCTCAGCCCCAAATCAATAGGCCTCCTACATAATAACAGGGTATTACAGCTAAAAGAACCACAAGGCCATAACTCTATTTAAGAAGGAATTCCTAGGGAAGCCCAAAGACAACAGGGAGACAAAATTAAGGACACAAGAGAAAATTGAAGCCTCTGACACTTACAGCTACAGTAAACAATGAACAGAGACTGATTCCTAGCCAGAAAAAAAAAAAAAAAAAAAAAAAAAACATAAACTTTATACTAAAGGCCTAGCTACCTCAGATAAATGTATCTATTACTCAATAACAAAAAGTTATAAGCCATAATGCCAAAAAGGTAAGAAAAAACAAAATCTGAAGAGACAAAGCAAACATCAGAAACAGACCCAGATATAGTAGAGATTTTGGAATTATCAGAATGGGAATTTAAAATAACAATGACTAAGGTGCTAAGTGCTCTCATGGAAAGAGTGGATAACATGTAAGAACAGATAGATAATGAAGACAAAGAGATGGAGACTCTAAGAAGTAAAAGGAAATCTTAGAAGTCAAAAACACAGAAATGAAAAATGAGCTTTTAATGGGCTCATCAGTAGCCTGGATATGGCCAAAGAAAAAAATCAGTAAACTTAAAGATATGTCAATAAAACTTCCCAAACTGAAATGCAAAGAAAAAAAAAAAGAATGAAAAGAAAATTGAATACACAAACCAACAACTATGAGACAATTACAAAAGGTGTAACACAAGCTAATGAGAATTCCCAAATGTAAAGAGAGAGAAAGAAGAACTATTTGACATAATGATAGCTGAGAATTTGCCAAAATTATTGGCAGATATCAAACCATGGATTCAAGCAGCTTAAAGAACATCAAGCATGATAAATAACAAAAAATCTATAGCTAGGCATATAGTACTCAAACTTCAAAATAAAAACCAAACAAAAAAATCTTGGGAAAAAACCAGAGGGAAAAAGACATCTTACCTATAGAGGAATACAGATAAACATTATATCAGACTTCTCCTCAGAAACTGTGCAAGCAAGAGGAGAGTGGTTGAAAAATACTTGGTTTCGAAAGAAAAAAAAATACACCAACCCAGAATTTATGCTCAGCAAAATTATCCTTTAAAAGTAAAGGTGAAGGATGCTAAATGAAATAAGTCAGACAGAGAAAGACAAATACTGTGTGATCTCTCTTATATGTGAAATCCAAAAAGCAAAACAAACAAAAAAATAAAACATAAAACCAAGCTCATAGATACAAAAAACAGATTGGTGATTGCAAAGGCAAGAGGTGGGGATTAGGAGAAATAAGTGAAAGGGGTCAAAGGTAAAAAGAGTAAAAATTTAATAAATAAAAAATAAATAAACAGGAGCTATTATTACTCAAAAAAAAAAAAAGTAAAGGAGAACTATAGACTTTCTCAAATAAACAAAACTGAAGGAATTTGTCACCAGTCCTGGCTTGTGAGAAATGATAAAAAAGCTCTTTAGCAAGAAGGAAAAGAATAAAGGTCAGGAATTCAGATCTATGTAGAGAAAGGAAGAGAGTCAGAGAAGGAGTAAGTGAAGATTCTTAGGTTGTCCTTCAAAGCCCTTGATGACAGTGTTGACTGTTACCTGAAGCCCATGTTCTTGGAAAGCAGTGAAAATTAAGAGATTTCGTACCCTTTGAGTTCTGGAAAATGACACACTGCAAGGAACCCCTCCTCCCCACATGACTAGATAAGATTCACAGGAGTCCTTGTGAATACCTATGACAAGTCCAGAGGCAGACCCTCTAAATTCCCATTCTTTGCCTCATAAATGAAATGAACTATTTTGCCCCACTGATCAAAAGGAAAAAAATACTTGTCAGTCAAACCTTGGTTAAGTTTTCTCTTGCTCCCAGGTGACTAAAATTTGGCCCACCTTCTGCCCAAGTCAGTAAGAGGGTCCCTTCTGAGAACAGGTTGGCCTCAGAGTTAAACATTCTCTGATCTACTCTTGGATCATTCCCACTTTCACCCCACCCCTGTGTACCTGGGGCTCTCTGACCTTATTTACTCTTTATAAAAGAAAACCCCTTTTTGCCTAACTCTGGAGACGGATCTTGTCATATTCTTCCTATTTCTATAGCCACACCCCAAACTCCTTACAATAATCCTTTTGAATAAATCTATCCTTAATAAGTCAGGATTTATTTCTTATTTGACCTAAATTTGGCCTCTCGATTTAGACTGGCTCCATGTCAGAAGCTTGCCAAGCTCACACTCGCATCTCTCAGAGATCAGCCTGTCACTGTTCAGGCTGAGCAAGTTTCCGGAAGGGCTTTCTTTGCCTTTTCTCTGCCTTGCTCTTCAGGCGTCTGAGCAGAAAAGACATAGATCTCTGCATTTGTTGCTGCTTGGACTATCTATCTGCATGTGCTTCTCTCAGTCTAAAAATATTTTTTTCTGCTTTCTCCTTTCGTTTCTTAGGCGAACTTGGATTTTTTCCCTTTAATTTTTGCGTAGAGGCACACTTACAATTTTACAATTAACCTTGCCTAGCATAGGGCCTCCAGACAATAGCTTTGGATGAAGAATTAGAGTAACATTTGTTTTAGGAAACGAAGGGGCTGTACGTTTTGTACAGAACTGAACATTCTGAATTAAATCAAAAGATAATTTTTGGGCACTAGAGTTGTGCTGATTTTATTGCCAAAGCTATGATGGAAATCAGTTTTTCTATGTTCAAACTATGTAAAATTCTGTCATTTTGAATTGTCTCAAGTAGTTTTAAAAGAAGCGGCATTTGAAGGTTTCTAGGAGAAACCAAATAATGTACCCCATGTTTACTCATCTAAATTATGTTTCGTCCAATGCTTTCCTTGTGCAAGGTACTAGGCATGAGATGAAAATATAAAACTGAAAAAATCAGACATGAACCTCTCCTCTCGTCTCCTCAAGAAGCTCACTTTTCATGGGAGATACAACTATTAAATAACTAGTTAACATTTTTTAAAAATTACAAATATGAAAAGTGCTAACAAGGAGAACTAACCTGCCAAAAGGCAAGGAGTTGATTAAGGTAGGGAAGGACGGGTATGAATGGGGTTTCAAATAACTCAAGGAAAAGTTAGGGAGATAATAATCTAAGAAACAGGAAAGACTGACTGGTAGATGAGTGAGCTACCAGGATACTGGTACCTGGTGCCCAAGGGCTCCATCTATACATTAAGCCTAGGTATAAGTCCATAAGCAACTAGCACAACACTTGCGCAAACTAAGCACTTAGTAATTATGATCTGGATAAATGATACTTCGTCAACAAGTTACAGTGTGCATCTCAAATTCTGAAAAGTTTGCAAAAGACGTTGAGAATTAGTAATTTAAGAATTAAGAGGAAAGATATTCAGGCACCCCCTTGGCATTTTTTACATTAGAAGACTGTTCTTTAGAATGATGTTTTTAAGTGATATATTATTTATATTTGGCTATTGTGATTATTCAAATACAAATTGAGGAAACACTTTTAATAGGAGAAGGGAATGGGGGAGGGGAGGCAACAGGGAATTTAAAAGGAGTCCAAAAACAAGAGAAATAGAACCAACTCATACTTAAAGTAAAAGTCACTCAACTCTTATTCATTCAACATGCATTCAACGTACATTTATTGAGGTAAGCATGCTAACCCATGGGTTTCAATGAACACAAAACAGCCAAGTTCCCTAGAACTGGATTCCAGTGGCAGAAGATAATCAGTGAAAAAGTAAGCTCATAAAAAAAAAAAAAAAACAACAAGATTCGTTCAGGGAGCGTGAAATGCCTAGACCTTGATAATTATAAAGGCATGGAATGTGTCTCCCTCATTCCTTTACCGAATCCTCAGAGATAATCTCTCATAATTTGGGCGGACTTTGATGCACTTCTGTTTTCCAGGGTTTTTTTTCAAGGAAAGGAAAAAAACTATGACTTCAGTGGGATAACTACCATCCTCCTTTAAAAGTTCCATAAGCTATTTTAGAGTCAACTCCAGTATACATGTAATTTAAATAAATAGATTACTTGGTCTGTAAACAATTTAAGACTAAGTTTCTCAGTTTACTTCTCCAATTCTAGACTTATCTATGTAATATGTAGCTATCACTCACATAGATAAATATACACACAAATATTCTTTTGGAAACAAAAATGAGATTGCAACCTGCACATTCTTCTTCAACTTTCCCTTTGCATCTAATACCCATAATTACACTGAGGGTATATTCGCAAATTCGTCCATATAGATCTGTACTGTATTTTGTTTGTGGATGCACCACAAACTTTTTCTCCTTTAATATTTAGATTATTTTCAATTGTCTGCCATTCAAACAATGCTGTGATAAGTATTCTTACATATTGTTATATCATATCTATTGTGTTATTTCATCTGTGGGACAAATTCTTAGAAGTGAAGATGGTGGGGTCGCAGGGCATCAAAAGTTAAAATGCTGATAGACATGTCCAAATTACACGCTAAAAATTTTGTAATAAACTTCTAACAATATATATGGGTGTTTGTCTTCAACACTTCTTTCACCTTATTAACACTTTATTAGTAATTTTAAAAATAATAATTGTCGATTATAGAAAAATGAACAGATAATTATTATTTAAATTTGCATTTATCTGGTTATTAGTGAGGTTTAGATCCTTTTACCAGGTTTTCTTTCATTTTTTATCAGTTGTATTTCTTCTGTGAATGGCTCATTTTTCTATTGAGGAACTCTTTATATACCAATGATATTAATGCCTTGCTTGCTAAATATTGCAAATTATCTCCCAAAGTTGTCTCTTATTTACATAAATAAATATATTAAACTATGGTTGGTGGGATTCCTGCAAGAGAATCATGTGTGTGCTTGTTAAAAAATGGAGATTCTGGGACCCAAGCACTATATGAGAATCTCTGGGAACATGACATGGGATTTTGAATTTTAAAAAATCTCCAAGTGGTATAACCATTGCTTCATATTCACTTATTTTTGTCTGACATGATTATATTTATAAAATATTTTAAACTTTTGAATATATTTAGACTTCAAGTCATCTTAGTTTTTGTTTGTTATAATGCAAAAATGTAAATTAATCGTATTTTATTTTTAATATTATTTTAACCATGCCAGCAGCATTTATTGATAAACCATTCTTTTTCCACTAAATTAAAGCATCATCCTTACATATATGAGACTGTGACATTTCTCATATTCCTGTACTATTTAAAAGAAACATCTCTTTATTCTTTTTGTAAAATATCATATATTTGTTAGAAAAAAATTTATAACTTGGAGGAAAATACTAAGAAAAAAGTTTAAAAAAATTTAACTATAGTACATTGAATAATATCCCCCCAAAATTCATGTGACCTGGACATGTGACCTTATTTGGAAATAGGGTCTTTGCAGATGTAATTAAGATGAGGTCATACTAGATTAGGGTGGGTCCTAATCATTAGCATCCCTATGAGGACAGACCACAAAGACTAGATTACAAATAAGGGAACATCAAGGATTGCCAGCAACCACCAGAAGCTAAGAGAGGCATGGAACATATTCTCCCTCAGAGCCTCCTAAAGAAACAACCTTGCTGACATCTTGATTTTGGACTTCTGGACCCCAAAACTTTAAGTGAACAAAGTTCTGTTATTTTGTAACACCAGTTTGTGGTAGTCTAGGAAACCAATATACCCACTATTCGTAAATAACTGTTTTTAACATTAGATGGATATCATTTCAGCCTTTTACTGAATTGTTTTAAAATTTGAGGGACCTAGGTTTTCAAGGTTTCTTATCACATATCAATAGTAATGTCTCTTTCTTTTGGGGACTTGACAGTGACAGTTTACCATACAGGGCCACAGCTTTTCTAGCTAGGGCTTGGTAGGCTTATTGGTTATGTGCAAGGGCTTTACAACATAGATACACGCTCGTGCTCTGCCTATGGTGCCTGCTAGCTGTGTGCCTGGACAACTTCTTTACCCTCTGACCTCAGCGACCCCCTCCCTAAAATGAGACCATCAGTTAATAAATGCAAAGCATATAAAACAACGCCTGGTACATGAAGCCCTCTGCTAAGCATTGGCTTCCACTCATCAAAGCCTACTTTATCTCTTGTGATCTTCACAACCACCTCATAAAGTGTCGTTATGTATTTCCATTGTACTAATAAGGAAACTAAGCTCGGAGGCAAGCGATCTGCTCAGGGTCACTCCAATATAATTCAGGGCTGCCTGAGAAAACCAAGTTAGAAAATAAAGCAGTTAGTTCGAGGCGAGGCATGATTTCGTACGCACCAAAACGTGACAGGTTTATTCTTACAGTATTGGTTGGCATTTTACCCGAAAGCAAAAGTGCACTAAAACGGAAGCGAGGGACTTCGGCTTCCACGCGTCAGGACCGTGTAGGTGATGGCGGAAGGAGCCGAGTGAGCTCGGAAGCGCTCGCCTCGCCTTCGGCAACAATCGTCAGGAGGAGGGGCTCGTGCGGCGGCGCGTTCCGCGCGGGGCATTGTGGGAAGGGAGGCCGGTGCAGCCGTGGCTGCCATCTTAGCAACTCCTGGTGTTGCGGCCTTGTTGTTGGAGGCGGTCTTCGTGGCGGCCGTCGACCTCAAGGAGTGACAGAAAGTCAGCCGGCTGACAGTTTTCCTTCCCCCGGCTTCAACGGGACGGCCAGCCTGCGTCTGGAGGCAAAGGCCAAAGGAGCTAGGCGCGTGCGGGGCCTGAGGCCAGCGGTTAGTCACAGCGTCGCCCGGAAGGATGGGCCGGTCTCGGAGCCGGAGCTCGTCCCGCTCCAAACACACCAAGAGCAGCAAACACAACAAGAAGCGGAGCCGGTCCCGGTCGCGGTCCCGGGACAAGGAGCGCGTGCGGAAGCGCTCTAAATCCCGGGAAAGTAAACGGAACCGGCGGCGGGAGTCGCGGTCCCGCTCGCGCTCCACCAACACGGCCGTGTCCCGGCGCGAGCGGGACCGGGAGCGCGCCTCGTCCCCACCCGACCGCATCGACATTTTCGGGCGCACGGTCAGCAAGCGTAGCAGCCTGGACGAAAAGCAGAAGCGAGAGGAGGAGGAGAAGAAAGCGGAGTTCGAGCGGCAGCGAAAAATGTGAGCGCCGGCGGGGGAGGGGCGGGAGCCGGGGAACGAGCTGGGGGGCGGGGAGAGTGGGAAATTGGGGCGCAGGGCAGGTGGGGCTGGACAGGGAGGTTAGAGGGGTTGCAGGAACCCGCCCGAGAGGCTGCGTACGGGCTGTGGAAAGCCTGAGGCAGGACAGCCCCCACAAGCTGGTTGGGAAGGAGAATAGTGGGGCTTGAGCAGGAAAGGCTTAAGAGGGGAGAAAGCGATTTTGGCGCGCGCGAGGGAAGGAGAGTGCCGGAAGTAGGGGGTGGAGTTCTGAGTGGTGGTGGAGAGCTGCGTTGGCTGTAGGGGCGAAGAATAAACCAGCCAGAAGACGTGTTTGAAAAGCATTTACAGGTCCGCTGGAGAAGAGAAAGGAATTAACCCGTGGGATGCAAATCGCAGCTGTCTAGAGCATTCTTGTATAGCAGCTTAAATTTCCGACTGGGCTTCTCTGGAGTAAGATGCTTTAGCTGATCGGACAGTACACCCCCAGAAATGTATTTTACTTTATTCATATTGTTAAAAATGTAGCGGTCGCTTTTCTTTCCTTGGGCTTACTCACTTTTTTTTTATGAAGTGTAAAAACAATGCACAAACCTTAAGTGTACAGTAGACAAGTGTTAATGCCTGCATTCACCTGCGTAACCACAATCCCAATCAAAGTCTATTCTTTCTTAATTTTGATTTATATTTTTCTGTAGCAAACTTCTCTGCATTCCTGATATTAGTTTCCCCTTCTAAACCTGCTGTTTAGAAGACACTTGAATATTTGCTTTTATTTATTTTTTGCTTTGCTCACATACAGAACTTTCATGTAAGAAAAATCTGAGTCACAGTAAGGTTCTTAACATACTGTTTGGGTAAAATGTATTTCTGAAAAAAAGCCACCTCAAGGGCAGACGTGAATAATCTCAAACTAATGAACTTTTGTTTTTGAAAGGTACTGTATAGTTTGGTTTAAGACCATAAGATTCTGCTCTAGATATTTCCTTTCCCTTCCCTGTTGAAAGGTAGGGTGAGACAGATGTGCTCACTGTCCCTGTTTAAGCATCTGTTGTCTTCAGTTCTTCAGTGCATGTCTGGAAAGTGCTCATGAGGCAAGAAAGTTAAAGGATTTAGAATTTTCCTGAGACAAATTTATGTGTACTGAATTGTCTAGGGGTTTTAAATTTATCTGCAGCTGGCTTTGTATTATGTAGATTTTCCAGCAGTTTGTTTTCAAGACCACAGTTATTAAGAGATAGGGGATTGGAGCACTCATTAATAAATATTTCAGAGGAAGCAGTACTTGGAGAGATATTTAGCTGCATCTCTTTAAAACATGCACAACACTTTCATCTTTCTTAGAACTGTTAATGTATATGAAGACCAAGTACAACTTATTTCACAACAAACTTTGGTTATATAGAATTCATTTTTTCGGTATGGAACAAAATTAACTGTAAAGACGTAGCTCTCAAATAACTATCAACAGATTAACATTTTTTTAAAAAATCACTAAAAATATCTCTGAAATAACTTCCGTGTGAAAACAAAGGAGACCTCCAAAGAGTGATGACTTGCCATTCATTCACTAGAAAGCTATGACTCTTAGGAAAGTGAAAGAAAATGTGGTGTGTGAAGATTAGAACCATTTAGCAAGCTACGCATAAAGAGCAGAGAAGAAATGTAGGGATGAAAATGAGAAAATAGAGCAGCCATGTGGTTCCAAGTTAGTAGAAGAAAACTACTATTAGCATTTATGAAGGAGAGAGCAGCCAACTGTACACAGAATTTTGTGTGCCATGTGGTAGGCACTACCTAATGTGGTCTAATGCCTTAGAAATGCAAAGGCAACACTGGCAAGACCTAGGTTTTGGAGCCATGGGAATGGGCAGAAGTCATCTGTCTACAAATCCCTATTAGTTCATTCAACTAATATTTTTTGAGCATTTAATGTGCCAGACACTATGCTAGGTACTGTTAATATAAAGATGATTGATCCCTCTCCAAGATCTTGATCTAGCTTAAAGACAGGTAGCCAGGTACTACTGCAGTGTGTATATTCAATGATGGCAATGTGATTGTAGAAAGGAACCATCTAGGATGGTTAAACCCTTAGTTCTCCTACGGAATGAGTGGTGGGTAAAGATAGAGACTGTCAGGCTAAGTATAGGAGGATACATGTGAACCAAAGGAGAACTCTACTGCCAGAATAAAGGAAGAGAGACAAAATGGTCTAAAGTGGGGTAAAAAGGTTAATGTTAATTGGAACATGAAGTACTATAAGTAGTAGAGTCATGGAGTTACTGGAGAGGTAAAATAGAGGGTGTTAAATGTGGGAAAGGTCTTGTGTCCCATACTGAGGAACTTAGAAACAGGAGAGACTTTTAAGCAGGTAAATGGCATGGGGTCTTTCCACCTCTCCACCCCCAAAAAGAAAGAAAGAAACAAAAACCAGCTAACTAACTGCTGTATAGCATAGAAACTAATTACATTAAGTCAACACAGGAGTAGTGTGGGGGCAGTTGTTGGATTGGAAGAGAGGGACAAATTTAAGAAACATTACAAACAAATAAATGGGATATGAAACAAGGGAAAGAAAGCATTAATGTAGGATCTCATGCTTATGTTGTGGCTATTGCATCTCAGCCACCAAATGTTAAGTAACTACTGTGTGTCAGACGCTGGTTAAAATGTCAGAAACCCAATGGCTAGAGGAGAGGGAAAAATCAAAGGGAGTTTCCATTTTGCACTTGGACTGTGGGCACTAATTTTTGGATATAGTGAGTTTATCCAAGGTTGATAAGGGGGACAAGCTTGGGGGAAACCTTGAAAGTATAGAATGACCCAGGAAGAGTGGGTGGAGAAGAGTGGTTGGTCCCAGGGACAGAAAAAACCTTAGGGAATGTTTGTATTTACAGTTGGATGGAGGAAGACATGCACATGGTGGAAGTAGAGAAAAGATACCAGAAGAATGTCTAGTGAGTGTAAAGTTTATCTTCAAAAGGTCCAGCTGAGATGGAGACAAGAAAATTAGAATCTTCTGTTATAAGATTGGAAACCAGATTGTTTTGCCATTTACGATTCTGAGGCCTTGAATAAATCACCTACTAGTGAGCTTGTTTTCTTATCTGTGAAATGGAGATACCTGTCTCGCTTATTGTGAAGATTAGAAATAGTGCATGTAAAATATCTAGACAATGTTTGACATATATTGTGCCTCAACAAATAATGTTATATAATATAATTTATGTACATATAGCCAGATCGAGCCTGGTGAATTTAAGCAATGATCTTACTAGTTATAATCTTAATTCAGTAAAAGACAAATCTTAACATTCAAAAAAATTTTTTTTTCTCTCATTTCGAATAGCTAATTTACCTGGCTCAAAATTCATTTCAAAAGCTGTCCCTCTCCTGTGTCCCAGCCATTTAGTATGATTCCCTCTCTCCCTTCCCCTGCACCCTTATCGCTTTCATATTTATTCTTTCGAGATGCTTTATGTATATTGTATTAACTGTTGAAAAAGTGGGCAGCTGAAAATGACTTGTAGCAAATCAGGAAACTTAATGGAATAGTAACTTAGTGTATCCTGTGATATCTAGGTTTGAGTATGCTTAGTGTTCAACTGCATGATAGATCAAGAGCCTTCTAAATTATCTAAACTGAATCTGAGATCAATATGAGCGATTATTCAAAGAATATTTGAGAACCTTTGAGAGCAAAGAGTAGCTTTTATGAGTATATTTAGTAGATGGAACTATGTATTTTGGGAAGGTTAGTGCTTTGAGGCAGAACATCAGGGCATAAGATCTTTCTGGCGTTTGTAAGAATTTTACGAATTTTTTAAATGATTATTTTGATATTTAAATCTTTGTACATGTGTGCATGCCTTTGTCTCAGATTTGTCCTGGAGAAGCAATGAAGGGTGCTTAAAATCATTAGCTTTGGAGTCTATACAATTTGAAAGTCTCCTCTCAGCAACATGCAGTGAGATGGAGGAGCCCAGGAGTAAACTGCTTTGTCTCAGGAACCATCAAAGTGTAAATGATGACATGGTGCATAAAGCTGTAGGCAGAGTATTTAGTATCTATTCAGTACTGGGTAAATGCTGTTTACTAATATTATGAAGCGATTCCCATGAGTAAGCTCCTAGGGTTGAGTTCATACATTTTAAAGACGTTTTCAAATAATATTGAAAGTTGCTCTGTACAATGATACTCTTTTAACAGTGCTGTTTTGTTTTAATAGTTGCCATTTAAAAATTGATTGTGACTGGTGTGTTTAAAATACCTGAGGGCATGGAGAAAATGTAGACCTAATGTTACCCCATTTCCATTGAAAAACTTGAAGATTTTTTTTCAGTTCTTTCATCAATGGCCCAGAATGGGCAAGGGAATGGATTCAGCAGAAGAGGCCGATGAAAAGATTAGAGTGTTAAAAGAACAATAAGAGAGACAACTCCTATGTCAAAAGTTTTAAAGAGTAGAGAGGCAATTATATGATACATCTTTTGAAAGATACTAATGACCAAAAGTGTTTTTCTTTTCAAGGTTTGGTGTCTCTTATGAAGCTTAGCTGCTTTATTATGATAATAAATTTGTCATCAGTAAAGTTTAACTCATGCTTAATTCAGTTATACACATGCCCATTGGTTTTATGAATTTAGTATGTATGGGGAGGGGAATTAAAGCAATGTTGAACTTCATTTCAGCACTGGATCTAAAATTTGATTTGATTTCTTTTTTCTGATTTACTGAAGTAGCAATTTTAACCTTACCAGGAATAACAGCGACAGCAGAAATTATGTTCTTGATAATAGTTGTAAGTGAACAGTTCTGCTATGGTGTCATGACCTTGCCTGTCTCCACGTAGGACACAGCAGCAAGACTTAATTATAGTCATAGTGGGCTGCCCTGTGGTTCCTCCAGGAACAAAGAGAGATAAGCAGCCTTGTGAGAAACTCCAGTAGGCCATTTCTCATCCTCCTGGTTTCAGTTGAAATGGGACTTCCCATGTGCCCTCCCCTTCAGGCTATAAAACTACTGAACTGTAGTTAGAATAGACTCCTTAGCAGCAGAGCAGCCCACCACCACCTGTGCTTGCACTGCATGTCACCTGGCCCTTGTTTGGTGTCCCATCAGTAGGAGCAGAGAAATGGGGAGCTAACACCATGCTGATCTGACTTTTGCAGTAAGTTTCCCCTCTTTTTTACTTTATGTGAACAGTTTATTTGGAACTTTTTACAATTGTCTTTCTCTTAGGAATTTTAAAATAAAGTTCCTTCTTAGGCTTCTCTATATTTACATAAGAACCAAGGAGCAAAATGTATGTGTGTGGGTGTGTGTACTTTTAAAACTTTGCATTATGAAAACTTTCCAACTCATGCAAAAGTAGAATGTTACAATCCTAATATATCCATTCATCCAGGTTCAGCAGTTGTCAGTGTTACTTCATCTATTTTTCTCTTCCTCTGGATGAAGTAGACAGTATTTTTCTATTTGAAATATAGTTTAATTTCCATTGAAATAGCTGTCTGATTTCCTTTAGATGTCCCTGGCTATTCATGTTTAGTTTTGGGGTATTTGTTCTCTTTTCCTGAGTTGTTGTAAAAGCTTTTTGAAACTACCCTAATGCTATGTTTTGTTGGAAGTTAAAAAAGAATGAAAAAAAAAAAGAATTACAGTGTGTTAGGCTTCTGTATCTTAGTTTTTAAATAAAAATTGCTAATAATGTAATGTTAGGGAGGAGATATTTAAGAAACAAGCAACACCGTCTTCAGAATGGATATTCTAAATATCTAGAACCTAAAAGAAGTTATGCTTTCTCAAGTAGCTACTATCTCCTTGACAGAAAAATGTAAAGATTTTAAATGCAGAAACTGAAATGAATCAGAATGTTAAAGATACATTGGTGTTAGCATGGTGTCGCTGTGAATAAGTAACAAGAGTTGAGAAGGAAAGCACTTAAATGGGAATTGAATCACCCCTAAAAATAGAGTTGAGTTAAAATGAATTGGGTGTTTAATGGTCACTTAGAAACTATGAAGTATTAAACACAAAGAAATTAGTCAAATTAATTTTAATGTAGTCCCAGTCTATCTCAAAATAATTTTAATGGTAATCAAATAACAGTATTTGAGATCTTTTATATTTTTTCTTCATACTGACCTTCAATTCAGACTAGACACATGAAGTTGTATAAAATGTGCAATATTTCCAGTATAATGCTTTGATAAATATCAGTATTTTCAGCATAAAATTTTGAATAAGTTGATTCATAATATCTATGTGAGATTAAAATAATTAAAACAGTATTATGTTTCAGTGGACCTTTTGATGGAACTGATGATAAATATATGTTTTCAGTCTACTTTTCCATCTCTACAAGAGCTTTTAATTGAAAATCAAATAACAAATGAAAGAAAAGTTACAGTAGTAAAGTTCAGAACCTGAAGGTGGTCTATATTTTTACTAAAAGCTGCACAGCTAATGCGTTAGCAGTCTGAATCTCTTTGAGTCTGTATTCTGACTTTGGAGGAAAGAAGAGGGAGAATGAATTTATTAGCTGGTCTGAATTGCTTGCTGTATAGTGGTTGCTCCTGACTTCTTTGTAGCTCAACTCTTAGACTGGGTAGATTGGCAAATGAGCAAATCCATATGTTTAACAGCTTAAAGTTGGTAACAAAAGTAGATTTACTATTTAAAATTTGCTCTATGTTCCTAAATTAAGACTAATGAATTAAGTTATATAAATATACTAGTTTTTTTATTCAGAAAATGATAGAGGGAAAAAACACTTATATTTATTTGGATTTATCACAACATCTTGGTATCATTTCCTTAACTGTTAGATGAAAATGAATTGTAAAATCATGGAAATATATAATGAGGTACAATTATGAGGTTACATATTTTACAGATTTATAACTAGTTTCAGTTTTTGTTTATTATGTCACCTAAGTCATTTTTCCCACTTTGTTTGCTAGTCGGCAGCAGGAAATAGAAGAAAAACTCATCGAGGAAGAAACAGCACGAAGAGTGGAAGAATTGGTAGCAAAAAGGGTAGAGGAAGAATTGGAGAAAAGAAAGGATGAAATTGAGCGAGAAGTTCTCCGAAGGGTGGAGGAAGCCAAGCGCATCATGGAAAAGCAGTTGCTCGAAGAACTCGAGCGACAGAGACAAGCTGAGCTTGCAGCACAAAAAGCCAGAGAGGTAACGCTCGGTCGTTTGGAAAGTAGAGACAGTCCATGGCAAAACTTTCAGTGTTGGTGTGCCTCCTCAGTTCAGAAAGAGATGGAATACAGACTAATTCCTTTCTCATCTAAACTTAACATTGCTGCGAAAGTTAATTTTTTAGCCTATTCAGAAGTGCTGACATTTAAAAGTTATTTTCATAAAACATATTCAAGGAAACTTTTTGATTTACTGGAACTGGCTTACATATTTGAGAAGTGTTTGAAACTTTTGCCATGGCTGCAGGACTTAAATTCTTTTTTTGGGAGGGTGGGGGGACACAGGGAGTGGTAAAGGGAAAAGGTTTAAAATCCACCTGTGGTTATGTATTCTTTCCTGTTTATCACTCTTATTACTTAGACTGTGAGAGGCTTTTGCCTTCAGTCAGATTTAAAAGAGCAGGGTCTAATGTTGAGTGACAAAAGCACCTGCTTTTTGACAAATAGGTTTTCTTGCTCTTTTTTTCCTTGTTTTATCCCTCACCCTCTACCCCAAATTCTGCTTCAACACAGTGGACTAATTCTAGGATTCTGATTGTAAGGCCCTCCATTTTCCTAATGTGTTTCAAAAAATCTTTTTAGGAAAAATGTCCAGATTATTCATCCACTTTTTTAGTATCTACTAACAACTCCTTTTTTTCTCTAGAGAGTTATGAAGGAACAGGTTGTCCTTGTCTGGAGTCAAGCTAAACACATGATTTGTTTTATCAGCAGCTGGAGCAGAAGTTGAAAATGTCTTTCTGTGAGACAGTAATTTGCTACTGAAGCTTTATGGCTTATTTGCACTGATTACTCCAGGATCTTAAAACTTGTTGAAAGTCACTGAAACACTCAAGGCAAATTACTTTACAGTACTGAGTGTCCCTCAAAATAGCTTGCATAATGAATATGAATTCCATTGGTATGTGCTACAGGAAATCCTGTTATATTTTCTTGAATTGAAATATTTGACTCAAAATATAAGACTCATTGTCATTTTTAATCTCGGCATTATTATTATGGACAAGTTGACATATTCTCTGTTTTCCAGTAAGCTTAGCTTTTCAAATGTATTTTCCCTTGTGCTGTCTTTAATTAGATATACATGTCTATATTTGGTGGATATTAGACTATATGCAATTGAATGTAATGAAATTTTTATATCAGCGCTTTTAATAATGAAGATATTTTTGGAGTAATGGTGCTGTCTTGTAGCGAGTTATTAATCATAGGAAGATTTTTTTTTTCTCTTCATGTGCTTTTTGTTTCATATTAACAATTTTTTTTTACACGGACACAACCCTCTGACAGACTTTCCAAATATTAAAATCATTTGAATATGTATGCTGTGGTCTGAACACTGCCCAAGCCATCAAGCAATCTTCATATAGTTTGCATTATAAAGTCTCATTAAATTCTCCAAGAAAAAATAAATTACAGAATTTTATTTCCTGACTATGCACCCCTTGGATTCCTGAATTTCAGATCAGACTGTAGATGACAAGATAAGCTGCCTTTAGAAATTGTCAACATCTGAATGTTAAGTCCATTTTCCCCATGGAAGAAGCCCTTAGTTCCATGAAGTATGGATTACCATTTGTATTTTTCACTAACAGTAAATGTATTTTTCTTATTAATTGTTTGCCTTAGGAATGATGAATTACATTTTTTGTTCCTTCTTACCATAAACATCTGCATTCCTCAGCTCAGCCTTCCTTGTATGTTGTTTCTTTATAAATGGTTGAGCTGCTGATGCAGGTATTGCCAAGCTAACAGTACAAATCATTTTAAAGAGGAAGCTGGCGCGTATGGCAGCCGAGGAGCACACTCTGCAGGACACTGGACAAGACAGTAAATATTCAACTTTTAATGCTGATTAAAGGAGTATAGGTAAAGAATACGTAGGTATACATAATTGGTGAGACAAATATTCACTTTATTTATATTTTATATTATTTTTTTAATTTGGTAAATACTATCCAGTTTTGTAGTTGTCCTTGTTGATTTGTGTGATATTAAAATATTAGTAATAATTGCCAGGAAACTATCAATTAGGGAGGGTTTAGTCGGTTGCTGTTTGGACTGGGAGGGATGATTGAAATTTAGTGTTAGAAACAAATTTTAGTGGCTGCACAGTTTATCATTTGTCAGACAGAAGGTAGCTATAAAGCTACCCTGTTAAGTCAGATCAAAAAAGTTCAGAGGAAGATTAGTAAATATTTATCAATAAAAATAAACATTTTATTTTTCTAACATCTTAACATGTCCTCCCCTTTAGGAGGAAGAACGTGCAAAACGTGAGGAGCTTGAGCGAATACTGGAAGAGAATAACCGAAAAATTGCAGAAGCACAAGCCAAACTGGTATGTATAAAGCATACTTAAATAGTATTTTGTATTTGTGTTTTTTTCCAAATTTTGTGGAATGATTTTGCACTCTATAATTATTTTTAGAGTTCTCAGGGCTATTTTAAGGGATTTGAGGCGAGAGTAAAATAGTTGACTAGATTTTAGCTGCTGTGTCCCAGAGTAATCTATTTGGAGGCAATCCAGAAATTCTAATTCATCTGAAGAAAATTCCAAAATTTACAGTGATTTAACATGTTTCTTGGGGACAATTGCATTATCTTCATCCCCTATTTTTTTTTTTTTTTTTTTAAGCCTGACCTCGTTCACATTTCTCCTATGCCTTAAAAAAAAAAAAAAAAAAAAAAAGAGAGAGAGACTTGGAGGTATTTAAACCAACTAATAAGCAGCTTTTCACTTTTCATTTGTTTACTTGTTGCCAATTACTAAATGGAATAAATACCTAGTATATATTTGTTAGTAAGTATACTAGATTGATGAATTTTTTTTTCTATTCAAAGTTTATAATCAAGGAATACAGAGACTTAATTATAACATGATATGTAAAAGGTGATGTCGAGCAATTTTTAAATTTTAATAAAGAAGCCAATATAAGAATTTTGAGGTAATTCTTTTAAAACAGAAAAAAACTATGATGAAGAATAAAGCTAGACTTTAAGGACTGTGAATATAATGCAAAAAAAAAGGTTAGGTGTTACTGTGTAAGGAAATAAGCTTTTCCCCATGAAGGTGGCATATGGGAATTCTACTTCAAAGTAAGACTATAAGTCAGAAATGGAAATAAATTTACTTAGGATGAATGGGTAATTAGTGGTATTTAAAACCCAGGAATAGAGACACAACCCAGAAGGAACTTGGTTCTAGACATCTAGAAAAGTTTTGTCTATTTAGAAAGGTGTTGAGAATAATGCAGCCATAGGAAGACATTTCCTGCTAAGTCATACTGATGACTAGAGGGAAAGAAGCCAGTTGCAAGCTCCAGTTAAATGGTTTAGAAAAAATAAATTCTGTAATGGTGTTTATAAAAGCACCGAGAAAGATCTGGGAGGATCTAAGTAATTCACAGCAGACCCCTTTGAGAGTAGGGGTAAAAGGAAGACCATAGATACTGTGTCCCTAGTTGATAAAGAATATATAAAGTTAAAACTATGGGGGTAGTTGGTTCTAGAGCATGATCTTTTAAAAGATAGTGTGTCCTACGTAAGAGCCAATGCTAGAAATATCCTAAGTAATATTGCTGTCCTAGTTATTTCGAAGGCCATAATGGAAGGGGAAGACTTGATCCTGCTTTTCTAATGAAAAACTTAAAATCTGCTTTGGTAGAAAAAGCAATATGAATTGAATGGATAAGGAGTCATGAGATATATTACTACATGCTCATTAATAAGTATGTGATACTTTTTTTAGTGATTGCGTGTAAGGAGAAAATCTCAGTGCATGTAGGACTTAAGAAAGTATGAATCTTAATTTGACTTTTGAAAGTTGGACTTTGAACAATAAATACAGTCTAGTTTCTAAGGGCATGGTTATTTCCAGAAGAGAGGAACAATGTAATTGGTATTTAAAACATCAAAGCAAAATTACCAGGCAGGTAGGATAGACTTTCTCTGAAGTCTTGATAAGAGCTTGGAAAGTGTATGGAGTTCAGTTTGTGCGTGGCCTGGAATGCCAGATTGTGACTTCTAGAGTAAAGCTTCTTACTTTAGTCTGCTCTGCCAAAATATTGATCCTTTCTGACCCTAGGGTGGGTGGCTAGGGCCAGCTTGTCCTCTATATTCTTCTGGCAGCCTTTTTTGTTTACCCTCATGGACTATAAAAATATAATTTTCTGTGTGTCATTACTGGCAAAACATTAGCAAGTATAGAGCAGTCCTTCTCGAGTGGTGGTTATAGGCCACTTTTGTATTTTAATTCCAGTTTGTCCCAGAGTTCTACTTTTGCAAAATATAATTAAGATGAATTGTTAGAAAAATGAGGTCAAAATTGGCTCTAAAAACTTCTAAAACACTTACATACCTTGTGTTGGATCTGTTAGTTTGTAAACTGTCACTGGTCCATAGGCTATACCTAGACTGGCACACTGTTCAGAACATTTGTGTTTGACCTGATAGGCGGTGGCCTTATTCTGACTTCTGTTATCAATAAAACTCCAATGAAAAGATATCTTAAGGAAAAGAAGTTTTAGTTTGGGAAGTTTTGGTGAGAATGTGTTCATAATTAACTAGTTTGCTGCTTGTGTTCAGTAAAATTTGAAGCATAAGAAATTATTGTTGATACTAGAGAAAATTAAATTTTATTTGGCTGTGTTGGTAGTCATCCGCTTGTAGGGAAAGTAGAGCATTCTGTGTGTAGGGGACAAATGTTATTGTATAAAGATAGAGGATTCTTTAATTTTTGTTGCCCTTTCCTCTCTCCCTTATTTTTTTGAGCACAGTTCTTTGATCTTTATACATGTTTATTAAGAAACATTACATGGAATATATTGAAAGCTCAATGAAAATAATAAGTCATTTAAGAAAGGAGGGGCAATGTAATAGTATTGTAAACAGCATGGGACTTTTCTAGATCATGTTAGTAGTGGTAGTTTATCTTATTGAACCCATTAGTCTTGCTTGCTTCATGATGTAATAAATGTGGTAGTAATATGGATCGGTTTATTGTTTCTGTATAAAGCAAGAAGAATGGGATGCTTTCTCTCATGAGGGAGCAAGATGATTGGCCAAGCTTACCTGTTCACGTAATCAATATTGAGAAACTAATATGTTTAAAAAGCAGTTTGAAGATAAAACTAGACAAGACAAAAAATTCTCATAGAACTTACTGTATTCTGGAGATATGGATAATTCCAATAAAAGTTAACTAATAGTAATGAAAGTATTTGGTGAATTGTATGGATAATGTGAGATAATTGACATAATTGCCCTGGGAACCTTCCGAGAAGAGAGAATCCTGAGCTGGATTTTGATAGTTAGAAATTGACTTCAGGATGGGGACAGGAGTGTGATGAAAAAAGCAGGTCAGAGGCCTTTCTGAAGAATTAGAATAGAGGCAAGCGTGTGTGGGATCTCTCAGGCTAGTGGGAAAAGTAGTAATAGTTATAGTAATAAACCAGTTTTATGTGTAGCAAGAAGTTTGTGATAAATAGCAGATGACATTTTCAAAGGAGATTAAAGATAGGTTAAAAAAGAAAATACCCTGAGGGAGATTTCTTTAAACATTATAACCATGAAAGAACAGTACAGCAACCTTACAAATCAATAAAGAAGACCAGCTCCTTAATGGAGGAATGAGGGGAGGAATAAATAAAAGATAGATATAAAAGAGATAATACATGTAAGTAGAATGAAAAGTAGCTATAATAATTTTCTGAAAAGATATCCCAACCTCAATAGCGAAGCAAAGAAATGACCTCTCTCTAATACTAAATATCGAATTAGAAAAGACTTTTTTTTTTTTTCATTAGTAGCAAGTGTTAGCAAGGATTTGGTATAAAGAGACCATTTATATGGTGATCCTGGGAGTTTAAATGGATATGACCATTTTAGGAAATAACAGTAAATCAGTAATTATGAGGAACCTTAAGTTAATTCTGCTTCTATGAGTTTATCTCATGGAAACTGAATCATATACAAATAAATTTACACACAAAGATGTTATCTCCATATTTAGAATTGTAAAAATTGCCCAGGTTCTTAAGAAAAATTATAACATACATACAGTGGATTTTTCTGTAGTCAAAAGGAATTTGATAATAGAGGGGGAAAATGGCTAAAACACAGTATTCTGCTAATTTGAAAAATACTCGCATATTTTATAGATGGGAAATATGCCAAAGTGCTAAGAGTAGTTATCTCTAATTGGTAGACTTGTATGTACTTTAAACCTATGATCACATAAAAATATTAGTAAAGAAAGTAAATTTAAGCCATATTTTACTTTTAAGTAGGTCTTTGTGGCAAAAGTTCAAAGATTGGTCCTGGTATTGACTATAATAAGAAATACATTAGCTTAACCACATGGGTGTTCTCTTGTATGAGAATCATGTTAAGTGTAAGAGTAAGTTTTGCTCATTTCCATTCCAAATTGTTTTATCAAGGTATTTGATGATTTTTGTCCATAAGGAGGCAAAAAGCTTAACAGTAGATATATTTGATTTATTTAATCAAATAAGAATATAATTGTAGCTTGGTTTGACCTGGCTTTTTGGCAGATTGGTTCCTAGTTCCTGGGTTAGCACTGGCAATGCGCAAGTATCTTCAGATATTTAAAGGGCTGTCTTTAATAACAAGAATTTTTATTTTCATTAAAATGTTAAAAAGTAGTACTTAAATTTTTTTAAGTTCTCTTTTCTATAGCATTTTTTTTTTATGATGCTCCTGGCAAAAGCCCAGATATTCTGAAATGTATATTAATCTTATTCATACAAGGAAACACACTAAGAAAGGTGATAGATATTACTCTAGAATAAAATATGTTCTTCCAGGAGATTCTGTCAGTAGCAAAAATGACCTTCAAACTATACCCTAGTGTAGGTGATAGATAGGAAAATGGAATCTAGTTGGTTATTCTGCATGTAAATACCTAAACTGTAATAAAGACTGACAATTTCTAATAGACTTGTAAACATACTAAGAAGGAAAAATCAGTTTTAACTGTGGGGGCATTCTTTGAAGTTTTAAAATATATGCAAATTATAAGTCCTAGATTTACAGAATGATGCCTCAATTTAATATTGAAATCGTTTTTCCCTTAACCTTTGCTAAATATGGAGATTTACCAAGCTCATTGTGCTTTAAGGCTTTGTACCTCAACAGTTTGAGAGAGAAAAAATAATTCCATGTTTGAAAATTTATTATATAATACATGTGTTCCACATACTTAAGTTTAAAGTAAACCAGATCTCACTTTGCAATTAAGAGATTCCTCTGAAAAGAGTTCATAGAAAAATATAACTAAGGGTTTTTAAATGAGTTTCTGTTGTAAGCTGAAAAATATGCCCCCACACACCCCAAAAAGAGTATTTGTATCCTAATCCCTGGAACCTGTGAATGTTACCTTTTATGGCCTTCCCCAAAAGGGTCTTTCTAGATGTGTTTAAGTTACAGGTCTTGAGATGGGGAGTTTATCCTAGATTATCCACTGTGCCCTAAATGCTATTACACGTATCCTCACAAGAAAGAGGCAGAAGAATTTACCATACAGCACACGCAAAATTGAGACAGATCAGAGAGAGATTTGAGGATTCTGGCCTTGAAGATTGGAATGATATGGTCCTGAATCAAGGAAATCTTGACAGCCACCAGAAGCTGGAAGAGGCAAGGAACAGACTGTCTCTTAGAGCCTCTAGAGGGAGCAAGACCCTCTTGACACCTTGATTTTGGTTCAGTGGTACTGATTTCAGACTTATGTCCTCCAGAATAACTTTGTGTTATTTTGGACTACCTAGTTTGTGATAATTCACTTAAAAATGCAGAAGTGGTTTTGAAATTGGACAGTGAGTAGAAGCTGGAAGAATTTTGAGGCACATGATAGAAAGTACCTAGACTGCTTTAAGAAGCCTATTGTTAGAAATATGTATTTCAAAGGCTCTTCTGGTAGGACTCAGAAGCAGCTGAAGAACATGTTATTGGAAACTGAAGGGAAGCCTTGTGTGGAAGGCAGAACTGAGACATAATAAATTTGCATATTTAGTTGAAGCTATTTCTAAGTAGAGTGTTGAAGATGAAGTCTGGTTTGTTCTTGCTGTTTATAGTAAAATTCAATAAGAGGTAAGTTGAACTGATAAGTAAAAAGGAATGAGCACTTGATGTTTGGGGAAATTTCCAGCCTTTCTAGATTACAGAAGATGCTAAATTAGGAAGTTCACTGTTAGAAAAATTTGCTCCATAAAGAAGGCCAAGGGTATGTCTGGACGATGTTGTGTTAATGTTGAAGAAATTACGTATGTGATTCATAGATTCCCTCAGCCACTTTAGGAACAGCCAGGATTAGATGAGCTTATCCAGGAAAAGTCTGGAGGAGCCTCTTATCTAATGGCTTGACAGACATAGGAGACCCACAGTGTTTTTGAGGATGTAATATCAGAAACACTGCCAACTTGGACTGAAAGGAACAGAGAGGGGACATGAAACACTGCCAACTTGGACTGAAAGGAACAGAGAGGGGACATGATGACGAAAGGCTGCCAGGACTCCCAGCAGACTCTGCTCACATAGGAAAAGGTAATAGGAAGACAGAACAGAGATTTTAAGATACTGGCCTTGAATATTTGAGTGATGTTTCTACAAGCCAAGAAACCCTGACAGTCGTCATAAGCTGAAAGAGACAAGGAACAGATTCCATTCTGGAGCCTCAAAAAAGAATGGCTTAGTTAGCACCTGATTTTGTTCCAGTGATACTGATTTCGGATTTCTTGCCTTCAGGATAAATTTCTGTTTTAAACATCCAGTTTGTGGTAATTTGTTAACAGCAGTTATAGGAAACTAACAGTTGAAAAGAGAATGGGGCATTTATGGTAGAGTGAGCATATATAAGTTGAAACAGTATAGTACTTAGGATAGCTAATAGTGATAGATTTACACATTTAAAAGATAGAAAAATACGGGCTGGCACCAAATGTAATTGTCAATTAAATATTTTAATTTGAAATGAAATAATGGTAAAGTTAGTTAATGATTTTCAATTAGTGAGAGGCTTATACCTGATAAGAGAAAAAGCTGATTTAAGATTAATGCATTCTGGGTAACTATTAAAAAAAAAAGTTTCTGGACATTTATGTATTTGAAAAGTGGCTTGAAGGACAGAGACTGGAAACCAGAAAGCCACTGAGGCCAATCAGAAGATAGTGACTTGAATTGCTAAGGTGGCAGTAGAAGCTGTAAAGAGAAAACTTAGTGAATAATAAGGGTGTCCAGAGGGAGGAAGAAGAGGAAAAAAGAAGGGGAAGAGTGTTGTCTGAACCAGAGAAGACCTCCTGTTGTAATCCTAATGGTCATACACTTAAGGAAAACTTCCAAAAAAGGGAGTGAATGACCAAGATAAAGGAACTGACCTGAAAGAACATAGAGAAAGAAGTTAGGGTACAGAAGATTAAAAGACCACATCTAGATGAACACATTGTGAAATTTTAGGACATGAATGATAAAATCCTGAAGGTATCAGATTTCTTTTTGTGAGTATTATAATCTCTAGAGTTGTGGAGGGCAGTGATTTTGTACCTAATATTCTATACCAAGCTCAACTATCATTTCAGTTACTGTTTGAAGCTATTGTTTGCACTTTATGTAATATGGACTCTTAGGAGATGTAATTTAATGTTGACTTTCCAAAAATACATTTAAGGTTATAAAGGCGACAAAAAGGGAATTGAGAAGAAAGAGGGCTAGAAGGATTGGGTTGGGTGGTGGTACAAATTCTCTTTAGATGGTAGCTAATGATATCCTATGATGATAGTATATACCCTAAGGAGGTAACTATCAGAATAATTAAATTGCCATAAGCCTTTGGGGGTGGGGGTAGAGATTGCTTTTTTAAACCTTCTTTTGCCATTTTTAACCTTGTACGTGAAAAATTTTAAAACATTTTAGTAATAACATGGTTTTTACTAAGGGTCAGAACTAATTATATCAGATTTCTCTAATTTCTTATTTGTCAGTTACCTAAAGTGGGACACAAACATTATACTTATGGAGGGGAAGATAAATCAAAGAATTAAAATTACAAGTCTCATAGAGGATGTGTCTTGGAAGGTTAAAATGCAGAAATTCATACTTCTGAATAGTGGCATGATTCCTAATTATATTTTTCATTGTTTCCTATCACTCTTGTAACTCCTGCTAAGTATTTATATTCAGATTATTTGTAAAATTTCATATGTATTTCAAGTAAAGAGTAGTAGATTTCAGTATCCCTGTTTTGCTAAAAACACTGCTGCTAAGGACCACCTCGATCTAAAATTTTAGGCAGTGTAAGAATGCTTATGGTAACTTTTTAAAAACAGGACTTATAGGGTAAAGATGATTGGGACAAAAGATACTGGGAGGAGTGAATAGGCCTTTCTACTATAATGGTAGGTTTTGCTTTTGTGTATTTCATTTCACTGATCAGTCTTTGGAGTGGGGTGCAGGGTTGAAAGCCACCTTTGTGATACAGAACATGGTAATGAGTGTAATGGCTCTGATATTTTGGGTGTTAGCTTTCTCTTTGTCCAGATGATCCTTAGAGGAGAGCTTATAGTTTATGCAGATACACATGCCTGCCCGTCCCCCTATTGGGAACAAATTTGCATAAATTTGAAATGGAAGAGAGGAAAGGAAAGATGGACATTCTTCCAGTAAGTAGGTTCATCAGGAAGGAAGCAGCAAGTCCTTTTAATAAGACACGATATGCTTAACATTGGGCTCTGTTACCTATGGCCTAGAGAAATTATAGCTCTCCCTCTACATACACATATACGTTTATCACCTGTATAGACCTAAATGAAACTGAAACGTTTATCTAATCTAAAGATAATTTCAGTGCCGTTGAATAAAAAAATTCTGTCTATAAAGGAAGTTTCTTTAAAAATCTGATTTTCAGTTTTTTGATTTGGTAATGTTATCTCATGATTCAGTTTTTTTCCTAAGAAAAATAGTGAAATTTCTCTGCCTTTCCTCCTATCCACCCACTTCCCATTCCGATCTCCAAAAAGTATATTTAATTGCATTTTTGTTTATTTTTCCAGGGATTAAAATGTATATTTAGGCAAATGTAAATACATTCATTTTTATTCTCTACTTTTTTCACAAAAATTGCTTATGATACATGTATTTGGTATTTTGCTTTTCTAACTTAACAGTATAGCTTGGAAGTTTTCCCATTTCTGTATATAGGGTATAAAGGGGATTCCTTTTTTTTCTTCTTCTTTCAGCAGCTACACAGTATTATGTTTCATAGATCTATAATTTATTTAATAGTCCCATATTAGTGAATATTTGGCTTTTCCAGTCTTATACAAACTATGTATGCATTGAATAACCGTGCTCAATTTTGCATGAGTACAAGTTCACTTAGTAAATTCGAGAAAATTAAATTGCTGTGTAAAAGTATTATGAAGATGTAATTTTAGTAAATACTGCTAAAATACTCTATATAAGATAGCATACTTCTGAATTTCTATTGATAGTATATGGTTAAAAATGCTATCCCTGTGATTTTAATTAGATTTCTAGTATAAGTTAAGGTTGTGATGTTCAAACCCTTTACTTCCAAAGGTTGTAATCTGCATTCCTACGGGCCGAGTTAGAATCTTAGGGAAAAGTGACTCTTGGTGTTTATATTGGTAAGGGTTTCCCAAACATATGCATGCACACTTTTACACCAAATGTGTGATGGTTTATTAAAACTGTGGATAAAGTAATTGGTATATGATTTCACTAAAGATAATCAGAAGCGGATAATTCTTTCTCTTGTAGTTATCAGTGACAGTTTAAGCAAGAAAGTGGTGATTTGAAATGGGTTTTAATATAGTGGTAGGATTTCAGTAGGAGGAAAAATGGCATGAGCTGGGGGGAAGGGAGCAAGATAAGATAATTTAAGAGAACAGTAGAAACAAAGTTGGAGTGAGATTATACAAATTTCTAAGTAGTATGCTAATTTAGGAAGTTAAACCATATTCTGTACACAGTAAAAAATCATTACAAATTTGGCAGCAGGAGAAGGTAATGTTCAAGCAAGGTGAGATTTGCAACATAATGTGGGATGGACCAAAGGGCAGAGACTGGAAATAGAAAACATTTTAGGTTTGTAAGAAATCTGGGGCCCTGAACTAGTATGGTCGCAATGGAAATGGAAAAGAAACTCGAGAGAGAATGTAAAGGAAGAATTAACAAATTTGGTGACTATTTTGGCAGTGTTACGGGGAAAGGGAGAAGACAAAATAAAGCTATAAAATGTGGATAGCAGTAGGGAAGGTAGAAATGGCTGATGTGTTTTAATGTTAGGCTAAGAGGAATTTAAATCTAAAACATATCGAATTTTGAAAGTACCCAGAGATCTCCCAGGTGTGTCCCACTGGAAATGTAGCTTAGGAAAAAGATCTGAGAAATGTAAGATACATTTCAGCTCTATGTTGGGTTTTCCATCTTATGAAAATACAAAGACCTAGAAATATCTGAAGATCCACTGCTTTTCCATCTTGCCTATCCACCAGATTCCCGCTATTTTTAACTCTCATCTCCAAACTTACTTTATTTACAGTGGATTTTCCCCCACACACATACTCTACCTTCCACCTTTTAGTCTATCACTACCAGCATCAAACCTTTCCCCACCCCCATCTTAAAAGTAAAATGTAGAACCTCTTTGTGTTAATTGTGTATTTAAAAATTGGACTTTTTTTCTACCCACAAGATGAAATTTGAATGTTTTATATTGCATACCAGAGTCCATTACCTTTCCCATTTTCTGCCATACAGTCTATAATTCAGTCGCATTGAATTTTACTTTTCCTAAACGAAAACCTATTAGTGGAGACAAATAGTAGACTCAAGTCGAAGTGAACAGAAGAATGAAGAGGAAGATCACTAAATTTAATGTTAGTTTTTGGCCATCTAGAAAAATAATTTCAGTAGAATAATGAGGATAGAAGTAATGACTTTTTAAATTTTGAGTTTGAGAATAGGAAAGCATTCAAAGGATGCAGTGAATGTTTTAAGGTCAGAGTCAAGTATGAAAAAAGGGACAGTGCAGTGATAACAGATTAAAACTTCCAGGATTAGAGCAAGTTTTCTCATTCTTGGCACTAGTAACATTCCTAGTTGTGGAGGGCTGTCCTGTGCATCATTGTAGGATGTCTGGCAGCATGCCTGTCCTCTATCTGCTAGAAGCCATGAGCTGCTCCTCTAGTTGAAACAACCAAAATCACCACCACACATTTGCCTGATGTCCCCTGGGAGAGGAGTAAAATTGAACCTGTTTGTGAATTAAGGAAGTGGGCATGGTAACTTTGGGGGGCAAGAAAGAGAGACTTGATGAGGATGGAGCTCATGAGTATGGCTTGCATTGTCATAGTAAAGAGGGGAAACCTTTAGAAGTCATTGGAAGTTTGTTGCTTGAGACTAAAGAAGATGAATGCCCTGCAGGAGTTAATTATACACATGTCTATTAGAAATTAAATAGCGTTTTATAGTTATCCAGGCCAAAACGGTTTCATAATTTTTTCTCTAGGGCAGCGAGTGGTTCCCGACCTTTTTGGCAACAGGAAATGGTGCTCGTGTGAGAACCTAATGCTTGATGATCTGAGGTGGAGCTGAGGCTTCACTTGCTTGCTGCCGCTCAACCTCCTGCTGTGTGGCCTAGTTCCTAACAGGCAGTGGACCAATACTGGTCCACAACCCAGGGTTTGGGAACCCCTGCTCTAGAGAAAGGGGTCTTTAGTATTTCTTTGTCATATATAAACAATATAATGTAGTCCCGGGGAGGGTTTTTCTTAGAATTTTTTGTATGCCTTTCTAATTATGAATCTAGTTATAGTAATTGATGGATAGCATACTTTTTCAGTAAATCCATGCCTTGGTTCATAATTGACTATCTATTATGTACTAAAAGTATAGATAAAAATAGGTAACAGGACAGAATCCATACTGATCTCAACACATGATTTATAGGAATTTCTTTCCATTTTCAAAATATATAAGTGCTTTTCTACAGTTTCTTCATCTTTTTTTTTGTAAAAAAAAAAAATCAGAAAATGTAGGGACAATAAGTTCTATAATTTCTCAACATTTTTTCCTCTCACTTTTTGTGAACTTAAGCAAGTTTTATTAAACATAACAATATATTCCTAATGATTGTAAGTTCTCACTTGATCTCCCAAATGCTACTAAATAGAAGACATGAAATTCATAGAAATTTTTATTTTTTACTTTTAATTTCCAGGCTGAAGAACAGTTGAGAATTGTTGAAGAACAAAGAAAGATTCATGAGGAAAGGATGAAACTAGAACAAGAACGACAACGTCAACAAAAAGAAGAACAAAAAATTATCCTGGGCAAGGGGAAGTCCAGGCCCAAACTGTCCTTCTCATTAAAAACCCAGGATTAAATTGTAAACTGAACTTTTTACAAAGAAACATGGAAAAACTTTGTATTGTAGCTTCATGTTGAAGTGGTTTTTTTTTGTTTTGTTTTGTTTTGTTTTGTTTTTGTTTTTTTAATTTGGAAAATCTGGAAAGTTAGCTTGTTCTAATAGGGGCTATGCTCTGCAATTCCACCCCCTCCCTTAACTTCCATTAAGTCAAATCCTTATCAGATCATTATTGTCTTCTGAAAGTGATATATTTTTCACCCGTTTGGATTCTATATTAGTGGTCTGAAGAAGAACAGATCACTTTATAAACTGTGGATGGTCTGATAAGGTTTTTACTGAACCACGGACTTCAGAGTTATACTCTGTTTACTACATCATAATGCTGGTTTTGCTGACTTTTTGTTTTTTTATATATTTATAAAAAAAGAAAAAGTTAGTAATTGCATTGGAAGCTCCCAGGGTGTTGCTGGACCTATGTGGTGTATTGTTAAGCCAGTGTCCTCATGATACTGTTGCTCTTGATGTTCCCGATACAGGTAAGGAAACAGTTGGTCAGCTCTAATACAAAATATATATACAGTTCAGTATTGTCTCTGTTCAGTTTGTTTTTATTTCATTGACAAAATCAAACCAGCATTCCCCATTGTGTAAATAAATGATTTTGCTGAATAAAGTAAAGTCTTAAATTCATATGTTGATTCAATTTTTTTTAAAGTTCTGTTAAGTCTTAAAGAGGGTGGTTTACTTTTTGATGGTCAACAATTTAGAAATCCAAGAACTATGCTATACTTCCTCTCATTTATACTTTTAACATAGGATTTATATGTGCATTAAATATACTTGTGAATTAGTATTTAATGGCTATTTTTACAAATATCTCATTTATGCTATATAGCAATTATGATATCAGTATTACCTTTAAGAAAGACTAAGCACCCAGAAAAAGATTTAAATTCTCAAACCTGTGCCTCTGTTTTAGGATATAAGTATTATTAACACAAATTATACTTAAAGACTAGGAAAATGCTTCTAAAAATTTACAGAATCCTAGATTATTTTCAAAGTGGGCCATCAGAAAGAACTTAGCTTTGTATTTTCACAAGAGGCTAAGGTAGTCAAGTCATCTTCAGTGTAGGGTACTTGCACGTTTATTTTGAGGACAAACATTTAAACCTTTTACAGGCTTTTGTTTTGCTTTTGCATGTGGTATGGATGACTTATACACTAGAATCTGCCTCATTTATCTTTACATATGTTTCTTTTAAGATGGCTGGTATTAAAACATTCAAGAAAAGGATATGGATATAAAAATGCTACCTGAGATGCATAAACATCAAAGTAGAGAAAATGTTCTCTAATATTTTTGAGACAGTTTGATGAGTCTTTAAAAGTGAAAACATAATGGGATGACTAAATAATAGATTATTTTGTGTGTGCATGCTAAGAAAAATGCTGTTGCTTTAGTTTGAGCTCTTCAATGAGTCTAATTGTGGTAAGGAACAATGAAATCAGTTTACATGTCTTTAAAGATAGAATTTTAAATAGGCATGAACTGTAGTGAGAACTGACTTTTAGTAAACATGATACTTAACTACTCTAAAACATTCACTTTATATACCTTAAGAATATAGTTGCTTTAAAATAATTTTTCAACCTCTAAATATAGATTAGCTCTAATTTCATGGTTCTTACATTTTTTTTTAATGTAAAATTTTTTTGGTACAGATCCATTGTTCCTAAGTTGTGTATTTAAGTTTCGGGAAATGTTTATTTAAAAATTGTTTTGCTATACAAGTTTTAAACATTGTATCTAAGAGAGTAGCCTGGACTTAAAATATTTGAAATCAGCTTATGCGTGCCTTTTAATTTTTAAAAAATTTCTTACTGCCACATATGGTGTGAAATCACAGTAAGTTGCTTAGTGACATATTGCAGTATCGGCTTGCTGTTGGAGACTCACATCAGATATTGAAATTGTTCCTTGCCAGGCTACAGGAAAGAAGTTGTCATTGTTAAAATACCCAATCTTTTTTGTGCTGCAACAATGTTTAATAATTTGTTTTCATTTGTTTCCACTGCCTTTGTGTATAAATTATAAAAGTTCAAATTCTTTCAGTCTATTAGCAATTCAGATGTTTTCTAATTTATTAAATATGCCTTTATTCACAATTTGTTTTTTTAGATTATTAGTGCATTATAGAATTAACTAATGACTGTTTATTTTTCTTACAGTATTTAAAATATGTAGTTATTGCCATTTATATTGTGGAGTTTGCAGAATTAAATCAGTTATATAAACTAAAACTTTAAATTAGCTTGGTGTGAGGACTCTTTAATGCTTGGAAAGAGGGGAAAGGGTTTGTATTTAAAGATTTAATGCTCCAGTTTCCCTTATGATGTAGCCAATTAGACTGTTTCTGTCCTTAGTTAAATAGTGAATCATTGAATTGTGCTAGTATATTAATATAGCTTTTTTGTGTGGCCACCAGTACCTTAAGAATTTTCAGTGGTTTCTTACTTTTTAATTTTATAAAGTGAACATAGAATCCTGGCTAGTTGCACATTATGTCATTTCTAATGCCTCATTTTATATTAAGAATCCTCCATTTATCACTTAACTAAAATTTCTCTAAAGTTGTTACTATTAACTAGAGCTTCTATTTTCTATTGTCCCATTTCTCTGTTCCTTTACACTCAGAACCATTCATCTGTTTTGTATTCTGGCCGTGAGAAATTCTGAAGACAGGATATCTTAATTTTTGAGACTTGCCACTCCCTCCAGGAGTCTGACAAACACTCAAATACCAGTGTTATTTACTGAAAGGACCTAAAAGGACCACTTAAGGTAAAAGGATAAGGACCTCAATCTAGAAATTGATAATGGGTGCTAAAAGCCCAAGCAGTAGGCCACACTTTTTCATTTGTTGAATTGCCAGTTAACAGTGGTCTTGATTACTTCGCTTTTACCTTGTTATTCATGTTTGTTTACTCTCGTTTTTTTTGTTTTGTTTTTAACACCCAGTAGTCCATAATTGTGGAGTTGTTAGTGGTATAGTAATCTAGAACAGCGGTCCTCCAACCTTTTTGGCACCAGAGACTGGTGCTCTTATGAGAATCTAATGCCTGATCTGAGGTGGAGTTGAGGCAGTGATGTTAGCGCTGGGTAGTGACTGCAGAAACATAAAGCTTTGCTCACCTGCTGTGTGGCTCAGTTCCTAACAGGCCACAGACCAGTACCAGGCTGTGGCCTAGGGGTTGGGGACCCTTTTTTAGAAGATTTGCATTTACTGTTAGGCTGCACTATATATACATTTTGTAGCAGATTGACATTGGTTTTCAGATTAGATCCATTGCCTGATCTATTACATCGTATTTATCTGTAGTTACTAGAGTAACTGATTTGCAGCTAGTAAACAATGGAAGGGAACACAGGAGACCTAATATCAATTAAAATTGTGTGTGTATGTGTGTGAGAGTGACTGAACCTCATTGGAAGTCATTTGGAAGTATGTTCCTGTGGCTTCAGTGGTGATCAGAGGGTTTTGGAAGAGTTATATATTTTATACATATTTATTTAGTCACTCTATACTTGAAAATAGTAAATTAAAAAAATAAAATCTTCAAAGACCTGGAAGTTTCACTATCACTCAGGCAAAGGTGCATGTGTATTTAATTGTGTCAGTATATTTTCTAAGGTTGGTACACACTTGATGACTAAACCTGGCCTTATGAGGGTTAAAATAAAATGGATTTGTACTTTGTATACATTTGGATGATTGTTTCCTTCACTTTCCAGGCTTTCACTATGGATTAAATGACAACATAAGGAATATTTAATTGCAGCTGGATCTAAGTAATGTTGAATCTCATTGTACTATGGATTAAAAGGGAGCAAAAATGGTTTTATGGGCCATTATAAGAGAGCTGCTATCTCCTTATGAATGCTGTCCGAAATAGTTTTTGTATGTTTAGAGCAGATTTTAACTTTGTTATACAGTATCTGTAGATACATATGTCTGTATCACATCAGTCCATAAAGTGGGAATACTGTTTATAAAAGTACAAGTATTGCAACCGAGTGATAAAACTGCACAGAAAGCTTATTATCTGCTCGTTTATCTCCACCAAACTACCTAATCCAGTTTGCAATGATGCCTCGAGGTTGGCTGGTTCTCTAAACCTGTTGGTTTGCAAATAAAGAAATGAGGTTTCATGCCAGGTGCCCAAGCTAGTTGGAGCCATAACTATTCTTTCCACATGTGCTGCTTTTCATTAATAATGTTATTAAAGCAATGACAGATTGAGTTAGAGATTTAAATGACTCCTAATAGTGGAAAATAATGGTATTTTGTTTCCACAAATAACATGTTATGGTCTTTATGGTATGAGTTGTCACTAAACTATAAGGGAAAATTTTTTGACCAAGAGCCCAATGTAATAACTAATACTTTTCCTACCCAACTCATGAGTACATTTAAGATGCTTCATTGTGTAATCAATTTTAGAAACTGATAGATGGGGCAGGAGTGAATGGCAAAGATTATATAAGAAATGGTTCTATGCATGTTTCAATAGATCTTCCCCAGTAAATTGAGCAAAATGTTATTTGCAAAAGAGTTCTAGAAGCTTCCATGACATGGGAAATAAACTGCATGCAATACAAGAAAACAGGTTTGGTAGAGGCTTACAGCTATAAGGAAAGTTCATGGTTTGGACAACATTTAATTGTGTATATAAAATTTCAGTAATTTTTTCTGTAATGTTATATTTAGGTGAGACTTTTTGTTTTTACAGAAGTTATGTTAAAATGTCTTTTGAAGTACATATTAGAATTGATGGATTACTGTACAAGGAATGTATAAGAAACAATCATAAGTTCTAAAGATCAGCATATGCCTGGGAATTTAAAGGGGCAGAAACAAGGTGAATTTACTTGGGAAAATTAACTGCCCTCTTGTTTTTTGAACTGGAATTATCAGACATTTTCCACTTCATTTGACATTCAAGTATTTATCTCTACATTTTTATAATTGTCTCTGAAATTCTCAATTTTTTTAAACTTGACTTTTAGAAACTTCTTAATTCTAGAAACTGAAGTAACTTCCTCTACTGAAATAAAATACTTTTTGCTCTGTTAATGTGCTGGTAAAATAGGTTTTCAAAAATAACCATGTTTCTCCAACAACTTAATTGTAAAAATGAAGTCCAAATACAAAGAGGTATTAAATAGAAGTGATTGATTCTTCTTGGTTTGGCATGTTTAAAAATTTCAATTTTGTCTCGTACATGCCTATATGACTTATTTTTTTGCCTGTCATATATACAATAGTAGAAACAAGTGGCTTGAGATGATGCTTTTAATTACTGAAATTATCTAAACAGCAGTAGAACATTAGCATCTTGAAGGTGCTACTGCTGATGCCTTTCACCTAGTCTCTTTAGCTAATTCTGTATTTACTGAAATTAATGCATATTCACATTATAGATATATGATAATCTTTTGTGGAGGATTTTACTTTTCGGTCAAATACACTGTTTGAAAGTTGGAAGCATTTTAAAATGTTTAAGAGAATATCTGATGTACTGAAAATGGAAGCCAGGGTTATTTTTGGACAATGCAAATTTCCTTTATTTCCTCTGGTTCACTTGAAGAGGATGTAGAAGCTAAAAGGTCAAACTTAAATTTCACAATATAAGTTTGCTAAATGTGAAACATGGTACGGAGATACTCAGTTTTATTTCTAGTTCTTTTAAAAGATCATTAAGCTAGCTTTATATTAAATTTCAAATGAATTCCTTAAATGTTTCTAGCTTATTAAAAACGACTCCTTTTTGACCCTTGTGAAATTACGAATAATACTGCCTGTCCCTTCCCGGTTTTTTAGTCTTCTTGGGAATCTGCAGATGACTTTGAATCAGTTTACTATCTTTAAGTCTTAAAAATTATTTCCTCAAATGTGAGACTCATTTAAAACGAGCAATTGCAAAATATGTTTTCTTAAAAATCAACTTGAAATAATTCCATTCGCCACCTCGCGTAACTTAGTGTTTTCTATCTTAAACTAGTCTACAAAGTTTTAACACCCTCAGTTGAAATGAACATTAATTTATGGTTAATGTTTCAAAAAACGAATACTTAATGCACTATGAAATCTTCAAAAGTTAAGAGTGGAAGAGAAACTTGAATCTAAATGAGATTTTTTAAAACATAGTTTCTCAAATTTAGCTTAGTACAGGGGTCCCCAACCCCCAGGCCTCATACGGGTACCAGTATGCGGCTTGTTAGGAATCCGGCAGCACAGCAGGAGGTTAACAGCAGGCAACGGAGCAAAGCTTCATTGTATTTGCAGCCGCTCCCCAACGCTGGCATTACCGCCTCAGCTCCACCTCAGATCACCAGGCATGAGATTCTCACAGGACAGTTATCTGGTGCGAAAAAGGTGAAGGACCGTTGGCCTAATGGATAAATTGGCTTAAAAAAAAAAAAATGTAGGAATACTGCCCGGTCGGTTGCGTTTGAAACATTAATTCCTGGAGCAAACGTTTTTTGTTTTAAGAATGTTGTGAGTATACGGTATACTTATTTTTTCAAAATGAATTATACATTTGTACTGTGCCTTATTTCTGCCGTGTTCTCTTGCTCTTGGTCATTTAAGAGTCTCCTTTGGACTTTCTGCGCCATTAAATTAGCGGGATACAGATTAGCGGGATACATGTTTGGGATGTGTAGATATTGTGTTCTTGCTCGCAGAGAAGTCAAACTGGCCGCTAGTGGGCGCTGTGGCTCCGTGGAAGCCGTGGACATGGTGGCGCTCGACCACCGTGCTCCTTGGCAAGCACTTTACGTAGAACTCAAGTGAAGAATTCCTGCCACCTCTTCGTTTGAGTGCTATTTGTTACCGTCACCCCTAAATTCCTGGTCACCTTGGGAAGGTGTGAGTGTGTCTCAGAAGCTAATTAAGGAGAAGATCCCGCGGCCGGCGCTGGTGTGCCGGCGACACTTGCACGGAGAGGTGCTGCCCTCATGGGAAGCGAGGCTCAGAGGGTGCGGGGCCAGAACGTCCGCCCCGCAATGTCTGCTGCTCCGCCGGCGCCTCCACCCGGGAGTTGTTTCGCATCTCCCAGCCCCGCTAATGTGGATCGGGCCTGGGCTGACGTTTGGTACCAAAATCAGGTCTGAAATTTATCACTGAGAGGTCTGATGGGGGCAGCGAAGGGGTGTGCGTGCGGAATTTGAGCCAAACCATGCTGAGGGAACACTTCATTTAAAGAAGGAAGACCCACGGGGGAAAGCACTGCCTTCAACTCCGAAGAGAAAGTTTCGCCCTCGACATTGTCCCTCTGTTGAAGTTAGGAAGGACACTTGCCAAGCAGTGAAGTCGTGTGCTGGGCGCAGGGACAGCTGGCTCCGTGCTGTTCCTGAACCCCACTCGGCCCTTCTATCAGCGTCTCTGCCCCGCCGCTCCGGGACCACGCGGAGCACACGCAGGCCCCTCTCTTTCGCGGACTCTCCTGCGTTCCGCTTGCGCCACCGCCCAGGGCCGGGGGCGGGGCTCACCTGTCAGCCAGCGCACCGTCTCTCGGCTCCCAATGTCGGACGGGGGTGGATGACGGATGGGCCAGGTGCCCAACCAGCACGCGGCTGTTGCACGGCGGGCCAATGGGCTGAGCTGTGCGGGGCGGGGCCCCGCGTTTATAGTGCTCTGACAGCACGCCGACAGAGCTGACTCTCCTCGGCAGGGATAGCGGCGCCGGTGGGATCGAGGGGCCGCGCGCAGAGCGGGTCCCGGCGCCCTCCACGCACACAAAGGCCCGCGCGCGTCCGGCGCCCGCGCCTGGGACCTAGCCCCTCCTGCCTGCTCCGCAGGCTAGGAGCCTAGAGGACTGAGGAGGCTCCCGCGCGCCCCAAGACACCTCTCGCTTCACAGCGTTCCGGGACATGGAACCGCGCCGACGCGGCACTCGCGCGCTGGGGCCGCTGCCCGCCCCCCTGGATCTATAGTGCGAGGCGGCCCAGCTCGGAACGCAGCGCCCGCTTCCCGCGCCCAGTCGTTTCCCCGCCTTTGTGTCCCGGCCGCGCGCCCTCCCTGCTGCCGCGCTCCCGGCACGCTGGAGCCGCACGGGAGCCGGCGGTTCGAACTGGGTCCGGCGCGGCGCCCCGGAGCCCCAAGCCCGCCGCACCGCCGCGCCCCGCGTGTGCGCTCCCACCTCTCGCCTTGAGGGCCCCGAGGGGAGCGCTCCCGGCCTCGGCTACCGCTGGAGCTGTTCAGCGCGCCCCAGAGCTGCCTACGATCTTCCCTTTTTCTGCCTGGAGGATTGGGGCTCTCGGCCCGCCCCCCGTCCCTCCGCCGCCCGGTGTGCGCGGAGCTGGGAGCGGCTTGGCAATGGCCGCAAGGAGGGACTCCGTGTGGAAGTACTGCTGGGGAGTTTTGATGGTTTTATGCAGAACTGCGATTTCCAGATCGATAGTTTTAGAGCCCATCTATTGGAATTCCTCGAACTCCAAGTAAGTGGCACCCGCGATCCCCCTCGCCACCCCGCGGTCTGCCGCGCCTCGCGGTCCCTGCGGGAGGAAGGGTCGGGCCGCGGAGCCTCCAGAGCCTGTTTCTGGAACCTCGGTTCTCCCCTCCACCCCCTTCCCTCTGTTCCAGTCCCCAAGTCTGCACCACCTATCACTTGGTGGAGTCTCCTTGCTCGGCTTTCCAGCCGGAACGCCAACCCTGAGGAGCGCCCTCCTCGCCTTCCTTCCCCCATAAGCTTCCAGGCGCTAAAAAGCCACTGGCGGCTCTGGTGCCACGTCCGCAAAGGTGTCCGATGGCGATACCTGACCCTCACTTCTATTCTAGGACAGAGAGGACGGCCCCAAACGGGGCTGGCGGGCACGCAGGAGTTGGCGGGCTCAGGAGAGAGGTGGGATGCTGCTCCCCAGAGGAGCGCGGGAGCGCAGTCCGGCACGCGGGTGGGCGGGAGCGACAGGCCCGGGGCAGTGGGCGCATCGGGAGAAGGGAGCCTTGGTCTCTGTGCCACCCATAGCGCCCCGGAGCCCGCGCTCCTCGGCGGCGCGCCTCCTGCCTGAGGGTGCGCGTGGAGCTCGCCGGCTCCACAGTAGAACTCCGGGATCGAGCCCTCTCCTCCCCGCCCCGGAGACTAGCCTTAGGGGTCTCCTGGAGAACCCTATGCCCGTTGGCCTATCCCTTCGTTTCTAAACTAGTAGGCACTCTGTGAGGTCTCGATAGCTGACTTTTCATTTCAAGGACGCTCTCTGCAAAAAAAGCTTAAGGCCCTGCCCAGTCAGTCAACACAGCTGAAGCCTTCGCTCTTGTGGCGTATAGGCAGGAATGGGATCCTTAGATCCCACTCGCTTTTATCAAACGGCGCAGCCGGGAGAAAGCCAGGCCTTGTGGAGATTAACTTTCAGCGTGAGCTACCAAAGTACATATAGAATTTAGAAAAGGCGATAACCATCCCTAAATAACTCGTAATTAGTCGTCTGTAAACTCGGTATTACATATTACCTCATTCTTGGGATGCATTTGAATCACAGCCAAAAATATTTTACAGAATCCTGGAATTTTAGCCTTGGGGAACTTGGGGAAAAGTACGGAGACCTTGGCTGGTTCCTGGAGTAAGCGTTTGAGATCAGAAGCAAAATCAATGGCCTAATTAAAGTTAAGCAAGTTGGCCATGGATTTAGGAGTAAAGAGATGAGGGATTGATTTAGAAATCACGTCTTAATTAAAGACATATCCACTCCTTTAAAAGTGGTCAATTTTCAAATTCACCAAGAGTTAACCAAGAATTTCCTATTGCAGGAGCAAAAAACGTCATAGCTGTAAATCGGATCAAACAAATTCATGCATGATGCTAGATACACTTAAGAACACGGCTCAAATTGTAAAAGTTACTTTTAAGTAGCCTTCTTTTATGTAGCCTGATCTTGTATGGACGTCTTTTTTATTCCTAATGTAAGATACTAGTTTTGCTGAGAAAATAGTGGCAGTCACATCTTTACACCGATACCAAATCGTGAGGCACCAGGTGGTGCCAGAAAGCGCCGGGTTCGGACCTGCTCGCAGTAGCCGGTGTCCCAGCGAGACGGGCGGGGAGTGGGACTGGGGGAGCCGGGATGAGGCCGGCCAGTGCTTTCTTTGTGCCTACAGAGGTCACTCTTCCATGCGCAATGTTCACGGCGCCAGCCTTTACCTCTTTCCCCAGGCTGCCTGCTCCGCTCCACTTTGCACTTTCACTGACGGACTGTCTTAGGGGCAGATTTTTTTTTCCCCATCAGGATTTAACATTTATATTTAAATCTAAGAAATTACCATCGACCCCTCCAGAGTTCGGCTTTATATATGTATCTGTGTTAACTACTAGTTTGTGTATATCCAAGGAGAGCATTAGAAATACCTACTTGGAAAACAAGGTAGAGCAATAATTATTTCAATTTAAGGTTTAGACATTAATATCTTCTATTCCTAACATGTGTATGGGGGAGGGGTGGCTGATATTTTCTCACCATCCTAATAATTAGGATTAGTCAGTTTTTCCTACGGGTGGCCACAGATTTAGAGACCCGCTGGAGGCCTGCATTTTGGAGAAAGAACCCTGCCTTCCTGCACTGCCGATGTTGCTGTTGGCATGATTGTCCCCATCCTCAAGAGTAAAATCTCTTTAATAATTCTTATGATAATGGCTTCCCTGGAGGACTGGGTATTTGTCTCTGGCAAAGGTCTGCTTTAACAAAGTATGTAGCTGAATGCTAGCTTGAAATCAGAAAGATTTCTTTCTGGAGAAATGAATAAAAACCCCTCATGCCAAGGGGTCACTTTATTTGGGGAAGTTGCATATTTATTTCCACGGAAAAGTTTGTTAGTAAATGTGATGTGACAGGAAGGTAATCAAATGCATTGAAGTTTCACATCAGTTCATATGAACTGGGGAACAATTCATTTGTAATGAACCAACCATCAGTAATTAGATTTGTTTCATTTGGGGGTCAGCTTTTTTAGCAGGTGGCCGACATAGGGAGCATGAAGCAGCTGTTTAGATAGAGTCCAGAAAATCTTTTGTAAATTCACTGTCTCCCTAACTACTTTAATCACACTGTCTGCTGCCCCCATCTCTGAGAGTTTATACAGTAATCGAAAGACGTTCTATATCTTGAAACATTAGTTAGCCCCATTAGATTATTCACATTGCATCCGTAGGCTCTGGTAGAGTTGGGTCAGTGGTAGCCGTTTAGGCTGTTTAAGCAGTTTTATTTATTTATTTAACCTCAGGAGAGAATAGCAAAGCCTGGCTTTCATTTCTAATTAACATTTCAGTAGAACAGTTTTTTCCAAGTATGATGTTTTTGCCAAAATGAAATAGTTGGCTCTTTTATAGAATATTGATTTCATTTTAGAGTGAGCAAGTGTGTATTGGTACAATATTCTATAATGAATTACAGACTTTATTGAAAATTTCAGTTGAGCATTAATTTCTTAGGTCTAGGGGTGATATTCCCTGTACACTGCATACTGGTTAGTTAACAAAGCTTTATGCTTTTCCCATGTCATTTTTTCCCCTACATAATACTGAATTCCTGATATTGATTGACTTGATACAAAAGAATGGCTGGATAACATCCAGATAACCTATAATACATGGGCTCTACCACAGTCAGGCTCTGAATAAATATGGACCTGTCAGAGATTGATAAAATAAACTACAATGGATAGTACTGTTTAAACAGTCCATTCAGTACCATATATACGCCAGCCTGCCTCTCATTGTGTCTGAAATTCTTATTTTTGTAGGTAAACAAATGCACATTCAGCACTGATTGAATAGCCCCTTGAACTATGCTCCACAGTTTGCGTTTGGGTTAATCTTGTCGGTTTTAATATAGAGAGAAAAAAGCACAAAGCACCAGGGGTGGAATTGTTAGTGCTTTCACATCCACATTCCTCACATTTTGTCAGGATGATAAACTGTAGGTAATGGACTGTCGTTGTTCCACAGGACAACTGAGCCAGAGAGAGCACAAAGACGGAGCTAAAGCGATATCTCACAACATGCTTGGTAGTCTTCTTTCAGACGAGAGGAGAATTTATTTAGGAATCGTGTGTCTAGGGACTGCACTTTTTAACCTTAGCAATTACAGTTTCAAGCCTCAGAAATGGGAGCTGGAGGTTAAGATGATTTGTTAAGCACTTGGTTCTAAATCTTTCACAAAGCATAGCTGTTGACACTTGCCAACCAATGCAAAGAAATGCAAATGACTTCAACATTCCTAAATGTTTCTGACTCCTAGGCTAAAGTAGAAGGACAGGTGAATTAGCCATCATCCTAAAATCAGCTAAAACAAAAGGAAAGAAAAAAAAATCTACAGATTGGAATGGTTTCTTCATAGAGAGTCAGCTAAAGAATAATGGGTATATTTTGAGTAATTATCATAAAACCTCATAAATGTAAATTTACTTAGATAAATCCTGTGGTTGGTGGATCAGCACAATAATCACCTTTAGACTGACATTGCAATTGGAGCAGCTTAAATCTTTGCTACCTTGCCCTTCGCTGAAATGCTCCAGGTAGCTCCCAGGAGGTTGAGTATGACATCTACCTTAGAGCGAGGTTTCCCAGTGCATTCGCATTCTCCTAATAGGAAATGATTTGAGATCTCAGCATGACTGCAGTGGTGCGTCATACGAATGGGAGTGGCAGGGGGTAGGAAATACAGACTCTGGACCCACACCAAGAAAAAAAAAAATTAAAGCTATTTCTTTAATATTTATGAAAACTTTATTCTTAAACTCTTCCATTGCAAATTAGACCAAAAGAAGCACTCTTCTAAGAAAAATAATGATTAAAATGGTACTCCTGTCTGCCTAATCTCTGCCTTCATTTACTGCTGACATACAGAGCCTGTTTTTCAGGTCACTTATCATACATCTACATAGATTTGCTTATGAGCTCACCCTTTGTGTAGAGGAGTAGAGCCTTAAATAGGAGTGTTCAACTGTTTAAAATATTTTGATTAAAATATGCAGAACCCATAGAACTATACACTTCTAGTTAGGAATTAGCTCTTTCAGGGAAGAGCTCCCCCCACCACCTTTTTTAGGATAGGAATTAGAATGGGGCTGGGAGAGGAATATAAGAAAAGCAAAGAAGGAAGGATGGCAAATGGGACAGTGTTCCGAACAGCTTGGAAAAAACTCCTGTGGCTCCATTGTCTCTCTAAAGCCAAAGAGTACAAAGACATAAGCAATTCAGCCCTTCTCCCATGATGGAAAATGTAAACCGTTGACATGGCTCCCCTGTTTAACTTGTTTAATTCTCATTTTAAATTCAGTACTATACTAGCCGTGTGAACTCTGAAGATTTCTTTAGTAATCCATTTTGTAGTTCCGAATCAAAAACAAAGTGAAAGGGTCTGACACAATTTGCTTTTATTTTTAGGCAAATCAACCCTGGTCATAGTTAATAAGGGGATTACAACCCAGACTAGGTCTTTACAGATGTAATGTAAATCAAGGGCAGAGTATAAAGAAACTGATCCCTTTTGATTGAAGTATGGTAAAAAGGCATAGAGAAACTAGAAGCAGTAATCTGATTGTATGGCAATAAAACCACCATTTTCTGTCTTTCAGATAAAAATAATGTGGTAAATCCATGCAGTTCATAAGATGTAAAGGCAGATAAAGGGCGAAGCCATGGCAACATATAGATTAGCTTGATGTTAGAAATGACACGTCTCTGAAAAGGGTGTAGAAATGGAAGCCCTTGCTCCAGGCTGTTGGCTATTATGTGAGAACCACACAGACTTGGAAACTCGGATTAGGAAGTATGAAAGCCCTACTTGTGGCCTGGGATGGTTAAAGCAAGAAAGAAAAGCTGCTCAGTTCTTGCTCATTGGTGGCGGATAATATGGCAAAGGTAGATTTCATTGACTGCCTTTTTTAGAGATTGAGATTGGGTCTGATTAAAACTTCAGATCACTGCAGTTGTTAAGGCCTGCAAGATTTTCCTTTTTAACTCCTGGCCTAACAGCGGCAGCCATTCTGTAGGATTAACTGCACTTGGCGGTCCCTGCCTTAATCTATTTGGGCTTCAGGCAGGAACACGCTGGGAAGGAACAGAGACCAGAAGGGGTAGGTACGGCTGGAGTTATCTGAAAAGAAAACAGAGACCTTTTGATTTCAGCCATCTTTCAGAGCCGAGCCATCTCACACAGAGTAGGAGAAAAGGTAAACATTATGTATTGTTCCTTTCCCTCAGCCAGATAGCTCTTCTCGGGAGTTTTGTCATTCTCACCCTGGTGAAAAATATATATGTGTGTGTGTGTGTGTGTATAAAAGAGGGAATTAGGTTTCATTCGAGTCAGCAGTAATCAGTATGCCCAAACCAGTGGGCTCTATCTAGATGATATTTTACTCATGAATGTGAGTCTTAACCTTTGAGTTGAATGGGATAAGCGTCCTTCATGTAAATGAAAGGGTTATAAAAATGTTAGCACAACCAGCTTTAAAGTTTAAAACAAACAAAAATGCTGTTGAATCTTATTGCCCCCTGTACTGAACAACTTTCTAAATAAGCTGTACTTTTGTTTTTGCCTTCCACACTTTCCATTTTAGTCATTAAACAAAATAAGCCATTGAAGCCATGATTGGGTTGCATGCAGAGTGACACCCACAATCGGATCAAGCCAGAAAGGAAATATTTGCTTTATTGCCTCCTATTTGGTGTTTAAGAAAAGTTTCCCCATTTCTTTAAGAGAGTCTGAACTCTTAAGACATTGACAATACTGAAAGTTACAAACACCCCAAGTGTCTTTCTTGATGGAGTGTCTGGCTCAAGGGAATTTGGTGCTGCTGTTTTCTTAACAGCAACATGGGACCTTTCTAGACTAACATTCTGTGAGTGTCTGAAGATCTTCATTAATCCTAAATCATCTATTTCAGACCCATTTCTTTGATTTTTATTCCTAATTCTCAGTTAACTCAGCCACCTGTTTTGGGCTGTAGGTTTATTGCATTTATTGACTATTTTTCTAGTTATTATATTGTAGCTTTCATAGATTAAACACATTTTAAAAATTATTGCACATAAATTTCTCATATCCAATGTCTGCTACTTTACCTCTTTTTCTAACTTAATTCAGTATTCTATATCAAAAGATCCATTGCACTTGTCTAGATTCATCAAAGAGAAGGGACACCCCTAATTTACAAGCTGGTCACATCCAAGCACCTTGCATTCTACATTTGACAATGATTGCTAATGGCCCATTCAGCTAAAGTATTTGCTTGTTAACAGGGAACAGAGCATGATAAATGTCCAGCAAGCTTGCAGCCTCCTTCAGCTTTTCAAATGCAGACTGGTGCATATTTATGGCAGGCAAATGACAAAAGAAGAAATTGAATTGCCCTGGCCTCCAGGTTTCTATTAGGAATGGGGTTAAAGTGATTAAAGAAATAATGCAGGAAAACCCTGCCACTTGTTTACTAATCGTCATCCAATATTTAGCTTTGCGATCTACCTGTGTGAACATATTTCAGAAGTGTTAAAGGTAAGGATGGTTGGATCTGGTGAACCAGTAAAAAGTATAGGTGATCAATTATGAAACGTTTTCCATGCACACGAAATGCCAGATAAACCTATTTCTTTTGCTCCCGCAGAAAAAGAGCAGTGGGTCTTTATTTTTCTTTTCATGTATAAATTCAAATATGTAATTCTAGTTCACAGCATTTTGTGACAGGTGAATATATACTTGCTGATTTCAAATAGAAAATGGAATAGGAGAATGCTCCATTAAAGAAAAACAAGTTGTTTCTGCTCTTAGTAAACAAAATATGAAGAAAAATTTGCAGTAGTGAAGTATTAATAGCTTGCTGTTTCCTTTCTCTAAAGCATGAATAGATAAACGTTCTAACTATACCCAGTGATGGGTAGACATTCAGAATGCGGTGAAGGAAACACTGCCTTGCTCTGAAAACTTCACAAGTACTATAGATTCTTCATGTTTTCTATTTAAAAGTGTTAAACAATCCAGTTCATTGTCTTGGTTTAAGTTTGGTTGCATCGAATTTTTACTACAGTCCTTGTATCATTTTTCCTATACTTGCTAGTGAAGTCCGTATGGCCCCCGAGGCATTACTCTGCTTTTCATGTATGGACTACTCTTGTATCACCCCAGAGTAATTATGAGTGCTGCCCACATTTTTGAAACCAGTTTGTTAGTGTGTTTATGTAGGAGGAAAATGAATGTTTTCAGTCCCGAGGCTTCAACTTGTTAGGTAGGGGCATGCATTGCGGGGAGGTGGAGTGTGAAACTCCCTGATGTCTGCCTACTTTGCTGTTGCTCCCCAGTTCACACTCCCACAGGATACCTAACCTCTGCGCGTATCAGAATCTCTGACCTGCAGAGCCAGAGTGTCTGAAATGCCCCCTTCCAGTATCTTTGTGGCCACTTGTGTTTCAGCCCAGGAACATGAGGCCCAGCGTGGTTCCACCACCTGATGAAATGCTTCTGAATCTGGGTCCTTGCTTTTTCCACCAGTTAAGCTGTGGCCTGAAAACATTTGCCCCGAATCGCAGATGCCTGAGTGAGTAAGGCCAGGGCAATTATGTTCAAGGCCAGCTCAAAATGTATCTACCTACAGAAGAAATTAGAAAATGTCAGTTTTCACTTAACTACCAGAACTATATTTGGGGGATATTTTATGTAAAAGCAAGCGCTCTTAAGCCCTGATTTCCCCCTTTGTCTATGGGAAAATGGATCTTCATTAAAATGGACTATCCATAAATTTCATAATTTACCCTAGATAGTGTCCTCTCTTTTTGACATAGTAGATCGAACATAATTTCTTTAAAAGTTTTCTCTGTAAGCCCACAGCACTTTAAATACCTAGGACATAGGAAGATCATTATACACTGCACTGTCATGACTCACATGCAGATCTTAATCCCCTTCGCTGCCTTCCCTATCCCTAAAAGGTAGGGACAAGAATTGTTTCATTTTATCAGTCTCTACCTACTAGTTGTCACTGACATCCAGTGAATAGTAGTCGAATGAACAGACACAATCCAGATGTATAGTTCTGGCTGCCCACGTTGAGTTAACAAAATCACCTGCTTCTGAGGATCTACCTTTTGACCAGAGGCTCTAGAATGTTAGGGCATCAGAATCACCTGGAGGGCTTGTTAAAACAGGATTGCCAGGCCCACCCCCAGAGTTGCGGATTCCTGAGGTCTGGGTGGGCTTGAAATTTACATTTCTAACCAGCTCTCAGTTGATGTTAAAGCTGGTCTGAGATCACACCTTGAGAATCTTTGCCATAGATCACCTTTTATTGAAAACAATTCAACATTAGGTCATCTTCCTCTTAAAAGACTGTTTTGGGGGTCCCGAAGAAATCCGAGGTCCTTAACTCACTGCTTTGGTGCCCCCATTCTTAAGGCCACAAGGGCTCATCTAGATCATTGATAGTGGATAATTCATTAATTTAACAAGCATTTACGAACTGTGGGGCCTGTTACTAGGCTCTGAAAACACGAAGAACAATTTCTACCCTCAAAACCTTTAAATTCTAATGGGAGTAGAGGGAGTCCTATTGGAAGCAAATGCATTCGGTGCTGTGTTGTATGAGAACTATGTGCAGTGCGAACACAGAGGAAGGGAACGGCATTCACTCTAGGGGTATTCAGAAAAACAGCCCAGGGGAGAGGAAATTGAATCTGGAGAGACAACAGGCATCTCTAAGCAGAGTCATGTAGATTTCTGAAATAAAGAACACAGCACAAGTCAAGGTAAAATAACATTTTAGCTAAGGATAGTGTGTCTGTAAAGTGTATATCTGTAAGCATCTACATTATTTCATCTGAGCCTAGCTCAAAGACAGATCCCATAAATGGAAAAAAAATCAACCCTGTGGGATAGCTAACCCAGCAATTTCAGCTACCTTATTAATATGAAAATTAGCAGTACCCTATTTCAAAATGCCTGTGTTGATAATGGAAAGGTCAGGCAATTCGATTTAGCAAAGACAGCCAGGCAAGTGCTATTTTAGTTTAGTTGAGAGTACATACTTTGGAATCTGGCTGTATGAGTCCAACCCCAGCTTAGTTATTTTTTAGCTATGTAACTTTGGGAACCTTATCGTCTGTGTCCCTCGGTTGTCTGGTCTATAAAATGGGGCAAATAATCTAACAGTACTGAATAAAGGAGTAATAAAATTGTGGTCAAGATTTAAAGAGTTTAGCTCTGTGCTTTGCACAACAAACCAGTGAATGTCAACTACTGTTATTTAAAATTAAGTGAATGTCTACTGTGTGCCTGGCTCTTGATTCAATTTGCCTTCCACATACAAATGCTGAATAAATAAAATTAAAACATTAATAAAGATTATAATAACATGGCACTTTCACCTTTCAAAGTCTCTGATATTACATTGTAGCTTGTTTAGCTGCCAGACTTCTATTCATTCTTTAAGACTTTTCTGCTATATAAAGTACTTTATTTTCCTTCTACTACCAAATAGATACTCTTTTTTGCTTTCTACCCCTAATGCCTGGGCAGATTCACTTTGTATATTCTACTACAAGTACAATACGAAATTGGGTTGTGAATAAATACATGAATTTAACCTGTAAGGATGGACAATGTAGCATTTTTTGCATTAATGTTATATGACATTTCTTATTTAGAAAATGACCTACCTGGAGGACACGGTATGTTTTATTTAAAAACAGTTGCATATAGTACTATGCACCAGCTGCTGTTTTAACTGCTTGACAAATACGGACTCATTCAACCGTCATAGTAACCATCTGAGGGTGGTACTTTTAAGATCCCCATATTATCAATGGGGAAACTGAGGCACGGATTGGTTAATTATTTTGCCCAAAGTCCTATAGCTAGTAAGCGCTACAGTCTGCACTGAACCTGATTACTCTGGTTCCTGGACCCCTCCTAATCCTCTGCCTTTCTTCCTTATGCTGCAGTGTGGAATAATTAAAAATTGTGTATTAAGCATATTTTTTCCCAAAGCAGTACATACAAGGTGGATAAAAAGAAAGTTTGAGGTATAGTTCTTCCCTTGTCCATCTTGATTTATAGTCTTTCCTCTGATAGGCATACAATTCTAAATGGATCCGTTGAATCTTTGATAGAACGAGGTTCAACCCAATGGTGACTAGACCGTAATGAAAGTATATAATATTAATGCACTCACTGAGTATTATTCCTTTGACTATTAACATTTTCCTTTTAAAATTTTAAATATGATCATTTCTTTGCTGGGAGAAAAAGTCAGATTTTCAAGGAGAGTTGCATTTGGTTAGATGCTAAGCATGTGTCAAGCTAAGGAGATAGTATGACATCTTTTTTAGAGTCTAGTCACAATTAAATGCCATTTTATTTTGGATTTTGGGACGTGTGCCAGCTTCCAGCTTGTCAGAGCTGAGAAGACTCAAATCAAGTCCAGGCCTATTTCTACAGCAAACTGGGATTCTGGCTCCTTGCCTGTGGATTCACTCAGTATAGCCCATCTGGCTTTTGATGTTCTGCAAGCTTGGAGCAGTTTGTTTCAGGAAGCTGGGCAGCAAGTATTGGTGGGACTGGGGTTCTCTTGACTCCCAAGTGAGCTTCTCAGCGGTGGCTTTTCCCTGGGGCTTGTCATCTGCTTATACCTATAGACCTGGCAGCCAGTAGGAGATCTCAAACAACCAGAACTTTATTCCTTTTAGAGGGCCCCAGTGCATCCTCTTATTTTCTCCTTGTCCAGTTTCCTTCAGTTTTATTCAGTAGCAACCTGTTTGAATAATTTAGACTATTTTAACTTTTGATGGGTTTTTGTTTTTTTGGTCAAGGTGATTCCAGTCTACTTGCGGTGACTGAGCAGAAAATAAATATATTGTCCACAAAGTTCCAAGGGCATGCCATTCACATTTTTATAACATACACAGTTTTGGGGTGATATAAAAGGAAGTCAGTAATCCAATCGTTTACTCATTTTACACTTTAGTAGTACAGACCTGGCTATTGAATAGACTGCTTCATTTTTCTTTCCTCTCTTTTTGTCCTACGCTCTGGGCTGTCGCCAAGAAACTATGAAAGGTGCAGGAAAATGTCTCCTGTCATACACCCACCACAGCCCTATCTCTGACCCTGCTCTGGAGCCCAGGAAGGTGGAAGTGTCCAGGAGGCAGCCCTTAGGTGGTTGTAAAGCGATTATGCGCAGCCTTTATAAATTGTGTTGCTAGACCTACTATGCTTGGCTGACAAGAAGAATCTCCTCTTACATCAAGAGAGAACTAAAATCATTTTGTCTCTTCTTAAACCTTACTTATTAAAGTATTCATTCTTTCTTTACACAGATAGCTGTTGACCACTCATTCTGTGTAATGATTGGGGGCAGGGGCTGAGGTCCAGGAGAAACATTGCAGGCATAGTCCTAGAGTCACACTTCAGCTTCAAGTGTAAGCACTGGTCCCCCTTGGTGTATATGACCTTTGCTTTCAGGGCTGTTTGCCTCACCAAAGTTTCATTCACCCGTAAAACATGAGTGAATTGTTTTTCAAAGTACACAAAGTTCTTTGAAATTAAAAAAAAAAAAAAAGTGATGATGGGAATGAAAGGGATGGGAGGGGTTGGTAGAAAAGATACTCCCAAACTCTAGGTTTTGATATTGCAATGCACTAAGATCTTAATTCCATTTCTTTGAGTTGTTAAAATGCCAATCCATTCCTTGTGTGATTTACGTGTGCCTTTCATCTCTGTGATTTTCCCACTCGGGTAGATGATCAAATAGATCTCCACACTCATATCTAAAACAACAGAGAGCCAGCTGGAAATGCCCTTTAAATTTCTATATGAAAGCAATTTTTTTTCCCCTGGTGTCTCACCTATAAATAACAAGAGTTCCACCTTCCTTTATAGACTACTAAAAGCATAGTTTGAAACAAGACCGTACAGGTGCAAACAAATTACAGTTGGGAAAGAAGCTTGCGCTGTCTCTTGCCTCTGAGCGTTGTAAAATACTTGTTTCAATAATGGAGCCAGCGTGGTCAAACCAGCATGACAAAGGTTGGCCTTAGTGATTCACTCCCTATTCACTTTCCCACTGTACGTCAGAGCATCCCAACCTTACTGTTCAAGACCCCCAATTTTGCTTTACGTAAATATAAAATTCATGGCATGGTTTTCTTTTTCAGAGAGTTTTAAGAGAAGTATTTAGATAATAGATAACTTTTCCGGCCTTAGCTTGCTATAGGTGGTTCTGTGAATTCCAGGTTTTTATAACAGTGAAAATCATAGTATGGATAAAAATTAAATAATTACTTGTGTAATTTTTTTCAAAGAAAGTTTAAACTGTGAAAATACTACCTTTGAGCATTTAAAAATAAAATTTTCTTTAGCTACCAGTGTTTTGAGCATTGTATCACAAATAAAAAACAAGATTAACATCAAAAGGAGTCAGTTTTCATTCAATTGTGCAGCATCACAGGGTGCGAAATTTAATATTATTTTGACTTGTATGGTAATTGTAGAACGACAGAGGGAAATGGATTGAGTTTAAATAAAAGTATACACATCAGACACACACTGTAGAATGCAAGGTCACAGGGCCAAGAATGGGACCCTCTAGTTCTGTCACTGCAAATTAGAATTTTATGAACAAAACTTTTTTAGACTAGTTTAATACTTTTTTCAAATGTATGCATAGATGAAGAGGCACAAATGTTGTTTGTCGCACCTCGCCTTGAAGAGTTGCTGAACTGGTTTGTGCACCTATAGGTTCACAGTGCATTTGAATTTCTGTGTTTCTCATCTTTCCTTTTCTTGAAAAGATTTTGCTTGTCATTAGTGTGAAGTTTGAAATGCACACCCCTCCTCTTAGTTATCGGATTTATAACACTTAATGGTCCCAAATTGTATAGCCTGCTTTTATGCCCCTTTTCTTTCCCTTGAATAAATCAGGTTCATGTTGCACATAATATTTGTTTTAGAAAAGTGTGAAAGACGGGGCACCTGTGAAAACAGGCAATTGTTCCAGCACACATACACATTGGAATTAAAGCAGAAAATATCAATTAAAACCTCCAATTACTACCTTATTTCTTGGTGGTTTAAAGCCCCTGAGAAGATAGTGGTGCACTCACTTGAAGTTTTAAGGGAATTACTTGTTACTCCAAGCAGTGGTATCTGGTAATCTAATTCTATATAAACTTGACACCCTATAGCTACACCCCATTATCTCTCTGGTTTCAGAATATGTTTGTGCAGAAATTTGTTCTGATGTAAAAGTGCAAAAGGGGGCAGTAAAGTGCTATCCACAAAAAAGGAAATTTTTTTCCCAAGTATTTCTTATGGCCAATATAGCCTAACTCTTTTTTGGGCCCTGCGTTTATTTATTTATTTTATAACAAACTCTTCTGTTTGAGGCATTTAGAAAATTTCTTATTAAGCTGTAGCAGCAATCTAACATTAGAAGACGAAAATAATGTAAAACTGAATATCCTGCCTGTTTATGCAATGTGCCATCAAATGCATGCACACATGAATTTGTCATTCTTCCAGAGTATTTATATTCCCAAACTCACAGAGCATTTCTGAAAGGAATCTTGGGCTTCTGTGTTAATGCTATTCTAGCTCCACATAGATGTGGAAGGCCCAAATACACGGTGAAGTTATGGGTCAAGGGTTTGGGCCTATCCAGAGCAATATGCATCTTTTGTCAGGAGGTAACTGGAAAGACTAACCAGTTACAGCAAAGCAGCAGAGTGATTTTTCTCACTCAGAATTTCAGACTAAACCAATTTATAAACTGACTGTTCTTCTTCCTTGCAGCCTTTGACATTTTAAAAAAATGAAAATAAAAGCATTTTTTGGAAAAAGTACATATTTTCCAAAATACAAACTCAGAGTGTACTTAATACAGAACTTTGACTTATGTATAAACCTATTGTATGATGTGATAAGATTTTTGGTGTGCCAGCCGCTAAGGTAAACCTGTTTCTAAAGCTGCGGTTTAGATTCCCTAAAATGTTAGCCATTTCCCGGATTTGTGATAACATATAAACTATCTATCCCATATTTTTCATGTATTTTAATGAACTAGTTGTACATGGCATACAAGTCATTACTACAGCTTTCATAGACTTAAGAACTGATTTGTTAAATAGACCACAATTCAGGCTGTAATAACTTTATTTAGTTGCTCTCTAAGGAACTGCATCAAAACGTTAAAAAGTCTACAGGCTTTAAATATTCTAAATGCTTATTTTTAAAGCCAAAGTTATGAAATTTGCTCAAGAATACGATATATCTTTTTGAAACTGTACACAAATAATTTTCCAATCTATCACAAAGTCATTTAGTGTTTATTGCAGAGGATTCTGAAAAACATGGAAAGCTAAAAATCATCCTAAGTCCACCATCCAGTAGCCCATAGCAGTCTCAGGTAAAGACTCAGTGTTTGATCATCTGTGTATGTTTTCTGTGTCATTAGCAAAATAAGCAGAATAACATACCACATATCGTGTGTCTGTATATATTCTCAACTGAAATTAGCCATTTACTCGTAATAATCACATATTCTAACGATATAATTTTGAAATAAAAGGAAAAGTAAAAGCAATTCTCCATGAAAAAAGTAATATTTCTTTACTTATGACTTTTTTGGCAATTTGCTCTAGAGATAGAAGACCATCATGTGTATACAGATCTCCTGTCCCCTCAGTCTGAATACTGGCAGGATTTGCGCTGGTCCTTTTACTGTGGTGCCATGGTCCTAGTCTCAGGTGGATGATACCTGCCATAAGTTTGCAGAAATCTTAGACCTTTAAATAGATTTTTATGTGCATAATAGTAAATAGAAATTGCTCTGAATCTGAGTTGACACTTTTTATATTAGAACCACCGTTGTCATGTGTGGCTGGAGGGGATTTGCTTGACCCGGTATTTTGCTTAGATGCAGAAACTGGTCATTCCTGTCTATATCTTTTTATTCTGATCTCTTTCATTGTATCAGCTTGATATTTTTGCATTTGGTGACAACATATTGATTTGCCCTTATTTCCTTGGTAGTTTGGCATATTCTTCAGTCATTTACCTCCACATACTGCTTTCCTCGGGAGAGCCAGATCTTTTGTGTGTCATATACATTTTCATAGACTATATCGGCATCAAGAAGCCTCTAAGCGATTTGGCTGTTCTTCTAGGTTAACCTGCATATTTTGGGCAACCTTGAAGAAAAGTGAAGGAAGTCATTGGATGTTTGTCCTGAGATGCATGTGTTATGGTCAGGGGCAAATGCAGGGGTGGGTAGGGAAGAAAAGTGAAGCAGGAAAAAGGGACATCCATGGGGGATGGAGTTGGGGAGGGCAATTACAATTCCACTATACAGCTATCCCTAAGCATTTCAGCTACTGGCTTCCCATGGATCCTTTTGTTCCTTTGGGACAGGTTCAGGAGTCAGTCAGGCAATCATGTGATTTACCCTACAAGACCTGGTAATGCAATGCTGGTCAGTAGAAGAATTCAGACTTGAGATCGCAACGTGTGATGTTCTGGTCTATCAAAGAAAATTGCATGTCATGATTGCTGAACTCTTAAGTGGCTGGTTTGTACTTTAAATGCAATATGATACTATTTTAAACAAGCATTGATTCTTAGTGTGGATTAAAACATTAAAGAATATCGTATCACATAATGGCTATATTATAAAAATAGTTTCTACAACGATGACTATGAAGTTGAAATGTCAAGTTTATTAGAGATCTAATTTAGATTATTAAATATTAATGTCTGATTTAAGTTATTTATTAGATCGATGTAAAGTATCTCTCATGGAAGTATTAGAGTCTAGTTTGCAAAGTAACTTTTACAAACTTGGATGAAGTTCCTTAGATAATCAGAAGATAAAAACATATCTGATCATTTAATTTCAAGCAAGTTAACCCTACTCAGGGTTTCCATTTTATTCTGCATTATACCATCTCTGTACTTCATTCAAAGTCATCACATCTACTGTCTTGCTTGAGAATGATTCATTGTGAAAAAACACAGAAGTTTGCCTATTTCCTTTCAGCATACCCCACTCTGGTACTATCCCAAGAAGATCCTCCAGTGAGAAGCAGAAAGCCACCAATGTCCAGGAAGTAGTCCTGAGCCCCAGTTCTCCTGATGGGGACAAAAATTCAGCTCCCCCCTCCCCGCCCCTCAGAAAGGCAGCAAGGTGACTATGACATTGGGTAGTTAGGCTCAGAGAAGGAACTGGCCTGACAATGTTCTCTCTCCTGTATGGGACATGAAGCACTTCTTTGGTTTTTGCTTTGTGTTAAAAACCAATGGGCTTCATTAAGTAACACCTTAACCACTTTTTGTTTGGGAATTAGTTTAATAACAACAACCTCACCTATGTGGTATGGTTTGTAACTATGGGCTTTTCCCTCTGTGTTCCTTTTGGTTACAAGGTGAACATTATCTCTTCACACAAAAAGAAATCTGTATTTGACATCCACTATAGATAGCCAGTTTAGTAATAAAATTAGAAAGTTGTCACTACTATCGTTCTTTTTTTTGAACACTTCCTTGGTCAACAAATGATAAATTTATTATTGAATATTACAAAATATTTGGGGTCTAGATGTGATGTGTAGTCTGACGTAACACATCTCTAAGCAAACTTGAGGTAACAAAATCCAAATATAAATAACCCAGCTTCAAAAATAAAACTCTATAGTTACTGACTTGATCTTAACATATGGGATACATTGTTTTCCATTCGAAAATGTTGTTATTAAGAAAGTCACCCTATTTCTTTTCACTTAAATTCTGCGATTCTCATAAATTGTCTGGAGTCTATCTGTAATATTACATTTAAAACACAAATTCATGTAGTCAGTCAGTTTCTTTTGGTCCTTGGCCTTCTGGGGAAAGATAGAGATACCAGATGGCTGCCTGTGTGAGCTGTGGTTCCAGGTGCTCAGCATGGAGTTAGACTCTGTGATGTTCATAAGTCAGTGTATATATTGCCTTTGAATTTCTTGTGATTTTCCTTAACTTCATGGCTTACCTATGAAAAGCTCAATTTAGAGAAAAATAAATCTCACAAACCAGATTTATTCTTATAGTAATACAGTGAGAACTGAAAAGTGTGCGGAGAAAGAGGGCTTTTCCTGTTGTGTTTCATGTTTGGCACAGGTGTGCCTTCATCTGGTTTGCGTGTTAGGTATGTGTGCAGCGTTTAAATGAAGACAATGTGAGTAAGGTGCTTTGATCAGAGTTTAGCAAAGAGTAAGTGCTCAAAAGCCAGCAGCGTTTTTGTTATTAGTCGTTCTGGAGGTGGTTAATTGCCTTACATTTTTAACAGAAAAGGATTGTCAAAGACTGCTGATACTCATAAATCCTTCCAAAGAGAACGGGTCTGAAACTCCATCTGCACTGCTCCTTGTTCTCCAGAAACAACATCGTGCCTGGTTTGATGTCTTCTGGAAATCTCATCTCTGCTGTCAGCACACCCCCGTCCCAACTCCAGGTGGCCCTATCTTTAGAATTCCTTCCATGCTTGTAATCTGCAAATAGTTTGTGACACTTAATTTTTAGACTTAAATTTATTTGTTTATGTCTTGGCTTCCATTTGTTCTTTCATATATATGTTTTTTTCAACTAATACATTATTTATTGAAGTGCTGCCATGTCAGCCCTTGGGCAGTCAGTGTTGAATCAGACATACACGGGAACTCCCTGCCCTCAGGAAGCTAGATTGTACATTCCTAGATGATCAGGATCTTCTACTTTTTTGTCACTCAGAATCTGGCACAAAATGTGTTGCTTTCGTTATTACACACACGTTACTTTTGTTTGCTCCCATGTTGCCTTAGAAATTGTGAGTGTTCCTGCGAGGCAAAAAGCTTTCTGGGGCTCAACTGCACATCGTGGTAACAAGGGCAAGGAATTTGTGATTCGGGCTCAGTGCCCGACCGCACCCTTTGTCTACTGAGAAACCGCAATCTCATCAATTCAAGTCACTGGTGTGCTGACTGGTTTATGTACATAACATCTATTTATGCTTAAAAATTAAAGCACTCAAGGACTGGGATCTTTTTGTATGGATTTAAATAAAGAAAGAATGATTAACAAAAACTCTTGAAACAAATTACCATTTAGGGAAAAAGATCAGATTCTGGCCTGCCTTTTGCCACAATGTAGTCTGTAGAGCAAACTGACTCTTTTCAAGGCGTTAGGAATAATGGGTTTTATTGCAATTCACTTTTTCATGAGCAGATAAAATATGCTTATTGAAATTTGAGGTTCCTCTTCTTCCATTTCGATAAGCCATCCCATGGGTTACACCTCCCCGTACATTGCTCCCCCATCACTGACTGTTACTGCTTTTTTATGTGATTTGTGCCTTCTGAAAATATGGTCTAAAAGTGGAGATCCTTATAGCCACACCTGCCCATGTGTCATTTGTTCTGGGCCTCACTTCATCACCACCTCAGTAACGTTGTAACTCAGCGTTAGTGAGTGAAGAGGGAGTCATGAGGAGTTACATGGGTGGAGAGGGAATCTCCAGTGAGTCTGGTTAAGCAGGAAGAAAACCTATCTTACGAAGGAAATGGGATCTTGAGAGCCAGACTTCAGACACAGGGCATGACATGGGGGAGTTCTAAAGTGTGCAGAGATGATGTATGGCTTGGTGGGGGTGGGGGAAGTGATCCGATGTGTTTTCTTAAAAAAATGGACTGGTTGGACAAGAAAATGGGTCCATCTGTCTGCTAGGGATCCTGATCTCTGAAGCCTGTACAAGCCCCTGAGGAACTGGACCATGGTAAAAGCTGATGGGTATGAAGGTCAGAGCTTTGAGAGGAGACAGGTACAGACATCCAGGCCACAGACACTGGTTATGATTTAGAAGCACTTCCAAAAACAGCTAACATGTGATCATTCTGTGCCAGTTACCAAGGAGCAGATTTAGGATAGAAAATGTTTGGAGTGGGGTAGTAACCACAGGCAAGAATTGGCCTTTGTTTCTTAGAAGCAGTGAAATAAAACATGAGAAAAAGGATGTGTCAGAAAGGTGAGCAATATAATGCTCACCATATTTCATTTATACTAATTGTCAGGCATCCTGACCCAACTTTTTAACCACAGGGACACATTGGAGTCACTGTGGGACACAGGGGTAAAGACTAAAAAGCCTCATCCACAGTCATTCTGGTTCAGTCCTTCAGTCCCTCCACCAGAACTCAGGGTGTGTTTTAGCCATGAAGAAGATGGGATTGCCTGGAAAGACTGCACTGGCACTCAGGAGATGGAGGGAGTACCCAGGGAGTTCTTTAGCCCTGGAGTTGAATTTTCAAAGTGTCTCCTGAGGAAACTGACCAAGAAATGGCCAAGAAGGTCAGAGAGAAGCTCTTACTAACTGACGATACTTCCTTCCCTTCCCCTTCTTCCTTCCTTCCTTCCTTCTTTCCTTCCTTCCTTCCTTCCTTCCTTCCTTCCTTCCTTCCTTCCTTCCTTCCTTCCTTCTTTTTTCCCTCCCTCCCTCCCTTTTCTTTCTCTCCCCTCACCCCACCTCCCTCTCTCTGAATGAAGAAATGTCATATGTCCCTGCTAAAGGAGCTCAATAAAAAAGTAAGGGACCACTCTCTCTTTGGGATTGTAAAATAACATATTTCCAAGGAAGGTGACAAACCAGCCTGCGACATGCATTTTTCCTGCCATAGAGTATTGGTTTTTAATATAAATCTATAATGTGATTTCTGTTCTGTGATGCTTCATAACCAACCTCATGCACTTTTCAGAAAATTAATGCCATTCATTAGCATAAATCATAACCTGTTCCCTCAGTATGAATTTGAAATTGGGGGTGTCCCATCGTTCTGGCTTTCTCTCAATGAATTATGACCCATTAATCGTCATGGCTTTAGGCTTCCTTGGTTAAATAGAGGGTTGGATTGCAAGAATTCAGACATGATGCTTTGTTCTCGGGCTTTAATATTTTAATGAGCCTGCAGGCTTGGCTGCTTACGGAAGGACGAGCTGGGATTTCTAAGTGTGTTGTTAGTGTTAGCACTTGTAGAAGGATGTTCATTAGGAAGCTCTTGTTTCAGTTTCTCAGAGAAACTCCCCATTAAGAAAGATCTTTCAGCAGCATGGCTAGCAAAAAGGAGAAAAGGGAGGGGAGAAGCTTTTAGCTGTAAGCATTAAGGAGATATTGTATCAGTAATCTTAGTTCTAAAGACTTGCTTCTAAGAATTAATTGGAGCAAATACATCTCAAGGGATGGGGGAAAAAGGGTTTGTGGAGCAAGGATAAGAGTTGCTGTCCTTGCAAGTCAGGAACTCTTCATCCTGCAACTGAATCAATACTACAACTAATTATTTCTAGTTATCTTTTATGGGTTTGTAAGACATTTCTTTTGTTCAGTGTAATAAAAAACCCATTGTTTGATCAGTGACTGACTAATTATGATAAGTAATTTGAAACATTCTTGATGAAACTTGTCTGTTAATTAACATCAACAGCCAATGGAAACTAACAGGACAACACAGTATTAGTGCACCCGCTGTTCCCTGGCATCGATGCCATCTTTCTGCGGCATGCCCAGTAAAAGAAAGCTGCCAATGGTTAAAAAATAACAAACAGGTGGGAAGGTCTGACTCACCATGGAAGAAAAGTTATTGTAAAGTTACACAAAGGAGTACTGAAATATTACAAGCGAGGAGGTGGTAAAAAAATGTCAGGTCGACTGATCCTATTGCGTAGGCTGAGGAGAGTGGATCTTTCTTTTTTCTTTAAAGGTTAATTCCTAGCTACATTTTTTCCATGCTGATCTGAACTAAGATACCCTTGGTAAATAAAAGTGTGGATCTATAAAATCATAGTTTGGAATTATTGACATCGTCTAGCTATATTGTAATTATTAATACTGTTAACTTTTATCAACTCAGCGTTTTGTTTTGTTTTGTTTATGCTTTTAGATTTCTACCTGGACAAGGACTGGTACTATACCCACAGATAGGAGACAAATTGGATATTATTTGCCCCAAAGTGGACTCTAAAACTGTTGGCCAGTATGAATATTATAAAGTTTATATGGTTGATAAAGACCAAGCAGACAGATGCTCTATTAAGACGGAAAATACCCCTCTCCTCAACTGTGCCAAACCAGACCAAGATGTAAAATTCACTATCAAGTTTCAAGAATTCAGCCCTAACCTCTGGGGTCTAGAATTTCAGAAGAACAAAGATTATTACATTATATGTAAGTATAATCCTATTCATTTATTATGTAGAAATTAGGATAAGCTAAATAGGTTTGTATCAATTTTTGTTTCCTTAAAATTGTTATTTTGGCAAATAAATGGTGAGAATCTTTGCTGAAAATTATCCTCTGTTTTTTGAAGAAACCATAATTGAATGTGAGACCCTGTACTAATAGTACTCATTAAATATAAATACTAAAGAGAAAAAGCCTCCTAGAGTCATTATAGTATTGAAATAAATGGCTATGTATCAATATAGTCAGCATCTGTACTGATAAAACCATTTTAAGGACCGTCAGTGAGATATTGATGGGTAAATCTTATGCTGTGACTTTTCTCTTCATCCATTCATCCGTCTATCCATTCAGTCATTCATTTAGCATTTACTCCGTGCCAGAAACTGTACCTAAGTGTTAGGGATTCAACAGTAACAAGATGGTGTATTGTTATCCTTTCCTTATGAAGGTACCAGTGAGATGGAGCTCATAGGTTTGAAGGAGGGGGTTTACAGGCAAACAATTACTCGTAGGCATGCCAAAACCAGATTTAAAAGAATAAGACAAAACTTGGATTTGCTAAATGAATTACTTTTTTGGAAATCTATATAATTTGACACATTATTTCAGGAATAGATACTGTGTATCTTTTGGTCATATCTGAGATGCTGTTCACTCCTGAAGCTGTAAAGTCAAATGATGCACCCTTTGGTGTGCCTACTAAGTGCAAATCATGTCCTAGCACAAGGCCAGGGTCGTTCCAGAGCCAGTGTTTTGCCAGGGTGCAGTCTGAGTGACCAACAGCTATTCACATCACTCAAACAATGAAGTATTCTTTTTCTTAATTTCTTTGGTTTAAATTTTGCTCGTTCCTGAGTTGGAGTCTCCACTCAAATCTTATCATGGACTTCAGTTCTTTAGGGAATGCTGAATTACTGTTCGTTGGCTATGCCCTCCCATCTTTTGTGATCAGATTGAAACTCTGGTTTTCCAAACCTAACAGCTGCTCTCTAGAACACAGAATCAATAATTCACTGAACACTGATTTAGTGCTCAATAACATACTATTTTTTACTACATTAGTAATTAAAACAGAGGTGGTCAAAGCCGTCTAATTATCTCGTTGTCCTTTGCTGCGAACCTGAAATGCCACAGAGACTGAAAACCTATTTTTAAAACAACTTGATATACAGAGTGTGGGTTAGCAAGAATCAATAACAAAGTAAAAGGGAAAGTGGTAAGTTATATCTTTAAAAAGTAAGTATCATAAAATGAAAATAAAGGCATTCTGAGGGATGAAACAAGCAGATGGGTGGCAAAATGTGCAAAATAATAAAGAAAATAGAAAATAATGATTAGGTAAGATAAATGGAAACCTTAAGCTTTTGGAAGCCTAGCAGTATTTTTTTTTTTAAAGACTTTTCAAGTAAGACTGTTTACAAAGAACATTAATGTTTAGTGTGCCATTTGCAGGGAACTGAAAGTGACCTCATGTGAATTCACTAAGTAGGGTGGAAGAAGGAAAGAACATGGGGTAGGGGGTCCTGAGGAGTGGACGCCCTGGAGTATCAGACATTCAGTGTTAAATGTAATGTCACTAGACCTGCACGTGCGGCGCAGGACCACCGACTGGCTCTTCCATGCAGGTCGGCCAGCAGACCCAGATTCTCCCTTCTAATTTTATAGTTTATGACGTCATGCAGATGGCTTTTTAAATTCTGAGTTCCCACTGAGTGCAAGTAGGATTTCAGCAAACATGGATTTATCCTCTAGTCTGGATATGCAGGAAATGCAAATAAACATATCATTTAGAAATGTCTTTTTGTTTAATGGAGTGGGCATTTAATAATGAATGACTTGTTATTAATACATAATAGGTTTGTATTTAGAAGCACAATTTAATATGTAATTGTAATATTAATCTACACAATAACGGCATTCTTATTTTTCTTTGTCTAAAAACTTGTTATTAGGTTCATTAGTAGGTAGCTGAGCTCCGCTGACCTCAAGAACTCTCTTTAGAGTTATGATTTATAGTGCAAAAGCATGTGGTAGCCTGGGATAAAAGAATCTTTCTTGAAATAGAGTTGAGGGTTTCCAGTTAGAAAACAGTGAGAGGCTGTTTGAATGCTCCTGGTTAGGTGATTGTCACAGGGCTAGGTGGTGGTCCCAGAGCTCAGAAATCAGCCAGCAAGTCCAGGAGACTCCAGAGAGAGCTCAAAGACGTCTGCCACCACAGACACAGGGAGGCATTTCCGATACTTGGGAGAATGCAAGTGCCAACTTCTCACCCACCTTACAGCAAAGCTCACTGATGTACAGCTTACCCTGAAAAGGAAGAGAATAATGAGAAGAACGAATTTTAAAATCGTTTAAATAGTTAATGTTGACTTTCTTTCTTTGCTTCTTCAAGAATCCCAAGGCACCAAAACATTTGAGTGTTTAAAAAGTGACTGCTTTCCACATCGAACAATCTCAGTCTCTCTCATACACACAGAGTCACATTCTACTTAAAATAGTACTGTACTAAGTAGCATGATGAAAAATACTCCAATTTACAAGTATTTTTTTAACACTTCAGATCATGGGTTCACTTTGAGACAGTTAACAGTACTGGTATTTTTGAGTTGCTGCAATGGCTACTACATGTGCTTAATTACAAATCTCAGTGTTTACTTAGTAAGTATCTTCATAACTAAGAGTTTTAGTATGAAAATCATCATTATTGTGTGCTGATTTCTTCCTGTAGGGAGAAAAAAGAAAAACGATAGTCTGGAACAGTGCTTCATTAACTCTGGTAGGGAACAATCCAAATTGCCAATGGACTGAATTGGTGCTGGGTAATTCCTAGATGAACTGATCGCAGGAGCACTGAGCCCAGAGATGTGGAGTCTAGTCCTGCTGCCTGAGCTTAACAAGAAAGTAACTTTATTTCTTTGAATTTTAATTTCTTTCTTCTCTAGAAACTGCCTTTGTTGTTGTTGTTGTTATTGTTCTGGCTAATGATGGAAGTCTCCAGTTTCCAACCTTTTTATGGGTGGACATATACATCTAATATAGGATCTCTTGTTAGTGTGGCTCTTCTCCAATTGAAATGGACAAGATCTGCTGTAAAATTTTTAAAGACATTTATTTTGATTTGTAGTGTTATCAGATTTAAAATACAGACATCATACTCTTCACTTTTAGAAATAAATATTAACTTTTAATTGGAAATGTATTATTAAATCTAGTGAGTATCCATCTGCTTAATTCCCTTAGGAGATGATATGATGAAATGCTGTGCATCCTCATTAGCTTTTCTCATAGATGGTTATTTGCTTTGACATGTGGCAAAATGATATATATGTTTTTTTTTTTTTAATGTTTAGAATTGACTTTTTCAAGTGACCTATTTCAATAATTAGCCTCGGGCCTTATTTCCATAATAAAATCTCCTAATCTTAAATGATCCAAAGGTAGGGATGTTATTATCATTTGGTCTGAAAAAGCCCCTGTTTTTTTTTTTTTTTTTACATTCTTAATTACCTGAAAACCATTAAACATTTTACATAACCTATAGTTATTTTTGTTATATCTTTAAAGCTTAAAAAGAGTTTATGAAATACTATCTGTTCTGAAGTTGCCCGTTGTCAAGGGAAGTCTGTTTCACTTCAGTTAATATTAGGAAAGCATTCCTAACTGTGTTCGCAGGCTTCATCAATATGTGTATCATAAAGTTTTCTTGTAGACACTTTATGTGCTTGGTTTAGTTTCCTTTTAGCCAGTGATGGAGCTGGATGAGTCAGCAATTTTGGTGTGTTGGCTCTTTGCAACATCCAACCTTATAAAGGTTCTGTGGATTGGTTAACCAACCTTAGCATAAAATCTTGAAAAATGCCTACAAGAAAGTTTTCATCATATTACCAAAATTATGAATCAGAGATGGATGAAAATGAATGCCATTGTGTTAGTAATTTGTAAATGAACAGTGGCCATGACAGAGTTGTTAGACAATACCACGTGCTCAGAGCACCTCCCAATTTAGATTTATGTGGCTTTTATGTTATTAAAAATCTGTAGCAAAGACATAGATTTGTGGAAAAATAATCTAAAAGTCGGCATTTCTAATGATTGTTTGATTAAAAGTTGTTCTATGACGTACACTCTACCATGTTCACAGCCATCCTTTCAAAAGCCATCCCTCACTTTCCACACCTTAAGAAACTCTTCCATGAGAAACCACTGAATGAGTTAGAATGAGTCACCATTTCTTAGGCTCTTCATTGGTTTAGTTCTCCATAGCAATTTTTTTTAATCAGAGCATATAAAATTGGAAGCCTCCACAGTCAGCTTTGCAGTGTTTTAGGCGTAAACTCCACTGCTGAGCAAAATTGCAAAATAAATTAAAACTTGCACACATATATAATGAAACACTATTTTAAAAAATCAAAACAGAAGAACAGATTCCATTTCTGTATTTTTGTTGAATATGTCTATATTTTGTTTTCCTTTTTTTTCTGCTTTTGATTTATTTATATCTGGGGAGTAGGTATGGCAAGTGCCAATAAAATATACTGATTGTACTGTAAACTCTTTCTCTAGCAAAATAGTTATGGGTGCTTTCAAATATCCTTTTACATGTAGATTTCTTTTAGAATATATAAAAATGTGTGGCCTCTGTAAAGTGGTCATATGCTTTAATTGATAAATTATTAATATGATAAACGTAACAAAAGCTACATTTCTGTCAAGTTTAGCGGTATGGCTATATCAGCCTATCGCTTATGTTCTCTGACTTTGGGGTGAAGATTTAGGCTTGATACCTTACGTGTAAATACTGAATTCAAGCATTTAAACACATTTTTATTTTTAACCTACAACTGTCATTTTTGTAATGGAATATTCATCACAGTCTTGGTGTTTGAGGGATGTACACGCACACACCACATAGACCTTCAGGTTAACATTGTAGTTAGAGTCTGGAGGCAGACAGACCTGGGTTCTTGAATGCCTGCCAGCAGGCTACTTAAACAGTCTCTACCTCAGTCTCTTCATCCGTAAACTGGGGATGATGACAGTACCTGCCTTCTTCTCTAGGTGATGTGAGTTTACACGAGGTAATATATATAAAGTTCTTACTTCCATGGTTGACACCAAATGGGCAAAACTAAGGATCTCTTTGGAGTGGGGGGTGATGTATGAGACTGAAGCCGGAAGGCAACCTACACTTTCCTGCAAGTCAGGAGAGGGAAAGATAGATTTAGAAAGTATCATTTATTTGAAAATGATCCATAGAATGAAACTTCATGGAGTTTACAAGTTTCAGTAATGCTACATAATTTAATTATAAGATCTTCCCTCTTTGTCTTCTTGGAGTGTTATAAAAAGTCCTTTTGTCCTTGGGCTTTCCTTACTGAGAAACATGCATTTATGTAGTTTTTTTGTCAGTAGATTTGCCCAAACTTGTTAACAAATCCACTGTAAGACTCAAAAGAGACAGGACCGGGAGGAGTCTTCCAAATGCATAATCATTTTCCCCACTTGCCATTTAACCAACTTTGCAGGGGCTTTTTCTCAGTTCCCTGTTATACAAAGGAAATGCTGTATTTATTTTGATAATTTCAGCAGCATCCTAATATAATATGAATATTCTTCTAGAGAAAAAAAAATGCGTCAGAGTTGTCTTGTCACCAGGACTAGCTGGGGAAGTACATCATTTCATTAGTTGGATAATTAGAAGTGTCATTTCTATTATTTCTTAACATAATGTGAAAACCTTTTCTGACTGTATTGAAGGCTCCTCCGGAGTATATCAGTAGGACTCCTTATTGAAATTAATATGAATAAAGCTTAAATACTTTGCATTTACAGAATAAAGTCTTGGCTTCTGTTTAACTGGAGATTGTGCTGAAAAACTTCTGGCTCATGGGTCTGATGGAGTCATGGCCATTTGGATATTTATCCCAGATCACTCAGTGTTTAGGGGGGGAAGGCTCTTGTAAGTGAGACTCTGTTCACATTCCTTGGTGTCACCTAGGCAGTAGTGACAGGTTATGTCATTTAGAGCTAAACAGAAAGAGTCCTGTGAACACTATTATTAATTGCAAAATAGCCAACCAAAAAATGAGATGATTCTAGCTCTTAAAGTAATGGAAAAGACTAAAACCTCTTATGTAAAATAAGAGCAAAGCAAGAGCTGATCAGAAATGAAGACGATTACTTAGGAAAAAAAGAAACTATTTAGGAATTCCTCAGAACGAATCTGCCTTTACTAGTTCATAAAATACATCCGAATATCTCTTAGCAACCTCCATGTATAGATTTTTAAAAGTTCACTTAGACTTATAGTTGAACAATACTGAAGACCTAGTACAAGCATGAGAACAAGTTTCTTAATAGTCTTTATTCATCATGAAGTTCAAAACTTAAAACAAAATAAAGCACTTTAAGGAATAGCCAAGAGGCACAGAGAGATATAAAAGGTTGCTTTGAAAAAACTTATTTATATTGTTTAAGAATCACAGTTTGTTACTAACATTCTGAAATCTCAGGCTGGGTGTTTGACCAGTCAAGGAGAAGTGTTGTGCCTCACATACTCTATTGTCACTTTGGAGTCTTGAAACAAAGGTGACAGAGAAATTTTTATCTCTGTGAGAAAACTGAAACTTAAAAAGTTTGAGTTGTTCAGTATAGTTCATACAGCCATGAAATGTCGGGGTCAAAATCTGAACTAGGGCTGTCAAGACCATTATACTAGAATCATTAGTTTATAACAGTGCCTCCTGAGTCACCAAGCAAATAAATGCATACACAGTGGAAAGAAAGATAGTATACATATATATCACATCACATACATAATTACAGTGAAGAGAGTATATGTACATACGTAACACATCCAAAGCAGTAGCAAAGAAGCTCACTCACGTGATCTAGATACCTAAGGAATTCTATGCTTGTATCAAACAAGCCAGGCCTGATGCCCTGTCCTATATTGTGTAACTAACTTCAGCAATAACTATCTTCAATCATATGCCCCAAAATTGAATTAAGAACATCCTACAGAACAATAGAAAAGGAGAAAGGGCCATTGCGGAAATGTGGTTGTAATAACAGTTTGTCAGATCATCTAAATTTCCTTTTTCCTTTTAGATCTACTGTCTATTGATTCTATTTCTTTAATAAGACCATGCTACTCTATTTTGTTTAATGTTATCAAGTATTTTGAGGCCCTTAATAGAAAGTTGCTAAATAGTAAAATTATTTTTTAAAAAGTTTCTCAAATATACAAATAGAGGGATTAAGAAACTAAAAATCTCCATAGTCAAGTATAAATGCCGTGATTTGGATGGATGGATGGATGGATGGATGGATGGATGGATGGATGGATGGATGGATGGATGGATGGACGGATGGACGGACAGACGGAGAGATGGCCTGATGGATGGATTGGCAAAACCTGTGGCAGGAGCATAATTGGTTACTTCAGGGAGGAACCGGCTGTATGTTGTTAAAAGACAAATGTGCTTCACAAATGGCTTTTTGCATTAGTGAGGTTGCCTAGTTTCATTGTTCCTGATATTAAACCAGGAGATGAAGGTATTCTTTTATTGAAGCAAACATGTGGAAAATTGCTCTGGATTCTTAGGGTAGAGAACATGTCCCCTGAACGGAATAAGGTTCATCTATAGGGCAAATTCAGACAGGGCCTTTTATTGGGGTTACCACTGCTGGCTAAATGGTCAAAGCAAATAACATCATGTCCATCTAAACTATTATGCTATCAGAGTGGCACGTTTTCTCATCCATAGTGTTGTATTCTAAACTGTCAGCAAACATTAATTCAGTCCCTGGTGAAGTCCTACCACCCAGAGCTGAACTCTGCCTCTGCTGGGTGTTTTCCACTTCAGTGCTGCGGTCTCGCAATTACTGGGTCATTAATATCATTGCATGTGATTAGTGACAGTAGAATGAGCAAGAGGTTTGTGAGATGTGCACCCTCTCCACACCATGAACTTTTTACTCTGGCCCTTTGCTACTAGATATTTCCATATTTCCACAAAGATATTTTAATGATTAAGACTGTTAAAAACTCAGGAGTGGGCAGTGGATTGTGTGCTAGGAATATAATTCACTCAAATGCATGCTTCATGTTTCAGAATATTTTCATTAGATATTATCACTATCTTTTGACCGAGAAGTCTCATTTTTAAAAATTTGAATACTTAAGCTTAGATAGACAATAGAGAATTATGTTTTATCTTTAGAACTCTTACATCATTCTTTTTTTAAAAAAACTGTGAGTGTGGTCATTATTATATTGAAGTGGTCATCTGGCCACCTATTTTTAACACACAATTCCCCTTGTTTAGTAGGTTTGGCCCCACGTTAAGGTTGACTCTCATGCATAAAGGTAATTATTCTTTTACTGTCGACTGTCACATTTTCATATTCTCATGATGTTAATTTTGTCTGAATCACTATGACAATTAGATAAATTCTTTTAAAACATAGTAGATGAAAAGTTTTTTTATGGATTCATGTTGAACTTTTTTAACCTAATAAGAGAATCCACCTGCATAAAATCATTATAACTTTTAGCAATAAAATCTTAGTCTTAACAAGGGATGTTTTTCCTCAACAGAATTCATTTAAAAAATAAAGACAATAAGGTAATGCAAGCAATATTTTGATGGGAAATAAAATAAACCACTCATAAATAATCTCATGTGTTTAATCATATTTCTGATAAATGAAAAAAAAAAGACAGGGAATTTATTGCCAGGACTGTTTGATATTTCTCAGAATAAGTGTTAGGGCACTGAGTTGGGCATGTGCGCGTACACACGCACACACACACACACACGCATTCACTACTTCCCATCTTTTTCACTCTGGTTTTATGTTATCACTGACTTTTCAGGACTAGTTATCAAAGATAACTATGACTCTTAGTATCTTCAATGGTTGTCACTTGATCTTTGTATATAGTTCTTAATAGTTAAAAGATTTTATGAGTAAGCTATGACAATTTGTTGTGTTCTAAATGTGGCATTTATTAATTTATATTGTTACTATTCTCTCAATAGATCGACCTTCCTCAATGTCTAAGTATCATATGATGTATGAGATAGGAGCTATAACATATATGATATTGGCACCTTGAGACTCAGTTTTACCTAGTATCCTCATGTCTCCTGTCTTTCCAAAAAAGTACTGTAAAGCGGCAAAGTAATATGTCATTAAATCTTTTAGTGAACACACAAGCACAGTTTACTAAACTGATTCAAGGTTATTACTTTTTTAAAAACTACTCTTTCTAAGCTGTCAATATAACATCCTATCATTTTTCAGGATGAACATTTGAAACTGAGGAAATAAAATTATACTGTTTTAGTCAAGAGTTATACTTGAGCTACCATAACTCATTTTAATGCTAGAATACTGGAGGGAAGGTCTAAATTGTGACTTCATTCTAAAATTTATTTTTCCAAATCATTCTGTCTAGCAGAGGAACTAATTAATTGTGTTATGTAGAAGTCACTGGGGCTAAGCCAGTTATTACTTCTTAACGCTTGATTTACTGCTTTAAATTTTCAAAACACAGCAATAGTGATGTGGTTTTAATTCAAATGATTCTTCATATCATACTGGAACAATGTTTTCTTGAGTAAGAAATACACACATCCTACATTATGAATAACTTATTGAGTGTTTTAACTGTGAACTATTCCCCACACACTAAAATCAGTTAATCAAATGCCAGTAAGAACTATTTCATCAAGTGAAGATTTTTTTTAAAAAAAGCTTTTGCAGATACATATTTCTTTTTGAAAATATTTTCCTTTGTGTTTTTCTTTCTTCGGTGAGTCCATTTAAGTATTTATAAAACTCTTACTCTAAGATCAGACATTATGAGATGAGATGCCATATGATTTGAAATAATGCTGATTTTTCTTTTTGATAGTACGCCAAGCAAAAATAACAAGGTCCTTGGAAAGTCATGATGATATATTCCTGATTTCTTTTACTCTAAAGCCACAGAGAAAAACATAAAAAGGAAGAAGTTAGAAGTGAATTTTTCTTCTTTTTTTTGGCACGTTATAGAGATGTTTCTGTTTCAGAAGTTATAATTAATTAAAAAAAGGCATTTATTTTTTGGCATCTAGTGAACATCATCATTTCCATGTTCAGAATTTTTCTCCTGTGTTGGTATCTAGAGGAGAACCATAATGCCCAAGACATCACATTACATTAATTTTAGTTCTAGAAATTGAATCCCTGTTTCTGTAGTACATATTTTGAATTTGATCACACATTTGAATTTTAACTGATGTCAGGATGCTAAGTAGATAAACCTTAGCTTCCTGGGTTGTTACGTTCACATTAAGTAATTATATTTTAATCAGCTCCCTTGTTTTTCAACTTAATCTCATTCCACTTTTTTTCTTTTAGACACTTGAAGAGTTATTAGCCCTAGTAGAAGAAAACAGTAGCCTATTTTGTGTATCATGTTTATTTTAATGTTCTAGCTTTACTTTCCATATTTGTCACTTAATTCTGCTTTTAGTTCCCAAGTTTGTCTGGTAATAGGCTTCCGGTTCTTCAGAAGACTGTGTTGAGCTCAAGGAGACTGATGTGTTGGAAGGCTTTCCTAAGAAATCAAAATTAGCAGGGCCAGCATATAATATCATAGTGGAAAAGAATAGTACAAAGAGGATATATAAATAGAGAATTTTCATAAAATGCTATTTGTTTCATCTTCAAATAAGAGCAAATATGTCATGTGCAGCTTTACATAAAGACAAGGTTTTCATTCTTAACTTGAAAACTGAACTTTGGTTTTCTTCACTCTGTATGCTTACTATCTTGGTGGACATCTTTGATGACATTGATAAAAATATTTGCTTTTGGGTGTCCATTAACCCCCTACCCCATCCTAGCCCCATCCCAATAAGCTATATTTTAAAATAGTTTGAAATATCCTCCAAATTATGCAAGTATATTGATATTTCATTCTTTCCATCATAAGCTAAGAAGTTATTATTCTGAAAAAATTTTTTGTGCTGCCCTCATTCCCAACCTGTTTGTGAATAAGACCCATATATCGGCCCCAGTCCAGCAGTTGAATTTTCCATCTGATTTGCACATTACTCATATGATAGACTGAAAACCACAGAGATCCAGTGCAGCAGCTTAGCCTCCTGGGATACAGAGTAGTAAGGAGCAAATGAAGACACGCTAAAATGCAATATTACTTCCTCTCCCTGGGCACAGTCTAAAAACCACAACCCAGGAATATTCTTGCCCTTTTAGTCTGCTTTACTCACTGATTCTCCTTTTCCCACTCAGGTAACCAGTGTGTGCTACTATTCCCAGTGAGCTAGAACTACAGATAAGTTTGTGTGCAAATTAGTGAGAAACCACAGATGGTGGCAGTGTAGTTTTCAGATGTAAAGAGAACTTTTAGGCAGTGTGAACACAGGGTATTTTTTTTTTGCTGAGTAGTGATCACCCACTGAAAACCAGACCCCGGGGGAACAATGTAATGATTGCAGTATACTCACTGCATACAATTAGATTTCCTGAAGCAAAAGCTTTTCAAAACAGGCTATAAAATGTATTTTTATTAAACCTATTTTCTAACTAGATGGAGAAATTTCTCTTGTAATTTTTAATTTTATAAAGTCTGTTTTTTTTCCCTCCTTGGGCCAAGAGAAAAAAAAATGCCTGGGCACTAAAAGCTTAAGTATAACAATTTTTTTCTGTCTCTAAATGATTAAATGAAATTTCATCCATTTAGTAATAGTGATTGTAGCGGGATTAGATAATACTGGTAGAGAGATACAAAGAAAAATAAATTATTATGAGGTAAAAATTTATTTTTACTCTTTTTTTCTGTGTTAAAAATTCCCAATACATTCCAATCAACAATAAAAATAATTGCAAAATTGTCTCTTGAAATAGAAATAGATTTTATTACCAAGCATTAACGATTGTTTTTTAAGTCAGCCACTAAACCTTTTAAAACTTCTTGGTGACTGGCTATTGCAGCAGAAATCAGAATATTAGTCTATGGCTTTATTTCAGAGGTCTCTGCCAGTAAAGAGGCACTATCAGTGCAAGACATTTTGGGATGTGCCAGTTCTCAAAGTGAAGGCACAGAGACCTCTAGAATTAGAACCATAGGCCCTATGCTCCCTGATAAGGTAGTAGAGAGAGAGAGGTTAATTTTTACCATGGAATCAAATATAAAATAAGTTGAAATTACTCTGAATTATTTGATGTTTGCTATAAAGCTTACCTTCTGAAGTTTCAGTTGGTAGTAACATCTTAAAACAGGGTTTTCCCTGACAACTTGGATCATATCTAATAGAGCAAAAATTTTTCATGGTGGAACAGCTAAGCTGTTTTAACATTAGTAGTGAATTTTTCAGCATCTTCCAGTAACTTTTACAACTTCCAGGTTGACCTAAAGGGAAAAAACTGTCCTCACTCACAGTCTTCTATTCCTTGGTCCACTCTCCCCTTTAACCTCCACTGTCCTGCACACCAGCAGCAGCCTCCACCTTCCAGGACCTCTGCAAAGACAGCACCTGTGGGTTTCCCTCTCTCCAATACCAGGGCTTGAAGGCTTTTTTTTTCTCCCCAAAGAATAAAAAAAATTTCAACTGTGACAGATGCAATGCAGTTTCATTGCCACAATTTTTTTCCTACCATCTCATAGTCTGTAGATGTTAATTTATAGATTACAATTTAATTTGAATACTTTTAGAGTTCTTTATAGTTGTGGGTTATTCTGACATTATTTTAGGGAAACCAAAGGAAACTCTGCACAAAGGCATTGGTATTTAAAAGAGGCATTGCTTACAAATTAAAATCAAAAGAGAAAGTCACTTAAATTATGTGTCCTTCTCATGCTTCCAAATTGACAAAGTAGAAGTCAGTAGTTTCTGCCTCTGCAGATGCTGTTTTTAATTATATTTTGCCAGTGACTCTTCTCTACGCTGCATCGTCTTATCCTTTGCGCTATTCATTTATTTTTTTTTCTTTCACACCAATATCTTTGTACTTTTTTCCTCAAGATTAAAATAAATATGTATTGTCTTCTATTTTTTTTCCTGTGCACCATCCTTCAGATCTTATTTTTATCATTTGTCAGCTTAGTGTTAGCTTTTAACAAGAACATTTAGTCATTTAACTTTGAGTTTGGGTGCACTTTTGCATGTGTATGTGAATTAGGAAACATTAAGATTTCACTTGAGTTAAGTAAACTAAATCTTTGAAACTGGCAGCCAAAAAAGACATCAGTTTTCTATTTTTTTTCTGTATGAAAATATATTTTAATATTTGAGAATGATCAAATAAGAAAACTCTAAATAACTAAGTGAAGATTATAGCACTGCTCTGTGATGTCCAGAAGTAGTTCCTGCTCACGGATATCTATACTGTACTAAGCCTTTAAGAGAAAAGGATTCTTTGAAATTTAGGCACATATTTGGGGGAGGGAAAAGGGAAAGAGAAGGATGTAGGAACAGGAAAAAAAAGATAATTTTTTTAGATTCATATTTTTTAGTTTTTAAGTATTTGTTTTAACTTATCTGCCAAACATTTTCTCAACAATCTACAAACGAACACTCTCTACTTTCTACCCACCCCACCCCCAAGTTATTATGGCAACTTTTGCCCAGTTTCCCAGGAGAAACTCAGTGTCAGCAATAAACAGAAGAGTGAGATATGATAGTGAGACTGAGAATTTTAAGGAAACACTCAGATAAGCAAAATGATATTTATACACATAAGAAGCAGCCATTGTTTTTAAGGAAAGCAGTGAAAGTAAAAGTTGGTAACTCAAGAACACAAAGACAAGTAAATAAGTGCCTTATTTTCCAACTCATATAATTATCTATGGCATGCATATTTCTATACATGCATTTAGAATTTGTCTGCTGACCCACCATTTGGAAAACAAACAGGCCATTTAAAGAATGTCTTTTGGATTTATTTTTACCAGAAAGTCTCCTTTTTTTTTAATGCCTTTAAAAGTATAATGTTAGTAAACAAAACTTTGATAATCAAAGCAGAGGATGATTTACATTGCAGAAATGTATTATGAAACACTTCCGTTCCTTGCCCCTTGAACTTTGGAGAAATGAAAATGTCTAGCACTCTCCACCTTCTTTTCTCTTGTGGAATTTGACCTGTAATTTGAATCTTGTTCCTCAGCAAAGTACCTGGCAGCCTCTTTTTACAGCCTTAGTTACCAAGCAATTCAGAGAACTCACTGTCCTAAAAGGACAGAACAATAATGTGTTTAAATAGAGTAGAGCATAGACTGTTTACAAAAAAATACTGTTAAGTGGTCAAATGTTCTATCCATCTTCCTCTTTCCCTCTTGAAATGGAAAGAGAATGAAGCCAGTGACCGTGAGGCAAATGGCAGCTAGAACCCTCACCTTATATCCTTGTTTGCCACGGGACCCTAACAGAGCGGTGGGATATGTGGGTCCTCCCTCTGTCCATCCAGAATTTCCTTAAAACAGCGACCTTGGTTGAAGGTTGATCTTAGTAATAATAACACATTCGTTCTTTCTAGGCAAGTACAAAATGGTGGGACAAACTTCAGAATTTGAATTCTAGTATATTTCTTAAGTAAGGCTCGAGAAAGAAGAAAAGGGTTGTGGGAGTCTCTCTTTTAGTGTTTACAACACTTGGATGCTTGACAAACAGGGAGCATCAAGCTAATTGTTCTTGAAGCAGGAAATCTGTAGTAGAGGAAGCAGGTGTTGTGTGATGATTACCATATTTTGAAATTACCGTACTATTTTGCTCTTTTGAGTTTGACCCCGAAATAGTCAGTAAGCTTTTGAGAAGATGCTGTCCCTTTTATCTATATACTAATACTAAATTAGTTGATTACGAAGGAAGGAGAAAGTGCTTAAGTAAATCTGAAACCAGATAGCATACATGCGGCAGTGTTGACAGTATCCATTTTCCTTTATTTCTTTTTATTTTATTTTTGACTTTCGGCATTCCATACTTTCAGAAAACTTGTGACTAAGAGTGAATTCTTATTTTTCAAATTGTTTTCAGACATTTCATGTTCATGTAAAGTTGGCTTATTGATTTCCTGATTTTTCTTTATTTTTTTGTTTTGTCCATTTTATTTTTAATCAGCTACATCAAATGGGTCTTTGGAGGGCCTGGATAACCAGGAGGGAGGGGTGTGCCAGACAAGAGCCATGAAGATCCTCATGAAAGTTGGACAAGGTAAAGACCATCTGCTGCTTCATGAAGCCACTGTAATCTGGTTGAGCCCCCCAGCTAGTGTGGCACCAGTATCGCTAACACTCTCCTTCAGTCACTCTTCAGTTTAGTTTTGAAAGCAAACCTTTCTCTGCACCTTGAGCCACTGAGATGTCGCCAAGTCAATGTAACAGAATTCTTTTATTGAAGATAATAGTTAAGGTCAGCCAGGTAGAATATCTTTTGCCATATATGTGTATATATATATATTTTTTTTCTTCTTAAAAGCAATATAGCTCTTTGGTTCGAAATTAAAATATCCAGAATGAAAATAGTTTTTTACAGTTTTGCCCATTTCTGCATCTTGACTACAGAAGACTTTTGTTCGTTGAGCCTTTTCACTTATAGATAACCTATTGTACAGAAAGAATTATTCTTCTCATTAGAAATTGGTACAGTAGTCAATCAACTTGCTCAGTTAAATTGAAATGTCATCTGCAATGCTCTGCCTGCCAAATGCAAGAATCCCTATAGTTTCCACAGATGGCCTCACAATCTAAACCTTTGAAATAACTAGAATAACCATTTTGTTTTAAAAGGAACATTATATTCTTGTACCTCATAGTACTTTGCATAAAGAGTCTTATGTTCATTGCTATTCATGCCTCCTGAGATGCATACCCAGCTCCTATAGCTAGATCTTATCAGATGTCTATGCTGTAAGTAATCATTTGTTTTTCATATAGATGCAAGTTCTGCCGGGTCAACCAGGCATAATGATCCAACAAGACATCCAGAACAAGCACCTGGTACAAATGGGAGAAGTTCAACAACAAGTCCCTTTGTCAAATCGAATCCAGGTATAGCAGCATGACCTGTGTGTGTAGGTCTGTGTGCATTGTACACTTGGTATCTCAGCAGGTAAAACGGAGTCAAAGCACTTCCCATTCCAGTAGGATTAACTTGTACTACCTCATCACTCAGTAATCATCAGTAATCATCACTCTCAGTTGTTATTAATTACTCGATAAAAACAAAATATTTCATTTTTACTAAAGTCCTACGTTCAAAAGAGTAGAATTCATCAAATGTTAGTGCTATTAATAGCACTACTCTCTCAGACCAAAGTTATTTTCATTGGCTGACACTTTATCATTCTGGTTGCAACACTAGCTTAAAGCCAATGTTAATGTGTATATATAATTAATGTTCTAATCCCTCATTATATCTAAGCCACAAAGAGCCTGATTGATCCTCTTGTTCATTTTAGATGGTAACATCTTAAAGTGTTGCATAATGGCATGTTTTTCAGGTGGTTATTTTTGAAAAAATGTTTTTTATATTTTCAGTGTAAGATAAACTATTAGATAGATCCGTGGCAAAAGTTTAGAATACTAGATAAAATTGGCTGTCATTTAACTTTATTTTCTTAACATTATTTGAACAAAGCTTTGTATTTTTTACCATGCTATTAGATTTGTTATGTGGTAGTTGTTGAGCAGACGTCAGCAGTTTTGTATTAGGAATCTTTATGCCTGGCTGGTAGTCATGTGAATTTAGCGTCTGTAGCAAAATTCCATCTCTTTCCAAGCGTTAAGGAGGGGAGTTGTTATTTCTAACTTTCAATGACAAGATGTGTCAAATTCTTGTGACAAACTGATAAATGGATAATATAACGATGCCAGGCAGTGCTTAACATTTGGGTTGGCAGTCTGTTCAGCATGAGAGTTTCTGCTGCCTCCCAAATATATTTTAAGTGTAAATCAAATAATACAAACGAGTTATGAGTGGAACATTTTCCTAGCCCCTCCCCATCTCTCCCTTGGCGTTCTCGTGCGCTCTGCCAGTGGGCAGGGCTTGCCTTGAGAGTGCAAGGCTGTTTGGATTCCCAGGAAGCCACAAGTTCTAGAAGGAAGCACAAGAGTAGTGCCGCATGGATAGCAAACACTGAGAATCGGCCACTTCCTTTTTTACTTCCTGCTGCGGCCGCAGGCTGGCTGACATGGGTTAAGACATGAGGCAAGATCAGGGTCTGGCTGTCACAGCCCATCCACGTGGTTGATGGACGATGATGTATGAAAAGGAAACGATGTGCTTTGGGAGCAGCGTGAAAATCCGACCTAGAGTCACATCTCCTTTCATATCTATTGCTGACTTCTGCCTTTTACATTTAGCTATTAAATGAGGTAATTAGTTTGTCAAAGTCTAGCTGCCAGTTAAATCTTTGGCCCTGCTTAATTTTCACATTTTAAAGGGCCCTAAAAGCAGCTCGTCAGCACTCGGGCAGTGATAACTGTTCTTTCTCAACTTGTGCAGGTTCTAGCACAGACGGCAACAGTGCCGGACATTCTGGGAATAATATCCTCGGTTCCGAAGTGGCCTTATTCGCAGGGATTGCTTCAGGATGCATCATCTTCATCGTCATCATCATCACACTGGTGGTCCTCTTGCTGAAGTACCGGAGAAGACACAGGAAGCACTCACCGCAGCACACGGCCACGCTGTCACTTAGCACGCTGGCCACACCCAAGCGTAGTGGCAACAATAATGGCTCCGAGCCCAGTGACATTATCATCCCATTAAGGACTGCAGACAGTGTCTTCTGTCCCCACTATGAGAAGGTTAGCGGGGACTATGGGCACCCAGTGTACATAGTCCAGGAGATGCCTCCCCAGAGCCCAGCGAACATTTACTACAAGGTCTGAGACTTGGCGGTGCCTTCGCTTTCCCGGAGGAAACTTACTGTCCCGCTGCCGCCAGCCCATGGAGGGTTTTGATGACCCCCTGTGTCTCGAGTGGACTGACGCATGGCGGGGGAGAGGGAACACTCCTTCTCGGAAAAGCCCTGTTGAGTTGGACAGCTTACCTAGTCTGTAGCGTTTCGGCCGTGGTGATACAGATGCTCAGCGACAGCTGGAAGACTTGTGTAGAAGATGCCCGTTCGGACTGCAGCGCTTGCCTCACACCTCTCATCCTCGAAGCCATGTGCTGCGGTCGCTCAGGCCTACACAGAAGCCAAGGGAAGACAGAGTAATTGGTAGATGAGAAAGAGCCTTGAGCATCCTGGGTAGGTGCCCCGGGATGCCAATGCCTGGAAACGCCGTCTTCTGCCTCGGGTGTGCCCCTCGATTTGTCGCATAGACCTCTGGCTGAGTGGGGCTTTTAAAGAGCTCTAGCCTTTAGTCCTCACTGTTGCACACTCCTTCTGTTATCCAGGGCTCTGCAGTACTTCACATGAGATTTCCTCTCACGCCACATTCTGCATCACTAATGGAACATTAATGTTTGAGGTCTCCTACTCCATCCATTTACAACAACAGCTACAGTTGAATGGGTAATACGTTTATAGAAATTGTGTTTGCTAATAAGGAACCTTCCAGTCAGATGCTAGGCTGTCAGCTGAGGAAGACTAGGAGCTGGTGGAGGGAGTGGGTGGGGGGAAAGGGCTGTCTGCAAATGCAGTTCAACGCTGCTGCCTCTTAAACAGAAAGTTGGGAAGGGGGAAAAAAACCCAGGTAGGTAGCACAGCACTTTGGTTTTGCTAAGATATTAAGAGGCAAGTAGGAGACACAACAATACACACAGTGGATTAAGGTGCATTTGAAGGAATTCACTCTTATCAAATAGCAGTGTGCAGGGAAAAACATAGTCCCTCTTCTCTGGGTGGAACAAAGGGGCATTGTCAGCAGATGGACAAACTTGGAGAGGGAAGAGAGGAAGTAGGCCGCTGATGGTAGGTTCCGGCAGGACTGTTGTGGTACTGGCAATAAGATGCACAGCTCCGAAGCTGTAGGAAAGTCGGTCTGCTTTGGATGATGTTTAAAGCAGACTCAGCTGCTATACTTATCACATTTTGTTAAACACAGGGAGAGCATTTAGGAGAATAGCAGAGAGCCAAATCTGACCTAGACGTTTAAAAGCCAAAGGTCAAATAGGCTGTAATTCCATCATCATTGACGTTATTAAATAATTGTCATATATCAAAAAGGTAGGTCAGATTCCCCTGTCCCCCCACTATCCCTTCCCCTCCCCTCCACCCCAATCGAGCCTTACAACACTTTGGTTTATGGTGGTGCTGTCCTGGCTGCGAGGACCCCGGGGTAGGTACTGAGCGAGGCCGCAGCGTGGGTGCTCTGTGTCAAGGTGAAGCACATATGGCAAACCTCTTAGAGTCCTTAAGACAGAAATAAATTATGATGTCGAGGGGGAGAAGGAGGATAGGACATATTTATAATAGGTATATAGAACACAAGGGATATAAAGTGGAAGATTTTTACTAATATATATTTTAAGATTGCACACAATATACACCAGAAGATGTGAAATTCATTTGTGGCAATTAAGTGGTCCCAATGCTCAGTGCTTTAAAGAAAAGAAAAAATTGGACAGCTACTTCTGGGAAAAACAACATCACTCCAAAAATAACAATAATGAGAGCAAATACAAAAATAACCAAGTCCTCTGAAGGCATCTCACGTAACTGTAGACTAGGAAATGCAAGCCCCAAACACCAGGAAATCGATGTTACTGCATCATATATTTAACAATGACAAGATGTTCCGGCATTTATTTTCTGTGTTGTGTTTTCCCTTGCCTTATGACTGAAGTGTTCACTAGAATCCACCTGGTCACGTGAGGGGGTTTCAGCTGAGAGTTTGGCTTTAGCTCCCTCCCCTTTTCTCCTCCTCCCAAACCCCTCCCTTTTGGGAAACAAAATGAGTAAACAGGAAACCTACTTTTTATGTGCTATGCAAAATAGACATCTTTAACATAGTCCTGTTACTATGGTAACACTTTGCTTTCTGAATTGGGAGAAAAAAAAGATGTAGCAACAGCATTTTAAGGTTCTCGAACCTCCAGTAAATACCTGCAAAAATGAGTTGCAACAAAAATTATTATTCTCTATTTCCTGAACCTGAAAATGATGTTGGTCCAAAGTGCGTGTGTGTATGTATGAGTGGGTGTGTGGTATACATGTGTACATATATGTATAATATATATCAACAATATATATTATATATATCTATATCATATTTCTGTGGAAGGTTGCCATGGTGACCAGCCACAGTACATATGTAATTCTTTCCATCACCCCAACCTTCTCCTTTATGTGCATTCATACAAGATTTTCTTGTAAGCCATCAAAAATTACCTTTAGGATGGGGGAGAGGGGTGAGAAGGGGAAAAATGGGAAATAGTCTGATTTTATGAAATCAAATGTGTGTATCAGTTGGCTACATTTTGGTTATATGCTAAACTGTGAAAAATCAGATGAATTGATGAAACGTTACCTGCAACCAATTGAAAAGTGTTCTGTGCGTCTGTTTTGTGTCTGGTGCAGAATATGACAATCTACCAACTGTTTCTTTATTTGAAGTTGGTTCAGCTTTGGAAAGTTACTGTAAATGCCTTGCTTGTATTATCATCCCTAGTCACCCGACTTTGGAATTTGCACCATAATGTTTAAGTGAAGATGCTGTAAATAGGTTCAGATTTTACTGTATATGGATTTGGGGTGTTACAGTAGCCTTATTCACCTTTTTAATAAAAATACACATGAAAACAAGACAGAAATGGCTTTTCTTACCCAGATTGTGTACATAGAGCAATGTTGGTTTTTTATAAAGTCTAAGCAAGATGTTTTGTATAAAATCTGAATTTTGCAATGTATTTAGCTACAGCTTGTTAAACGGCAGTGTCATTCCCCTTTGCACTGTAATGAGGAAAAAATGGTATAAAAGGTTGCCAAATTGCTGCATATTTGTGCCGTAATTATGTACCATGAATATTTATTTAAAATTTCGTTGTCCAATTTGTAAGTAACACAGTATTATGCCTGAGTTATAAATATTTTCTTTCTTTGTTTTATTTTAATAGCCTGTCATAGGTTTTCAATCTGCTTTAGTTCCACATTGCAGTTAGCCCCCAGAAAATGAAATCCGTGAAGTCACATTCCACGTCTGTTTCAAACTGAATTTGTTCTTAAAAAAATAAAATATTTTTTTCCTATGGAAAAAATGCCTTCAAAGTATTTTCCTTTTCTTTTTTCTTTTAATTTTTCTTCCTTTTTCATTTGTTCTTTTAATTTGCCTTTTCCTACTCTGTTCTCTATCATTATAGTTATCTGGAGTCCTCTGCCTGTGGGCATTTCTGTGCCCATTTTTCAAATCAAGACATGCACATAATGTGAGTGTTAATCTTGCAAAGAGCCCTGGGCCCACTGGTTTCCCCATAAAACTATTAGAAAAGGTCTCTAATTTCACCTGGATTGCACAGTCTAAAGAGCGACCTACAAAGCGAGCTATGAGAGGAAAAGAAAGGAAACACACTTTTGTTATCTCAATGCTAATCCAGGTTGGTTTAGTTTCCATTCAAGCAAAGCAGTTTGCTATCGACAGCTTCATTTTTCTTCATGAAATAATCCCAAGAGGAAGGAAAAAGTCAAATGTCCTTTGTAAAAATTCAACATCGATTAAAGCATGTTTTGTGATACTGGATTGAGGCGAGCCAGAGGCCAACAGTCAATTCAACCACATTTCCAATGCTGGCCTTCCTAGGGAGGGTGACTGGGTACTTTTAGGGTTGGAAATGTTTCCCCTTGCTCTCGGGGCCTTTGGGGTCTCAAGACTGAGATCACCAGACTTCCCTCAGGGGAGATCTTCACCTGTAGGATCTGAGGGTAGCAGAGTAGTCAGGGCAGAAGCAACTCAGATCTCTGTCTACGTTCATCACCTCAGATTAATCCTCACCACAAGGAGTGGGATACTTCAGGTAGGGAGGTTAAGAAAGGCCCCTGAACTGAGGAAGCAATCCATAAGTTTTTCCAGGCCCAACTAAGTTGCCCAAGATCACAGTCCTCACAAGTGGTAAGTGAGAAATTTACATGCCTCAAAAGCTCCCCAGGAGATTCTCACGAAAGGCTGGTTTTGGAAGTAGGGATCTCTGCAGCATCTGTCTAACACAGTACTTATATCAAAGAAATGTTTGTCAAACAAATGCTCTCCCTTAAAAATTCTCCAGCGGTCCACAGTTTTAGTTGATGCTGGAATAGTAGTTTCATCTACTCTAGCGTTTTATTTTGTTGTGCCCAACTGCCCCTCCATTGCAAATCCAAGTTTAGTAGCACAATTTATAGTCAGGTCACTAAGCTGAATGCTGTATCCTGTATACCAAAATCACTAATAATTAGTCTGGGTAAAAGAAAAAAACAGCGAAGTATTGCATTTTCAACTTTTACTTAGTGGCCTCTATTACAATTTAAATTACCAAATACACCATGTCCCTGTGTTCCACTTTGTTTTTGAAACCACTTTTTCCAAATCGAGTAAGCCAAACCCAAAGGAGATAGAAAATGGGCCCAGTTGTTCTCTTCAACGGGCAATAAGGAATCTCACATAGCCAGATGCTCTTTGTTTTGTCTGAAAGGTGAGCCCACTGTGGCAACATCACTGTGCTGCATCACTGAGTGTTTTTCCTGCCAGCTGGCAACTCAGAACAGCTCTTACTATTGTCAGTTCCCTTTTTGGTAAAACAGTTGCCTATTCAAAGACTATGACAAAGGTTCATGATGGAAATGAGAAAAAAAATCAATAAAATATCAGTCACTAGACTGCAGCTTCCTGTCAGTCTCTGGACCCAACCCAGAGAAGAATCAGCAAAAGAAGTGAAAAATGAAACCCAGAGGAGTAAACCTTAATTTCCTAACGTATGCAGGAAAGGATGATTACCCTACTTTTCGGTGTGGTAGCAAAAAGGTCTTCAGGTGACTCAAAAGGAGATAGAATTGCTACTGTAGTGCAAAAGACACTAACCTGGGTGTTCTGCTGCTTTTTTTTGTTTGTTTGTTTTCAGTGGGTTTGAGATTATATTTGTGATATTTACACTGTAGACATACACGAAGGCAAATTTTCAGGGCTATAATGGAAAAGAGTATTTTCTACCTCTCCTTTAGAGGCAGAGGCATTTATCAATGATTGGGGGAAGTATTAAAATACTCTATTTATTTGTAATAAAGTATAGAATTCTAGGTAGATGAATCAATTTTGTGGTTAAATTCTGCTCCAAAAGCTAAAGATATATTCATTCATCTCAAGATTTTTATACTGTGATAAATTAAGAGAATCTCCTAAATACCATTCTTTATATAAAGTTAATTATATTTTAAAAAATAACCAACCGCCTCATAAAAAAATCTCCATATATATAAGTACTTAAAAAACAACCAACCCCCTCATAAAATATCTCCATATATATAAGTACGCAGGATGAGGGAAATAATATTAACAATACCAACATAGTTTGTGGCCTATCATAGATTGTTGATAAATGTGTAAAATGAATCAAAGGTGAGACCTGGCTTTTAGCTCTATTTCTGCTGCTGATTGCTCTGTGGCCTTTCAGCGAATCTCTTCATGTTTTCTGCCTCGAGAGGCAGAGACACAATACATTGCAGGCCGCTTTTAACTTTTTATGGAATTTGAAGCAAAGCCATCAGCATTTTCAATAGTGCAAAAAGTATTTTGATGCAAGCTTCTGTTTGTCCTGTCATCCCACAGGCAGAGCTCTGAAGACCACTAGAGTGGTTCACAGTTAACCACTGTCTCTCTTTAGGCTGCACTGGACCCTCCAACCACCTCCATCATGAGCCCACATTAGGGCTCAGAGCTTTTCTGTTGGTTCTCCATCTTTCCTGGCATCAAAACTCAGAAAGATTCAATAACTAACAATTTACACATACTGAGTAAACTGCAAGCCATGCTCTTATGTTTGCAGACTTTTAAGCATAAGTGTAAAGAAGACCTTTTTTCTTTGTTTAAACACATTTTCAGGTTACTGTAAGCAGGTCTCCAGCTTCTACTTAATATTTCAGAAGGGCACACCACACATGGGCCAGGCAGCTGTTAGGTGCTGGTAGTGGTCTCTTTCGCCAGTTAACTTAGTCCAACTTCACTTTGTCTTTCTTGTAGACTTGAGCTTTAATTTACTTCATTAGTAGTTAGTTCTTTTCACGCTGATATCTGGAATATACCCTTATTACTTACACCTCTGATTCTGTATTTTGTGGCAAAGAACTGTATAACTGAAAAAAACATCTTTTAGTTGATAATAGCATTATTATTTCCTAAGTGCCATTCATATTTAATAAACAAATTAGAATTTGTACATGTGTTTTGTTTTTAAAGCCATGGTGATTGTTTCAAAAAGTCCAAGAACAGTAGGGAAGATCAATGTCATCAAGAAAATTGCTTAAAATCAATTGAAGGCAAACACTACTAGATTCCTCCGCAGGTATATTATTTTTGTACAGTGGCTTCATTAATACAACATTAAAAGACCAAAGAAATGTGTAGAAATCAATGTCTAGTTCTAGGATTCTTCAAGTAGAGAAAGGGGGAAAAAACACTATGGGAATTGCTCGGGGCTTCCAACATCTTTCATCCTGGTCTGGAAGTAGTTGGTCTCTTAGTTCTTTATCATCTGGGTAATCAGCATACTACTCAAGATGCTGAGAAAGATATGAGAGGTTTCTATAAACATAACTCCAAATTTCTTTGTTTTACATGTATAATTTAGCGTACTTTGGATTCCTTTCCCTCCTTTTGATGACGTGTTATTTGACATGGAGAGAAAGCATACAGCCCTGGGACACCTCTGTCTGGAACTTCTGGCTCCTTCCATGATCCCAAGCAAACTTCAGAGCTGCTCCTCCACATAGGCCAACCATCTGAATGTGGGTTCTTTGGGATGTTCATGGAGACTTCCCAAGGTTTAACTTGATTACATGCATCTAATTCTGAAGCGTAGCTTATAAAACATGACAAATCCCAAAACATTATCGCTGTAGCTTATCAGCAGCAAATACAGGTTAGTAGAGAGCAATGGTATAGAGGCAGAAACCCTGGTTTCAGCCATTCTCAGCTCGAACTTTTTAATTAGACTGGTCCACGACACAAACAACAAGCCCACCTAAGCAGACTCTTGCTTATCTACAAGTCTAGAAGCTTCTGTGCAGTGAACACACACTCTCTCTCACACACACAAATTTGTTCATTTACCTGATGTGCATATACTTAGTACTTTACATACACCAGGCAGTGTACTAAACATTGGAGATGACATAAAAGACAGAATTTCTCCTATTAGGGGGTTCCTAGTTCAGTCAGCAATTCAAAAACTTTTGTAAATAACAATTAGGCATTTCAAATCATTTATGAAAGGAAGAAATAATGATTATAACCTCTCTGTTTTATTCCTGGAGCATCTTTTGAAAACAAGTACTTGTCTATTAGGAGCCTTGTTTCATCCACCTATATCTTCTGTTAGTGTGGGTTTAATATTGAATTTGTCTCCTCTTAAAGCTTTCATTACATATATGCCAACTGACTGGTTAGATGCTAAATTTAGTATAACTGTGCTTCAAAACATCCTAGGAGTTTGCCTTAAGTGCCTGACTCTGGCCTTAAAGGGCAAATCAAAATGTTTCCAATTGGTTTCCAGCCCACATTACAATGTGTGTGTATATCTGAAAGATCTTTTCTTGGCTATAATTGGTAGTTTTCTTGTAGCTAGTTCCGAGGAAGGAATTGCAGAGAGCTTTATGTCTGCTGACAGTAGTTAGCACTGAGCTCAAAAGCAGCGGGAAAAAAAAATGATTGAGCATCTGGGATGTTTGCCAGAGTGACCTACGAGTTATGGGCAGCATAAGCATTTCAGCCGAGCAGACACAGGGCTCCTCCTGCAGAAACCCAGGTCTCTGCCTTTTAACTTCCCTCCTTGTAAAAGGGGAGAGAAAAGATAAGGGGCTCCTACCAACTCCCTTAAATATTTCAGATAAAAATAATGACTGTGTTAATCTCACTTTAACTTACCAGAATTTATTCCTCCGAACTGTTGGCCGAGTGTCAGGAAAAGACTGGAACACACCATTTTCCAGGAGCACAAGCATCAGAAGTTCATATTGTGTGTAGCAGTCACATACAGGTTTACAAGAAAATGTCTTCTGGACGTGATAGAAGCACTATTCACTCTTTCCAAAAAGGAAGCTATGGTTTACTTTGCCAAAAGTAAAAAATACACCTTGATGTTTCCTTCTCTCAAGCTCCCTCATCACACACTGTGAGGACAGGGTTTTGGCTATAGAGAATTGCCAAATGTGGGATACATCAGAGTTTGTGTATAACGCACTGAGTAGGACTCATAAACCTTTGTGTGCAGTGATTATTAAGGACACAGTGAGATGCAGCTGTCATCTGGAATGGCAGCATACTTTGCCTCCTAAAGAATGACCTGGAGGGACATACTTTCTTCTTGAGTCACTACCACCTCAAGGACCTGAGAGAGAATGGATTAAAGTCATCTGGCTTTCCATCCCCTGTGCACTTTTTTTAAGAGTTTCTTTTATGCTAACTTGAAGAACAGATTTCAGAAAAGTGTTTGAAATCTGTCTACAGAATTTTTTAAACAGCATCACCAGCCAAGCAGGTACCGTGATTACGACAGTGATTAAGTAGTTTAAAGAGTCTGGTTATGCTTAATAGGGTTGCCCTAGCCTTTTATAGGCCCAAACAGAAATCCTTTTAGAGAACTTGTTCTACAGTCCACCATCACCACTGCTTTCTGTGATGTATCTTGATTTCAGATTTTGATGTTTACTTCTGATATTTTAATATGACTACCTCTGAATGACACCTATATCAACCCTGAAGTAGAAAGATGGGAGATCGAGGTGGGACGCTTTTTATCATTTTGGTTCATTTTATTTTCCTTAGTTTTTGACTTTGAAGATTTTCAGATGTATAGAAAAGTTGAAAGACCAGAACAATGAACTCTCATATATCTACCATGTAGATTCGACAACTAACATTTTGCATACGTGTGCATGCTTTGTAAACACACACACACACACACACACACACACACACACACACACTTTCTTGGCTGAAGTATTTGAAAGTAGTTGCAGAATTCATGAAACTTTCTTCCCACGTTTCAGCATCTATAATACCATTATCAGTCTTGAGAAAATTACTGAGAATTTCATAATATAATTGACTAGTCTTGTTAAATTCATATTTTTTAACTTTTAAATTTTTGAATAAAAATAATACTGCATTTGCACTGGTAAGAAATTATAAGTTTTCTTTCCCATCTCCTCTCCCATTCCTCAAAATAGTCATCATAAACAGAATCTTGCCTATTGGTTCAGAAAAATATTGTATGCATATATTTGCATAAAAATCCATGTTTTTAAACAAATGATCTTTATAAAGATCACCCTATGTACATTGTTCTACATCATGCTTTTTCGATAAATAATACATCTTGAAAATTCTCATTCATGCATTCAGATCTACTTTATTTTTTAACAACCACATAATATACCACAGTTTACTTAAACAATCACCCACTAGGAAATTTGGTTTTTAAGCTACTATACCTCATGAGCATCTCATGGTTAATGGCAGAGACAGCGGGGCTCCTCAGTTAATGTACATACTCCTCTATTTCCACCAGCCTCACTTGCAATTAAGTTAAGGGCAATGGTACAGAATGGGAATGATGTGAG